>CM064965.1:29517688-29633289 GCA_032847665.1 Solanum chilense | reverse complement strand
ATGAGGATCGGAGTTCCACGTTCCGGCACCAGGATAGAAATAGAGGAGCGGAGTGTCACGTACCGACACAAGAGGAAGAAAGATAATGAATCTTGAAAGATAATGAATATACTCAATCTAACGAACATAACTCCCAAATGAGTATGGTATTGAGCCTTGAGTCCTCATGTGTAAACTTGACGGTAATGTTAATGATAAAGTAATTGCTGTTGCTTGTTGAGTATTGTAGTTGATTTTGGTTATTATTGATATATATTGTTCCCTATTTTGAGTTAACCGATGATATCTTTTGGGTCGTGACAGTTGTACTGACCCCCTACTTTTATGTTTCCTTCTTGTTATTTGTGTAATGCAGCAAACGTTCCGTCAACTTCAACTCAGCAGTAAATCAAGCCAGTCTTCGTCACACCGGATCTTCAGGGTGAGCTAATGCTTCTATCTTGGACTGGGTCTTCTTCTTCAAGTCTTGATGCCTTGAACTTCCGGCATGGACTAGCTTTGTAGTTATTTTTGTTCTTAGACATTCCTAGTTTAGTGAATAGAGATAGATGTTCTTGTGATGATGACTTCCAGATTTTGGGGATATTAATAATAGTTTTGATTTGTTTTTATTAATGAGTTAAGTCTTCCGTATTTATTTTGTTGATATTGTATTAAAATGTTAAAGGTTAGATTGGTGGTTCGCTCACATAGGAGGGTAAAATGTGGGTGCCAGTCGCGGCCCCGGTTTTGGGTCGTGACACTAACCTAGGATTGTCCAAAGAGTTAGTTAAGGTCCTAAAAACCTAGAGATACTTTATTAATTACCCTAGTCTACTTAATTATTTAATTTATAAAATTAATTAATTAATTTAAAGGGGCAAAACCAAAATCACAAAGCAATTTCCAGATTTCTGTTAAAACAAGAAAAGGACAACCTAGTACCTAATCTAGGATGGTTCAAAGGATTAGTTATAGTCCTAACAACTTAAGGGTACATTATTAATTAACATAGGTCACCTGATTGGTTAATTAGAAATTTAATTAATTAGTTTAAATGATCAAAACGAAATTTTTACACTAACCTAGTACAACTCAAGACAAATCCTAGTACTTAACCTAGGATGGTCCAAAAGGGTTAATTTTTGTTCCAATGACTTGAGGGTACTTAAGTACTTAACATATATACCTAAATTATTTAAATTAAGGATTTAATTGATTAATATAAAGTAAAAAAGTTTACCCAAACAATAGTCAATACCAATTTACAGATTTCACTAAGTGTTATGTTGTCCTATGTTTAGTCAACTTAGGAGGGGTGTTTTGGTAATTCGTTAATTAGTTTATCAAATTAACTTATTAAACCTAAGTTTTATAATTAAAGATCAGTTATTAAACCTAAAAATCACGTTCAAACTCATATGAAAAAAGGACGCAAAATAGTAAGCAAGAGAGGGAAATAAAAACAGAAAATTCCAATGATTCTCTTAAGCGATTTCAAGGTTTCTACAAGTTTTTGTTCAAGATGGTCTTATTAGATTAAGTTCTACATAAGGTATGGGTTTATATCCTGGAATTATTTCTCCGGAATTATTTTTCTTCGAATGATTCTCAAGATCTTGAAAACTAGGGTTTTTCCCGTCGTTCTCGTTGAACTTCACTTCCCTAGTATCCTTTTCGATTTCAATTTTGAATAGGTTAGAGATCATGTTGTTGGTATGTGGTGCTGGCTGATCTTAACATGTATTGTTCTTGAATGATGAGTATGGAATGAACTTATGAACTTGTAATTGCGTAAAGTTAATCTTATCATGATAGGATCGATAATATGCTAAGTAAGTCTGTGATGTGTTAAGTGAATATGTGTCTTTGGCTGAATGTTGACTTGCTGTTGTTGTGATGTTATCAAGATGTTAAATCCATAAAATGTTAATATAATGCTGTTCAATATGTTCGTAAAACGTTACACTAAAATCCATAAACCAAGAATTGGCTCAAAGACATCTATGAAATCATATTTTTAATAAATTGGCTATCTGGTTCGAATAAAGTTGGCTAACTCTATTTGGTCAAAATGAATATACACTAATGGCTAGGAACATATGTAAAATGATAAAAATATTGTCTAAGGGTTCATAAATATGGCAATTTAAATATGATCATACGTAAAAATTGGCTTATCCCAAAAAGAATGAAATTACTAGTCTAACATCCCAAATCTTGAGTCAATACTAATCATATGCCAATTCTTGTGTAGTAAGAGTATCAAATATATAATAATATTTTTTTAATGTAATATCAATGAATTCATAACCAAGGGTATGACATTCATTGAGACAACTCCCAACATGCCCCATAATAATGAACTATGAACACATGAAACTCATTGAATGAAGTGCTCATCGTCCATAAACGGTTATATGAAGCTACTACACTAAAGTAAGTAACATAAGTTATAACATTATTAAAGGGGTATAAATTAAGTAATAAACCATAAAGGGGTGTTAAAGGAAGTGAGACAAGTCTTACTTACACCAAAGTTAATGTGTTAAAAGAATACTCACGAATGAAGGTATTAGAATGTGTGAAACTAGTCTCATTAACACTTAAGGATGATATGTAAGGACAATTCACATTCATAAATGTAAATTAAGGATGATATGAAAGAACAATTCACATTTCATCAGTGTAAAGTAAGGATGACCAATCCTCAGTAGAGTTAGTAGATCTCAATTTAGAAGCAAGCCTCCATAATGGTTGAGTCAACACTAAAAGATGATGAAATGAACAGTCCCGCAAAAAGGGATGAGTAACTAAGATGTATGTAATGAAATGATGAAACCCTAGAGGGGTTAAGTAAGAGTGTGAAACACACTAAATGGCCAAGTGCATTCGCATATGATGAAATGAACATTCACGTAAAAGGGATGAGTAATTATGAAAATCAAATGTGCTAATTCTTATGAATGTGGTGACAATATGATAAGAGGATAATGTGAAAGATAAGAGCAATCTCAAATCAGCCTAAGTAAATGTTACCAAAACGTACTCACCTATGAAAGTGTAAAGCCAATGAAGTGACCAGTCTCTATGTACACTCTAATGAAAGTATTGAGACTACTGAATACTTAATACAAATGATGAGATGAGAAATCATCTATTGAGATATGATGTCCTCATACAAGAAGTCAACTTCCATTATGTATGAGTTGAATGAAATGGAATTTTATACTGAGCACCGATAGGCTAGATATGAGCGATGATGCCTTCTTTCAGGAAGGGTGAATGTTCACGTAACACTCATGAGATGAGACTGTCCGGCATGCCGGGTATGTGCATCCTTATATCTAATAGTCTTTGAACCTATACTACCAATATAGGTATATTGTAGGGTTCGACTCCCTATATACGCTAGCATGTTCGAGTCACTTTGGCCGGTGATTCCACCTCTTTTCGATGTGTGGCAGACACTAGATTTCATGATGCTCACATGATCTATGAAGTTTAAGGTTAAAATTCCCAAAGAAAGAATGAGTTAGCCTAAAAGTATGAAATATCATGAAATGAATGATACCAAAGGTGTTTTTGCAAGAAAATTAGGAGGTGAAATCAGATTCAAGTAATGACATTAGGTCATTCTTGGTCAATGCACTTCATGATCCCGATGAGAGTATGAAAGTTCATCCTAGGTATATCTGGTGTTTACATCACCCTAAGTATAAAGGAAATGAATAATGTGAAGTATGAATGAACAAATGAAGCAGACTCTATGTTTGCCAAAAAAGTCCCTCGGGTTGAGGTCCCATATGTTGGTCCCTCATTTGAGATGTCTTAAGGCTACATCAACGATTCCAAAGTCATGTATATGAAATGTAAAATATTTAAAACATGAAAGTAATGAAATAAATTGCATGATCAATAGAGAAATGGTTATGAAAGGTAATGAATATATATTCTAAAGAAATGATTCACTATAAGGTAGGGAAATAATTCCTTAGTCCTTGGATTACTTACATCGATTCATTGTGGGTATGGGACTACAATGAATCATTGTACTTGTAAGTAAAACATAGAACCAAAAGAATTATTGAACTACACAACAAGAAGAAAAAAAATACTGAAAAATAAACTAACTGTACAAAGAGTAGTTCTCAGCCTAAGAGGATCAAAAATCTCAAATCTTTGCACGAGTTATTCAAAAATTATGTTGATGATACTAATGTTTTGTAATCATATAAAAAATGAGTTTTGTGCTTTGAATGCATTAAAATACATCATATTCATACCATGATTTACAACTAACGAATTAGGAACGTCTAATGACTAGACATTCCAGAAATGGCATGTTGCTTAGGAAGAGATTTCATTGATCATGCATAGATTTTTGTGTATTTGTGCATACACCTATACTTAGTACAAGTGGTGTACTAACCCCCTATTATCAGAGGACAGGCTGATGACAGTTGCAACACTTTGTACTTCAGCGTTTCTCCAAACCATTTGGTAGGTCCTCATGATTTTGAGGATGCTACAGATTAAGTCTAGCCTTAGTTTTAGACATACCTAGTGGATGTTGTCCCTAGCGCTTCTTTTGCAAATTCATTTCAAACCTTTGTAATAAGGCCGTATTTGGCTAACTATTTATGATATATTCATCTTCAGTTTCAAAATAATTCTTTATGTTAGATGGCTGTTCTGTTATGTTGATCTTAGTATATGATGTATCTAGTGAATAATTATGTGAAGTCTATGTATAATTCATACATATAAAAAGTTTTAAATTTTCTGCAAATTTAACTAGATGAATGTGATGAATACAAGACGAGGCTTGTCCGCGACCTCTGAGAGTTCAACGATGCCGGTTGTGATCCGGATTCAAGAATTCGGGTTGTCACAACTAACAATCAATAACAACAAAGAATGGAGAGATAAGGAAACATAGACTTAAGAGTAGTAAGTCCAACCTCAAGGGATGAAAAAATGAGGTTAGCAGGATCTCATATCCGCCTTGACCTCCCACGTAGAACCCTCAACAAGATGATTCCTCCACAATACCTTTATTGTAGAAATCTCCTTGTTCCTTAGCCCGCTTTGTTTGTCTGTCGAAATCTCAACCTGTACTTCCTCATAAGACAAGTCTTCATCGACCCCCAAACCTTCAACAGGTAGAATCGATGCTGGATTACCTAGGCACTTCTTTAACATTGAGACATGATAGACTGGATGAACAGAAGCTAGCTACGCAGGCAATGCCAACTTATAGGCCACCTCACCCACACGCTGTCAGATTTCGTATCGCCCAACATACCTCAGACTCCACTTACCCTTCCTGCCAGACTTCATCACCCCCTTCATAGGTGATGTATTCATATAGACTTGGTCACCAACATCAAACTCTAAGGGCCATTTTATGTTGTCTGCATAAGACTTTTGCCGACTGTAGGCAGTAGCCAACCTGTCCCTAATAACCCTAACTTTTGCTAAGGCCTCATGAATGATATTTGGACCCAAGATGGATGACTCTCAAAACTCAAACCACCAAACTAGATACCTACATCTCCTACCATAATGTGCCTTAAAGGGTGCCATCCCAATGATGGAGCGATAACTATTATTATACGAAAACTCTATCAAAGGTAGATGGTCATCCCAGATACCCCTGAAGTCAATCCACACACCCTCAACATATCCTGCAGTATCTTAGTTGTGCGCTCTGCCGTCCCATCTGTCTGAGGATGAAAGGTAGTACTATGCTTCACCTGTGTACCTAAGCTCTTCTGGAAGGATCTCCAGAAATGTGAATTGAATTAGGCTCTTCTATCTGAAATGATAGAGAAAGGAATCCCATGCCATCTCACAATCTCATCAATGTCCAGTATCACATAATCCTCAGCTCTGTAAGTAGACTTCACAGGGATAAAGTGGACAAACTTAGTCACCTTATCCACAATAACACATATAGAGTCATGCTGTCTCCTAGTCTTCGAAAGAGCAATCACGAAGTCCTTATAACTGGCCTCCCATTTCAAAGTCAGAACCTTATTAAGTTGAGTAAAACCATCACGCTTAAGATTTTCTTCCTTAACCTGTTGACAATTAGGACACTTGGCCACATTTTCCGCAATGTCCTTCTTCATGCCATCCCACCAATAGATCTGCTTAAGATCATGATACATCTTGTTGAGTCCTGGATTTATGGACTATTTGGAACCATGGGCCTCTGCAATTATTCTGGTCCACAAATCTTCCACATCTCGTACAGATAGCCTGTCCTGGTACCTAAGTATGTCGTCACCTACCAAAGCAAACGACTCATTCATCTTAAACAACACTTATTCTTTCAGCTCCATCAACACGGGATCAAGATGTTGACCCTCCTTGACTTCAACTACTAAGGAAGATTCAGGATGAACTGAAACACTCCCACTAGTAGAGTCAACTAACTGCTTAACCAGTCTTTCCATTCTGTGTATATCTTCAACAACTTCTTCTTCTCATCCTCAATATGGGTTGTATTTCCCATGATCATCCTACTCAAAGCATCAAATACAAAATTATCCTTACTTGGATGGTAGTGGAAATTCATGTCATAGTCCTTCAACAGGTCCAACCATCTCTGCTGACATAGATTCAACTATCCCTGTGTGAACACATACTGGAGACTCTTGTGATCTGTGAACACATCCACATGTACCCCATACAAGTAGTTCCTCCAAAGCTTCAGTGCAAACACCACAGCTGCCAACTCTAGGTCATGAGTGGAACAATTCTTTTCATGGACCTTGACCTGTCTAGACGCATAAGCTATCACCTTACTACCCTGCATAAGAATACAACCCAAACCAACCCTAGATGCATCATAGTACACAATGTAATTCTCACCACACTTAGGCAAAGTAAGCACTAGGGTTGAAGTGAGTCTATCCTTGAGCTGCTGAAAACTCTTCTCACAAGCCTCTGTCCATTCAAACTTGGCCTTCTTCTTAGTCAAAGCTGTCAGTGAGGTAGTAATGGAAGAAAATCCCTCCACAAAACTGCTATAATAACCAGCCAATCCCAAGAAGCTACGAATATCTGTGGGAGTAAGAGGTTTTGGCCAGTTCTTAACAGCTTCAGTCTCCCTAGGATTTTCCTCTACACCTTTGTCGGACACAACATGACCTAGGAAGGTCATTGATCTAAGCTTGAATTCACACTTGTTGAATTTGGCATACAACTTATGTTATCTAAGTACCTGTTAGTCTCAATGTTGTTCATACTCATCCTTGGTCTTAGAGTATATGAGAATGTCATCAATGAATACTATGAAGAAGGAGTCAAGGTATTCACAAAAGACCCTGTTTATGAGATCCATAAATGCAGCATGTGCAATCGTGAGACTAAATGACATAACTAGGAACTCATAATAACCATAACGGGTACGAAAGGTTGTATTTGGGATATCTCCATCCCTAACCCTGAGTTGATGGTACCTTGAACGAAGATCAGTCTTTGAGAAGAAACTAGACCTTGGAGTTGGCCGAACAAGTCATCTATTCTGGTAAGTGGATACTTATTTTTGATAGTGACTTTGTTTAGCTGCCGATAATCGATACACATTCTAAGGGTTCCATCTTTCTTCTTGACAAACAACATTGGAGCGTCCCAAGGGGATATGCTCGACTGAATGAAACCCTTATCAGTGTGATCTTTTAATTGCAGCTTCAACTCTTTGAGTTAAGCTAGAGCAATTCTATAAGGAGGAATTGAAATTGGTTTAGTATCGGTTCTAAGTCGATACAAAAGTCAATCTCTCGAGGAGGAGGAACTCCAGGCAAATCATTAGAAAGTACATCTTGGAACTCCTTCACTACAGGCACTGAGTCTATTGAAGGAATGTCATGATCTAAATCATTAACACTCACAAGATGACACAATAACCCCTTGGACATATTTTGATGGGCCTTAAGGTTCGAAATCAAGGGATTATGACGTATCGAGTTGTACCCCTCCAAGACTAGCTCTTCTTCATTAGGGAAATGTAATCTTACAACCCTACTATGG
Organism: Solanum chilense; assembly: GCA_032847665.1. Classification (NCBI taxonomy): domain Eukaryota; kingdom Viridiplantae; phylum Streptophyta; class Magnoliopsida; order Solanales; family Solanaceae; genus Solanum; species Solanum chilense. The sequence continues at coordinate 29,625,267 of CM064965.1, read as the reverse complement.
CAATCCATACAAGCATAACAACTATGACGTCATTCCATACAAAGAATAACGTCAAAATCATACATGGGTAACTCAAATAAGTCTGTAAAAATAGTCTTACCACATACAACTATTTGGAAATCTTTGTATAATCTATCAGTTTTTAAATTCTCTCCTAAATGCGTACTAACCACTATAGGATCATGCAGAACTTCAGGCAATATCTCAAAAGTGAGAGCAAGAAAAGTAATTACAAAGGAAAGTGTAGACCTTGGATCAAGTAACGCATCGACAGAAGTTAAGAATACTTGCAGCATATCTATGACCACATCAGGGGACTTCTCCTGCTCCTCCCTGCCCTTAAGGGCGTAAAACCTGCTCTGTTAGGAGGCTCGACTGCGGATACATCCTTTTTATTGGTACTAGGATGAGCATTAACCCCAGCCTGACCTCTTTTCTGTGGGTAGTCCTTAACCATTTGCCCACTCTTACCGCAACCGAAGCCGGCATTAGTGCCCTGTCTACACTCTCTACTTTGAGAACGGCCACACTTAGCTCACTGCTTCCTGGGACACTGCATGTCACCTCCATTGCCCTTCTTGGGATCAGGTATGCCTCTTCTAGGTGCTGTACTCCTCTGAAAGTAAGAGTTCCCTGAAGTCTGTTGCCTCTTTTTAAATCTAGGCTGCTCGCAGACACCAAAGTTATTCTTGTTGCCCTCATTACTAGGACCTGCATGATCATGAGGCTTAGGCCTCCTAGCATCATGAGCGCCTCTCTTCTTCTTGCAGTCCTCTACCTGTTGGACATGCACCATCAACCTAGAAAGGTCCATGTTATCGTGGAGCATCACAGACCGAAATTCCCCCTCCAAATATCCGTTGATTCCTATGAGGAACCTGCTCATCTTATCCCTACTTTTAGATACAAGGGAAGTAGCCAACCTGGACAGTCTAACAAACTTCAAGTAATACTCCTTGGCTATCGTGGATCATGCTTAAGGTTTATAAACTCCTCAACCTTGGCCTCCCTCATCCCTCTGGGAAAGAATCTCTCCATAAAGGCTATCTTGAACAGCTCCCAAGTGGCCGGAACTCCGCCCAAAACTCGGCTATATTTCCACATCTTGCATCAAGTCTGTGCAACATCCTTGAGTTGATAGGAAGCCAACTCTGCTTTCTCAGTTTCTGTAACCCCCATAGTAACCAATATCTTATGTACCTCATCCACAAACTCGTGAGGATCCTCCAAAGTCTTAGACCCTGTGAAAAAAAGAAGATTCATCCTCGTAAAGTCTCTCAGCCATACTGCAAACCGGTGGGTTTTCCCTTTGAACATTCTGCTGGTTGACCTGGTCAGTCATGGCCTAGGCCTGCATATTAATGGCATGTGCCATCTGGGCTAGAGAAGTCCGCACCACTGCATCAGTCAACTCATCAGGGTTAACCGACATAGCCACTCCTTCAGATGGAGCCTGGGGTGGAACCTGATTGCCCCTAGCAGCTGCTCCTCCACTTTGACCAATTGTTATCCTAGTATTTATTATCTGAAAACAACAAGTATTGATGTTAGACACGCTCATAAAACCCAGAAATTAGACATTAGGAAAGGCACGATGAGATCAGAAGAATGGAATTTGCCTACGCATCATGCAGTCTCTAATCAAGGATAGAGGTGCATTTCACTACCATGAGTTAGGAACTACTCTATGTGGTTGATGTGCACTTATTATCTTTGGAATTTAACCTAGTGCTCTGATAAAAACTTTGTCATGAGCAGAATCTAGACCCCAGACAAGACCGATGTCGTTGACCTCTCAGAGGTTGAAGACAAGCCTTCATACGTCATCCTTACTTAATCTAGGTTAATTTTTTCCGGAAAATTTAAAATTTTTTGTTTCTTAACATACATGTATACATACTAATTAACATCATAGGAGTTCACGAATCAATCATCTAATAAAGAGATAATCAAATTAAAGAAGCAGTTCATAATTTTACCAAACGTATTTTTGCCAAAACGACATCAATACAAAGTCTGAACAAAAGTGGGAAGAAGTACTGATGGAACATGCTACACTTGATATATCCTACATCTAAGATAGATATAACGGTAGACATCCTCGAAAGCATGAGGACCTACTATGTCCGGATGAAAGCTCTACGTCTAGATAGCTGCAACCTTAACCTGTAAGCTCTAGCGTCCACCTGTACCTGCACCTAAAATTATTGAATTGTATGGGATTAGTGCACACTTGTACTTTGAATGGGTATATGCAAGCACACACAAAGGACATGTATGAGTAATAACAACCCTTTCCTAACAACATGATTATGGAAAGTCATGTTAGTGGACTTGCCAAATCGGGATTAGGAAAGTTAGTGAGCTTTCAAAATTTGGATTAAGAAAGTCATGCCATGAGAGTAACATGCATCATTAAATTTGTTATATTTAACACAACACATAACATCTTGAACATAGCACATAACATATTGCATATAACACATAACATCTTTCATAACATTCATTCATATGCCATGAGACCTTGGAATCATGGTCTTGATATTAAGAATTTCCGAAAATGAGGGCTTAACATATGGGACCTCAATTAGGGATCCTTTTTAGCAAATACAAAGTCTGTTTCATTAACTCATACGTACTTCACTTCCTTTCGTTCATAGGCTAGTGTGAACAACAGCTATACCTAGGATGTAGTTTAAGACTTTCATGAGGTTCGTTGTGCAACGATCAAGAATGACCTAGTGTCATTACTTAGGTCTAGCTCACCTCTTGATTATCCTATCCTAACACATTTAAAATCATTCATATCATTGTGTACATCATTTGAGGATGGCCTCATTCATACATTTGGAACATTAATTTTTACCGGCATAGATCATGTGAGCATCATGAAATCTACTGTCTCCCCCACACTGAAAAGAGGTGTAATCACCGGCCAAAGTGACCGAAAACATGCTAGCGTACATGGGAATTGAACCCCGCCAGATCCCTATATTGGCAGTATAGGTTCGAAGACTAGGAGATATAAGTAGACCCATACCCGGCATTGCCGGATAGTTGCATCTTATGAGAGTTACGTGAACATCCTCCCTTCCCAAAAGAAGGCATCACCGCTCATATCTAGTGTATCGATACTCAGTATAAAGTTCAATTACATTCAACTCATACGTGATGGAAGCTGGCTTCTAGTTAGAGGACATCATAGCTCAATAGATGATTTCTCATCTCATCATTAGTATTAAGTATATTATGCTCAATATTTTCATTAGAGTGTTCATAGAGACTTGTCTGTTCATTAACTTTATACTTTCATAAGTGAGTACGTTTTGGTAACATTCACTTAGGATCATTTGAGATTGGTCTCATCACTTACATTAGTATCTTATCATGTTGTCACCACTTTCATCAACTTTAGCACATTTTCTCATTATAATTACTCACCCCCTATTACATGAATGTTCATTTCATCATATGCCAACGCACTTGAATATTTAGTGTGTTTCACACTCTTTCTTAACCCTTCAAGGGTTTCATCATTTGATTGTTCATTTATCATATGCCAAAATACATGGACAATTGGTGTGTTTCACACTCTTACCTAACCCTTCTAGGGTTTCATCATTCATTACATACATCTTAGGTTCACTTACTTTTAAACGTATGCTAGACTTATAGGTCTACACATACAAGCACTGTGGCTTCATTCATAGTTCGTTTAAGTGATTCATATCTTTCTATGATTATGTGGTACAAGACTTATTCATCTTGTTTATATTCCAAGATGTCGGTCTCGATCTAAGTAGGCAACATTATTTTTGAACATTTAATTCACATATGGATTATGTATCAATACGAAATATGGGCAAGGGAACCCGTTTCTAATCCCTTGGACAACACTTACATTTTTATTTATTTTTGTGTGATCCACACGGCTTGGGGACCCAAGGTCGAGACCAAGAGTCTTCATTTCATTTTCCTTGATTTCTCCCTTTATTTTTTCATTCATTGGGACTGAGAGGATGTGGGATCGAACCCCCACAACCCCATTTTATGTTTATTTACTTATCTTTAATTTATCTCCTCTTGGCCAAGGGGGTGCGTGTTCGAACCCCCACTACCCCACTTTAATTTTTCTCCTTAATTTCCCAGGATTCTGCCTAGAGGTCGTGGGTTCGATTCCCAAACGCCACAACCTTTTATTTTTTCTTTTTATTCCTCCTTAAATCTGATTGAGAGGTGGTGGGTTCGAATCCCACTCCTCTCATTTTTTTTTCATTTTCGGATCAAGGCACATGTGTTTGAATCCCACATTCCACATTCCCTTTTTCTCACATTATTTCAATGATTTTTAACATGATGAGGTAACGGGTTCGATTCTCTGTGGCCTCACATATTTTAATTCATTTTTACATAGCATGATAGTCCCCTTAGCTTGGCCTAAACTCATCAACAAGATGCTGGAAATTTTTACATCCTAGTTTCTCACCTATTTCACATTAAATGTTTAGACGTTTTAAGTAGTTTTTAGTGAGTTCTTTAGGTGCATTTTCATGGATTCATTTTTCTATTAATTTGAACTCAAATCAGTATTTTTACATCAATTTTTAAACAATATTGTGCACATGAAATACAACCATAAACATATCATTTTTTGAACTTTAATCCAAGAGTGTATATCACGGCTACACATTGCACACACATCATTTAACACTTAATTTTTGACAACATGCTAAATATTCACATAATTATAAACAAACATACATAAACATAATCATCATGAAAGGACATTACATCCCTAATTTCTATTGGCAAACATACCCAACCTATGATTCGATGGGAGCTAGTGACCAAGGAAATGCAATGAGGAACTACCCTAGTTTTCGGATTAGATTAAACTGAACCTTAAGGGGTCTCTTGGGAAAGGGACCAAGATATAAGAGAAAAAAATACCTTTTTGACATTCAAATCTCGACTTGCTTCCCAAAGAACTCCTCCAAACACATCCAAACCGAAAGCTCAACACCAAATTCGACGGAACATCTTCCTTTTTTGCCTAACATTTTTGATTAACTTGTTTGTGTATATTTTTCGTGTAAGTTATTAAAGTGTGAAGAACTTTAGTATTTTTTCTTCTCTTGTAGTTGTTTAGGCAGAGAGAACGTGAATGACAAAAGAGAGAATGATCGTGTGTTGAGAGAAAGACGTGAGTAAGGAGAGTTTTCTTAGGATTAGGAGTTTAATTTAGGACTTAGTAAATTAAGGTTTAGTGAAATGGTAAAATCTGATTTCCCTTTTATTTTAAAACAAACAATAAATATTAATTAATTAAATTAATTAGTAATTTAAATAAAAACAATTTAAATCATTGCTTCCACCTAGATTCGAACCCAGGTGGAGCAAGACTTCACTTCAAAGGAAAATTTTTTACCCTCTCTCCCAAAATACCCCTCCACCATATATATTAAATAATTTATTGAATATTTAGAGTAATTAAGATAATAACCTTAGCTTTTAAAAAGACTATTCTACCCCTAGACCCTCCAAACTTATGATTTCCCTTTTTTAAATCCGGTAAAGACTCATTCGGGTAAATCTTCATATTTTGGAGCCCTACATGACTGGACCCAACCTTTCCTAGATCAACTAACCAAGTTAGTTGGATTGGATTTCATAGGGGTTCAGAGGTCTGGTTCTACGCGCATTAATCCGTGTAAACCAGGTCTAATCGTAGGCATTCTAGATACATTAAGCATTACTTAGCATATCCATTTTTTAGGTTTATTACATGTGTATATTTAACATAATTGTCTGGTTGTGAGTGAGAGTTGTCTCACTTCTTTTAACACCTCATACTGGTCACTTTCATATTTCTTACACATTTAATTATGTTATTACTCACCTTATAATTTTCAATGTCATTTGGTAGCTTTATACCAGTCTTTATGAATGTTATAAAATTTGTTCAATGTACTTACTTATATTCATAGTTCAGTTGGAAAGGGTGTTTGGAGTTTTCCCAATGATTGGCATACCCTTGGTTATGAATTCAATGAGTTACATTGGTTATGCTTAATTTGGTATGGCTTAGTCATTGACCAATTCTATTACATATTTTTGAAATAATGTTGTATGCCAATTTATTGGCATAGGCCAAAAATTTAATAAACACTTGAACTCTTAACTTTTGACTAACTTATAAGAACAATTCAATTCTTGGTTTTTCCAAGATATGAAGTTGAATTGGCATTGTAGATTTATTTAATAGAGTTAATTCTTTATGAAAGTTAGAACTACTTATTCAATGCTATTACTTTCACAAGTTCATGTGGATAGGGTATGTTGGGACTTGTCCCATTGATTGGAATAGCCTATTTTATGAGTTCATTTATGTATAGATTGGTATGACTCTACATGATTTGGAAGTAATATGATTGGACATAATTTTTCTAGCCAATTTGTTGGCATAAATCTTCACTAGTTACTTGTCAAAACATTATCACTAGCCATGCCAATTACTACATAAATACATTATCATAATCTATCATGCTAAACAATCAAACTTTTAACCTTAGATTAGCATATGAGACAATTCAATGAATACTTATAACAATTTCATCTTCTCTAACACAAGTAGACATTACAACACTTTAGCGTTCATGTAGATAACACCCTAAGCATGTGGATCTAACATGTAGGTTTCAATGAAAATAAATTCATGAAAACATACACTTAATAATAATTTGACACCAGATAGCAGTAACATGCTCGAAATTCACATCATTGAACTTGCAAGAATCGGAAATTGAGAGAACTAGGGAGATGAACATGAGATTCATTGGGAACAACCCTAATTTTTGATATTCTTGATTGCAAAAACGTTTGAAAAACCTCTTGGAGAAAGAATTCAAGGAAAGAAAACCCATACCTTATGTAGAATTGAATCTACAAATATCACCTTGCACGAAGCCCTTGAAAGCATACCTTGAAGTCACCTAATAGAACCTTTATCTTTCTATGTTTTTGCTTGCTGCCTTTGAGTCGCGCTTCTGAGTGAATGATCGTGGGTTTTAGGTCTTAGGCACTGATGCTCAATAATTAAACTTTAGACTAATTAAATTAATTAATAAATCAGTTATCTAATTTACTAAAACGCCCCTCCTCGATTGACTTGAATTAGAAGAACACTTAAATTAACCGAAATCTTGAAATTGCTTAGTGATTTTGGTTTTGACCAATTAAATTTATAATTTAGTTGATAAGGTAACCTAGGGTAATTACTAAAGTACCCCTAAGTTTTTAGGACCATAACCAACCCTTTGGACCATCCTAGGTTAGGTACAAGGATATTACTTAGTGAGTTACTTATCTAGTGTAAGGATTTCGGTTTTCCAATTTAATTAATTAATTAAGTTTCTAATTTAATTTATTAGGTGAACTATGGTAATTACTAAAGAACACTTCAGTCTTTAGGACCATAACTAACCCTTTGGACCATCCTAGGTTAGGTAGTAGATGTTTCTTACGTAGTTACTTGTCTACTATAAGGATTTCGGTTTGACCAATTAAATTAATTAATTAAGTTTCTAATTTAATCAATTAGGTGACCTAGGGTAATTACTAAAGTACCCTTAAGTCGTTAGGACCACAACTAATCCTTTGGACCATTCTAGGTTAGGTACTAGGATGTTTCTTAAACTAGTTACTAGGTTAGTGTAACCCGGTTGTGTCTCAGGTTTTTGGGTCCCTTGGTTAGTTTATTTATGTTAGTAATAGGTTAGTTATCTAGTTATATAAGTTAGTTAGATCCTAGAGTATTCTAGGAAGCTCATCCCCACATGGCTTGACCCCCACATGTGCGCCTGCCCCTAACTGTCCTAACCACCCTATCGAATTCTTGCACACATGGGTTTCCATTGTTTTTGCACATGTGTTGTTGCTCATTTTTTGTTGTGTGAACTTTCCTAACTAACTATTCTTGGGGGTTCATTTTTAATGTTTACTTATTTTCCCAAGGATCCTTACTCTGTCTTTGGGCACTGCTTAATCTACATGCAATTTTTATTGGTCATGTGCTATTGGGCCTAGGCTTGACACTTAGATGCCTCGCACCTAATGGGAAAATACTAAAAAATATTTTTTTTAGCATAGGGTCTTCATTGTAGGTACATTTCTTGGAAAAACTTTTTAATACATAGAAAATTGGCTAACACACTTTAAGCCAATATTTTCTAATATGCCCAATATTTCTAAATATTGGGCATTGGGATGTCTATTTACCCCCAATACCTAATCTTTGAAACTTAATAGGATCTTCACAAGACGGGTATATTTTTTGAAATGTTACAGTATCCCCCACTTAGGAACATTCGTCTTTGAATGACATGATATATCATTTTAAATCAAAGAGGGTAAATTTCGAAAACACATTAACATACTTGAAACTTTACTATTTGTGAATTTTGATTCACACTTACTCTGGATGATGCATCTTACTCAAGCTTTTCTGAAGCTTCATATTTGAGATTGAGGAATTTCTTTTTCAATCACACTTACCTTAATTCGCATCACAACTCATTCAACACAAAAATTATGTCTATGCTATACAAAAATAGCAACAGGAATGCAAACATGAACTCATTTTAACTCATATAGTGCATAAGACACACGATTATGGACTCATAACGTCAAATCAAATAATGCAATAATAACTCAGAGTTTCTTAAACAAAACCAAACTTAGGAAGATTATGTATAACATCAAGAACTGAACAATTGAGGGTAACATGATCTCAATCGACTAGGTAAGATTTTGAGGCTTAACGTGTTTGGACTTAACCTGTTGGCAATTTGGGCACTCCTCCACAACTTAGAAATATCTCACATCATACATTCTAACCAATAGATCTCCTTGAGATTATGATACATCTTGAAACTCATTCACTATGGACACAGAGTCTATGGAAGCAACTTCATGATCTAAGTCATATACTCTGACTAAGTGGTATAAATACCCCTTAGATGACATCTTATTGTCTTTAAGATGGGAAACTATTTGTCCGGTTTGGATTTGAACTACGCCCTTCCTATTCCAATTCTAACTCATTAGGAAACAGAAACCTTATTACCCTGTTTCGACAGCCTATGATAGCATAACACCTATGGAGCCAATCCATACCCAAAACTATATCAAAGTCCAGCATGATTTATTCTATTAGGTAAGGATAAGTAACTCTATCAAGAACATTTATCAGGAAAATCTCTATATACCCTTTCATCTCTAATGTTGTCTCTTATGGGAGTACTTACTAGAAAAGGTTCATGCGAGATCTCAGGAAGCAAGTCAAATTTACTAGTTACTAAAGGAGTAAAAAAAGGCAAGGTGGATCCTGGATCTAACAATGCATAACCAGGAAGAGATAAGACATGCAAGGTACCAGTGACCACATAAGATGTATCTCCTGCTCCTATCTACCTTTCATAGCATAGATACTAAATCTAGTTCCTTATACCAACTCGCCCCTCTCAACATCCTCGTAAAATCTCTTAGTCTGCTAGCCATGGTGCTAGTATATGGGTTCTCCATGGGAGTACCCTCTGTACTGGTATGGATTGTGATAGCCGTGCCTGAGCAGTGATGGGTTGGGCCATATGAACCACTGCTGCTCTGACTTCTCCATCCTTCAACGCAGTTGGGTTGACAGACACACTTGCACTCCAACAGCTGGGGCTTGAGGAGGATCTTGGTTGATGCGAGAATGACACAAAATGTCAAAGATCTACACGGAACGATAAAGATTAGAAGAAGGGAATATTCTTGACATCACTTAGTCTGTATGTCATGATTGTGGCGCACTTCACAACCATAAGGTAAAAACAACGTAATGTTGTTTTTTTGAGCTTTAGTTCCTAGGTAATTAACCTCATTCTCTAATACCAAGTTTGTCACACCTGGATTTAAGAATCTGAATACAACTAATATCGTTAACATCTTAAAGTTTGCAGAAAAGCCTCTACTTAGCTTTCATCACATTCATATAGTTAAATTTGCAGAAAATTTAAAACTTTTAAAACATAAGGAAATATACATAGACTTCATATATTTTATACATAGAATTAATATTCTACTAAGCTCAAATTAAAACAACAATCTACAATTGATGAATCAATTCAAATCAAAAGATCAATATAAAATGTAATAGTTTGCTGAAACGGCCTTAATACAATGCTTTGAAATAAATGTCTAAAAAGAAACATTGGGGACAACATCCACTATCTATGTCGTGTAGCATCCTAGAACATCAAAAGGACCTACCAAAGTCTAGAGATCGACAATCCAAACAATTTTGATAAGTCTTTAACCTTCTCTATGACCTGCACCTATAAAGATAATAATAGTATAGGGTTAGTACACACTTGTAATAACTATGGGTGTATGCACACATACATATAAGGACTATGCATAATAAAGGAAAGCTCTTCCTATAACAACATGTCATTTCTGGAAAGTGAAGTCACTAGACATTCTTGATTCGTTGTTTATGGATTATGGTATGAATATGAAATATTTTAATGCATTCAAAGAAAATTACTCAATTTATATATGAACATAATACCTTAGAATCATGAGCATAATTTTAGAACAAGTCGAGTGAAGATTTTAAATTTTGATCTCCCCTAATCCGAGAGCTCCCTTTTCATACTTAGTTTATTTTTCAGTGTTTTTCTTCTTGTTGTTGTGTAATTCAATGATCTTCTTTGATCCTATGTTTTACTTACAAGTGCAATGATTCATTGTAGTCTGATACCTTCAATGAATCAAGTAAGTAAGCTGAAGGACTAAGGAATAACTACGAATTGGCATGAGATCTTATTAAGCCAATCTTTATTGGTTATGCCTATATGTGTTTAGTTGCATAATATAAGAAATCATATTAAGAAAATCTTGTTTCGCTATGATAATTTTCAGTAATAGAAGTTGTTATAAGCGAATCTTATATGGCTTTGATCATTTGTATAATAAAAGAAGTCATAATTGGCTATGCCTATTATTTGCTGAAAACTTCATTCTTATCAAACACTGATGATTGATTTTATCAAGCTCTTACTTTCTTAGATCACTTTGAACATAACTCTCTTCTTCTTTCTTTCTTGTTTTCTTAAGGACATCTTCAAAATTAAGTTCATGCGAGATAACATGACATTTAGTGTCTTCCCCACACCAAAAAAGGGGTGATTCACTGATCAAAATGAATCTAAATCATGTGAGCTAACATGAAATCCAGTGTCTGCCCTACATTGAAAAGGGGGGGTCACCGGCTAAAGTGAAACCAAGTTCAGTGATCTCCCACACGTAAAAAAAGTGGTTCACAACTAAAGTGAACCGAATACTTTCTTTGAGCATTTAAACGACATATATCATGTGAGCTAAGCATGAAATCATGTGTCTGCCCCACACCGAAGAGCGGTGGTCTCACCGGTCAAAGTGAAACCGCATCATACCTAGCTCGCTTATGTGAAATCCATTTGATTGTTCCTATGCTGGAAACATACTTCGAAGACTAGGAGATATACGGAGACTAGTTATCCTCCTTGGTGGTAGCCTATATCATGAGGCTTACATGTGGCTGAACAAGCTCATTGCTAGTATATCGGTGATTTGGTAAACTTCTTATTCTTTACATCTTTAAGAGTTTACTCTAACATTATGTTGGATAACCGGTCATCCCTTTCTTTATGTTGATGAAATTTGAATTTAACCTGACATTATCATCTTGGTGTTAATGAGACTTGTCTTACGATTATTAACACCCTCTTATATGAGTATCTTTAACATAATTGTCTAGGTGTGAGAGAGACTTGTCTCACTTCTTTTAATACCTTATTCTGGTCACTTTCATAATTCTTAAACTTTAAATTATGTTCTTACTCACCTTATATTGTTTAATGTCATTTGGTAGCTTTATACCACTCTTTATGAATGTTATAAACTTTGTTCAATGTACTTACTTATATTCGTAGTTCATTTGGAAAGGGTATGTTGGGACTTGTCCCGGTGATTGGCATACCCTTGGTTATGAATTCAATGAGTTACATTGCTCATGCTTAATTTAATATGGCTTAGTAATTGATCAATTCTATTACATATTTGTTAAATAATGTTGTAGGCCAATTTATTGGCATAAGCCAAACTTTAACTAAACACTTGAACACTTAACCTTTGAATAACTTATAAGAACAATTAAATTCTTAAATTTTCCAAGCTATGAAGTTTAATTGCCATTGTAGATTCATTTACTAGCTTTGATTCTTTATGAAAGTGATAACTACTTATTCAATGTTGTTACCTTCACAGGTTCGTGTGGATAGGGTATGTTGGGACTTGTCTCATTGATTAAAATACCCTATTTTATTAGTTAATTGATGTAGATATTAGTATGACTATACATGATTTGGAAGTAATATTATTGGCCATAGTTTTGCTAGGCAATTTGTTGGCATAAATCACAATTTCACTAGTTACTTGTCATAACTTTATCACTAGCCATGCCAATTACTTCATAAATACATTTTAATAATCTATAATGTTAAACAATCCAAATTTTACATTTAGATTATCATATGAGACAATTCAATGAAAATTTATAAGAATTTCATCTTTTTGAACAGAAGTAGGGATCAGATAACACCCTAAGTATGCGGATCTAACATGTAGGTTTCATTCGACAATAAAATAATGGAAACATACACATATTAATCATTTAACACCACATACCAACAACATGCTCTAAATTCACATCATACAACTTACAAGAATCGGAAATCGGGAGAACTAGGGAGATGAACATTCGATTCATTGAGAACAACCCTGATTTCGATATTCCTAATTGAAAAAAGGTTTGAAAAGCCTCTTGGAGAAATATTTCATGGATATAAAACCCATAGCTAATGTAGAATTGAATCTACAAAGATCACCTTGCACGAAGCCCTTGAAGGATACCATGAAATCGCCTCAGAGGACCTTTGTCTTTCTACATTTTTGCTTGCTGCCTTTGAGTCCTGTTTCTAAGTGAATAATCGTGGGTTTTAAGTCTTAGGAACTTATGCTAAATAATTCAACTTTATACTAATTAAGTTAATTAATTAATCAATTAGTTAATTTACTAAAACACCCCTCCTAGATTGACTAGAATTAGAAGAACACTTGACTTAACCGAAATCTGGGAATTGCATAGTGGTTTTGGTTTTGACTATTTAAATTAATTAATTAAATTTAGAATTTAATTAATAAGGTAACCTAGGGTAATTAATAAAGTATCCCTAAGTTGTTAGGACCATAACCTACCCTTTGGACCATCCTAGGTTAGGTACTAGGATGTTTTTGAGTTAGTTACTTGTCTAGTGTAAGGATTTCAATTTTCCCATTTGCATTAATAATTAAGTTTCTAATTTAATTAATTAGGTGACCTACGATAATTAGTAAAGTACCCTTAAGTGTTTAGGACCATAACTAACCCTTTGGATCATCTTAGGTTAGGTACTACAATGTTTCTTAGTTAGTTACTTGTCTAGTGTAAGGATTTCGTTTTGAACATTAAAATTAATTAAAAAAGTTTCTAATTTAATTAATTAGGTGAACTAGGGTAATTAATAAAGCACCCTTAAGTCGTTTTTACCATAACTAACCCTTTGGACCATCATAGGTTAGTCACTAGGATGTTTCTTGAACTAATTACTAGTTTAGTGTAACCCGGTTGTGTATCAGGTTGTCGGGTCCCTTGATTAGCTACTTAAGTGAGATCCTAGAGTTTTTATTAGGAATCTCAAACCTACACGGCTTGGCACCCACATGTGCGCCTTCCCCTAGCCGCATTAACCCCCGTAACAAAATTCTTGCACATGTGTTGCTGCTCATATTTTTTTGTGTGTACTTCCCTAACTAACTATTTTTTGGGTTTAATTTGGAATTTTTACTTATGGTCCCAAATATCCTCACTATGTCCTTGGGAACTACTTAATCTACATGCCCATTTCAATTGGTCATGTGCTATGTTTCCTAGGCTTGACACTTGGATACCTCGCACCCATTGTGCAAATACTAGAAAATATATGTTTTTAGATTAGGGTCTTTATTGCAAGTACATTCTTGTAGAAGCTTGTTAATACATTGAAAATTGACTAACACCCTTAAAGCCAATATTTTTTAATATGCCCAATATTTCTAAATATTAGGCATTGGGATGCCTATTTACCCCCAATGCCTATTCTTTGAAAGTTAATAGGCTCTTCACTAGATGGGTATATTTTTCTGGATTGTTACAAACACGTTGAAATTTACGTAGAAGTTGATATTAAGATTGACGTTCATGCTTATATTGACGTTTACATTAATGTTAAAGTTGAATTTAACGTTCACGTTGACGTTCACTTTGACGTTGATGTTCTTGTTGACATTGATATTGACCTTTACATTCACATTTACTTTGACAATCATTTTAACATTAATTTTGCTGTACACATGAAGTTCAATTTTATGTTGACATTGACGTTGAAGTTGATGTTCACGTTGACATTGATATCGATGTGCACGATCACATAGATGTTTACAGACATTGACATTGAAATTCACCTTCATATTGATGTTGACATTCACGTTGACGTTCACATTTACGTTGATGTTCACATTTGATGTTCATGTCGACATTGACATTCACGTTAACATTCATATTGATATTCGCGTTTACATTGATGTTCATGTTATCGTTCACATTGTTGTTGACATTGACGTTCACACTGATGTTTACATTTAAATTGATGTTGACGTTCACATTGATATTGACTCATATTAACGTTTACATTAAAATTCACGTTGACATTCACTTTTATGCTGATGCTGACACTAACTATGAAGTTTATGTTCACGTTGACATTTATGTTGACATGGATATTAATGTAGACGTTCATGTTTACATTGACATTTACATTCACTTTGACAATCAAGTTTGCATTTACCAAAATATTGATGTTTATATTGACGTTGACGTTAACCTTGACGTTCATGTTTACATTGAAGTTTTTGTTGACACTGACATTAACGATAACGTTCGCATTGATGTTGACGTGGAAGTTGACGTTAACATTGATGATGATGTTGATGTTCACTTTTATATTCACGTTGATGTTATTATGATGTTTATGTTCACATTGATGTTGTAGTTGATATTCATATTGACATTAAGGTTGACGTTTCCGCTAGCATTCACGTTCACATTGTTGTTTGTATTAACCTTCACGTTGACATTAATGTTGACGATCACATTCACGTTGATGTTTATGTTGACGTTCACATTTATTTTCATGTTGATGTTTACGTTGATGTTGACGTTGACGTTGACGTTGACATTTACATTGACGCTAATGTTTACATTTATGTTGACATTCACATTTATCCTGACATTTGAATTGACGTCTGTGTTAACGTTCACATTGATGTTGACGTTCACATTCACGCTGACATTTATGGCTATGTGAATAATGACCTTGACATTAACATTCACTTTGATGTTGGCGTTGACGTTAACATTGATATTCACATTCACATTGATGTTTACGTTGACTTTCACATTGATTTTCATGTTAACATTCATATTAATATTCACGTTGACATTAACAGTGACATTGAAATTGAAATTGATGTTGACTTTGATGTTAATGTTGATGTCGACATTAACATTGATGTTCTCATTGACCTTTATATTAACGTCGATATTCACGTTCACATTTACGTTGACATTGACGTTCACACTAACTTTCCGATTGACATTTACGTTTATGTTCCCATTGACGTTCATACATAAGTTCACGCTTACATTAACATTAATGTTAATGTTAACATTCACATTGACGTTAATTTTTCTGTTGACATTTACGTTTACGTTGATGTTGATGATCACATTCACATTTATCAAGACATTGACATTTATATGGACGTTGACATTAACGTTGACGTTGATGTTCATATTAATGTTTACATTGATATTGACGTTCATACTGACGTTGACATTTATGTTGATGTTTACATAAATATTCACGTTGACTTTGATATTGAAGTTTAAATTTACGTTTATGTTCACATTGATGTTCATGTTCACATTAATATTTATGTTCATGTTGACGTTCATTTTTACGTTATTATTTACGTTGATGATGACGATAAGTTTTGCATTTACCAAATTTTTGACATTTACATGGATGTTGATGTTTGCGTTGATATTGACATTGTTGTTCATGTTGATATTAACGTTTACGTTGATGCTGAAGTTGACTTTAGCATTCACGTTTACATTGACGTTATTGTGGAAGTTGAAGTTATTGTTAACTTTGATGTTTACATTCACATTTACTTTGACAATCACATTGTAGTTGACGTTTGTATACATGTGATGTTCACGTTTACGTTGATATTGACGTTCACATTCACGTTGATATTTATATAGACGTTCATATTCATGTTGATGTTAACATTCATATTCACATAAATGTTGACGTAGACATTGACATTGACGTTCATGTTCATGTTCATGTTGACATTCACATTGACATTGACATTCACGTTAAAGTTTACATTGACGTTCACGTTGACATTGACATTCACGTTAACTTTGACGTCAATATTCACATTGACATTGACTTTAACATTCATGTTGACGTTGGCGTTCACATTTATGTTGACATTCATATTTACATTGATGTTTACATTAACGTTGACAATAACGTTCACATTGATGTTTATGTTGATGTTTACATTTATATTTATATTGATGTTTACGTTGATGTTGATGTTTACTTTTACATTGATGTTCACATTGACGGTGATGTATACATTCACGTTAACGTTGATGTCACATTGATGTTTATGTTTACATTGACGTTCATGTTTACATGATGTTGAAGTTGACATTCACGTTAATGTTAACGTTCACGTTCACGTTAACATTGATATTGACGTTGACATTCATGCTGACATTGACATTTACGTTGATGTTGATGTTGATGTTGATGTCAACGTTGATGTTGACATCAACGTTGATGTTGATGTTCAGATTTTATGTTCACATTGACGTTGATGTTTAACATTTATATTCACATTTACATTGATGATAATTTGGACATTGACATTGTCATTGATATTGCCGTTGACTTTGACATTGACGTTGACGTTGGTGCTGATGTTAGGTTCACATTAACGTTGACATTAATATTGATATTCACATTGATATTGACATTAACATTCACGTTGATGTTTACATTCATTAGGTTTACATTTACATTTTACGTTCACGTTTAAAATTAAAATTGATGTTGACATTCACACTGATGGTTATATTTATGTTGACGCTGATGTTATATTGATGTTTACATTCATGTTAATGTTAACGTTGACATCCATATTTTCATTGAAGTTTTTGTTCACGTTTATGTTGACATTGATGACATGTTCACATTTACGTTGACATTGACATTGATGTTGATGTACACATTGACGTTTACTTTTGCATAAATGTTCACATTTTTGTTGATGTTCACGTTGATGTTGATATTGACGTTGACGTTCATGCTGACGTTCATATTGATGTTGACGATGGAATTGACTTTGGTGATGACAATGACATAGACATTGACATTGATGTTCTGTTGACTTTGATGTTTACATTGACGTTCACGTTCACATTGACATTGACTATCACATTGACATTTATGTTGATGTTGACGTTTACATTTATTTTGATGTTTACGTTTACATTGAATTTCAAATTGACGATGACATTAAAATTTGTGTTAATGTTCACTATAACATTTACGTTTACGCTGGCGTTGATGTTTATATTGATATTCATATTAACGTTCACGGTTACATTGATGTTTAAGTTGTCTTTCACATTGACATTAATGTTAATATTCACATTGACGTTCAAGTTCACATTATGTTCATGTAAATGTTCATATGGACGTTCATGTTCATGTTGACATTCGTGGTGATATTTACTTTGGCGTTCATATTGATGTTGATGTTACTGCTCACGTTGACATTTAGGTTGACGTTGCGGTTGATGTTCACGTTCACGTTGATGTTCATGTTAACGTTCGTGTTGACATTGATGTTGAAGTTCACGTTGATGTTTATGTTAACGTTCACATTTACGTTAATATTTATGTTGACGTTCACGTTTATGCATAAGTTTATATTGATGTTGATATTGACGTTCATGTTGACATTGACATTAACGTTCATGTTCATGTTGACAGTTACGTTGACTTTCACATTGACGTTCAGATTAACGTTCATGTTGACGTTCACGTTGATATTAACGTTGACGTTGATGTTCACTTTGATGTTGATGTTGACATTTCCGTTGACATTCACGTAGAACATTTTGTTGAAGTTGACATTCATGTTCATATTTACGTTGATGTTGACATTCACATTCACATTCATGTGAACGTTAACATTCGTGTTGACGTTGACATTCACACTGACATTTCCGTTTATGTTCCCGTTGACGTTTAAAAATATGTTCACATTTATGTTAACGTTAATGTTAAACGTTAACATTCAGGTTTATGTTGACGTTTACATTGATGTTAATGTTGACATATAGTTTAACGTTCACATTCACATTGAAATTCATACTGTTATTTACATTGACGTTGACGTTTATGTTTATATTGACGTTTATATTTATGTTGACGTTCACTCTAATGTTTATGTGTATGTTGATGTTAACATTTATGCTGACGTTTACGTTGATGTTCATATTAACATTGATATGGACGTGGATGTTCATACTATCATTTATATTTACATTAATGTTCATGTTAACGTTCACATTGACATTCATTTTTATGCTGACGTATACATTTACGTTTATATTTATGTTGACAGTCACATTCACGTCTACCAATATGTTGACGTTTTAGTTGACGTTTATGCTGTTATTGTTGTTTACGTTGATACTGATGTTGACTTTAACATTCACGTTAATGTTTACGTTCATGTTGATGTTGATGTTTACATTTATATTTACATTGACGATCACGTTGATGTTGACATTGTTGTTGATGTTTACATTGAGGTTGGTGTACACATTGACGTTCACATTTACATTGACATTGACATTGATGTTGATGTGTACATGGACGTTTATGTTGACGTTGACGTTGACGCTGACATTCATATTAACGTTTACATTGATATGGAAATTCATACTAACGTTGAAATTAATATTGACGTAGACGTTCATATTGAAATTCACATTGATGTTCATATTTATATTTATATTCACGTTCACGTTCATGTTGATGTTGATGTTCACGTTGACATTGATGTTCATGTTTACATTCATTTTTATGTTGACATTTACGTTTATGTTCGCATTGATGTTGACAATAACTTTTGCGTTTACCAACACATTAATGTTTACGTGGATATTGACATTGATGTTCATGAAGATATTGATATTTATGTTGATGTTGACATTAACTTTAACATTCACGTTGACGTTGACATTGATGTTGATATTCTTGTTGAAGTGGACGTTGACATTTATGTTCATATTTACTTTGATGATCACGTTAATGTTGAGGTTTACATTGATGTTGGTCTAAACGTGATGTTGACATTCACGTTGATTTTCATGATCGAAGTCTAGCCTAGATGATACCAACGTCGTTGAACTCCCAGAGGTTGCAGACAAGCCTACTTACGTCATTCTTACTTCGTTTAGGTTAATTTTAGAGGAAAATTTGAATCTTTTTATTTCTTAAAATACATAATAATCATTATATTAGATTCATAATTTTTCACCATCAACCATCTAACCTTAATATCATCAAATAAAGGAAATAGTTTAATATAGCATTACATGTATACTTGCCAAAATGACACCCTTACAATGTCTGAACAAAAGCAGAAAGAAACGCTAGTGGAACATACTCATCTAGATCAATCCTATAACTAATCTAGAATATAATGGGCAAGCATCCTCGAAAGCATGAAGCCCTACCAAGTCCAAATGAATGCTCCATGTACGGATAGTTTCAGCGTCAACCAGTAGCTCTAGCGTCCACCTGCACCTAAAATTGTATAGTTGTATAGGGTTAGTACACACTTGTACTAAGTATTGGTATATGCAAGCACACACCAAGGACATGCATTAGTAAGAATAGATCTTTCCTAACCACATGGTTATGGAAAATCAAGTCAGTGGACTTGCCAAATTGGTATTAGGATATTTAGTGAGCTTTCTAAATTTGGATTAGGAAAGTGAGGGAACTTTCCAAATTTGGATTAGGAAAGTCATGCCATGAGAGTAACATGCATCATCATACTTATCATTTTGCACACAGCACACAACATCGTACACATAGCACATATCGTAATTCATATAACACATAACGATGTTCAAATCATTTATTCATATGCCATGAGACCTTGGAATCATGGACTTGACATTAAGACTTCCCAAAATGAGGGCTCAAAATATTGGACTTCACCTAGGACGTCTGCTTTAGCAAACACAAAGTCTTCTTATTTCATTGATATGTACTTCTTTTCATTTCATTCATGGGCCAGTGTAAACACCACCTATACCTAGGATGTAGTTTAAGACTTCCATCGAAATTATTGTGCAATGACCTAGAATGACCTTATGTCATTACTTGAGTCTAGATCGCCTCTTGATTATCCTATCTTAACACCTTTGGTATCATTCTTTATTATGCGCATCATTTGAGATGGACTTATTTATTCATTAGGAACATTAACTTTAACCGACATAAATCATGTTAAAATCATAAAATCTAGTGTCATTAAACCCCACATTGAAAAGAGGGGGAATCACCCGCCAAAGTGACCCAAAACATGCTAGCATACATGGGAATTGAACCCCGCCAGATCCATATATTGGCAGTATAGGTTCTAAGCCTAAGAGATATAAGGAGACCCATACCCGACATGCCGGACAATCTCATATCATAAGAGTTACGTGAACCTCCGCGTTTCTCGAAAGAAGGCATCACCGCTCATACCTAGTCTATCAGTGCTGAGTATAATTTCCATTACATTCAACTCATACGTCATAGAAGTCGGCTTCTAGTATAAGGACATCATAGCTGAATAAATGATTTCTCATTTCATCATTAGTATTAAGTGTGTTAATCTAATACTTTCATTAGAGTGTTCATAGAGACTGGTCTCTTCATTAAATTTACACTCTCATAGGTGAGGAGATTTTGGTAACATTTAGTTAGGCTCATTTGAGACACTCTCATATTTTACATTAGCCTCATATCATGTTGTCACCACATTAATAAACATTAACAAATTTGCTCTTCATAATTACTCACCCCTTTTTACGTGAATGTTCATTTCATCATATGCCAATACACTTGGCCATTTGTGTGTTTCAGAATCTTACTTAACCCTTATAGGGTTTCATCATTTCATTACATAATAATAATTTCATCGTATGATAATGCACTTGGCCATTTAGTGTGTTTTAAACTCATACTTAACCCTTCTACGGTTACATCATTTCACTACATACATCTTAGGTTCAATTATTTTTAAACGTATGCTAGACTTATGGGTCTATATATGAAGCCATGTGGCTTCATTCATAGTTTGCTTATGTGATTCATATCTTCCTAAGATTATTTAGTACAAGACTTATGCATCTTGTATGTATGCCAAGATCTCAATTTCGATCTGAGTAAGCAACATTATTCTTGAAGATTTGAATCACGTATGACTTATGCATCTATACGGAATTTGGGCAAGGGAACCCAATTTTGAATCCCTTAAACAACATTTACATTTTTTTTCATTTATTGTATTTTGGTCAACATGACATTGGGACCCTACATTGAGCCTCAACATCAACATTTCCTCTTTATTTTTTTTCCTTTCAATTACCTCTTACTTAGCCGAGGGTTGTGGGATCAAACCCCCACATCCTGTCTTTATTTTTCTTTTATTCTTCTCCTTAAATTTGCCTAAGAGGTCGTGGTTTCTATTCCCACACGCCTCCCCCTTTATTTTTATTTTATTCTCCTCCTTAAATCTTTCTAAGAGGTCGTATATTCGATTACCACACGCCTCCCCCTTTATTTTTCTTTTATTCACCTCCTTAATCTGCCTAAGAGGTCTTGGGTTCGATTCCCGCACGCCTCCCCCTTTAGTTTTCTTTTATTCTCCTCCCTAATATGCCTAAGAGATCGTGGGTTCCATTCCCACACCTCCCCCTTTAGTTTTCTTTTAATCTCCTCCTGAAATGTGATTGAGAGGTGGTGCGTTTGAATCCCACTCCTCTCATTTCTTATTTTTTTCTTTTAAGTTACATTTTCCAGCCAATACCATGGTTGAATCCCCTTCACCACATTTGTTCTTACTTCTTTAGTTTCATGGTTTTTAACATGGTGAGGTCACGGGTTCAATCCTCCATAACCTGACTTGTTTTGATTCATTTTTTTCATCATTTTGAACCCTCTTTGCTGATCAAAATGCATCACTAGAAGCTGGAAATTTTCTTTTAATTTTTCAGCATTCTTTCATCAAGTTACACCTTAGTTCTTAGGGGAATTTCGTAGTGCATTTAGAACGTTTTAGGTGCATTTTAATGGATTCGTTTAGACAAGAGCTTATCTCTCAAATCAGACACATTTCAACTCATATGAACATCACATTTACATAAACATGTGTACATTAAATATAAAGAACTGTCTTGCCATTTTAAGTCCTAAACCATGAACAATAGCCACGGCAACATACATACACACGTAGTTACATTTTTGGAAACATCAACATAAGTCACATAATTCCAAACATACATATAAACACATAATCATCACGAAAACAGGTTTCATCCCTTGTTTTCTACTAGCAAAAATAACCAACCTATAATTCAATGGGAGCTAGTGAAAGGGACATGCCACGGGGAACAATCCTAGTTTTTTGGAATAGACTCTTTTGAACCTTAGGGGGTCTCTTGGGAATGGGAAATAGAGAGAAGAGAATCCTTATTTTTTTGACGTTAAACTCTTGACTTTCTACCCAAAAACTTCAACCAAGAACACGTCTAAGGCTCCTCAATATCAACTCCACTTGAATGACAACCTCCCTTAGCCTAGTGTGCGATTAACGTTTGTTTTCTTGTGATTTCGTGTGATTTATTCATGTGTGAAGAACTTGGTTTATTTTTCTGCTTTTGTGCCTTATTTTGGCATAAAAAATACGTGAGAAATAATAAGCATGATTGAGGGTGCGAGTGGAGTGATAAACGTGAGAGAGTGGGAGGTTTAGCAGGCTTATGAGTCTAGTTTTATGATTTAGTCAATAAGGTTTTTTTTATTTAATAAAAATCAGACTTTTTTTTTTAAAATCAGATAATTAATATTAATTACTAATTAATTATATTAATTCAATAGATTAAAAAAATCATTTTAATTCATCGCTTCCACCTAGGTTCGAACCCGGGTGGAGCAAGACTTCACTTAAAGAGCTTAGTTTCGGCCCTCTATCCCCAAAACACCCATCCACCTTATTAATTAAATAATTAATTATATTAAAGGTAATTATGATACAACCCTTATCCTGGAAAAAGACCATTTTACCCTTAGACCCTCCAAACCTAAGATTTTCCCTTTTTAAGTCTGATAAAGACATATACGAGTAAATCTTCATATTCGCGAGCCCTAAATGGTTGGAAAAAAACTTCCCATGATCATATAACTCCCCAAGTTAGTTTTCTTGGATGTAGCAATGATTTTTTGGTCTGGTTCTACGTGCATCAATTCGTGTGAATCTTGGTCTAATCATAGTCATTCTTGACACATTAAGCATTTCTTATCTAATCCATTTTTAGGGTTGTTACATTATACCCCCTTAGGAACATTCGTCCCCAAATGACACTAATATTTACTAATAATAAGTAAGTCATCTATAGAATGTATGCATATATAGGTACTTCAATACTCCCCATAGTGAAAATCAAATTCACATATTAACATGATGGTGCACATTCTTGAAACCTACTAGTAGCTTCACATTAATAGACTAAGGAACTCTTTCCTAAACTAGTCTCATTAAATCATACAACATAAGTAAACATGTAACTCATACAAATCAACAACCAACATGATTTCTCAAACATATTTACCTCATACTAGTGTATAAACTCCATACATAGTCAAATACCTGAAGGACTAATTAAGTCTACTCACCCGAGACTTCACTAGAGGTGCCTTCCCTTGCAACCCTAGACTTGAGTGCGAAGAATCGTTTCCTCCTTGGATCCTCTTCACCAGGACCATTACACTTAACTCTCTCCTTCCCTTGTTCTTGACTTCTCATAATCGTACAATCCATCAGCATGTGACTTGGTTTGGCACAACTGTAACAAGTGTTAGTTCCCATAATACACTCTCCTCCATGTAGTTTTCCACACTTCCTTCAAGGTGGTCTCTCCTAAGGTGTATCTACTTCATTGTTTCTCTTAACTCTAGACTCGAAATAACTATTATAGCGACCCTTGGATGAACTTGACTCCCCTTGGTGGGAGAGTCCTTTATAAACCTGGGCTTATCTCTTATTTCAGTTCTACTCTTCCTTGAAAAATTCTCCTCATCTTGTTTATACATTTTCACTGCCCTAGTGTGATTCCTCTTCCTACTTTTTTTCCACTTGTTGGACGTGTACCATAAGAATGGAAAGGTCCATGCTATCATGCATCATAGTTTCCCTAAACTCCTCCTCGAGATCCTCAACAATCCTAGATCCAGTGTAAATGGGAGGATTCATCCTCATGAAGTCCCTTAACCTGTTAGCCATGGTGCTGGCAGGTGGGTTTTCCTTGGGAATACCTTGTTAGTCCGCCTGGGCTGTCATAGCCTGAGCTTTTAAAGTGATGGCTTGGGCCATCTGTACCAAGGATGTACGCACTTCTCTATTTTCCAATCCAGTTGGGTTAACATGCATCTCCACTACAGCAGCTAGGCCCTGGGGAAGAACTTGATTTAACCTAGTAGTTGCTCCTCCAATCACTCCTCCTGCGTTTCTCCTCGTATTCATCTTTCTGAATATCAAGAGTTGATGTTAGATACTCTCTTAAAACCAAGAAATTTGACATTAGAGAAGGCACAATAATATTAGAAGAAGGTAAATTTTCTACGCATCATGCAGTCTCTAATCCAGGATAGTAGTACACTTCACTATCATGACTTAGAAACTACTCAATGTGGTTAATGTGAACTTATTATCATCAGAATTTAACCTAGCGCTCTGATACAAAATTTGTCACGATCGGAGTCTAGACCCTAGAAGAGAGCAGCGTCGTTGACCTCTCAGAGGTCACAGACAAGCCTACTTACATCATTATTATTTCGTCTAGGTTATTTTATCAGAAAATTTTGAAACTTTTTGTTTCTTAACATACATTCTAATCATTATATTTGATTCATAGTTGTTCACCATCATCCATCTAACATTAAGATCATCAAAATAAAATAGTTTAATATAACATTAAATGTATACTTGCAAAAATGGCAGCAATACAATGTCTGAACAAAAGTGGAAAGAAACGCTAGTAGAACATACTCTACTAGATCAATCCTATAACTAAGCTAGTATATAATGGGCAAGCATCCTCGAAAGCATTAGGGCTGGAACTATCTAGACGTGGGAGCATTCATCCGAACATGGTAGGCCTTCATACTTTTGAGGATGCTTGACAATTATATTCTAGCTTAGTTATAGGAATGAGCTAGTGGAGTATGTTACACTGGAGTTTATTTCCGCTTTTGTTCAAACAATGTATTGGTACCATTTTGGAAAGTATACATTTAACGCTATATAAGACTTTTTGTTTCATTTGATGATCTTAATGTTAGATGGTTGATTGTGAACAATAATGAATATAATATAATGATTAGTATGTATGTTAAAAAATAAAAAGTTTCAAATTTTCTGCTAAAATTAACCTAGACGAAGTAAGAATGACGTAATTAGGATTGTCTGTGACCTCTGAGAGGTCAACGACATCGGTCTCGTCTGGGTCTAGACTCTGGTCATGACAAAGTTGCACCTAAAATTGTAGGGTTGTATAGGGTTAGTACACACTTGTACTAAGTATGGGTATATGCAAGCACACACCAAGGACATGCATGAGTAAAAATAGCTCTTTCCTAACAAAATGCTTATGGAAAATCAAGTCAGTGGACTTGACAAAATGGTATTAGGAAAGTTAGTGAGCTTTCCAAATTTATATTAGGAAAGTGAGTGAAGTTTCCAAATTTGGATAAGGAAATTCATGCCATTAGAGCAACATGCATCATCATACTTATCATGTTACACACAACACATAACATTGTACACATAGCACATATCATAATTCATATAACACAACGTTGTTCATATCATTTATTCGTATGCCATGAGACCTTGGAATCATGGACTTGACATTAAGACTTCCCAAAATGAGGGCTCAACATATTGGACCTCAACTAGGATGTCTGCTTTAGCAAACACAAAGTCTGCTTCTCTCATTCATATGTACTTCTTTTCATTTCATTCATGGGAAAGTGTAAACACAAGCTATACCTAGGATGTAGTTTAAGAATTTCATCGAATTTATTGTGCAATGACTAATAATGACCTAATGTAATTACTTGAGTCTAACTCACCTCTTGATTATCTTAGCATAACACCTTTGGTATCATTCATTTCATTATGTGCATCATTTGAGGCTGGCCTTATTAATTTATTGGGAATTTTAACTTTAACTTACATAGATCAAGTGAGCATCATGAAATCCAGTGTCATTTAACCCCATACTGAAAAGAGGTGGAATCATAGGCCAAAGTGACCCAAAATATGCTAGCATACATGGGAATTGAACCCCGCCAGATCCCTATATTGGCAGTATAGGTTCTAAGACTAGGAGATATAAGGATACCATACCCGGCTTGCTAGATAGTCCCATCTCATGAGAGTTATGTGAACCTCCGCCCTTCCCAAAAGAAGCAATCACCTCTCACATCTAGTCTATCAGTGCTAAGTATAAAGCTCCATTACATGCAAATCATACGTCATGGAAGATGGCTTTTAATATGATGACATCATAGCTCAATAGATGATTTCTCATTTCATCATTAGTATTAAGTGTGTTAATCTCAATACTTTCATTAGAGTGTTCATAGAGGCTGGTATCTTCATTAACTTTACACTGTCATAGGTGAGTACATTTTGGTAACATTTACTTAGGATTATTTGAGATTGCTCTCATCTTTTACATTAGCCTCATATCATGTTGTCATCACATTCATCAACATTAGCACATTTGCTCTTCATAATTACTCACCCCTTTTTACGTGAATGTTCATTTCATCATATGGAAATGCACTTGGCAATTTTTGTCTTTTACACTCTTACTTAACCCTTCTAGGTTTTAATCATTTCATTACATAATAATCATTTCATCGTATTCCAATGCACTTGGTCATTCAATGTTTTTTACACTCGTACTTAACCCTTCTAGGGTAACATCATTCATTACATAAATCTTAGGTTCACTTATTTTTAAACGTATGCTAGACTTATGGGTCTATGCATAAAAGCCATGACACTTCATTCATAGTTCATTTAAGTGATTTATATCTTCTAAGATTATATGGTACAAGACTTATGCATCTTGTATGTATGACAACATCTCGATTTCAATCTTAGTAGGCAGCATTATTATTGAAGATTTAATTCATATATGACTTATCCATCTATACGTAATTTGGGAACGGAACCCAATTTCGAATCCCTTAGACAACATTTACTTTTTTTAAAATTTATTGTATTTTTGTCACCATGACATTGGGACCCTAGATCGAGCCCCAACATCAACGTTTCTTCTTTATTTTTTCTTCTTTGAATTACCTCTTAATTGGTTGACGGGTTGTGGGATCAAATCCCCACAACCCCTTTATTTTTTTATTGCTTTTTATCTATTTCTCCTTGTCTACTTCGAGTTGACTATGAGGATGTGGGATCAAACCCCCACAACCTCTCTTTATTTTTCTTTTATTCTCCTCCTTAAATTTGCCTAAGATGTCGTGGGTTCAATTCCCACACGCCTCCCCTCTATTTTTCTTTTATTCTTCTCCTTATTCTTCTTAAGAGGTCATGGGTTCGATTCCTACATGCCTTTCCTTTTATTTTTCTTTTATTCAACTCCTTAATATGCCTAATAGGTCGTGGGTTCGATTCCCCCACGCCTCCCCCTTTAGTTTTCTTTTATTCTGTTACTTAATTTTTTTGAAGAGGTCGTGGGTTCAATTTCCACACGCCTCCCCCTTTATTTTTATTTTATTCTCCTCCTTAAATCTGATTCAGAGGTGGTGGGTTCGAATCCAACTCCTCTCATTTCTTATTTTTTCTTTTAAGTTACATTTTCCATCAAATACCATGGTTCGAATCCCCTTCACCACATTTGTTTTTATTTCTTTATTTTCATGGTTTTTAACATGGTGAGGTCACGGGTTCAATCCTCCATGACCTCACTTGTTTTAATTCATTTTTTTTTATCATTTTGACCCTCTTTGTTGACAGAAATTCATCACTTGAAGCTGGAAATTTTCTTTTAATTTTCCTGCATCCTTTCATCAAGTTACACCTTAGTTCTTATGGGATTTCGTAGTTCATTTAGAACGTTTTAGGTGCGTTTTATGGATTCGTTTAGACAAGAGATTGAATATCCCTCAAATCAGCAACATTTCAATTTATATGAACATCACATTTACATCAACATGTGTACATGAAAGATAAAGGACTATCATGCCATTTCAAGTCCTAAACCATGAACAATAGCCACAACAATACACATACACACGTAGTTATATTTTCGGAAACATCAACATAAGTCACATAATTCCAAACATACATATAAACGCACAATCATCACGAAAACACGTTTTATCCCTAGTTTTGTATCAACAAACATAACCAACCTATGATTCAATGGGAGCTAGTGACAGGGACATGCAATGGGGAACAATCCTAGTTTTTGGAATAGATTCGCCGGAACCTTAAGGGGTCTCTTGGGAAAAGGACCAAGAGAGAAGAGAACCCATACCTTTTTGACATTAAAATCTTGAATTTCTGCCCTAAAAATTGACCGAAAAACATGTCTAATCCTCCTCAATATCAACTCCACTCGAATGACAACCTCCCTTAGCCTTGTGTGCGATTAACGTTTGTGTTTTTGTGATTTCGTGTGAGTTCTTCAAGTGTGAAGAGCTTGGTTTACTTTCTGCCTTTTAATCTTATTTTGGCAGGAAAAATACGTGAGAAATAATAAGAGAGATTGAGCGTGAGAGTGAGGAGATAAACGTGAGAGAGTGGGAGTTGTAGGAGGCTTAAGAGTCTAGTTTTAGGACTTAGTCAATAAGGTTTTGTTTGTTAAATAAAAATCCAATTTTTATTTTATTTTAAATCAGATAATTAATATTAATTATTACTTTATTACATTAATTGAATAGCTTTAAAAAATAATTTTAATTGATTGCTTGCACCTAAGCTCGAACCCAGGTGGAGCATGACTTCACTTCAAGAACCCAATTTCCATCCACTCTCCCCAAAATACCCATACACCTTATTAATTAAATAATAAATTATATATTTAGGGTAATTATGATACTACCTTTAGCCTGTAAAAAAGACCATTTTACCCCGAGACCCTTCAAACCTAAGATTTTCATTTTTTAAGTACGGTAAAGATTCCTTCGAGTAAATCTTCGTATTCGCGAGCCCTACATAGTTGGAACCAACCTTTCCAATCTCAACTAACTCCCCAAGTTAGTTGTTTTGGCAGTAGCAAGGGTTCCGATGTCTAGTTATATGCGCATCAATCCGTCTGAATCCTGGTCTAATCATAGGCATTCTTGACACATTAAGCATTTTTTATCTTATCCATTTTTACGGTTGTTACATTGATGTTGATGTTGATGTTGACATTCATGATAATGTAGACATCGATATAGACGTTGACATTGATGTTCACGTTCATGTTGACATTGACTTTCACGTTCAAGTTGACATTGACAAACACGTTGATACTAAGGTTCACGCTTAAGTTCAAATTGATGTTCATGTTGACATGGACATTCATGTTAAAATTCACATTGACATTCACTTGGACGTTGACATTGATATTTACGTTGACGTTGAGGTTTACGTTTATATAGACATTCATATTTACGTTGACATTTATATAAATGGTGACGTTGACTTTCACATTAAGTTGACGTTGACTTTTATTTTGATGTTGACATTTACGTTTATGTTGATGTTTATAGTGATGATGACATTTACGTTGATGTACATATTTACATTGACGTAGAGGTTCACGTTGATGTTCATGTTAACATTGGCATTCACATTAACGTTGATATTTACATTGACGTTTTATATTGACATTGACGTATACATTGAAGTTGAAGTTGAAGTTCACGTTCACGTTCACGATGACATTCATGTTCACGTTGACCTTTATATACATTTACGTTCTCATTAATGTTCACATTCACGTTCATTGGTGACGTTTATGTTGATGTTCACGCTCACGTTGACTTATACGTTCACGCTAATATTTACATTTACATTGATAGTCTAGAACTTTTCAAAAACCTTCAAACTTAACCCTCATGGATCATTCCTCAACAATGAATCATCAATAAGGATACTAGGAAATAGGTATAAGCATATTAACCTAATTGAATCAAAATTCAATATTCATGAGATCAAGATCATAAAGCCATACATAGGTTAAAATTTGGTTTGTGAGAGAGCATGGGTTATTCATGCAGTTGGATTGAAAATCACGTCCAAATAAGTAGATAATCATCACTATATTAATATTATGCTTTTAGAATCAATTAATAAAGAACCCATAGCTACATTGTAGAAGAAGAGATTTGATCATGGAACTTTTTTGACTTCTTTGAAGAGGACTCTTTAGATGAAAGATTAAACAGAGATGAAGGATGATCATAACTTTATTATATGAAGACTCCACCAACAATTGGTGAAGAACCCATGGAAATCCCATCTACAAGCAGACCTTGAAGTTTACTTCAATGGAGGTTTCCAGAGAGGCTATTTTAGGAGAGAGAGGTTTTGAATTTGAATGGAGGATTGGGTATGGGCTATTCACATTTTTAATTAACCTACTATAACAAAAAATAGTTAAATACACCGCCTAGGATCAGGTTAGAACGTGGTGTAAATTTTCCATTCACCCTATAATTAGGCAGCATGCATGGAAATTTGGAGGCCTGTATCGACGGACCCATCGATGCCCAGTAGGTCCATCAACGGGTCGTTCTGCTGGTTGTCATTTGATTCTAAGACTAGTTAACTAACTTAAGAGTTCACTAGGATAAGTGTCCATCGACGCCTCCCCGTCGACGGTGCATTGGTGGACTGACAAGGCATCATTTGACCTCATCGATTGACACTGCCAAGGCACTATCTCGATAGCCTTTGGGTTGTTCTTGCGGGCCTCTTTCTGGGCCCTTGTGAAGTCATACCCAGACGTTTCCAACATAAATATACACCTTAACATGTTGAATACCTTCAATGAAAGTTTCACCAAAAATGACCACATAAAATCTATCCAAACTTGCAAGTTACACTCAAGGACGTTCTTGGAAATTATTCCTCCAAACTTCACGAAACTAACTATAAAGACTATAAACATCATTATTAATCATATAAAGACCTCATAAGCTCATGGACTACACATAAGCACATAAAAACACATAAGGCCCTTTAGGTGACTAGTCGTCGATGTCTTGGTCGTCCCTTGACGTTTGACTTCCAAATTACTTCAAATCACCCATGCATACTTGAAACAATTAACATGTAAACAAGATTATAGTCACAACTGAGGATCTACCCATTCTAACTCATTTTGGGGTCTCACAATATCTCCTATTTGGGACTATTTATCCTCGAATGACACTTAGAACACTTTAATCACAACAAGGACTTCAATGAATCCTAGGACATATCGTAATATTCACATAATCATCATATAAAAGTCAATGCACCAAACTTACAAGGAACACAACTTCAAAACATTTAGCGCCCAATGCAACACAAACAAGCAAAACTTTTATTCACTCACTCTTTAATGCATCAACCTCGTAGGCTATTTTCATGTTTCATAGGAGGAACATCCTTACCCTAATCATAACATGGTCATTATATTCATTTTATTAAGATTTCATCATTTAAGATCACACATAGCAGATTCCAACAACACTCAAGAGACTAGTTAGGCACTCATACTTTAATGCACATAGACTTGAGTCAATTGAATTAACAAGGATCTTTATTAGTTAGATCTAGTGCTATGAGGTTTATACTAAAACATACCATTTTTAGTTGTGTCCATAGAGGAATTTACTTCTCCTCAACACACATACATGTCTCATGAGTTCATACCCAAGCTATTTCACAAAGGTCAACATTACTGTAACATGAGAATTTCTCAACTTTTTATCATTGTATGTTCAAACATTCTTCCTAGTGAAGCAAAAATGGTAAATTATGTATCACCACAATAGAAAGTCGTTTCACAACTTTTCAATTTCTAGATTAACATTACCTTTCATAAACATGAATCATTTAGGGAAAATCATACAATTTATAGGAACACAGAAGATCAATAGCTCGACATGCCTTCACTTTTCAAAAGTGGACCTACACTCGTTCTTTCCAAACAATACAAGTCACACATTTTTCAAGAGACTCAACATATTTCATTTTAAAGAGGCTCAATTTTTTCATTAAGGTCTTAAACACCATACATTATAAGTAGCCTAAAACATGCTTCTTACCTTATCTCATGATGTTAAATGCACAACTAATATATCAAGATGCACAATCGACATGAGAGAACCATGAATTTAATCAAAATTCCTTTCAAGTACTTAAAATCTTCAAATTACTCTCAAGATAGTGCCAATCAATTCATACCAAACATATAGAGGTCATGTAATTCATACTTTATGCAAAGCTCCTACCATGAACAAGATTACTAAAAATAATTATATTCAAGATCAAGTAAACATGGAAGAAAAAGATAGAAGTATCTCGAACCTTATTAATCACATCACCATCCCCCACTTAGGGTAAACCCAATAAGAGCAACTTAAACCAACTTCAAGAGGATCATATTTTTTCATTAAAAGGAAATTAAAATAAGTTAACATAGGCATTCTAAACCTTATCATCTTAGGCAAATTATCCCCAAATTATGAAGTTAGCATAGATTATTCATCCACACAAGGTCATACAACATTAGGGGAAAATAACTAGGATACTAAGCCATAAGGACTCTCCCTTTTCTTTCAACATTTATAGTAAGGTAACTTCTAGGTCAATCAAATCCACATAAACAGTCTATAAGGACAATCATGCTACCCTTACTTCTGAGGCCAAGCCTATACAAAAGACTCCAATCCATGTAAAGCAATCAGGAAGGTTCATACATATAGCCAAAGAAAACATTTGAACCATCTAATCATATACTTAGGGAAGCATGCTTTCATAGGTAGTCTCTAAGCATTTTAATCTCCAATTATAACATTAGGCTACTCTCATGCAATATCATATAGCAATCCACCATACCAAAAGAGAGTTATTTTTAACCGTGTCAACTTTTAACATGCTTTAACTATATCATGACACATAGTTATCAACAAAATATGCCATTCCACATAGTTCTCATATATAGACACAAAGGACATCCTATTGACATAATTTACCATTTCTCATCTGCCAGATACATAGAAAAAATTGACATCGCTTAATCAAAGCATGTCAAATTCACCTTTACTCATACTTATGAAACCATGAAACCAAGATAAACATCAAAACTCACCTTTTCTCCCTCAAGCATAGAGATACAATCTCATCTAAGCAATCACATCTAAAAGACTACTGGACAAGCAAACATAAGATGAGACCTTATAAAGTTAAGTTCTATGGCACAACATGAGAATGATGAAGAAGGAAAACTCTATTTCCCTATATCTTCTTGCTTATAGATGTGTTGCGATACACTCCGATGATCGAGACTCTACTAGAAGTGGAAATATGAGACTTTTTGGAACCTAAACCACTTTCATAAACCTCATGCTCTAATACCACATTTTTCATATCCAGGGAGCAACCCCTAGAAGTAACATGGCGTACTTGCCCTCCCGGAGGTCTTATACCAACCCATAGGTATCATTTATCGCATTGACATAGGTATATTAAGCGAAAAGTGTAAAACTTTCTTAGCACATCATATGCTAGAACATTACTTCATCTATATATAAAATATCATAATACATAGTTAAAACTCTAGTCTCTTTTATTCTGGCCATCCTAGACTTAACATCATATGAGTAACACGACCCTAACAACGTAATGCATAAGTATAATATTAAAGGAATTTTACAGTAAACCATATGTAGGAAATCCTTGGAACTTAAGGACCCCTTTCCTTGAGTTTGGGAATCACATATAAAGATCCTAAATCATAGAGACATCCTTTAAGCATCCATAACCTACACTTTGTGAAAAAACATAGAAGAGTATGTTGCTTTAGGGTACATATGAGCACACCTTCCAAGGACCCTCTATTGACTAGATCATCACACATGTGTGTGTGTGTGTATTTGTATGTTAGCAAACCTTTCACATAACGCATAAATGTAACACATGGTCATATATCAATGCACAAGTCGATAGGTATAACTATATGTATTCCTTTCATATAAACACACCATGACACTATGCACATTCATACTTAATTATCTTATATACTTAAAATCATAACATATAAGTCATATTCATAATATATTCATGCATTCATTTTAATGTACATCAAAACCATTGCTACGAACTATCTTATCAAGGTACACATGTGCAATGGATAGACAAGGTCACATACCCTTGACAATACTACTACCTATCAAGTCATCCTAGTTAATAGAATACATAACATGCTTCACATACATATATCTTACATACATAGTGGTATACATTTAGTAAATATGAGATCACTCTTCATTAGACACTATGAACCTTTAATACATTGTAAGCGTACATAATGTATGAGTGTATGTGTACATAGGTCAACATGATCACATAATGTCTATCAGCATTACATTGAGAAAGACACCCTCTTAATACCATAATGCACAAACAAGCATAGACCACGCAACACAATTTAGCATAGGAGAAAAGATAATCTTCGCATTATATTCAGGACTCTCAATCTTAGCTGTTATCATATAAACATAGGGATATATATATATATATATATATATATATATATATATATATATGTAAGGGATTATTAAACATTATAACCTCTCAATGGAAGAACCTACACTTTAACCTAACATAGATATACACATGTTTATATAATAGCCGTACAACCTAGATCACAACTAGAAAGAAAAGTAGGCATAAACTTCACAAAGTGTAATCATCATAACCAAACACTTAAATATTCATCAATTTGCCTTCAAGGCCATATTTTGCCCGTATATAATGAAAATAAATTAAACACCACTACCGTAAGTGGACCATACCACACACTGCCATACAAGGCTTCATCAACTACAATAATATAGAAAAGATGAGAGGAAGAGTCATTATTTCCAATTCATCAACCTTTTATCATCATCAATACGTTATAGGGAAGTTGCTAAATATACATTTAATCATGAAAGAAATCATGTACAAGTCTCTACAAGATCATACTACAATGTAATACAATACATCACATATATACTAGAAAGTAGAGAGTTATAGATCGTCAACCAATTTCCATAGTATTTTTTTATCAATTATATTTTATTAATAATATAAATATACGTAGTAATTAAAGAGAGATCATCATAGCTAAATCATGCTTCATCCACCCTATAATATGATCACAACATATATATTACTCTATCAAGTCTATAGTTTATATGAACCTAAATCAATCTTTCCCAATTAAATTGTTATCTATTCATATAGGATCAATTATACCTAATAATCATCACAT
The DNA here is from genome assembly GCA_032847665.1 of Solanum chilense. Classification (NCBI taxonomy): domain Eukaryota; kingdom Viridiplantae; phylum Streptophyta; class Magnoliopsida; order Solanales; family Solanaceae; genus Solanum; species Solanum chilense. Next base: position 29,589,116 of record CM064965.1, on the reverse strand, counting down.
TAAATAGATAGGCAGTATTTCAGCCAATTCACCATGATCGAGTTGCATAATAACCATCCTAATGTCAAGATAGACTAGCCTTATTAAAATACCTTCAACCTTAACCCTCATGGATCATTCCTCAACAATTCATCATCAATATACATACTAGTAAGTAGGTATAAACATATTAATATAATTTAATCACAATTCGATATACATGAGATCAAGATCATAAAGCCATACATAGGCTAAAATCGAGTTAGTGAGAGAACATGGGTTCATCATGAAATTGGATTTGAAATAATGTAAAAATAATTAAAAGATCATCAATACATTAGTATTATCCTTTTGAAATCAATTTAAGAACGGACACATTGCTAGATTGAAGAAGAAGAGATTAATCAAGAAACTTCTTTGAAAACATTGAAGAGGAGTCACTAGATGAATGATTAACTAGAGATAAAGGATCACCATACCTTTATTAGATAAATAATCAACTAAAACTTGGTGAAGAACCCATGTAAATCCAATCTACAAGCTGACCTTGAACTTCACCTTCAATGTAGGTTTCTAGAGAGGATATTTTTGGAGAGAGAGGTTTTAATTTTGAATGGAGGATTGGGTATGGGATATTACCATTTTTAATCAACCTAATATACAAAAAAAATAGTTAAATAAAATTCCTATGTTCAGTTTAATACGTGGGGTGAACTTCCAATTCACCCCATGATTAGGAAACGTGCATGGCAATTCGCAGGCCTGCATCGACAGACCCATCGACACCCAGTACGTCCATTAACACGTCGTTATGATGGCCGACGTTTCGGTCTGAGGCTAGTCAACTACCTTAAGCCTTCACCATCATAATTGTCCATCGATGCTTCCCCATTGATAGGGCATTGATGGACAAATGAGGCGTCATTGGAGCTCGTCTATTGACACTGCCAAGGCAGTGTCTCGACAGCCTTTGGGTCCTTCTTGAGGAAAACTTGTGGATCCCTTGGGAAGTAATACCTTCTCTTTTCCAATGAAAAACACATTAGCATGTTGAAGACCATCCATGTAAGTTTACCCAAAATTACCATATAAAACTGTAAGACTTTAAAAATCCAAGACGAGTCTTAGAGCCTAACATAGGTGCCATGGGGTATAAGCACTATTTTACGACCTATTCTAATGAATATCAGTCATTTAGGAAGTTTAAGAAAAAAAGAGTCCAAGAACGTTCATGACGTTCAGAGACGAGTTCTAAGGGGTACTAGCATGCTTTAGCTTATTTGACTAGCTTTTAGAAGTTGGAAATCCATAAAATTAGGTGGAAAGGTGTATGAAAAGTGTTAAAGATGATTCATGGTCGAAACATCCGGGTACGACTCCCAAAGGACCAACCAAGGGCTCTTGAGGAGGATCCTATCACGTAGGAGGCAACACTGACTAGGCAGTGTGCAACCACGAGGAACAATCAACAACTCATGTGTTGATCGACGGGGCATCTAAGCCCACCCTCGTACAACACTTAGACATAATGATGGATCCCTCGCCTACACAAGTCTCTGACAAGATCGACAAGTGTAAATACGGAGCAGGGGAAGTTGTCGACTCATACACGGCCCACCGGCGGGATTCCGTCTGTGAGGGTTAAGTTTTCCTACTTGTTTTTAATGTTGACTCATTTAACTAATTAAGGGTTTTAGGGGTGATTTAGGGATTAAAGGAAGATTAATTAACTAATTTAACCCCTCATATAAATACCCCAACCCTCATTAATCTAAACTCAACTCAACAAAATAAACTCTCTTCCTTCTTTCTTCTTTCTCGCTTCTTTCTCTCTCTATTTGGAAGCCACCATTGAAGACAAGGTAGGGGGAGTTTTTGGTGGCTGGAAAGGGACGATTTAACCATAGAATCTTCATCAAACGTTGAGTTGTGAGATCTAATTATTCATTGAGACTCTTTCCTCAAAGGGTTCCTCCAAAATGTATTTTAAAAGTTGTGTTTTGAAGTGGGTTTCACTCAGTTTCGAATTTGATGTTATTAACTGAGTTGTTTATGGTTTATTTAGGATATAGTGGATAGATTAACATGTAGTTCAACTTGATGATACAAATTTGTTATGATTTGACATAAATTGAAGAGCATGATGCTTGACCCTTAACTGGGTTGTGATTGATTCAATAATCTTGATTTTGGGTTAAATCACTATTAGATGACGTTACTACACCAATCATTATAAAATTTGAATGGATTGTTGTCTTTCATGCAAATCTTGAGAAATGATCTAGGTTATGGAAATTGGCCTAAGTAATCTTGCTTTAACCATTTTTTTGGTATTGAATTATTGTTTAGTGTTTTCTAGTATTGTTATCATGTTGGTTATTGAATTATGATATTGAACATCTAAATTGGATTTGATTGAGGTTTTGTGGTAAGGACTAAATGATGAACCACAAAGGAGATTTCCTAAGCCTTAGAATCTCTATCTTTACTTCCAATTGTGGTTAAGTCATGATGTTATGTTGGATTATGCCTTATATTAGGATTGATAGGGTGGTATGATGTTGAATTTTAATTTCATGCCTATGTTGTGAGGTTGATTAAGGTGTGTGTGATATAAGGATGGTGATGACTATCAATGTGCCTTGATATGCTATGAAATGCTAATGTGTTAACACTCATGCAATTCTTATTAAGCTGTTGATGATGATAATCATACAAGGGGTAGACCATATGACCTAAACTAAGATATGATTGATAATTAAAGGCTTAATGACATTTCAATAAGGGGACTTAGCTTAGCACCGAGTGAAAAAAACAATGGGAGGTGATGATTTCCCAAAGAGGAAGATTTGCCCAATAGTTCTATATGAGATGTTGACTTCCCAAAGAGGAATAATCATCCAATAGATTGACATGAGAGGAGGCCCCAACTACCAAGTGGTACGAAGAGGGATTATACTATGTCTTTGTTTTTGAACTATGTTGCCCCCATAGGAAGTCTAGTTTGTGGATATACCTAGATAGATATGATCATAATTGGTTTTACTTTGGCTGGTAGACCACCATCCATCTGATGTAATTGAAGGCAAAGAGGGAAGATTTCGTGAGACTCTGCTTGGTAAACGAGTCTATTATTCAAAATGTTCTGTCAGTGTCGTGGGTTCTTCACTTTCATTATATCGATATGGATTGCCTCATGAAATATCAATAGATTTTTGTCAAACATTTGTAATTTGTGGTTTAATTAGACAACATCTTGCTTCGATTTAAGGTCTACAATACCGGATTTCACACTTAGCTCTAGTGGTATATGTCTATTAAGGCAAGTGTTCCCTAAATGAAAATAAAGTAATGAAGTATAAACTAACTAAGGTGATTTGATAGGTTTAACTTAGCGTAGGTAGGGGTATGGGACTCTGCTTATGCCTTTCACTAGTTGACCTTGATGGAAGCTTTAGGAAGTTGATATTGTGTATGTATATGACAATGATGTATATAACGATTATATGTTGATGCGATAATATAAATGATATTATATGATGATGAATAATCTATATCAACATGTAATTTGATTATATTGGTAAAGTTGGACATTGGTCATGGTTTCTTGTCGAGTTTACTTGGTTGAGCAAGGTTATGGGGTTTGCTTCTATAAGACCCCGAAAATGAGATAAGGTGTCTAGATCCTAACATGTTTTTATTAAATTTATAATGTACAAAATATTCTTAAAATATAGTATCTAGGCAATATCTATAATATTAGAGGTATTGGAATTCAAACGTTAAAGGACGACTAAGACATTCGATGACTAAGTCACCTCGATGCCTAATATGTAGTTCTATGTGTTTAATGATTTTATAATGTTATAAAATGCCTTATTATATAGTTTAGAGGAAGTGTGCAAAGTTTGAAGTGATTTGGAAGTCGAACTTCAAGGGACGACCAAGACGTTCGACTACTAGTCGCTTATGTGCCTCATGTGTCTCTGCATGCTTAAGTCTGTATGAAATGAGACTAATAAGTATTGAAGTTATTTAACATTATTTTTAATGTTTTTATGAAGTTTCTTGAAGTTTGGAGGTCAAACGCCCAACAACGTCCAAGGTGTTCTAAATATATCCCCTTAGACGTTCATCGTATGTCATGTTGGGGCAAAGGCTATTTTTACGTTCTGTAGGTGTTTGTTTTGGATGAAATTTATGTGGAAGGTATATAACTTATTAATTTTAATAATAATATTATAAATGTCCTGGTATGACTTCTAAAGGACCCCACAAGAGGCCCCAAAAGAAGGACCGAAAGCTTCCTAAGACACTGCCTGGGCAGTGTCCATTGACGGACCCAACGACGGATCATTGGGCCACCAACAACACTTCGAGCAGGTATCTTCGATGGGAACTTGCCTTGGTCAGGTATCAAGCAAATATTTGTCTAAGTACCCAATGACGGAGGCCTGTGACGGTGCGTCGTGGCTGTGATGCCCCCTCACTGCCTTCGTCACAGGTGGCCTGCAACTGGCAGCCTACGTATTGTTAATTAAAGGGGTGAATGGGAAATTCATCACACGTCATAACCTGACAATAATATGTTTATTTATCTATTTTTGGGTGTAAATAAGTCATCAAAAACGTGATCATCCCATTCTAGAATCCTCTCACAAGATTGAAACCTCTCCCTCCAAAAATACTCTCTCTAGAAACCACCATTGTTGGTGATGCTCAAGAATAGATTCAATCTGGGTTTTAAATGTATGAATAATCAAGTTTAAGAGTTTTTCAACTATACAAAGGTATGGCAATCCTTCATCATCAAGTAACCTTTCACTTGGAGAGTTCAATGTTTTTCAAAGAAATTTTATGATTAATTTTCCAATCTTCCAATCTAGCCATGGGTTCTTTCTCAGAATGTTTTTAATGATTAAATCATGATGAATTGAATTTAATAAAATTATTTGAACGTTATTTCACTCTAATTGCATGATGAACCCATGTTCCTTAAAAAATTAGTTTAGTTCTTGAATAGGCTTTGTGATTATGGCTTGTTCTTGATTAAATGGTGATTCTCTTATATTGAATTGCTTGTTTTTTTGTTATTTACGTTAATTGATTGTGAATTGATGATGATAAGTCCATGGTGATAAATATATGAAGATTTGAAAGTGAATAGCCTATGTTTCTACATGTTGCCTTGAAGTCACTTGTGAGATCGGTTGTGTAGAGTTTTGATTATGTATGAACTGCTGTAGCTATTGTTTTAGGGTTATATAATGGATGAATTTTGTAGGTATAAATCCTTAATGAACAATACAAGAAAGTCTTGCATGAATTGATCTAGTTTTGTTCAAGCTATGAAGTCAAAAAGCTAATTGTGTGATGGACCTTGAGTTGTTGTCATATAAAACATGGTTTCTTCTTGATTTCCTACCAAATTAGATACTGCCTAATGAGTGTATTTTTTATAAAATATGAATTATGGTCAGAGCCTTAAAGAGTTCATAGTATTGGTAAAGTCTTCTATACTCTAGCAAATCGATATGCCTAGATGCCTATGTTGTAACATTAATCTTGAGGGTATGTAATCATGATTTCAATATGGTTAAATGTAGATTTATCTACTGACTTATAATATGTATGAAATATTAAATAAATCAATGCAAGGGAAATTAGCTAATGATCTCTGTTGTTCTACTTTCCTAGTATGTTGATGTGTTGTATTATGTTATAGAATAATCTTGTAACAACTTGTACATGGTTTCTTCTATGAATAAAATAAATTTACCTACTGCCATATTTATGAATTATTTGTAGACGAGGTGTATTGATCAATGAGGATCAAAGGTTGAGGAGTTGGCATTGTGTGGTATGGTCCACTACTGGTGGCAGTGTTTACTTTATTGTCATTATATATGTGTTGACCATTGCCTTGAAGGCAAATTGATGAATATATTATTTTGAGATTTAGATGATCACCTTATGATATAATTGTGCGTTTCTTCCTATCTAGTTGTGACCTAGGTTGTGTGGATATTGTATGAGCATGCATATATTAATGTTAGGGTATTATATAGGTGCTGACATTGATGTGTTAGAATCGTTAATAGCCCCTACCCATGTACCCCTTATATAAAATGTAAATATCTAAAGTTAGGAGCCTTGGTAATAATGTTTATATTGTCTTGCCTCCTATGCTACTATGTGTTGTGTGGTATGTTCTTGGAGGTATAATGTAGTCTAAGAGGATAGCTGACTCAAGGTATAATAGATAGTCATTATGTGATCATGTTGACTAATGTACACACACTCTCACTTACATGAATGATACAAGTAGTATAGGTCATTGTGTCTAAATGAAAGGTAGTTCTCATATTCACTAGTGTTCACTACTATGCATGTAAACTGTATGTATGTGAAGTATGTTATGTATTCCTTACGAGGATTACTTTATAGGTGTACTAGTATGGGCAAGGGTATGGGACCTTGTCTATACATTACACATGTGTATCTTGATAGGATAGTTCCTAGATTTTGTTTCTATGTATGTGAACGATGAATTGGAATTCCAATGCCAATATTGAAAATATTGGGCATAGTATAGAAAATTGGCTAAGGGGTGTAAGCCAATTTCTATATAATACCCAAATAAGCAAAATATTGGGTATATTATAAATATTGGCTTAAAGGGTGTTAGCCATATATCTAAGTATTAATGAGCATGTTTAGGAATTGTACTTGCAATGAAGACCCTAAATTAAAAATCTCTTTCATTTAATTTACAAAAAGGTATGAGGCATCCAAGTGTCAAGCCTAGATACCATGTCACATGATCAATAAAAATGATCATGTAGATTAAGCAGTGCACAAGGACATAGTAACGATCCTTGGGACAACAAGTAAACATTCCTAATGGAACCATAAATAATAGTTAGTTAGGAAATTAAAACCAACCCATGTGCAAGACATGTGAAGAAGCACCAAAGGAGGGGACCACCCTAAGCGAATTCGGTTAGGGTAGTTAAGGGAGCAAAAACGTGTATAAGGGTCCACTACATTTGGGGAATAATTTCCTAACATATTTTAGACACTAAACTGCTTCCCAAATAGCTAAATAACCTAGGACTAATCGAAATGGACCTACTAGTGCACCCGACAACCTAAGACAAAAACCGGGTTGACACTAACTACTAGTTAAAGAGACAACCTAGTACCTAACTTAGGATGGTACAAAAGGTTAGTTATGGTCCTATAAGCTTAGGGGTTCTTTATTAATTCCTCTAGGTTACCTAATTAATTATTTTAGAATTAATTTAAAAGGGATAAAACTAAAACTACAATAGAATTTTTCAGATTTTTGTTAAGACAAGAAAGGGACAACCTAGTACCTAACCTATGATGGTCCAAAGAGTTAGTTAAGGTCCTAAAAACTTAAAGATACTTTAGTAAATACCCTAGGATACTTAATTAATTTATGTATCATAATAATTAATTAATTTAAAGGGTCAAAACCAAAATCATAAAGAAGTTTCCATATTTCGGTTGAGATAAGAAAAAGACAACCTAGTATTAAACCTACGATGGTCCAAAGGATTAGTTATGGTTATAAAGACTTAAGGGTACTGTAGTAATTACCGTAGGTCACTTAATTTGTTAAATTATCCATTTAATTAAGTAAATTAAAGGGGTCAAACGGATATTCTTATGGTAACCTAGTAAAATTGAAGAAACATCCTAGTACTTAACCTATGATGGTCTTAAAGGATTGATTATAGTTCGAATGAATTAGGGGTACTTTACTACTTACCCTAGGTATCTAAATTAATTAAGTTAATGATTTAATTAATTAATATAAAGTCAAAATGTGTACCTAAAACATAGTCAACACCAAAATTCAGATTTTAGGTCTAGTCAACATTCTCCTATGTTTAGTCAACCTAGGAATATTTTTTAGTATTTAGTTAATTAATTAATTTAATTAAACTAGTAAACCCTAAGTTGAATAAGTAAAGGTCAGTTACTAAACCTAAAAACCACTTTCAAACTCAATAAAATACAATACTAAAACCAGAAAACAAGTGTGAGAAAAGTAGTGAACAAAACGGAAGAAAAAAACATAAAATTTCTTGGACGATTTTAAAGGTTTCTTCAAGGTTCATTCAAGGTGTTATTGGTAGATTAAGTTCTAATTAAGGTATGTGTTTCTCTCCTGTAATTCTTTCTCTAAGATTATTTTCCTCCGAACGATTCACAAGATCTTGAAAACTAGGGTTGTTCCCGTCGTTCTCGTCGAACTTCCCTTCCCTAGTATAGTTTTCGACGCCAATGTTGAATAGGTTAGATATCATGTTATTGGTATGTGGTGTTGGATGTTTTTAAAATTTATTTTTCTATAATTATGGGTATCGAATGAACTTGTGAACTTGTAATTGCGTGAAGTTAATCTTACCATGATAATTAAGGATCAGTAATATGCTAAGTTGTGTCTGTGATGTGTTAAGTGAATATGTGTCTTTGTCTGAATATTGACTTGATGTTGTTGTGATGTTATGAAGATGTTAAAGCCATTAAATTTTAATATAATGCTGTCCAATATGTTCTTAAAACGTTACACTAAAATCCATAAACTAAGAATTGACTCAAAGACATCTATGAAATCATATCTCGAATAAATTGGCTATTTAGTTCCAATAAAGTTGGCTAACTCTATTTGGTCAAAATGAATATATGCTAATGGTTAGGAACTTATTTAAATGATAAAAATATTGGCTAAGGTTTCATACATATGGAAATTTAAACATACGTAAAAATTGGCTTATGCCAAAAAGGATGAATTTGCTAGTCTAACATACCAAATCTTGAGCTAATACTAATCATATGCCAACTAATGTATAGTAAGAGTATCAAATATATATTAAGCACTTCTAAAGTAATATCAATTAATCCATAACCAAGGGCATGAAATTCATTGGGACAACTCCTAACATGCTCCAAAAGAATGAACTATGAACACATGAAACTCATTGAATGAATTGTTCATTATCCATAAATGGTGATATGAAGCTACTACACTAAGTAAGTAAGAAACATGAGTTATAACATAATTAAGGGGGTCTAAATTAAGTAAGTGACCAGAATTTGGTGTTAAAGGAAGTGAGACAAGTCTTATTTACACCAAATCTAATTTGTTAAAAGAATACTCACGAATGAAGGTGTTAGAATGTGCGAAACTAGTCTCATTAACACGAAAGGATGATATGTAAGGACAATTCATATTCATCAATGTAAATTAAGGATTATATGAAAGAATAATTCACATTTCATCAATGTAAAGTAAGGATGAACAGTCATCAATAGAGTAAGTAAATGCCAATCTTGAAGCAAGCCTCCATAATTCTTGTGTCAACACTAAAAGATGATGAAATGAACATTCACATAAAAAGGGATGAGCAACTAAGATGTACATAATGAAATGATGAAAACCTAGAGGGGTTAAGTAAGAGTGTAAAACACACTAAATGGCCAAATGCGTTGGCATATGATGAAGTGAACATTCACGTAAAAGGGATGAGTAATTATTAAAAACAAATGGCTAATGCTAATGAATGTAGTTACAATATGATAAGAGGATAATTTTAAAGATGAGAGCAATCTCAAATGAGCCTGAGTAAATGTTACCAAAACGTACTCAACTATGAGAGTGTAAAGATAACGAAGAGACCAGTCTCTATGTACACTCTAATGAAAGTATTAAGACTTATGTATACTTAATACTAATGATGAGATGGGAAATCATCTACTGAGATATAATGTCCTCATACTAGAAGCCAACTTCCATGACGTATGAGTTGAATCAAATGGAACTTTATACCGAGCACCAATAGACTAGCTACGAGCGGTGATGCCTTCTTTCTGGAAGGGCGGATGTTCGCATAACTCTCATGAGATGAGACTGTCCTACAATGCCAGGTATGGTTCTCCTTATATCTCCTAGTCTTTGAACCTACACTGCCAACTTATGGATCTGGCGGATTTTAATTCGTATGTACGCTAGCATATTTTGGGTCACTTGGGCCGGTGATTCCACCTCTTTTCAATGTAGGGTAAACACTGGATTTCAAGATGCTCGCATAATCTATGTTAGTTAATGTTGGATTTCGTCATATTAAGACATATAATGAAATGAACGATACCGAAGGTGTTTGTGCATGAAAATTAGGAGGTGAACCATACTCACGTAATGACATTAGGCCATTCTTGGTCATTGCACTTCATGATCCCGATGAGAGTCTTAGACTTCCTCCTAGGTATAACTGTTGTTTACATTAGCCTACGAATAAATGAAATGAAAAATATGAAGTACGAATAAATGAATGAACTAGAGTCTTTTTTTGCTAAAGTAGACCCTCGGGTTGAGGTCCTATATGTTGGGCCCTCACTTGAGATTTCTTGATGCTACATCTACTATTCCAAGGTCTCGTAAATATGAAATGTACAGTATATAAAACATGTTCTTGGTTCACTATAGTTGTGAGCCACTCCTTTCGGTGTGGAGTGAACACCTGAGATGGATTCACGATAGCTGGGAATCACCCCTTTTTGGTGTGGAGAAGGCACTCGATTTTATGAGTAGCTCACATGATCTAGATTCATTTTAATCGGTAAATCATCTCTTTTTTGTGTAGGGAAGACACTGGATTTCATGTTTGTTCACATGATCTTATTCCTAAGCATGACTCTATGAAAGTAAGAAAGAGTGATGATGGAACGTATGTTCTAAGTGAGATATGAAGAAGAACTTAAGAATGTCATTTGCCAATATCACACTCATGAAGTTTCAGAAAATAATTGGCAAAGACAAATAGGAATGACTTATAATGACTTGTTTTATGATGCCAATAAAGAGGAGTAGAAGTATAAAAACTAAAAACCTTATAACTTACGTAACATGAAAGTAATGAAATAAAGTGTATGATCAATAAAGAATTTAATTATTAAATGTAATGAATATACTTTGTAGAGAATGACTCACTATACAGTAGGGAAATTATTCCTTAGTCCTTGGATTACTTACATCGATTCATTGTGGGAATGGGACTACAATGAACCATTGCACTTGTAAGTAAAACATAAGACCAAAGGAATTACTAAACTACACAACAATAAGAAGAAAAAAAACTAAAAAAATGAAAAATAAACTAACTGTTCAAAGGGGAGCTCTGGGCCTAAGAGTATCAAAATCTCACATTTTTGCCCGAGTTGTCCTAAAATTATGTTAATGATACTAATGTCTTGTAATCATATAGAAAATGATTTGTGTTCTTTGAATGCATAAAAATACATCATATTCATGCAAAAATTCACCACTAACAAATTAGGATAGTTTAATGACCAGACTTTCCAAAAATGACATGTTATTTAGGAAGAGCTTTCATTGGTCATGCATAGATTTATGTGTATGTATGAATACACCCATACTTAGTAAAAGTGGTGTATAATTCCTACTATTTACTATTTTACAGATGAAGGTAAAAAGTAGAGATTGATGACTCTTGCAACGGTATGGACATCATCATTTCTCCAGACCATTCGATAGGTCCTCTTGATTTTGAGGATGCTACAGTTTTAGTCTAGCCTTAGTTTTAGACATATCTTTTGGATGTTCTCCCTAGCGTTTCTTTAATACTTTCATTTTGAAGCTTTTGTAATAAGGTCGTGGTTGGCAAACTTGTCTATGATATATTCTTATCCTATTTTGATTTGATTCATATGATAGTTGGTTGTTACATTAATGTTGAGCTTAGTATATGATATAAATATGAAATAACTATAACAAGTTTATGTATACTTCATTCATATAAATTTTTTTAATTTTTCCGCTAAAATTAACCATATGAATGTGATGAATGCAAGAAGAGGCTTGCCTGCGACCTCTGAGAGGTCAACGACGCTGGTCTCGATCCAGATTCAAAAATCCAGGTCATGACAATGAGCTACTGACTAATGAGTATATTTTTCATAAAATATTAATGATGATTAGAGCCTTAGAGAGTTCATAGTATTGGTAAAGTCTTCTATACTCTAGCAAATCGATAAGCCTAAATGCCTATGTTGTAACCTTAATCTTGAGGGTATGTAATCATTATTTAAATATGGTTAAATTTAGGTTTATATTACTGACTTATACTCACAATATGTATTAAATATGATCTAAATCAATGCAAGGGAAATTATCTAATGATCTATGTTATTCTACTTTCCTTGTATGTTGATGTGTTGTATTAGGTTATAGTATAATCATGTAGAAACTTGTACATGGTTTCTTATATGATTAAATTACATTTATATACTTCCATATATATGAATTATTTGTAGACAAGATGTATTAATCAATGAGGATCAAAGGTTGAGGAGTTTGTAAGAATGCTTATTTCTTCTATTCATCTACTTCTCTACTTCTTATAGAAATGTTTATGAAGCCTTGTATGACAATGTGCGGTATAGTCCACTTATGGTGGCGGTGTTCACTTTATTGTCATTATATATGTGTTGACCATTTCCTTAAAGGCAAATTGATGAATATATGATTTAGAGATTTAGATGATCACCTTATGATGTAATCGTGCTTATCTTCTTATCTAGTTGTGATCTAGGTTGTGTGGCTATTGTATGAGAATGTTTATATTCATGTGAGTGTATTGTATAGGAGATTACATTGATGTTTTAGAATTGTTAATAGCCCCTACCCATGTACCCCTTATATGAAAGCTTAAATAGCTAAAGTTAGGAGCCTTGGTTATAATGTTTATATTGTCTTGCCTCGTATGCTATTATGTGTTGTGTGGTATGTTCTTGGAAGTATAATGTTGTATAAGAGGGTGGATGCCTCAAGGATTAATTTATATCCATTTATTTGATCATGTTGACCAATGTACACACACACTCACTTACATGCATATTACAAGTAGTATAGGTCATTGTGTCTAAATGAAAGGTAGTTCTCACATTCACTAGTGTTCACTACTGTGCATGTAAAGTGTATGTATGTGAAGTATGATATGTATTCCCTACTAGGATGAATTTATAGGTATACTAGTATGGGAAAAGGTATGGGACCTTGTCAATACATTGCACTTATGTATCTTCACAGGATAGTTCCTAGGTTTGGTTTCTATGTATATGAAAGATGAATATATGAGCATAGTATGAATATGATGTATATGAAAGGATGAAGTATGAATGTGCATAGTGTCTTAGTGGGTTTATATTAAAGGATTTCTCATATATTTATGCCAATATACTCATGCATTCATGTATAAACTCGTGTTACTTAATGTGTTATGTGAAAGGTTAGCTCACATATATGTATTCACACACAAACATGTGTGAAGATCTAATCAAGAGAGGGGCCTTGAATGGTGTATTCATGTGTACCCAAAAGTAGATGATGTTTTACATATGCTATGTTCAAGTGAATGGATTCTTTACATGATTTAGGTTGATGAACATTCATCTACGACCTATGAGTTAAGCATATGAGGGGACGACTCTCTTAAACCTATGATTTATAAAGTAAAAATATATGAAAGGTTTTCAAAAAAGGGAAGTTAGCTAGTACCGAGTGAACATGTAGATGAGGGGGTGACACTTCCCAAATAGGGAAGGTAGGGTTCACTAAGGTCCTCATGTGAGGGAGTGACACTTTCCCAAATAGGGGATGTAGGGTTCACTACGGTCTTCACGGGGTGGATAACCTCATGACCCAACATATGGTGTAGAGTTGATATTTCCATGAATCCCCCAAGATCCATAAACTATGTTTCCACCATAGTATACTAGCTAGTGTATCTACCTAGAAAGCTATTTTTATAATGGGTTATACTTTATCCGGTAGACCACCCTTTACCGATGTGGGGTTTCATGACACCAAATTCAATTTTTAGCATCACATGGTCTATGTCGGTTAAGGCTATAGTTTCCCTAAAGTAAAATGGACAATGGAAGTTAAATGACTAGGACCCTAAATAGAATGACTTAAGGGAGATTACTTAAGATATATGGAAGTAATGAACCCATCTAGACATTGCACAAGTAGTTCCTATGGAAGTTCTAGGAAGGTGTTCTAACGCATGTCACTATGTATGTGTTCCTTATGCATGACATTGTAGTATTTGTCAACTTGTTATAAAGATGGGAATGACATGAGTCTTTAGACATTATGTTGATCTTGTTGACTATATGATAAGGGCTTGACTTACCTATGTTATGTGGTATTATACTTCTATGATGGTTGTTTTATCTTGTGTAGATGATATGTATGACTTTTCTTGTGGTCCTAAGGTGAGACATTTCACCAAGCATCCCTAAAGGATTACTTGGGAGACTAATGAATTATAAGGAAGAGTTCACTTTAAAGAGGATCGCACTCACTGTAAGTTACCTCAAATTTGACTTAAAATCTATATGTGCTTTTGTATGATGTTTGTCCTTTGATTTTATTTCTATGAAGTATGAAAATTATAGATATTCTATTGATAATTGTTTAGGATGATTTACTCAAAATGGCATGAAGTATGATTTCAATGAAAAAGTCCCTTTAAAATGCATGTTTGTGCATGGTTGCCATGCTTAGTACATTCTTGTGCTAATCCCCTTTGTCTCTAGTTTTTACACAACGTGTAGGTTATGGATGCTTAAAGGATGTCTTGAATGATGAAGAGCTTGATAGATGATTCCCGAGCTCAATGAAAGGAATCCTTAAGTTCAAGGATCTCACTTATGTCTCTATTGTGAAGTCTTTAAATATTGTATAGTTTGTAATATGTCTTAAGGGTCATGTCCCTAATATACTCCTAAGTTATTGAGTCTATGATGGAAAAGAGACTTAGAGTTTATATATGTATTGTGACTTATATTTTGTATGTATATGAAGTAAAGTTTCTAGCATATGAGATGCTATTAAAAGTCTTAAATTTTCTGCTAAATTTACTATGTTGATGCGATGAATGATAACTATGGGATTGTATAATACCTCCAAGAGATCAATTATTCCGTGTTACTTCTAGCGGGTGCTCTTTGGATGTGACATCTTTGTCATTGCACTTGTGGATTTCATTAGGATTCATGAGTACTTGTCTTGCTTATTATGCTGTGATTCACTCCTATTCATGCTTGTGACATTATTTCTTGATGATAGGGTTGTAGTAGATTATGGGTTCATGTATGTTGATGTGCATATTACTTGTTTGAGTTAGTAGGTTTATTTGGTTGCTTGGTATAAATTTATTGGTTATTAATGAGATTTTTAAGTGGAAAAATAGCATGGTTTAACTAAATGTCCCTTTTTAGCATGTTTTGCTATTATATGTGCATATGTTCTCATACTTAACACAAGTGGCGTACTAACCCAATTTTCTTTCTTTTTCCAATACATTTAAGGTTCCGTTATTTGGAGGCTCATTCAAGACGACTTGAAGAAGACTTGGATATTCTCTACCATCCAAGTGGGTATGGCCTCACTTTCTGAGGGTGATGCCAATATTTTGCCTATGAAGTTGTTTTTGTTTTATGACTTTTACGTTCGTTCTCTTTCATTTGAATATGATTTGTATAATCATATATGTGTCTTCTTTACATTTATGTAGGAGTACGCCAAAATTGTAATGATCTTTAGATGGTATGAGATTGAGACAAATCTTCGAGACTATAATCTATCTTATGTATATATGTATGTGAAATAACAGCAGAAGGGTATGTAACATTCCTATACGAAGGGTATATGTATACTCGATATATATATATATATATATATATATATATATATATATATATATATATATATATATATATATATTATGTGTATGTAGAGGTCTATTTAAACCTCCAAATAGAAGTAGTAAAAGTTTTTAATTTTTTTGTTGAATTCGACTTATGAATGTGATGATGTAAGCTAAGAGGCTAGTCCTAATTCTCAAAGAGGGAGATGATGCCAGTTACATCTAGAGGGTAAACACGTATATGACAAACTTTGTATCATAGAATCAGGTTGAATTTTCTTTGAGTCGATGTCTCTCTCTACCACATCTTTGTTGGTTCGTATTCATAATTGTGAAGCGTGCCACACGTATGAATGGAAACCTATATGATCCCTAGGAAACTCTTATTTTCTTGGAAATCTTATATTGTGCCATTACAGTATACTTATGATGTGCTTTTCCATCTATCCTACAATTGTGCTTATAGGAAGAAAGAACACTCGAACGAATACGGCATAAAGACTTGAAGAGGAAATTTCCAATGCAGGAGCTCCTCCACGTGGTCAGCAAGTTGCACTACTTGAAGAAGATGCTAATGTTGACCAAGCTCAAGTCAATATTCCACCATTGACGGATGGAGATATAAGGGCTTCCCTCATTCAATTGGCTCAAGCCGCCACTGTCCAAGACCAAGATATGACGCCCCAAGCCAACCGGGAGCTTGTACCCTATCCTCATCAACAAGTCAGTACTATGGATTCCCATCAAGGGACTTCACTTGGATGAATCCTCCTACTTTCTACGGGTCTAAGGTTGATGGAGACCTCCAAAAATTCAACGATTAAGTCTCTAAAATTCATTTAGCTATGGGGTCGACCACAAGTTAAAAGGCCGAGTTGGCCACCTATAAAGTTAAGGACGTGGCACAAGCATGGTATGTGCAATGTTGGGATAATAGGCCATTGAGGTGTGTTCCATTGACTTAGGAGATCTTTAAGAAGGATTTTCTTTGTCGGTTCTTTCCTAGAGAGTTGAGGGAGGAAAAAGTAGTGGAGTTTAACAATCTTCAAAAAGAAGGAAAGTTTGTTCATGAATACTCATTGGAATTCCTTAAATTTTCCAAATATGCTCATTCTTTAGTTTCCGATCCTAGAGATCAAATCATCTGCTTTTTGACGGGGGTGTTGGAGGACTTAAAAGAAGAGTGTCATTTGTCCCTGTTACATGACAACATGAACATTTCCGGTCTTATGGTGCATCCTAGAAGGGTTCAGGAGGAAAGGACTCAGAGAAAGAGTAGAGTTGGTAAGAGGGCAAGATCATTTGATGGAGGTTCTTCAAAGAATAGGCTTGAAATATAGGACGAACCTACATTTAAGAAGAGGGTTCTAATCAAGTTCCATCCAAATTCCCTAAGGATCGTGATTACATGAAAAATAAACTAAGAGCTCAAAAGTGAAGGAGTTGAAACTCACCAAATGAGAAGACTACATGTGCCAATTCTGGAAAGGGTCATCCTGGTGAGTGCTTGATAGGAAGGAGAAATTGCTTTTGTCGCCGAAAGAGTGGTCACAAATTGAGAGATTATCCAAATTCACATGGTTAAGAGAGGAGTGGTCAAGCTCAAGCAAGTGGTTCTAGTGATGCTCTTAAGAAGAATCATTTCTATGCTCTCCGCTTTAGGGGTGAAAAAGAGACTTCTCCCGATGTGGTTACTAGTATATTGAATGTCTTTACCATAGACTTTATATGCTTTACTTGATCCGGGTGTTACCTTGTCAATCGTTACCCCTCTAGTAGCTAAAAAGTTTGATATTTTACCCGATATTTTGCATGAAACTTTTATAGTGTCTACTCCGGTGGGTGAGCCAGTTGCTGCAAAAAGGGTGTACAGAAATTGTCCAATAATGTTGCCCAATAGAGTTTCTTATGTTGATCTAGTAGAACAAGATATGATAGATTTTTATATTATATTGTGTATGGATTGGTTGCATGCTTGTTTGCTTTGATTGAATGTAGGACAAGGGTGGTGAAGTTTAACTTTCAAAATGAATCTGTTGTAGAGTGGAAGGGGGGAAACTGTATTCCTAGAGGTCGTATAATCTCTTGTCTAAAAGCATGAAAAATGATTTCAAAGGGTTGTCTATACCATATTGTAACAGTCCAAGATCTAGACTTCAAAATTCCTCCCATTGAGTCAGTCCCTGCAGTGAGTGAATTTCCGGAGGTTTTTCCTAATGACCTTCCTGGTATTCGTCAAGAATAGGAAATTGATTTTGGTATCGATTTGCTACCGCATACAAACTCCATTTCAGTCCCTCCTTATCGGATGACTCTGGTCGTATTGTAAGAGTTGAAGTCTCAACTCAAAGATTTACTAGACAAATGCTTTATTAGACCTAGTATTTCTCCATGGGGTGCTCTGTTTTTGTTTGCGAAGAGAAGGATGGGTCCTTGATAATGTGTATTGATTACCGCCAACTCAATAAGGTCATTATTAAGAACAAGTATCCTCTCCCTCAACAAGGTCACTATTGAGGTCGGGGCATCACCAACTTAGGGTGAGAGGTTAGGATATACCAAAGATGATATCCCAGACTAGATATGGTCTTGATGAGTTCTTGGTAATGTCATTGGTCTCACCAATGCTCCGTCAACGTTTATGGACATAATGAATAAGCTGTTTCAAACTTACCTAGATTCATATGTCATTGTCTTCATTGACGATTATCCTTGTATATTAGAATAATGAGGGTGATCATATGGGTAATTTGCCGGTGGTATTGCTAATCCTTAAGGAACATCAATTGTTTGCCAAATATAGCAAGTGTGAGTTTTGGTTGAGGTCGGTGACATTTCTTGGTCATATCATCTCTAGTGAAGGATTTGAGATTGATCAAAGGAAAATGGAGGTGATGAAAAATTGGCCTAGACCTTTGACTCTAATAGATATTTGGAGTTTCTTGAGCTTAGCGGGTTGTTATCGGAGGTTCGTGGATGGTTTTGCATCCACGGCATATCCGTTGACTACTTTGACCCAAAAGTGTAAGAAAATTGAGTTGTTGGAGGCATGTGAGAGAATTTTTCAAATGTTAAAAGATAGGCTTACTTCCGCTCCGGTGTTGACCTTACCGGAGGGTACACAGGGTTTTATTATGCATTGTGACGCCTCCCTTGTGGGTCTAGGGTGTGTGCTTATGAAACATGGGAAAGTGATAGCCTACACTTCTAGGTAACTTAAGGTACATGAGCGAAACTAATCAACTTGTCGATTCGATGAGAATTCATGATAATTTGTCTTGCTTATTATGATGTGATTAACTCTTATTCAAGCTTGTGATGTTATTTCTTGATGATTGGGTTATAATAGATTATGGGTTCAAGTATGTTGATGTGCATATTACTTGTTTGAGTTAGTAGGTATATTTTGTTGCTTGGTATGACTTGCTTGGTTATGCATGAGACATTTAAAGGGAAAATTGTATGATTTAACTAAATGTCCCTTTTTAACATGTTTTTCTATTATATGTGCATATGGTCTCATACTTAGTACAAGTGGCATACTAACCCCATTTTCTTCCTTTTTCCCAAACATTTTAGGTTCTGGTCGTTGAAGGTTCATTCAAGACGACTTGAAGAAGACTTGGATATTCTCTACCATCAAAGTGGGTATGGGTTCAGGTATGTTGATGTGCATATTACTTGTTTGAGTTAGTAGGTATATTTTGTTGCTTGGTATGACTTGCTTGGTTGTGCATGAGATAGTTAAAGGGAAAATTGCATGATTTAACTAAATGTCCCTTTTTAACATGTTTTTCTATTATATGTGCATATGGTCTCATACATAGCACAAGTGGCATACTAACCCCATTTTCTTCCTTTTTCCCAAACATTTTAGGTTCTGGTCGTTGAAGGTTCATTTAAGACGACTTGAAGAAGACTTGGATATTCTCTACCATCAAAGTGGGTATGTCCTCAGTTTCCGACGGTCCTCACTTTCCGACGGCCCGTTATGGGTTCCGTCGCGTGTGCCCTGATTTTGAAAATAAATGAATGATGTACCTGGAATGATGGATTCATTCGACGGTTCGTCGCGTCGCGTGTGTAACCGTCCGTTGATGTATCCGTCAGTGAATATTGCAGAGTGATTTTCCGTAGAATTTCCTAGTGATATGCTTGCAAATTTAAAACCCATTAGTAGAAAATGCTACCATTACTAGAAAGAAAACTATACGTATTGGGTTTCCTCCGAACCATTGCCTGATTTAATGTCGCGGCACGACTGAAGACACTTGATTACTCAGACTTCATCAAGATGGTACGCCTCTATCACTCTATTCTTCCATTCAGCATGCCTGAAGTAGGTTTTATTCGTTTTCCATTCACCTTAAACCGCACACCCTCCTTGGTTTCCAACTCAACTGCTCCATGAGGGATTAGTTGGGTAATCAAGAAAGGTCCAGTTCATTTGGACTTGAGCTTGGATAGAAACAAGCTCAATCTAGAATTATATAAAAGCACCAAATCCGAAACCATAAACTCTTGTTTTTCAATTTTTAGTTCATGGTACTTCTTCATCATTTCTTTGTAGGATATAGCAGATATCGATTAGAGCTCACCACTCTGCCTCATGGACCTACAAATGTTGAAGGTAACTTCTTCATTGTTCAACCAAAATTTCATCTACCTATTTTCCATATGAACTAAGGCTCTACCCGTAGAAGGGAATAACCTTCAAAGAATAATAGGCACTTCAAAATTGACTTCACAATCAAGAATAACAAAATCTGTCAGAAATATGAATGACTCCACTTTTACTAGCACATCGTGGAGTATCCCTATAGGCCTTTTTGCTGTTCAATCGACCATCAGTAGTCAAATCGCAATGGGCTTTGGATCACCCAAACCCAACTTCTTGTAAATCGAGAGGGGCATGAGATTTATTTTTACCCCCAGATCACATAATGCTTTTGCAAAATGTAATAACCCGACTGTACAAGGAATAGTGAACGCACCTGGATCTTCTTTCTTTTGAACTAGAGATCTTGTAGCAATAGCACTACAATGCTGCATTCTATCATCATCCTCAAAAGTGACCGATCTTTTCTTTGAAACCAGATCTTTCATAAACATGGCATAACCGGGCATTTGTTCTAGAGCTTCTACCAAAGAGGCATTGATAGAAAGCTGCTTCAACATTGTTATAAAATGCCGATATTTACCATACTCGATATTTTTCACTAATCTTTGAGGAAAAGGGGGTGGCGGTCTAGGCATGGGAGTTACCTTTGTAGGCACTTCAGCATCTTTTCCAGTGTTATCTTCTACTTCACGACCAACCTCTACCACTTTATTATTATCTTTTATAACCTTTTATTCATTAGACAGAATAGGTGGGTCAATGGTTTTCTTACCACCCCGAGTAGTAATTGTCTTACAGTGCCCATCATTTATCGGATTTTGGACAGTGTTGCTAGGAAGAGGGCCCGATTGACGTGTGTTCACAGTGGCAGATAATTGGTCCGTTTGCAACTCAAGCTGCTTTATCAATATTGCATGTGTATCGACTTTCTGCCCAATACCTGCTAAATAACTCCTTCACTCTTTAACGTGCTCATCACTAGCATCGAACCTCCTCATCATTTAATATAATATATTCTCAAATCACGCCATACTACCTCCACCATCCGTAGGAGTAACTTCACGATTTTGAGGAGACACATAGCATAGGGCCCATTCCTATCATTTTTGTTACAATAGTTACCCCTATTGAATTTGTTGTCGCGGTTGTAGTTTCTATCTCAGACATAATGACCCTCTTAATTATAGTTACCATAGATTCAACCTTGGTTTCCTTGACCTTGGAGCCAATTCTCCTTATTTGAGCCTTGGGCACTCAGTCGTAAACCCCCCGTATGCTCATTTACCGCATAGGAATCCTCCTTATAAGAACATTCATCATTTGGTTATGATGGATTAGACAAGTAGTTAACTGCATTTATGTTTTCTGCACCCCTAGTGACAAGTTTTAATACCAACCCAAGCTCAGTTCTTATCTAAGCCATCTCTTCACGAATTTCATCTGTGGGTGGGATGTGTGTGGATTGCACTGCGAAGGTTTTTCTTCCAGTATCTGACTTCCTAGTACTCCAAGCTTTATATATCGGGATATTTTCTATAACTTTTCGGCAATCTCGGCATAAGGAAACTCCCCATAAGAACCACCCACTATAGTATCCAATACCGCTTTATAATTATCATCTTTTCCCCGATAGAAGAATTCCTTCAGTGACTCATCATCTATGCGGTGATTGGGGACACTTCTCAAAAATGAAGTGAATCTATCCCAAGAATTGCAAGCAGACTCTCCTAGTAGTGCCACAAAGTTGTTCACTCTGTCTTTGTGATTTAGTTACTTGGAGACCGGGTAGTAACGTGCTAAGAAACGTCCCTTAGTTGGTTCCAAGTGAAAATTGAGTTATTAGGGAGCTCAGTGAAAAAAATAGCAGCCTCTCCCATCAGTGAGAGAGGAAATACTCTTAGCCTTATTACATCCAAATCCAAATCAGGCCTCCTTACACAACTTTTACACAGTGCCCTTACCTTAGCTATATGGGAATGTGGGTCCTCAGAAGGTATCATTGAAAACAAACCTCTAGCAGTGAGCATTTGTATCAGACTACTAGTTACAACAAAGGTGTGGCCTTGTGGTAGAGGGGGCAAGAAAAGTGGCCCATCAGAGTCCGCAATATTATCATAGCCTTTGTAGTATTCTTGAGGACGTGTAGCGGGATTTTGTCTCCTTGGTTGATTTTACAAGGATCATCGGGTAATAACTGACCATTAATATCAACTGGAGCTTGGATATTCTGGTTTGGATCATCATCGTTAATTCCCAAGTTTCGATTCATATTGCATAGTGTACGCTATAATTCGTGATCATATGGAAACAAGAGTTCTCTTCCTCTCCGTGTATTTGGCATACAATGAAGATTGTTCTGCAAGAATAAAAAACAATAGAAAAGTAAAATTAAGAAAATATTGGCTAAACTTTAGAAACAAGTTTAAGTTAATCTAAAAGCTACTTTCCCTGGCAGCGGTGCCAAAATTTGGTACGCTCAAACTTACTTCTCAAATAATAAGTAAAGCAGTCGTATCAAGTAAAGAACCCAACTAATGAGGTTGGGATCGTTCCCGCGAGGAAAATAGTTTATACTTAACTTTATTCTATTATTACTATTATTTAGTCAATTATTTCCTTAGAAAACAAAAGACAATAAAGGGGGGTTTTTATTTCTAAATTAATGAAAACAATTAATTAAATTAAAGTAAACACCTAACAGATTTAAATCTTGGAGCTCAATCAATTAATAATACTAACTAGGGCTTAAGTTTTCCCCATAGGTTCCCAACATGATAATCCTAACTATGACAATTCTTTCCTAGTATCTGGCATGTAAAGTGATAAGTTATGTATCTATAAATCCATGGTCCGACATATAGGAAATTTCACTCCGCACCTTGGTCCGGCTAGTGTGTTTCTATACTAACCCTTATCTTTACCTCATATGAAGCATTGTATTCTATCTTTGACTAAGTTATTACCTCGTACCAATCGACAATAGCCTATGAGATAGTATACACTAAATCTATGTTGATAATTCTTTTCGTATTATATACCTCCTTGGTCCAACAAGTAGCATTAACGCGAGTTCTAACGTTGGACATCTTTTAAAAAGACTTCTAAACGAAAGATTTATCAATACATGCAAGACACCATTCTAGAATTCCTATTTTAGTCAGATTTTACCTCATTATTCACCCATGGTTCCTACAACAATAGTTATGGAGTTTAGTTACACATAGTAATAACCACACTATTCAAATATTTAATATAAGAATTCATGCATTTTACTTTAATAAGAAAGAATAAAATCCAGAAATTCACTTGATTAATCAACAAAATCACCAAGAATCAATTCAAGAAAAAGTGTATCAATTACGACAATTAATTCTTCAATACTGGAAAAGGAAAACTAAAACGTATCAAAAAGTCTAACTATTGAAAAGTCTCCTATTAAAAAGTCTAACATGAAAAAGTCTAACCCTAAAAACTAGGTTTTTCAAACTATTTATAATAAAAACAAAAACCCAATAAAAAAGGATTCTTATTACTGAAAATCTATCAAAAAGCGTATGGCTAGATGCACCATCGTGGTCAGAACGGGCCGTCATGGCCTCCGTCGTCCCATATTTAACCAATTCTTCTGTTGCTTTCTTCATTACCCTCAACGATAGGTATGACGGACCGTTCCAAGCACGACGGTCCGTCGAGGGTCTCCATTCCATAATAATTAAACTTTTGGAATTTCGGTACTGCGACTACTCTCTGATTATCACGATGAACAAGTAGGACGAACCGTCGTGGCTATGACTGTCTGTCATGGACTTCCGTAATCCCACACTAGGTCACACATCCCGATCTTCCTTCAGCGCTTCACTACGATGCCACCTACGGACCGTCAGAAGCTTGACAAACCGTCACAAGCTCCGTAGGTTGTATCTTCTGCATTTCTCGCCCAAAAACTTCCGCGTTTATCTAAGGACAAATTTCCTGCAAATAATGAGAAACTTACATAAAAATCAATATAAAAAGGCTTTTGGAAACACACTAAACTTATGTAAAAAGCATTAAACATACTGTGAAACAACGGTATATATACACCCTCAACTTAAATTCGTTGTTTGTCCTCAAGCGACATACTATGACTCACTACAAAATCATTATACAATAGTATCCATATTTTAGCTTTCACAATCATTTGGATATAATCAATCTTATAATGTTTATTCATGTTATCACTATTAGACTTGAATTATGTGGAACCATACCATGACACAAATTCACCACGCACTGACACCTATCCTTTTCAAATTCTCACCGAGGTGCTAATATTTCCGGTTTTGCAATTAGTGTCCTCACTTCAAAACAACATCCTCATTTTTCACACAATGATTTCAATTTGAGTATCAGGATTACTATTCAACACTAACTCTAAGAACAAATTCACAACTCATTCATACATATTGCCATAAGCTTTCCCTTATTTCACTACTTTATGTTCGTCAAAAAACTCCAAAAGATCACGATAGGACTTTCTTAGCTGTTACATAGGCTAAGGGTCAGGTAGGGTATATTTAGGTATACTTAAGTGACTTTTTGCCATCCTTGATGTAACGACTAAATGTGCCACTTTGCATCATTTTATTCCGCCCCATTTCTCATATTCTTTCACCTTGCTATATGTCCTTCTTTCTTCATTTGTGTAAGTGACTCTTTTCTTTTCTTGATTGTATTTATTATATTTGTGTTATTTCACTTTTCTTTCAAATTTTTCTTGAGTCACTTTACTTTTAATCTTTCTCTATCTTTGTTCTTTCAACCCCACTTTCCAGAGCATTCCTCATAATATCCACCCTCAACTCATGACTTTGCCATGAGTCAAAGTACACAATACCCAATGTTGGGTCAGGCCACGAAAAGGTTGTTTACTACATTAGCCACCCTTAGGTTATTCTATTATTATAAGCTGAGGTGCACATTTCCAAGGAGGGACCAGGGCCAACACATTATTCCAAAAAAATATTAGTTGGGGTGAAAAAGAAATGTCTATTTTAAGGTCAAATCATTTGGATCAAAGAAGGATCAATTTCATTTGGCTATTATTTATTTAGGCTAAAAATTGGCTCTATTGAACAAGAGCCTATGATCCTTTCCTAATTATCTATTACAACTTACTTTTAGAAGGACTAACCAGGCAAGTTCTAGCTCATTACAAATAGTGCACTATTAAAAATTTCCTCACACTCACTTGACATCTCATTACTCTACCAGATTATCAGACATCTAGTTCGAGTCTTATACATAGGGTGATGCAGTGGTGTATCTATATGTCATGCTTAGAGCCACACATTTATCAACTACAGTGCGTAGTCATGCATCATTTTCATTACATCAGGATATCATTTTTGTTTTAGTCATCATACTTCAGAATTATACTGTGTACCCAAGATATAGACATGCCAGATCAACAATAAATATAATCAGTCTCTTGGGGTAAAAGAACACAAGCAAAAAAACCCCAAAAGAGGATCATGAATTGGGCTACTCAGACTTCACCGTAGCACTCACTTTCCATTTACCCCACCACCAGTAAAAAGATATGAAATTTTCCCCAATGCATAAAAAAGTGAAATACAAGAGTGGTAGATGAAGCAAACCTTGCGTACAAAGGTCGGCGATCAGCAAGCTAGTTGTTCCGGTTCCTCGAAACCCACTACCTATGTAGTCTGGACTCCCTCAGTAGTGTCCTAATCTAAAACAACACTATTAGTAGTGCCTCCCGCTGTCTACACATCTGTGGAGCTAGATGCCCCAGCAGCTGACTCTACAGCCCTGATCTGGCGCGCCTCCTCTTCATCAATTGAGGCTCTCCGCATAGCCTCCATCTCAAAGCGCTCTTTCTTCTTTACTCTAGCCTCATACTCCTCTTGACCCCTACGCCTCTTGGCATGATCTCGAGGGTGAGGTGGTGGAATCTCAGAAGTGGCGAATAAGGCCGCCAACACTGTGTTCTCAACAGGCTCTGCAGAAGGGGCCTCAAACTCGGGCACCCTAGCCTCTAGGATCATATCAATATCTGCTCGCAGACTCTCAACTGTAGCCTGAAGGGTCGACACATCCACCAGAGGGGCTAGCACCTGCAACTCAAAAACATCTAAGCGTTGATGAACCTCAGCGATTTTCCGCTCTGTGAGCTTTGCCATTTTACACTCCAAGCGCTCCTCTATCTCAGCAATAGACCTCTCCATCCAAGGATAAACGTGATGCAGAAGTGTGGACATCTAAGCCTCTAATTTCTGGAACCTAGCAAGCAAGACCAGAGCGGGGAAAGGGGCTGAGCGAGAGGAGCTAGGGGCAGTGCTACTACCCAGGATAGACTCGACCGGGGTAGTGTCAGTGGTCGCTGAAGTAGCCTGCGTAGCCATTCGAGCATGTGCTACCGTATCAACCAGATTTTAACCAAGTGGAGGCAACTCTTTACGGGGCCCTCTCCGTGGAGCCAACTCATTGTCCTCATTCCTGATGAGGCCGATATAAAAAATGCAAAGTCTTTAGATGATCAATGTTAAAGATGGGCACACCTGCGGACGTGCATAAGGAAAATATCATGCACACAAAAGGGTTAAGTAGTGGTTACCTTGAAAGCCCTTTCGTGATGACCACTTGTAGAATAAAAGAAGAGTCTACCTCAAACTTGGATATCATCGCCTCCATCTGAACTGCACGATCCCATGTAACTATATTATCAGTAGTCGCGGGGGAAAAGCAGTGGTGGATAATCAACCATAAAAACTTAGCTGTGAAGGTCAAGTTAGCCTTCATGATGGCTCCCTTCGGCTTTGTTACCCAGTCAGCACCCTCTTTATCAATAGATAAGTACAGGGCCATCCACCTTTTGGTGGTCTCTCTCAGCGATGGCTCACGCAAGAATTGGGTGTCTTTAACAATTTACCACTGGTAGTCAAACTGGGCGGTGAGACGGGTCCTGTTGGCATTAATATCCTCACCGTACAGATATCGGCAGATGGCTGGTAGGGAGATGTCAACCGGTATGCCACTTACTTAAACGTTCTCAAGTGGGGCCTGTTTGGCGGGGGCAGCCCGCCTAACGATCTATGATTCGAGAGTAGCCACATAAGAGGCATAAAACTCTAGGACCAAGTCCTCACTGTAGCGGCCAAAAGAACGAGCAGTCCACTCTAGCCGGTGTCTAGTGAAGAGATTGTGGATATCTGGCATGGTCGGAAGACTTCCTGTAAGGACCCGCCTCTTCAATGTTAAAGTCCGTGTCATGACGCCTTTATCATTTAGAAACATGGCGTCTCAATACACTTGGTATGTCCCATCGACACACCACCGGTTGGTCTAGTCGGCAACCGGGTCGAGAGCACC
Organism: Solanum chilense; assembly: GCA_032847665.1. Classification (NCBI taxonomy): domain Eukaryota; kingdom Viridiplantae; phylum Streptophyta; class Magnoliopsida; order Solanales; family Solanaceae; genus Solanum; species Solanum chilense. Next base: position 29,561,375 of record CM064965.1, on the reverse strand, counting down.
AGTCGATGATCTTGGAATTGAATCAGGACTGTCAACTTCGTCAGACGAGGCAGACTGTGTAGCTGTGGTGTGTGCAGGGACTTCTGCGGACCCGAAGGCTTCCTTCGACCATGAAACTCCTAAGGAACCAGACGCTCCTTCTTCTTCTGTAGATGTCCCAGAAGGTGTGCCGGTCAGTGTGCGCTCCTCATCAGACTGTGAGGCAGTGACTACGCCGAACGCCACCTTTTTGGGCATATCTCTGGTTGCACTTGCATCTCGTGCTGGAGTTGCAGTGCCTGGGGGCACGTACTCAGGCTCATGCTCATAATCAGAGACTATAACAAGTCGGGAAGACGGGGCCACAGAATTTGAATGCCCACGTGCGTAAACTCGATCTTGTTTCGGTGACATTAGAGATGGTACTTATAAAGATTCAATATTATTATTAGAAGGAGCAAACAAGACAAGAAAAAACAACACAAAATAAACATAAGACTAAAGCTGTAATGACATCTTTGTATTAACAGTTAAACACGATGGACAAGGTGACGGCTCGTTGTGAGTATGACGGATCGTCTAGGATTCGTCATGTCTTACTTCAACTATATGTATGTGGAGACCCCTGAAGGAAAGTTTCTCACATTTATGACGGATAAGAAGGATGGAATATCGTGATAATTATTGTTCGTCGTCGATGTCCATCGTGGGGCACATAGAAAAAGGATAGAGACCCTTAGGAGAGGGGTCTTTGACCGTCATGACTGTTGTGCAGAAAGGACCATTGAGGGTATGACGGTCCGTCGTAGATGTCCGTCAGAGGACAATTGGAAAAAAAATGGAGACCCTTAGGACAAGGGTCTCTGACAATCATGACGGTTGAGAAGGACGAACCATCGTGTCAATGATGGTCCCTCTTAGATGTGCGTCAGAGGACACATAGAAAAAGTTGGAGACCCTTAGGAATAGGGTCTCTGATAACCAGAATTATCGTGTAGGACGGACCGTCGAGGGTATGACGTTCACTCGTAGATATCTGTCAAAGGACACTTGAAAAAAATATAGAAACTTAGGACAAGGGTCTCAGACAACCATGACGGTTGTGGAGGATGAACCGTCGTGTTAATGACGGCCCGTCTTAGTGTCCGTCAAAGGAAACTTAGAAAAAGTTGTAGACCCTTAGAACAAGGGTCTCTAACAACCATGACGGTTGTGCAGGATGGACCGTCGTGGGATTGACGGTCCGTCGCATGTATCCGTTAGTGGACACATAGAGATAACGAATAATAGGGTGTTAGAACAGACCCTATGACGGTCCGTCGTGGATACGACGGTCCGTTTTTGGGGTCTCGTTCTGTCGTTCAGTGACAAAACTGAGGACGCCACAATCATCCCCTTATGACTCAAACGGATTACTTAGTGTTAACCTACATGTTTCTATCCCAAATACCTAGAAAATGAGCAATGCTAAAGCACCAATTTCTCGAGTTTTAACAAGGCGATTCGAGGATTCTCAACCTAGGTAAGACAAAATTGGATCAAAGAAGGAATACCCACCAAAAAGAAATAGGCTAAAATAATTGAAAAAATGCAATGTAAATGGGTAGAGATCATAGACACATGAGGAAAAAAACAAGCAAGTGAGTCACTTGGTTATCAAGAGCAGAACCACAGCAACAGACTCGACTAGTAGAAAGAAGATTTCCAAAATTGGGATTTGGGATCAATTGATAGAGAGGTAGGAAGTTGGAAGTTTGAAATGGAGAGAATGGGAGAAACAGGGAAAGAAATTGTTCAAATGAAGGGGTAGGGGTTTTAAAAGGTTGAAAATTTTAAAATTCCCCAGCCGACTCCGGTTGGGTATGCTGGTTAATGATGCAACGAGTCCCCGATGATGGTCCATCACAGATGTGACGGTCCGTCATGGATTCCATTGTGTGTGCCTTAACTTTGAAAATAAATGAAAGACGTACCTTGCACGTTGGATTCATGTGACGATCCATCGCGTGTGTCAAGGTCTATCGATGTATTCGTCAGTGAATGTTGCGGAGTGATTTTCTGCAGAATTTCCTGGTGATGTACCTGCAAATTTAAAACCCATTAATATAAAATGCTACCATTACTAGAAAAAAAGCTATATGTGTTTGGTTGCCTCCCATCTAGCGCTTGATTTAATGTCGCGGCATGACTGAACACACTTGATTACTCAGACTTCATCAAGATTTTATGCCTCTATCACTTTATTTGCCAATTCAACATGCCCAAAATAGGTTTTTATTCGTTGTCCATTCACCTCTAACCGCACACCCTCCTTGGTTTCCAACTCAACTGCTCTATGAGGGAATAGTTGGGTAATAAAGTAAGGGCCAGTCCATTTGGACTTGAGCTTGCCCAAAAACAAGCGCAACCTAGAACTGTATAAAAGCACCAAATCCCCAACCATAAACTCTCGTTTTTTAATTTTTAGGTCATAGTACTTCTTATTATTTTCTTTATAGGATAGAGCAGATACCGATTGGAGCTCCCACTCTGCCTCATGGACCTACAAATGTTGAAGGTCACTTTTTCATTGTTCAATTAAAATATCATCTGCCCATTTTCCATATCAACTAAGGCTATACCAGTAGTAAGGAATGACCTTCAAAAAATAATAGGCACTTCAAAATTGACTTCACAATCAAGAATAACAAAATCTGCCGAAAATATGAATGACTCCACTTTTACTAGCACATCGTAGAGTATCCCTATATGCCTTTTTACTGTTTGATCGAGAATAAGTAGCCGCATCGCAATAGGATTTGGATCACCCAAACCCAATTTCTTGAAAATCGAGAGGGGCATGAGAATTATGCTTGCTTAGATAACATAATTCTTTCGCAAAATGTAATAACCCGATTGTACAAGGAATAGTGAACGCACCTAGATCTTCTTTCTTTTGTACTAGAGATCTTGTAGAAATAGCACTACTATGCTGCATTCTATCATCATCAACAAAAGTGACCGATCATTTCTTTGTAACCAGATCTTTCATAAACTTTTCATAACCAGGCATTTGTTCTATAGCTTCTACCAAAGGGACATTGATAGAAAGCTGCTTCAACATTGTAATAAAATGCCGATATTTAACATCCTCGGTCTTTTTCACTAATATTTGAGGAAAGGGGGTGGTGGTCTAAGCATGGGAATTACCTTTGTATGCTTTTCAGCATATTTTCCAGTGTTATCTTTTACTTCACCACCAACGTCTACCACTTTATCATTATCTTTTATAACCTTTTCCTCATTAGATGGCATAGGTTGGTCAATGTTTTGCTTACCACCCCGATTAGTGATTTCCATACAGTGTCGATCATTATTATGATTTTGGACAGTGTTGCTAGGAAGAGTGCCCGTTTGCCGTGTGTTTACAGTCACAGATAATTGGGCAGCAATAGTGGAAAATCTCTCAACTAACCTGCGATAATAAATAGCCAAACCCAAGAAACTTAAAATATCGGTAGAAGTGAGGGGTCTCGTTAAATTTTTTACTGCCTCAATATTTTTCGGATCAACCTCTACACCCTGGTCAGACACAACATTACCAAGGAAGGTCATTTATCTCACCCAAAACTCACATTTGCTGATTTTTGCATACAACTAATGTTCCCTGAGTACTTGCAATGTCATTCTCAAATGTTTTCATGCTCTTCTCTTGTCTTAGAGTATATGAGGATGTATTCTATGAATACTATGACAAAATAATCAAGGTATTCACGTAACACCCTATTCATAATTTCCATAAATGCGGCTGGAGTGTAAGTGAGATCGAATGATATGAGAAGAAACTCGTAATGACCATGCCTAGTATGGAAAGTAGTCTTTGGATTGTCCTCTTGTGTCGCTATAAGCTTGTGATACCCTTAACGGAGATCTATTTTAGAAAAGAAACTTGAACCTTGGAATTGATCAACTAGATCATTAATTCTTTGAAGAAGGTATTTGTTCTTTATAGTGACTTTTTTGAGTTGTCGATAATTGATTTACATTCTAAGGGTTCCATCATTCTTCTTAACAATCAACACTAGAGAACCCATGGGGATATCCTCGACTAGATGAAGCCCTTATCAAGTAGATCTTTTAAATGCAACTTGAACTGTTTGAGTTCAGCTTGAGTCATTCCATAAGGAGGAATGGAAATTTGTTTCGTGTTGGGATCTAAGTCAACACCAAAATCAATTCGCGTTCAGGAGGAATTCCTGCTAAATCCTCCGGGAAGACTTGTTGAAACTCATTCACAATGGACACAGAGTCTATGGAAGGGACCTAATTCTCTATGTAATTGACTCTTACTAAGTGGTATAAATACCCCTTAGCTAGCATCTTATTGTCTTTGAGATTGGAAATTGTTTGGCTTGTTGGATTTTGACTAAGCCCTTCCAATTCCTGATCTAACTCATTAGGAAACTGAAACCTTACTACCCTCAAACTCTCCTGCCTGCGTTTCTTCTAATGTTCATTTTTTGCATGGACACACAAGAAGGAAGTTGATTGCTAGAATGAAATAAAACGTCAAAGATCTAAACGACATAATAAAGAGTAGAGGAAGAGAATATACCTAACATCACTTAGTCTCTAAGTCATGATTGTGGTACACTTCACAACCATAAGTTAGAAATTAAAAAACATGGTTGTTTTAAGCCTTAGTTCTTAGGTATTTTAACATCATGCTCTGATACAAAGTTTTTCACACCCAGATTTTTAGAATAGGAACACAACCAGCGTCGTTAACCTCTCATAGGTCGTAACCAAGCCTCTCCTTAGCTTTCATCACAATAATATAGTTAAATTTGCGGAAAAATTAAAACATTTAAAACACAGTGAATCAAACATAGATTTAATATAATTACTTTATAGAATGATATTCTAATAATCTCAAACAAAAAACCATCTACAATTTATTAAATAATTCAAATGAAATAACCAATATATCGTAATAGTTTGCCAAATCGAATTAATACAATGTTTTGAATAAAATGACTAAACGGAAACTCTAAGGAAAACATCCACTAGCTATGTCTAATGTTCTAATCTAGAATAAATGTAGCATCCTCGAAATCTAGAGAACCTACCAAAGTCTTGAGATCGCTAATCCAAACCGCTTCAATGAGTCCTTAATCTGCTTTCTAACCTTCGCCTATAAAAAAAAGTAGTAGTATAGGGTTAGTACACACTTGTACTAAGTATTGGTGTATGCACATATACACGTAAGGACTAGCATGATCAAGGAAATCTCTTCCTACAATAATATGCCATTTCCAAAAAGTGAAGTCACTAGACTTTGTTAAGTCGTTATTTGTGAATCATGGAATGTATATGACATATTTTAATTCATTCAAAGAACACAAATAATTTTCTATACGAACATAATACCTTGGAATCGTAAACATAATTTTAGAACAACTCGAGCAAAAATTTATAAATTTGCTCCCCTTAGGACAAGAACTCTCTCTCCCAGTGCAATGATTTATTATACTCGCATACCTACAACGAATAAAGTAACTAATTCAAAATATTACGCAAATAATTTAACTACAATTTGGGTGTGAAATCTTTATAAGACAATCTTTGTTGGCTAGGCCACTTATTTCATCATTTTCATGTTATGAAAATTATGGGGCATTGATTAGCCATTATGTTTTACTCCCCTTTACTGCAATAATATATGATGTCACTATAAGCCAATTTTGATTTGGCTATGCCCATTGTTTAATTATTTACTTAATTTGAAGACATTAAAGCACATATCTTGATTGTGCACAAGCCAATAACTTGTTTAAACTTCATTCTTATCAACTACAAATAATTTGACATACTAAAGCTCTTGATTCTTAGCACACTTTGAACTTACATTTCTTCTTCTTTCTTTCTTACTTTCTTAAAGAAACCTTTAACATTAAGATTATGTGAGATAACATTAAATTCAGTGTCTGCGCCACATTGAAAAAGGGTGGTTCACCAGTCAAAGTGAAACTAGATCATGTGAGCTAAACATGAAATCCAGTGTCTGCCCACACCAAAAAGGGGTGGTTCGCAGGCATTTGTTAAACAAAGTCCAGTGTCTTCCCCACACCTAAAAAAGATGTTTCACGGGTAAAGTTAACTGAATACTTTCTTTGAGCATTAATCGACATGGATATTATGAGCTAAACATGAAATCTAGTGTATGCCCCACAGTGAAAAGGGGTTGTTTCACCGGCCAAAGTGAAATCGCATCATACCTAGCTCTCTTAGGTGGAATCCACTAGCTTGTTTCTATGACGGCAACATTGTTCAAAGACTAGGAGATTTTCGGAGACTATTATCCACCTTGGTGGAGCCTCATCTCATGAGGATTACATATGCTAGCACAAGCTCATTGATAGTCTATCGCTGCTTTGCTCAACTTCTTTTTCTATATAACTTTAAGAGTTTGCACAAATATTATGGAAGCTTTCTTATAGTTATGAAGTTAATTAACTCTTTGGATAACCGATCATCCCTTTCTTTACTTGATGAAATATGAATTTAACCTTACATTTTAATCTTGGTGTTAATGAGACTTATATCATGATTATTCACACACTCTTATGTGAATATCTGTACCGTAATTATCTAGCTGTGAGTGAGACTTGTGTAACTTATTTTAACACCTCATTCTGGTCACTTTCATAATTCTTAAAGTTTTAATTATTTCATTACTAACCTTATCTTGTCCAATGACATTTCGTAGCTTTATACCACTCTTTATGAATGTTATAAACTTTGTTCACTTTACTTACTTATATTTATAGTTTATTTTGAAAGGGTATGCTGGGACTTGTCCCAATGATTGACATATGCTTGGTATGAATTCAAAATTACATTGATCATACTTAATTTGGTATAACTTAATCATTAGACAATTTTGTATCATATTTTGGAAATATATTGTAAGCCAATTTATTGGCATAAACTAAACTTTCACATATTATGGTAATCTACAATATTGTTAGCCAATTTATTGGCATAAACCAAACTTTCACTAGACAATGGTCATAAGAATATAATTTTCCAATTCAATCAACTTCATGTATATACTATAATGTTTTTATTATTCTAAGAAAGTCGCATTTAACAGTGAACTAAACTTCATGACCGATTTATAACACTTTCATCATCTCGAACACAATTAGGCATTACAACATTTTTTAACTCATGTAACTTATACCATAATCATACAAATCAAATATATAGGCCTGATTAGACATAAACAGATCAAGAAACCTACAAATAATGATTAATTAGCACCACGCAGCAAAAACATGTTCAAGATTACATCTACATACTATTAGAGTTGAAAACAAGGATAACTAGGGAGATGGACGTTCAATAATGCTATTGGGAACAACCCTAGTTTCAATATTCTTGATTCCAAAACATTTAGAAATCCTCTTGGAGAAAGAATTCCAGGAGAGAAAATCCATACCTTATGTTGAATTGAATCTACGAAGATCACCTTTCACAAAAACCTTGAAGAATACCTTGAAATTGCCTAAGAGAACTTTTCTGTTTTTCTATGTTTTTCTCACTGTTTTTCTCTCAATTTCTTACTGTTTTAAGTCGCGAGTTTTCTAGTGTTTTAAAGTTAGTCTAAGTCTTTGGAACTGATATTGACTAATTCAACTTAGGCTAATTAAGTTAATGAAATAAATTAATTAGTTAATTACTAAAACTCCCCTCCTAAATTAACTAAAAATGGTTGAGCATTTGACTTAGCCAAATCTGAAATTTTTCCCAAGTGTTTTAGCTAAAATTATGATTTTTAATTAATTAATTAAGTTAATAATTGAATTAATTAAGAGGAATAGGGTAATTACTAAAGTAATCCTTAGTAATTAGGACCATAACTAACTCTTTTTGACCATTCTATGTTAGGAACTAGGTTGTCTCTTAATTAGTTACAAGGTTTGGTGTCACCCGACTAGTTCCTAGGTTGTCGGGTCCCTTAGTTATTTTATATTGATCCTAGGTTAGTTAGTTAGTTAGTTCAATGAGTTAGAGTCTAGAGTTTGTTAAGGAGTTAGGCCCCACATGAAGGGAACCGTACGCGCGCGCCTTTAACAAACTCTAACAGAGTTCAGAGAGATTGGTCGCGTGATCCCCCTTGGTCGGTTAAACATGTGCTTGCACATGTGGTGTTGTACACTTTCCCAACTAACTATTTTGGAAGGTTTTTTTTCTTATTATCCCAAGGATCTTCACTATGTCCTTGGTCATTGTTTAATCTATATGATAATCTTAAATGATCATGTCCATTGTACCTAGGCATTACACTTGGATGCCTAAAACCTCATTTGTTGGGTTAAAAATTAATATTTGTATTGTTTTGGCTTAGGGTTTTCATTGCAGGTACATTTCTTGGACAAGATTGGATTTTAATATGCACCCTTGTTTATATATTGAAATTTGCTAACACCCTTAAACCAATATTTTCTAATATGCCCAATATTACTCAATATTGGGCATTGGTATGCCTATGTACCCCCAATACCTATCCTTAAAACATAATAGGCTCTTCACTAGACGAGTACATTTTCTGGAATGTACAACATTGAAGACAACAATTCATTCTAATTTGTTAATGATTGATGTATAACATCATCTAATAGTGATTTAACCCATAATGTAGACAATTTAATCAATCTCAACCCATCAAGATCACATTATTCAAGTTGAATCAAAACATTAGAATTAATCATATTCAAGTTCAATTACATGTTAATCTATCCATTATATCTTAAAGAATCTATAAACAACTGAATTCACAACATCAATTTCATAATTGGTTGGTAACCACATGAAAACTCAACTTTTGAAATCCATTTTGAAGGAACCGTGTGAGGAAAGAGTCTCAAAGGTCAATTAGATTCTATACCTTAATGTTTCCAAACGAATCGATGGTGAATTCTTCCATTTCCATCCTTCAAACCCCATTCCATGCTAGTCTTCAATGGTGAGTTCAAGTAGAGAGAAAAAGAAGAGAGAAGGGAGAGAGTTTATTTTGTGGGTTATATTTAGATTAATGAGTGTTGGGGCCTTTATATGGGAGTTAAGTTAGTTAATTAGTCCCCCCTTAATACCTAACTAACTCCTAATCAACTTAATTACTTAAAGGAATTAACATTAAACGTGCAGAAAACTCAAGACCCCCATAGACGGAACCCCGCTAACGGACTGTCTGTGAGTCTACATAGAGCCCCCCTCCGTTCTGCACTTCGTAGGTAAGTTGTGAGACTGTGCATGCAAGAGGCTTCCTAATTGTATAAGTGTGGGACAACGGTGGCACCAACACCACGTCAGTCCACACACGGACCATTGCCTGCCTCGTCGATGCACGCTACTTTGTCAGTGTTGCCTCAAACTGCAGGGGTCCTCCTCAAGGGCCCTTGGTTGGTCCTTGGGGAGTCGTACACAGAGGTGTAATCCATGAAACAAGTAAAACACCTATTGGCAACCCATTTACCATTTTTCATAAAATTCCAACTCCTAAAAGCTAGTCAAATAGGCTAAGGCATACTAGTACCCCTTTGAACCAATTTCTGGACGTCAAAAACGTTCTTGGACGTTTTGGTTCTTAAACATTCTAAATGACCTAAATTCACTAAAATGGACTTAAAAATTGTACTTAGACCTTATTACACCTATGGTAGGCTTTACGAAACGTCTTGGATTTTCAAAGTGTTACATTATCCCCCACTTAGGAACATTGATCCCTGAATGACACAAAAATTCTTTTTGAAAGGAGGAATAGACTCAAGAGTAGCAAACCAACCAATCAACATTATCAAATCAACATAAATGATATCATTTCAACGAGGAAATTTGAAAACCCAATCACCACACAAAAGGCTCAAAACACTTCATCATGAGGTATTTCCTTCTTACAACACACATGACTGAACATACATTACATGAGTCAATTAGCACCAAGGTCAACTAAAGAACATGCTACATATAATTTCATAAAGATTCACTATACCAAAATGCACAACATAACTCAAACAAACCAAAAAGGCACAAATTCAAGTTTAAAGGTACTACATCATTATAATTCAACTCCAAAATACACATTTTTGCAAGACTTTGCCATAAATCAAGAAACTTCAATTTCTAGTCAGATTTTTATTATCGAAAAAAATGACTAACCTCAGTTATCAAAAAGATTACGGTAATGGGACAACATGTCGGCCTCGGCCTCCCATGTTGCACCCTCTACTAAGTGATACTTCCATAACACCTATATGGAAGACACCTCTTTATTCCTTAACTTCTTGACTTGGCTATCATGAATTTTACACGAAGACCCTCAATAAAAAGAATAGACTTGGGATCACCGATACACTTCTTCAACATAGAAACATGGAAAACCGGATGAACCGAAGCCAATTCTTTAGGGAGTTCCAATTCATTGGACACCTTACAAATACTTTGCAAAATTTCATAGGGACCCACATAACAAGGACTCAATTTCCCTTTCATGCCTAATCTAACTACCCCTTTCATTGGTGAAATTTTGAAATACATCTTATCACTCTTTCAAACTCTAAATCTCTTCTCCTATGATTGGCATAAGACTTTTTCCTACTCAAGGCCGTATTCAACTGGTTCCTTATGATATGAACCTTCTCTAAGGTCTTATATATCAAATCGGGACCAAGAAGAGAAGGATAACGCACTTCAAACCATCCGATAGGAGACCTATACCTCCTACAATACAAGGCTTCGTAGGTAGCCATGGATATATGTGAATGAAAGGTATTATTATAGGGAAACTCTACGAAAGACAAATGTTTATCCTAATTCCCTTTAAAATAAATAATGCAAGCCCTAAGCATATCCTCAAGGGTTTGAGTAGTGCATTCCACTTGAACTTCCGTTTAGGGATGAAAAGTTGTACTCAACTTTACCTTAGCGCCCACCCTTTTTGGAAAGGCCTCCATAGAGTAGATGTAAGTGGTGCACCTCAACCGGATATGATGGATAATGGAATACCATGGCGACACATAATCTCATCTATGAAGATCCTTGATTAATCTTCCGCCTAATAAGTAGACATGACTTTAATAAAGCAAGCAAACTTAGTCAACCTATCCACAACCACCCATATAGAGTCATAGGACCTTTGAGTCCGAGGTAAACCCATTATAAATTACATATTGATGTCTTCCCACTTCAAAGTAGGAATATGGATGTCTTGTAGTAAGCCACCCAGTTTTTTATTTTCGGCTTTTACTTGTTGGCAATTTGGACACTTAGCGACAAACTCTTCTATGTCCCTTTTCAAACCATCCTACAAATATATTTCCCTTAGGTCATGGTACATTTTTGTCGAACCCGGATGCTTGGAGTAGAGGGACCCATGGGATTCTTCTAGGATACTATCCCTCAACCCATCTACATCGGGAACACACAATCTCCCTTGGCACCTTAACACACCATCGCCCCCTAAGGAGAATGATTCATTTAACTTTCCGAGGAACCAATTCTTTCAACTCCATTAATGGTTGATCAAGGTGTTGTTTGGACTTTACCTCAACCACTAGAGATGAATTGGAATTATGATGGACTATGGAACCTCCACTCGGAGAACCTTCCAACCTCAGCTCCAACCTAGCCAACATATGTACTTCCATTGCTAGGTAATTCTTTGCTTCGTCAATGTGGGATACACTAACCATACTCATACGACTTAGGGAATCCGCCACAACATTGGCCTTGCCGGGGAGTTAGAGGACACTCATATCATAATATTTCAACAAATTTGACCACCTCCTTTGCCGGAGGTTCAACTCTTTTTGGGTAAACACATATTGGATACTCTTATTGTCGGTAAAGACATAAACACGAACCTCATACAAGTAATGCCTCTATATTTTCAAAGCAAACACCACGACCGCTAATTCAAGGTCATGAGTGGGATAGTTTTTCTTATGTACCTTAAGTTGCCTAGAAGCATAGCCTATCACCTTACATTGTTGTGCAACCACACACCCTAAACCCACACGGGATGCATCACAATACACAAGAAATCCCTTTGTACCCTCCGGTAAGGTTAACACTAGAGCGAAAGTAAGCATATCTTTCAACAATTTGAAACTTTTCTCACATGCCTCCGACCACTCAAACTTCTTTCTCTTTTGGGTCAAAGTAGAAAAGGGATATTAAAAGGACGCAAATACATCCACGAACCTCTTATAATAACCCCCTAAACCCAAGAAACTCCTAATGTCAGTTGGATTCAATGGTCTAGGCCAATTTTTTACTTCCTCCATTTTCCTTGGATCAACCTCAACTCCTTCACTAGAGATGATATGAGCAAGAAATGTCACCGACCTCAACAAAAACTTACACTTTCTATATTTGGAAAATAATTGATGTTCTTTAAGGGTTTCAAATACATCCTCAAATGACCCATGTGATCATACTCATTCTTCGAATATACCAAGATGTCGTCAGTAAAGACAATGTCACGACCCAAATCGGGGCCGCGACTGGCACCCACATTTACCCTCCTATGTGAGCGAACCAACCAATCTAACCTCAACATTTCAATGTATAACAACAGAAAATAATGCGGAAGACTTAACTCATTAATAAAAACCAATTCAATAACTACTAAAATTCAACATCTATTATTCCCCAAAATCTGGAAGTCATCATCACAAGAACATCTATGATCAAATTACTAAACTAAAAATGTCTAAGAAGCTAAAACAAATAAAAGCTAGTCCATGCCGGAAGTTCAAGGCATCAAGACTTGAAAAAGAAGATCCAGTCCAAGCTAGACGCATTAGCTCACCCTGAATTTCTGATGTAATGAAGACTGGCTAGATCTACTGTTGAGTTGAAGACGACGGTCCGTTTGCTGCACTCCACAAATAACAAAGAGGAAAACATAGAAGTAGGGGTCAGTACAAACCACGGGTACTGAGTAGATATCATAGGCCAACTCAAAAAAGAAAATAGTATACATCAGTTAATATCATAAATCAACTATAACTCAACATGTAGCAACAACAAGTACTATAATCATCAATAAGTACCATCAAGTTCATCCATGAGGGCTCAAGCCTCAATGCCATACTCATTTGGGAATCAAGTTCATTATGTTGAGTAAATTAACATCTTTCAGGATTCATTATCTTTCTTCCTCTTGTGTCGGTACGTGACACTCCGATCCCCTACTACTATGTGTCGGTACGTGACACTCCGATCCCCTAATACTATGTGTCGGTACGTGACACTCCGATCCCCTAATTCTACGTGTCGGTTTGTGACACCCGATCCCCTAATAATATGTGTCGGTACTTGACACTCCGATCCCCTAATTCTACGTGTCGGTTCGTGACACCCGTCCCACTAATACTATGTGTCGGAACGTGACACTCCGATCCACTAATACTATATGTCGGAACGTGACACTCCGATCCACTAATCTCATTCTGTCAATTCATCAAGCCTTCTCTACACCAAGGCATCATCAATCCCATTACTTTAATTCATCAAGCCTTCTTTAATACCAATGCATCATCATTAATAACGTAGATTAAAGTTTCTTTCAAGATTTGGGATTCAATAGTTTTCATCATGCTTGTTTTATCACAATCACATAATCATATTCATGAAAGCATACAATTAAGCATATAGAAGACTTTATAATACTACTAACACATATCATTCGCTATTAAGAGTTTACTATAAGATAGCATGAAAACCATAACCTACCTCCACCGAAGAATAATGATCAAGCAAGCAATTCCCAAGCTTTGGTTCCTCTTTGTTCGATCCTCTCTCTCTCTCTCTCTGTTCTTTCTCTTTTTCTTATTCAAACCCTCTTTCTTTTACCCTAATTAACATATAATTAAGTGTAAAAGATGACAATAATACTCCACTAATTAACTTAAGGTTACCTCTTTTAACCCCCAAGTAATTAGACTTATTAACATTAACCCTCTAACTTTATAATAAAAGCAGGAATAGTCTAAAACGTCCCTTAAAACGTGTAAAGAAATCCGACCCAGCCTGGGATTTGCGCAACCTGTGACGGCCCGTCGTGCCTGTGACGGTCCGTCATGCAGGTTGTCGCAACGATCGGAACTCCATTTTTCACTAAGGAGCTTGTGACGGTCCGTCACGCCTATGACGGTCCGTCCTGCACTTCCGTCACGACGTTCAGAGAATCGTTCCCTGTACCAAATTCTCAAGAGTTGAAGTGTTTTGAAACGGGGCCTCACGACGGTTCGTCGTAGCTGTGACGGTCCGTCTTGCAGGTCCGTCACAAATTACAGAGAGTCGATTTTAGTACTCCAATTTCAGAATTCTAAGTGTTCTGGGACAAGACACCCTCGATGGTCCGTCGTGCCCATGACGGTCCGTCGTGGTATCCTTCGTCTCAGCCAGTTTTTCCAGAAATAAAATCTGCTGCTCAAAACGACTAAACAGGTCGTTACAGACAATGACAAATGAATCTAGGTAATCTCAAAACACTATATTCATTAGGTCAATAAATGTCGCCGGAGCATTAGTGAGACCGAATGACATTACCAAGAACTCATAGTGCCCATACCTAGTCAAAACGTCCGTCTTTGGTACATCGTCACCTCTCACCCTAAGTTGGTGATCCCCCGATCTGAAGTCAATTTTTGAGAAGTACTCGTCCTTGTATACCCCGATCTCAGGTCAATTTTTGAAAAGTAAATCTCCCTTTGGAGTTGATCAAACAAGTCATCAATCCGGTGGAGATTGTACTTATTATTAATGGTGACCTTTTTGAGTTGGCGGTAATAAATACACATTCTCAAGGACCCATCCTTCTTATTTACAAACAAAATCGAAGCACCCCGTGGAGAAATACTAGGCCTTATAAGAACCCTTATCTAGTAAATCCTTGAGTTGAGTCTTCAACTCTTTCAATTCAGCTAGGGCCATCCAAAAATGAGTAATTGATATGGGATTTGTATCCGGTATCAAATCGATACCAAGATCAATTTCCCATTCGAGAGAAATACCGGGAAGGTCATTAGGAAAAACCTCTGGAAATTCAATCACTACGGGGACAGACTCAACGGGAGGAATTTTGGAGTGTAGATCTTGAACTCGTACAATATGGTATAGACAACCTGTAGAAATCATTTTGTGGGATTTTAGACAAGAGATAATACGACCGCTAGAAAAGGAATTTCCCCTTTCAACTCAACAACGGGTTCATTTGGAAAGTTAAACTTTACCACCCTTGTCCTACAAACAATAGAAGCAAAGAAAACATGTTACCTATCCATGCCCAATATAATATCAAAATTTTGCATATCTAGTTGTACTAGATCAACATAAAACTCTATTGGGCAACATTATTAGAAAATTTCTATGCACCCTTTTTTCAACAACCGACTCACCCACCGGGGTAGATAGTATAAACGGTTCATGCAAATTATCGGGTAGAATATCAAACTTTTTAGCTAATAGAGGGGTAGCAAATGATAAGGTAGCACCCGGATCAAGTAAAGCATATATATCTATGGTAAAGAATTTCAACATACCAGTTACCACGTTCAAAGAAGTCTCTTGCTCACCCCTAGAGCGGAGAGCATAAAAGTGGTTCTTCTAGAACCAATTGCTTGAGCTTGACCACCCCTCTTTTGACCATTCAAGTGTGTACAATCTCTCATCTTGTGACCAGTCTTTCCTCAACTAAATCAATTCCCCGTTCCTGGGAAGAACTCACCAAGTTGACCCTTTCCATACTTTGAACATGTAGGCTTGTCATTTGGTGAGTTTCCACTCCTTCCCTTTTTAGCTCTCAATTTATTCCCCTTGACATCATGAGCCTTTAGGAACTTGGATAGAATTTGATTAGAAACCCGTTTCTTAAATCTAGGATTGTCTTGTATTTCAAGAGTATTCTTTGAAGAATCTCCATCAAATGATCTTGGTCTCTTAGTATCTTTAATCTTTCTCTTGGATCTTGCCTCCTCAACCCTTCTGGCATGCACCATAATATGGAAATGTTCATGTTGACATGTAGCATGGCCGAATGCCACTCCTCTTGTAAGTCCTCCGACACCCACGTCACAAAAGACTCATTTTGTGTCTAGGATCAGAAACCAAAGAAGAAGCATATTCAGACAATTTAATGAATGCCAAAGAGTATTCATGGATACTCCTTCCTCCTTGAGAAAGTAAATGAACCCCACAAGTTTTTCCTCCCTCGTCTACCTAGGATAGAACCGATCTATAAAAGCCCTCTTAAAGATCTCGCAAGTCAATGGAACACCCCTCAATAGCCTATTATCCATCCATTACACATACCATGCTTGTGCCACGTGCTTCAGTTGATAAGTAGCCAACTCAGCATTCTCATTTGTGGAAAACCCGTAGCCAAAAGTATCATATAGACTTCATCGATGAATACTTCGGGGACTTCATCAACCTTAGATTTATAGGAAGTAGGAGGATTCATCCTAGTAAAATCCTTTAGACGGGACGCCATAGTAGTGACTTGTTGTTGAGAACGATGTATAAGATCTCGGTTGGCTTAGGACGTCATAGGTTGGGCTTGGAAAGTGGCGGCTTGATCCAATTAAATGAGGGAAAGCCTTATATCTCCACCCATCAAGGGTGGAGGATTGAATGGAGCTTTGTCAACATTAGTTTCTTCTTCAAGTGGAGGAACTTGCTTACCACAGGGAGGATCTCCTGCATTTGAAATTTCCTCTTCAAGTCATCGAGCCTCATTCCTTTGAGTGTTCATTATTCCTACCAGCACAACAATAGGATTATATGCAACAGTGCACCATAAATATACGCTAACGGCACGATATAGGATCTCCTAGAAAGAGAGTGATTCCTAAGCATCATAGAGGTTCCTATTCATATGTGTGGCGCGCTTCACAATTATGAATACAAACCTATATCGATGTGGGAGAGAGAGAGACATAACTCAACAATATTCAACCTCATGCCATGACACAAAGTTTTTCATATTGTGGTTTACCCCCTGAATGTAACCGGCGTCGCCGTCCTCTTTGAGGACTAAGATGAACCCCTTAGTCTCATGTCATTACATTCATACGTTGAAAATGCAAAAAAAGTTTAAAACTTTTTATTATATCTACTTGGAGATTTACACTGACCTCTACATACACATAATATATACGTATCGAGTATACATAGACCCTTGTAATAGGAAGCTTACATAGACTTGTACTTTTATTGCACATACATATATATATATATATATATATATATATATATATATATATATATATATATATATATATATATATATATATATATATATATATAGATATTTATATATATATATAGATATTTATATATATATAATAGAAAGATAGTCTCAAAAATTGTCTCATCTCATACCGTCTAAACGATCATCACAATATAGGCATAGCCCTACATCAAATGTAAAGAATCCACATATAGGTTTATACATGTCGTACGCAATGAAATTGGAATGAACATATAAGTCTTGGAAAAACAAAAGAACTTCATAGGCAAGATGTCTGCATCGCCCTCGGAAAGTGAGGACCTACCCACTTTGATGATAGTGAGTATCCAAGCCTTCTTCAAGTAGTCCCGAATGTGCCTAAAACGACCAAAACCTAAAATATTTGAGAAATGGGAAGCAAATGGGGTTAGTACTCCACATGTAATTAGTATGAGACCATATGCACATATAATATCAAAACAAGCTAACTTTTAGTCAAAACATGCCATTTTACAAGTCTAGAAGTGTCATGCATAATAAAGCAAGTCATACACATCAACCTAACATGCTTACTAACCCAAACAAGTAATATGTACCCCAACATTCTTGAACCCATGATTTACTACAACCCTACCATCAAGGAATAGTGTCACAAGCATGGTTAAGAGTCAATTATATCATAATAGCAAGACAACTACTCATGAATCCTTATAATGTCAACAAGTACAATGACCAAGGAAAGCCTCGTAACCTTACTCACTCAAGTAACCTCAACAAGAAACCATAACCAATGACCAACTTCACATAACAAAACTTTTAAGGACACCTAACATCATACCTTAATAGTACAACCCAAATACATGTTCAGGAGGATAATCATTATCATATAATAATATTTATATTGTAGAATCAACTTGTTATCATCATATCCATTATTATCATATACATACATAACATCAACTTCCTAAAGCTTACATCATGGTAAACTAATGCAAGGCATAGGTACAGTTCCATACCCCTACCTAGGCAAAGTTCAACCTCTCAAGTCACCTTAGATAGTTTATACTTCATTAATTTATTTTAATTTAGGGAACAGATTCCTTAACTAACATAGACCACAAAATCTAAGTGTAGAATCTAGTGTTATAAAACCTTACACCGATGGAAGGTGGTCTACTAGTCAAATTAGAACTAAACATAAACGTAGCTTATAGGTGGATAACTAGCTAGTCTTCCTATGGGGGCAACATATTTCAAGAGCTAAGAGATAGTACATTCCCTCTTGATACCCCTTCGTAGTCGGGGCCTCGTCTCGTGGTAATCCATTGGATGAGTATTCCTCTTTGGGAAGTAAACATCTCATACTGATCTATAGGGCGAAACTTCCTCTTTGGGAAGTCATCACCTCCCATTGTAAAGTTTACTTGGTGCTAAGCCAAATCCTTTTATTCAAATGTTTTTAATATTTTAATTATCAATCATAGCTTAGTTTAGGTCATAGGGTCTACCGCTTGTATAATCATCATCATTATAATCAGTAGCTCAATAATAATTGCATGAGTATAGTCCTTTAATCACAATTCATATAAGTGAGGTTTAACACAATAGCATTTCATAGCATATCAAGGAAAATTGTTAGTTATCACCATCCTAATATCAAATACACCTTAATCAACCTCATAACATAGTCAAGACATTTCAATTCAACATCATACCACCGTATCATCAAAATATAAGGCATACTCCAATATAACATCATGACTTAACCACAATTAATCACAATTGGAAGTAAAGATAGGGATTCCAAAGCTTACCAAGTCTCTTTCATGTTTCATAATTTAGGAATTTCCATAAAACCTCAATTATATCCAATTTATTATAATTCAATAATCACCATGATAACAACAGTAGAAAAGTCACTACACCATAATTCAACATCAATTCAATGCTTAGACAAAGTTACTTAGAGGCCAATTTCCGTAACTTAGATCACTTCTCAAGATTAGAATGAAAGACAACAATTACTTATAATTTGGAAATGATTGGTGTGACAACATCATGTAATTGTGATTTAACCCATAATCCAGATAATTGAATCAACTACACCCCAATTTACATCAAGATCAACCTTAGGGTTAGGGGTTGAAGATCACATTCTTTAATTTGAATCAAAACATTACAATTAATCACAATCAAGTTTAATTACATGTTAATATATCCATTATATCCTAAATAATCCATAAAAAATTCAATTCACAACATCTATTTCGTAATTGGTTTAAACCCACATGAAAATTCAATTTTTGAAATCTATTTTGAATGAACCCTTTGAGGAAAGAGTCTCAAAGGTAAATTAGATCCCACACCTTAAGGTTTGATGAAGAATTGATGGTGAATTTTTCCCTTTCCATCCCTCAAACCACTTTCTTCGCTAGTCTTCTATGGTGAGTTCAAGTAGAGAGAGAAAGAAGAGAATTTATTTTGTGAGTTGTGTTTAGATTAACGAGGGTTGGATCCTTTATATGGTTTTTTTTTTTTTTTTTTTTTTTAACAATTAAACCTTACCTCCTATCCTAAGATGGTTCAGAAGTCAACTTTCCTAAAAAGGAAGCTCGACTCATCCCCTTACAATAAAAGAGAAACCAAAATACTATGTACCTAGAAGAGAGGACTCCTCTCAATACAAAGTATCTAGGAAACGTAAATAAGGGAGACTCTCCCCTTACAAAAGTAAGACGAGAATATAAGGTGTATCCTATTCAATGAGACTATACGAAATAGCATAGTCTAAGTGAATAGGCTCCTAACCAAAAACGGTATAAAAACTATACCATAACAAAGACCATCATGGAGGTTTCTTGATTCTTTTCAATTTCTTTCTCCTGAAATTAGCCGTGCCAAGTTTTTCTAGAATGAAGCTTCCTCTTGCAAGAGTAGGTAATTGATCCTTGATGTAAAAGTGTTGAACAATGTCTGTGTTGTGACTATATTTGGATAGCCGATCAGCCGTGTTGTTTGCCTCCCTGTAGACATGATTAATCTTGAATCTTTCCAACTGATGCACTATTCTGTAGATTTCCAGGATGTATGGCTGTAGGTTCCATGGGTAGTTGGTTTGATTCGAAAGCCAATGAATGACCAATTCTGAATCCACTTCCAAGTGTATTTTTCTATATCCATGCTGAATGCACCAATCTAAACCATGGCTAGCTGCTTGAATTTCCGCTTGGTTGTTGGTACCAATACCCAAAGGAATAGTAAATGCATATATCATATTACCTTGATAATCTCTTACTATTCCTCCTCCTCCAATTTTCCCGGGGTTGTTGAGGGCACTCCCATCAGTGTTGAGCTTGAGGAATGGTTGTTGAGGTTTCTCCCACGTTACTTCTTTAACCATAATAGCATGTTTGTACCTTGCCACCATTTCGATAAGAGAGTTCCAATTGTTAGGCCATTCGATGTATGGATAGGCTGTGTTGAGGAGGTGGTTGAAGTCTTTGACTATGAGGAATTTTACTCGAGCTGTGTTGGATTGCTTTGCTCCGTATTTTGCTGCACAGCGATTTTTCCAGAGATTCCAGAGAATGATGACTGGCAGCAGCCTGGTTGCCAGCTTCTGCACTTCAGTTGCCTGCGCCAGGTTCCTCCATTTCTGCAGCAGTGTGTGAATTGTGGAGTGCTCATGTTGTAGCCCTGCAGCTGCAGAAAAGAACCTCCAAATATTGTTAGCAAAATGACCAGTTACAAATATATGATCTATGGTGTCTTCCCCAGGGTTGTAACAGCAGGAACATTGGGCTTCCTCCCTCCCAAATTTAATAATTCTTTCGTTAGTGGGGAGCTTACCACGCAATGCCCTCCACACTAAAAAAGAAATTTTAAACGGGATTAACTTATGCCAGATATTCTTACTACAATTATTTTTCTCCTTCCTGTGACGAATGTGTTCCCAGGCAGTAGAACAGGAGAACTACCCTTTCTCAGAAGTTTTCCAGACTGCCTCGTCCAGCATGTGTTCCTGAAACTTAATGTCAGTATTCAAAACTTTTGCAATCAGTAATGGAGGAACCCATTGTCGAAGCAATGTTTCGTTCCATCTTCCATTAATTAGAAAATGAGAAATAGTGGTGTAGTTTAGGCTTGTGATATAATTGCATTGAGGAGCAAGAGGGCCGTCTCCTAACCAATTATCCCACCAAAATGAGCTGCTGCCAGAGTTGATTCTCCATTGATTTGGGATTCGGCAATAGCTTTATTTTTCATCATAAAATTCCAAACTAAAGACTGCCCCGTGTGTAGTTTTTTTTCTACCAGATGAGCCCTTTGACAGTATTTTGCTCTCAGAATCGACCCCATAATGTCTGCTTGCTTCTGAAAATCCACCACTGTTTATGTTGTAATGAAACACACACATCTTCAAGACGTCTTATACCAATACCTCCCTCATTCAAAGGAAGGCACATCGTATCCCAAGAGGCCCAATGATACTTTCTTTTTCCTTGTCCCAACCCCAAAAGAAATCTGCCATGGCTTTCTTGATATACCGGATAGTTGTTTTAGGAGGAGAGGTAGTTGACATTGTGTGGATAGGAATGGATTGTAGAACATGTTTGATCATAGTAGCCTTCCCACCAAAACTAAGAGTCCTTGATTGCCATCCCGTAATCCTTTTGGTGATCTTTGCGACTAAATCTGAATAGCAAATGATTCTTTGACCACCAATGTAAAGGGGGCACCCCAGGTAGGTAATGGGACTGTTTTTCTGAGTGAAGCCTGTGATTTCTCCAATTACATTGATGACCTCTATGGGGGCGTTCGATGGGACCATGAAATGACTCTTGTCTTTGTTTATGAGTTGATCTGAGACAGACTCATATGTGGAAAGAGTTTTCATAATCATATGGAGAGTATCTCTAGTGGTGGAAGAGAATATAATGATATCATCCGCAAAGCTGAGATGATTAATTTGTGGGCCTCTACTTTCCATTTGAAAGTTCTTGTAACGTTGTTGTTGATGAAGCATATTAAGCATCCGAGACAACACCTCTGCCCCTAAAATAAATAAGGACGGCGATAACGGATCACCTTGTTTGAGACCCCTTGTTGACTTGAAAAAACCATGCCTGTACCCATTAATAATAACAGAGTACCAGTTGTTGCTCATTATTCTCCACACAAGGTCAATAAAATTCTCACCAAAACCCATTTTTCGCAAAACCAAACAAGTATACGACCATGACACTCTATCGTATGCCTTGGCCATATCGAGTTTGATTACCACATTGTCACCCTCATTGGGTTGTTTGACACGATGAGTGATCTGTTGAGCCAACATAATGTTTTCCGAGATACTTCTTCCCTTAACAAATCCCGACTGATTCTCAGAAATAAACTGAGGTAAAATACCTGCTAATCTGAAACAAAATATCTTGGAAATAATTTTGTTGGAGAAATTACTCAAGCTGATGGGTCTGAACTCTGAAAATTTATTGGGATGATCAATTTTAGGAAGAAGAACAAGACAAGCATGCGAAAAATATTTAGGCAAAATATTTCCACAAAAGAAATGTTGCAAAGCCTTTAGAACATCTTCCTTAATAATATCCCAACATGATTGGTAAAATTTCCCTCCAAACCCATCCGAACCTGGAGCCGAGTTAGGATTCATGGAGAAAACAACCTTTTTTAATTCCTCCATATTAGGCATTTGTTGAAGAAGTTGGTTCTGCTCATCTGTAACAATCCGGGGAATACAGTTAAGAACCTCTTCACTGATTCTGTCTGATTTCCCAGTGAAAATATTTTGAAAGTACATACAAGCTTCTTTGGCAATGTTCTCATCTCCCTGTATCCAAGTATCCTCATCTGTGCAAATTCTGTGGATAAACAACTTCCTTCTCCTTCCCCTCATCATAGAATGAAAGTATTTGGAATTGGTATCACCTTCTTTGAACCATTGGAGTTGAGTTTTTTGCTTGAGTATGGAAGTTTCCAACTTCATGTATTTGATGTATTGAGCATTAATAAGATGAAGTCTGGCTCTATTCTCCTCTGAGTTATTTTGTATGACATTCTCCTCCGCCTTTTTAACCTGTTCTTCAAAATCTATAACCATTGAAAAGATATTTCCATATTCACTCTTAGACCATGTACTCAAGGTAGAAGCCAATTTCTTCATTTTCTGATGAAGTTTCCATATAGGATCACCACTTACTTCCTCTTGCCAAGAGCTTTGCACAATATCCTTAAAATTTTCATTTTCAGTCCAACAGTGCAAAAACTTAAAGTATTTTACTTTTTGGGCTATTCTCACCTCCATTTCCATTAATAAAGGGCAATGGTCTGAGCCAACAGCAGGAAGATGAGAGATAGTAGTTTGTGGCATACATTCCAACCAATTATCGTTGACCATGGCTCGATCCAATCTTTTCCACACTCTTGCTTCACCAGATCTTTGATTACACCAAGTGTAATTTTGACCACTGTAGCCTATGTCCATAATACCACAAGCCTCTATTATATCAATAAATTCCAGACTTTTGTTCATATTATAGGGTATGCCACCATGTTTTTCATCAGTTGACGTAATGACATTAAAATCTCCAATCGTACACCATGGGCTATCCATATTGGAGATATGATAAAGTCTTTCCCAAAGAGGTCTTCTTAAGTGTTCCTTACACTTAGCATAAATAAGAGAAAAAATAAATTTCTCATTGTGTTCATCATGTTTGGCCCAACAAGTGATATGTTGATCATGAATTTCTAAAATATCACATTCCGTATCATTGGTCCAAAAAAGCCAAATTTTGCCATTATTATTACAAAGAGCATTATCCATAGACAAAAGAAGCTTGTATTTGTTGATTTGAGAGTTATCTGCAAAAGGTTCAAGAATAGCAATCATAGACAAATTATGCATTTTCTTGAGATTTTGGAGTCTTTCCAAAGAGCCTTGGGTGTTGATGCTCCTAGCATTCCAACATATTGTACTGATCATTAAAAACCTTTACTTTGTGACCTGGTGTTGGGTCTGCTAGTATTAGCAGATGTGCTTGTTGTGACGGTGTTATTATATTGTCTGACTTCCTTTCTACCCCTTGGAGATAAACCTTGTTGAGTAGTGACTTCATGGATTTCAGACTCAAACTCACTTTGGAAAGTAGAACCAAAAGCGTTGATCAACTGTACACTAGTTTCATCCTCTTCCTCTTCTCCCTCCTTTTCATTGAGAGATTGAGTATCTTCGTCAAATCCATCTTCTGAATTTATAACTTCATAATCTGAGTTGTCATGGCACTGTTTTGGCGAATTATTTTCTCTTTGAATCTGCTCATTATCACACTGCAGACCTGCCTCTCTTTGAATTCTTCTTTTAATTGCTTCTCTTTTCTTTTTGCTAGGTCTGCCTTGTGATCTATTGTTTTGTTTTTCGACAGGAGTTTTATCTCCCTGCTGCTGATGCTCAGAATTAAAAGTATATTGTTGATTTCCAGCAGCATTTATACCCCCAGCTTCTTGATTTTCAGCTCTTTTCAAACTCTGATCAGCCTCATAATTTTGCCATTGACTAGAATTTTCTGCTGCCCCTGATTGCTGGAATTTGGAGACTTATTTTCTGAGGCTCTAAGGTCTCTCCTATGGTCCGAGTGATCAAAAACCAGAGTTCCTTTCCCCCCTTTGGATACCCCTTCCTGCATATTAGTGTGCTTCTCCTGACACCCTCCATCCATACCTCCATCAACTTCAACAGCCAACCCAACATTCACAATATTATCAACAGCATTTACAGGAGATTGCTGGGGTGTGGGGAGATATAAGTCAAAACCTGTTCTCTTGTTATTATTGGCTTGTGTGAGTTGTGTTTGATGTTGCTGCAGTTTTGTTCTTTGATTTGTTGATGGTGAAACAATATTTGTTTCTTCATTTTGTTGTGTATCACTGTCTGCACCCCCTTTCCTTTCTGAATTGTTCATGTGCATCTTTTGGACATTTGTTGTTTGTGTTGTTGTTGGTGATGCAGTAACTGGCTCTTGGGTTTGTTGGGTATTGCTGTCTGTAGCACCTTTCTTTCCTGATGTGTCCACCTGCAGCTACTGAACAGCCTGCTCCTGCACTTCTAAGTCACTATAAACATTATGAGTAGTAATGGAAGGAGGTATACCTGCTGCCTGTTGGCTGTCATCAATGACTTTCTGGTGTTGTGGTGAGCGTGCTCTCTATGCTGTTTTGGGTTGAACTTGCTCCAAGTTTTTTGATTGTTTTCTTCTTTGTGTCTGCCACTGCTTCTCTTTTTCTGAAACTTCTTGAACATAATTTCTTTCACCCTGATTTCTGGTCTCTTGTTTTTTTCCTTCTTGGTGGTTTCCTTTTTGATTTTGTTTAACATTTTCGTCTATTACATCTCCACCTTGATGCTGATCTCCTCTTAATTTATCTATTTTTTCAGAATCCATTTCTTTCCTCTTGTTCACCTCTTCATCTCTTCTTTTTATAGTGCAATCATATTCCATATGCCCTTGGTGTTTACAATACATACAATAGTCGGGGATACCTTCGTATTGAACCTTCAACCATCTCCCCTTGTTGGGGTCAGAATTTTTGAATCCCAACCATACATGTTCAGGCCTTTTCTTAGTGAGATCAACTTGAACTTTCACCCTAGTAGTGCTACCTCTAGTCTTTTGAGAAGTCGGAGAATCTAGATATAAGACCTTCCCGACAGATTCCAAGATAGTAGTCAATAGAACTTTATTATAACAATGCCATGGTAAGCCTGGCACAGCAACCCAAATAGGAACAATAGGAGTCTCTTCCTCGGGGGTAAAATCAGGGGTCCAAGCTTGAATTCTCATCAACTGCCCTTCAATAGTCATCCTCAATTTTGTCCACACAGTTTGATAATCGAATTCATTATCAAGATCAATATACACATGCCTAGAGTTAAAGTGAGTAATCTTCACCCCTCCAGTAAGTTGAGTTTGAAGGGTAAAGCTCTTTCTAACCAACTCCATTTTAGGCATTGTATTGGTGAATTTGCCCACAAGTGTATACTTACAACATTCAGCCAATTTCACATAATAGTCATTTTCATCTAAGAGCACAGCAGGATACCCTTGTCTAGTAGTATGTATGGGGTCATTCAACACAATTGGGATCTCATTCTTAGACTGATTATACCTCAAGCGGGCTGCAAATGATTGAACAACAGTGTATGGAGCAGGTTCTGAAATTGTACCCTGTTTAACATTGTTACTAATGTTTTGCCCTTGTTGTTGGATGTTAGGAGGTCTAGCATTTCCTTGCACATCATTGTTCATCTGTTTATTTATATCTATTTGAGAGTTAGGGTCATACCTAGTGAAGTTGTTGGAGATCTTTGGGAAATTGCTTTGGAAATTCACGATTGTCCTGTTGCTATGATTTGCTGAATTTGTTTCTCCTTGTTGACTGTTTTCCTGTCTTTGAGCCTGAGTTGAGCTTTGTTTGTGAATTTGTTGGCTTTCCTTACCATTTGCAGCATTCCTTTGATCATTTGTTCTTTGCTGCATTTCCATGCCTGCAGGTTGTGTTTTGTGACTTGCTTGTTCCTGCCTTTGAGGCTGTGTTTGTTCTTTATCTTCTCCCTTGTCATCTTCATTTGGCCTGACCTGTGAAGCATCAACAATAATGTGAGGAGTTAGATAGGATGAGTTACCTGTAATTCAAAAGGAAAAGTTTGAGGATTGTTCAGCATTCGATGAGGCCGCTGTATGCAACTTCATGTTGTTGCTGGTAGTATCCTGTTTCTCAATTAAATTTTCCCCAGGTTGTGTCTTTCTTCCTTCTCCCATTGTTGGTGTTCGAATTGCTTGAACCTCGCACACATTGTGTTGTTCTGCATTTCTACTAGAGACAGATTCATGTTCTTCATTATCTTGTATCCCCTGTTGCAGTTTGAGTGTAGAATCATAGTGGGATAACGAATTGTTGTTGAAGTTGTTTCTTCCTTCAGTATTATTAGAAGAATCTGCTAAGTGAACGTCAATAGACTGAAAGTTAGTCCCCATTATCGAGTTTCCATGGTTTTCAGTGTTTTGAGCTTCTCGTACGCTGGGCATCTCACCACCGGCGATTCCCCCATCTCTTTTGCTTGAAATTTCAGTGGGATGCTCCTTATCAACAGGGGGGGTAAACCCCAGTACTTAATACGTTACAAGATTGGCTCGAAGTTGCTCGAGTTTCAGTGCGCAGTCCAGGCGATTCTCTCACGATTCTCACCAAATTCATTTCTCGATTGCTGTCAATTTGTAAAGTGGAATCGATTAATTTTTGAGTATTATGTAGATCGTGAGTAGCATTATCCAGTTCCACTATCGATTTTCCTCGATTCCCTTGGGAAATATTTTCTCGTTCTCAATCTAACTCCTCTGAAAACGCAGCATTCTTCATATCTGTATCCATTGAATTCGAGGAATTGAGAGATGAATCATGGTGCGTGCCATAATGGGGTTTGTTGCCATCTTCATGGCGCCCCATTTGGCTTTGTTCCGGTGGTTTTTGGAGGTCCACCGGCGGCGCACGCGCCAGCGCAGCAGCGCGCATTTCCGATATGGGAGTTAAGTTAGTCAATTAATCTCCATGTAATCCCTAACTAACCCTTCAACACATCTAACTAATTAAATGAATTAACATTAAAATAAGAAGCAAATTCAAGACCCTCACATACGGAACCCCGCCAACGGGCCGTGTGTGAGTCCACAGACAGCCCTCCCTCCTTCCTGCACTTTGTAGGTAAGTTCAAAGACAGTGAAAACAAGGGCCTTCCTCCAATTGGCTATGTGTGGGACAACTGTGGCACCAATGCCCTGTCAGTCCACACACGGACCATTGCATTCCTTGTCGATGTACATGGCTCAGGCAGTGTTGCCTCAAACTGCAGAGGTCCTTCTCAAGGGCTCTTGGTAGGTCCTTGGGGAGTTGTACTTTGACGTTTCGACCATGAAATAACTCAAACACCTATTATATACCCTTTTACCATTTTTCATAAATTTTTGACTTGTAAAAGTTAGTCAAATAGGTAAGGCACACTAGTACCCCTTTGAACCAATTTCTGGACGTCACGAACGTTCTTGGAAATTTTTGTTCTTAGACCTCATGACACCTATGATAGTCTTTACGACACGTCTTGAATTTTTAAAGTGTTACACACCATCAACAAGGTCATTTCCCCATGAAACCTTTACGGAGGCAACCTACTTATTTCTCAATTGATTAACTTGGTGATCGAAGATCTCAACAAGGACCTCTTCATAAGAAAGATCCTCTTTTACCCCCAAACCTTCTACAGGAAGAATGGGAAATGGGTCCCTTAGCACTTCTTGAGCAAGGAAACATAGAATACCGGATGAATCATAAAAAATTCATTTGGAAACCTCAAGACATAGGCAACACTCCCATTTCACTTCAAAATTTTATAAGGGACAGATAACTAGGACAAAGTTTCCCCTTCTTTCCAAACCTCATCATCCCTTTTAAATTTTCAAATAGACCAAATCTCCTACTTCGAATTCAAGGTACCTATTTTGATTGTCGGCATAAAATTTTTGTCAATTTTGAGATGCTTTTAGTCTATATCTTATAACTCGAACCTTCTCAAGGGATTCCTAGACCACGTCAGGACCAAGTAGAGAAAACTCACCTGCCTGATACAGCCCAACCGTAGATCTACACCTTCTCTCATAAGGTGCCTCGAAGGGTGCCATAGATATAGTTGAGTGATAGCTACTGTTGTAGGAGAACTCTATTAAGGGTAGGTGGTCATCCCAATTACCCTTGAAGTCGATGACACATTCACTAAACATATCCTCGAGAGTTTGAATAGTGCGTTCCACTTAACCATCCGTCTTGAGATGAAATTTGGTACTAAGATTCACCTTCATACCATTTCCACTTTGGAAAGCTTTCCAAAAAATGGGATGTAAATTAAGTACCTCTATATGAAATGATGGACAAAGGGGCTCCATGTAACTTCAATATCTCTTTAATGTACAATTTGGCATAATCTTCTGCAGAATATGTGACTTTGAAGGGAAAGAAATGTACGCACTGTGTTAGCCTATCCACAATGACCCATATCGAGTCATGTTATCTTCTAGTACACGGAAACCCCACTACATAGTCCATGTTAATATCATCCCAATTCAAAGTACGAATATATATATTTTGACTCAAGCCACCTAGCCTTTGATTCTCTGCTTTCACTTCTTGGCAATTTGGACACATAGAAACAAAGTCCTCTATGTACCTTTTTATACCATTCCACCAATATATTTCTCGTAAGTCGCAATACATGTTTGTAGCACACAGGTGAATGGAATATCGGGATTCATGAGCCTCTTACATGATCAATTCCCTTAAACCATCCACATCAAGTATGCATAACATTCCTTGGTGCCTAAGCACCCCTTCTTATCCTTGAGATAAAGACGCATTGGACTTACTAAGGACCGTTTCCTTCAACTCCATTAATAGAGGATGAAGGTGTTGCTTGGATTTCACCCCAATCACTAAAGATGACACGGAGTTGTGGTGAACCACGAAACCACCCTATGGAGAGTCTTCTAGTCGAACACCCACACGATCCAACCTATGAACCTCTTTTAGTAGCTCCTTCTTATCATCAACCACATTAGTCACATTACCCATAGACACTCTACTCAAAGCATTTGCTACCACATTAGCCTTTTTGGGATGGTAAAGGACATTCATGTCATAGTTCTTTAAATGTTCTAACCATATTATTTGATGTAGATTCAAATATTTTTGGGTAAACACATATTTTAAGCTCTTGTGATCGGTGAATACATCAATATGTACACCATATATAATGTCTCCAAAGTTTCATTGCAAAAAACACGGAAGCAAGCTTGAAGTCATGAGTTGGGTAATTCTTCTCATGTGGCTTGAGTTATCTAGAGGCATATGCTATGACTTTCCCATGTTGCATTAATACATACACTAGACCCACTATGGAGGCATCATAATAAACCACAAACCCTTCGGTACCCTCCAATAAAGTAAATACCTGACCGGAGGTGAGTCCATCTTTCAATAATTGGAAACTCTTTTCACATGATTCGTATCATTGAAATTTGGACTTATTTTCTGTTAAGCCCAGAGATGCGATAGGCGAGATCCCTAAAAAAACCTCCTATAGTGACCAACCAACCCTAGAAAACATCGGATGTCGATAGGAATCAAAGGTCTAGGCTAACTTTTACCACTTCCGTGTTTCTTGGGTCAACCTCTACCCCTTCACTGGAGAGAATGTGACCAAGAAAGGAAATCGATCTCAACTTAAATTAACACTTGCTAAAATTAGCAAAAAGTTGGTTATCTTTGAGAACTTACAATTACTATTCTCAAGTGACTAATGTGATCATACTTACTCCTCTAGTATATCAAAATACCATCATAAAGATAATCACAAAAAAATCGAGATGCTTTGTTAAAACTCGATTCATAAGGTCTATGAAGGCCACCGGGGCGTTCGTTAGACCAAATGACATCACTAGAAATTCAAAGTGATCATATCTTGTTTGGAATGACGTTTTTGGAATATCAGCCTCCCTCACTCTAAGTTGATGATAACCCGATCTTAAGTCAATTTTGAAAAGTAACTCGCTCCTTGGAGTTGATCAAACAAGTCATCAATCCTAGGGTGCGGGTAGTTATTCTTCATAGTGACATTGTTTAATTGACAATAGTCGATGCACATTATCAATGACATATCTTTTTTTCTTTACAAACTATACTGGAGCACCCCATAGAAATATGCTTGGTTGATAGAGACCTTATCTAACAAATCTTTGAGTTGAGCCTTAG
Organism: Solanum chilense; assembly: GCA_032847665.1. Classification (NCBI taxonomy): domain Eukaryota; kingdom Viridiplantae; phylum Streptophyta; class Magnoliopsida; order Solanales; family Solanaceae; genus Solanum; species Solanum chilense. Next base: position 29,530,246 of record CM064965.1, on the reverse strand, counting down.
CTCCTTCAACTCTGCTGGAGACATCCGATAAGGAAGGATCGAAATAGGTTATGTATCTGGCAATAAGTATATGCCAAAGTCAATCTCCGAGTTTGGGAGGAATTTTGTGAAGGTCATTGGGAAAGACCTCCGAAAATTCCCTCACAATGGTACCGACTCTATTGGGGGGACCACAGATTCAATATTCTTAACTCTTACTATCTAGTAGAGACAACCCTTTGTAATCAATTTGCAAGCTTTTTGACATGATATGATCTTATTCCTAGGATTTGAGTTCCTCCCTTCCACTCAAAAATGGGTTCATTTGGGAAATGAAATTTCAATATCCTTTTCCTACAACCAATAGAGGCAGAGCAACACATGAAATCAATCCATACACCAAAAAACATCAAAATCTATCTTATCAAGTTCTATCAAGTCAACGAATGTAACTCTATTGCTCAAGGATAAAGGAAAACCTTTATAGAATCTATTAACAAACACATAATCACCCACCGGGGTAGAAACTAGACGAGGTTCGTCTAATATGTCGGTTAGTATTTACATTTCATGGCTACAAGAGGGGTCACAAATAACAATGTAGCTCCTAGACACCGGGGTAGAAACTAGACGAGGTTCGTCTAATATGTCGGTTAGTATTTCACATTTCATGGCTACAAGAGGGGTCACAAACAACAATGTAGCTCCTAGATCCAACAAAGTATATATATCAAAGGAGAATAATTTTACCATACCGGTATCCACATCCCGTGAGCTCTCTTCATCACTTCAGGATTAGAGAGCATAAAAGCCATTTTTCTTAGGAGCATCCGGATTTGGGGCACTTACTTGAACTTGAGCATTTTCCCTTCCTTGAGTTTTCATCATAGGGAAATATCTCTTCATGTGAAACACTCTTGCCACAGCCATAGCAATTACCAGTTCGAACTAGGCACACACCATCATGCCTCTTATCACATTTTTCACAAAATTGGCTTCTCAGCATAAGATATTTCACCTTTTACCTATTGGGGCTTGGGATTCGGTAACTTACTCTTGTTTAACCTTTTAAAATTAGGAGGGACTTGGTTGAAAAACCTCCTTTTTAACCGTAGTTTGTCTTGAACCTCAAACCTATTTATAGAAAAATTCCCCTCTTTAGTACTCACCTTCTTTAATTCCCTACAAACTTGCTTAAGCTTTTGCTCCTCAATTTGTTATGCATGAACCATGAGACGAGAGATGTCCATGATTAGAATTATCATATCTGACCTATATTCATTAACCAGAAGTTCAGATATCCCCATGACAAATTTGTTCATGTTGGCTCTAGACTCCGCATCCATAGTAGTAGCATAGTTGAGTGAACTTGCGGCTATGCTCATTCACGCTCATACCCCCTTGACGATGATTGATGAATTCTTGCATCTTTCTCGCCCTTAGTTCTAAGGGAAATAAGATATCAATGAAAATCGTTTTGAAAGCTTCCCAAGTAATTTGGCCTTCTTTAACCGGCCTCCCATCCTTCGAGTGCTCATACCAAACTTGAGCTACATCTTTGAGTTGGTAGGCGGCTTGTTTCACCTTTTCTTGAGAAGAATCACCCATAGCATAACAACTTTGAACGCTTCACTCAATGAACCCTTGTGGGTCCTCTTCAACCTTAGAACCATAGAAAATAGGGGGATTTATACATGTGAAATCACTAATCCTGGAAGCAGAAGTGTTAGCATTGGGATTCACTTGAACTATTGCATCCCTAGCAACTTGGATAAACAACACTTCACTCAAGCTATGAATGGCCGGCCTTATCTCAACATTACACATAGCCCCTTCTTCAATAGGAACTTGAGGGTTTTGAGAAGTTTGAGGGAGAACCGCCTCATTCAAATTCTTCTCTCCGACCCTTCGAGCAATATTCCTTCTTGTATTCATTGCCTATAAGAATAATAAAAGGATTAGAAGAAAGGACTAGATAGATTTGAGACTCTTAGGCACGACTAAGGAATAATAAGAGAGTGAAATTTCCTATGCATACATAGTCTCTCATTCATAAGTGTGGACCTCTTCACAATTATGAATAAGACCCTACATAGACGTGGTTTAGTGAGACATCATTCCTAAGAATACTTAACCTCATGCTCCAATACCAAGTTTGTTATGACCCAAAGTACCCCTTAGGCATCACTGACGTCGTCATCCTCTCCAAGGACTAAGACAAGCCCTTAGAGTTCCTCATAGCACATTATAGGTAAGAAAATATTGGGAAATTTAAAAAATTTCTTATATAGAAAGCAGGTTTACATAGATCTCTACATAGGAAGCATACATAGGCTTCTCTCATAAACAACATACAACATATAAGCATTTAGTTTAATACTTCGTCTCACATTAAACCATATATAAAGTGAATCATAATAGTTTGGGAATATAATACAATGAAAGTCTCAACATGAGCATTGAACAATTGTCTTAAGCATAGACAAAACTAATAAGGTTTGATGAGTGGCTTTATCCTCAGAACTCATGAGAACTCACCAATTGACTTAGGAAAGATCAAAGTCTTATTTTTCAATGACTATGAATCTCCTCAATGTCCATAACCTAAAATATTTAGGAAAAAGGGGGAAAATATGGGTTAGTACAAACTACATGTACTAAGTATGACGCCTATGCCAAAATCATCAATGCATGAGATAAAGATAACTTAGTAAAAATAATGCTTTCTATAAATTTAACTCAACATACAATATGTAAGCAGTATAATAAGTCAATTCAACATAATAGTAACCCAACATAAGAATTACACAAGTAATACTTCTGCAATGCCAAAGATAGAACCCCATAATCCCATCCAAGGCTAAGTATCGCATTAAGCGACCTACATCATATATACAACGTATTTTCATAACATGCTTATACATCAATGCTTACTCATATATTATTAATCATAACCATAATCATAATCATAATAATAAAACAACACTAGTCAGAACTATTCCTTAGGATCCCACCTGTGCAATGAGTAAGAGAAGTCCCATACCCTCCCTTGCCCTATGTAGTAGCGTTCAAGACAACCCCAATAAGAGGTCACATACTTATTTTATTAATTTAATTTACATTAGGGAAAGAAATGTGATAACCGAAATGAAACAATGTGAGCTACATAGAATCCGGTGTTCTACTCCCACACCGAATAGAGAAGGTTAGCACTTGCCTATGGTGCAACCATTCGTACGTAGCTATCTAAGTGGATCAACTAAGCTATAGTTCTATGTGGGCTCATAGTTAAGGGTAAAAGAGATTGTTTCTAGAAACCTTGACTTACTAACGTGGAGGTTTTCATCTCATGAGATAACATATTATTAGGGAATGTGGACTTACTAACGTGAGAAACCCATGTGGGAGGACGAACTTACTAACGTGAGACCTCCATGTCATTAAAATCCCCTTTCTGTGCTAAGCAATTTTTCCCTTTAGTAATCATCATATAACATCATACAAGTTCACAATAAGCACTTTTATACCTTTAACAAAACAGATTATCATAACAGATCATAACAGATCATAGGTTACCACAAATGATAACTATAATTTCACTTTAGACACAACATTATAATCATAATGAACTACATTCAATCATATAATGATCACATCCTAATAAAATTACATACTTCATAGCCAATTCATAGATATAGAGTTAGGAATGGTAATGCTTGTAACCTAGGATGATTCAAAGGGTTAGTTGTCCTAACTACTTGAAGGTAGTTTAGTAATTACCCTAGTTCACCTAATTAATTATTTAGAAGCGTAATTAATTAATTTACAAGGGAACAACCGAAATCACAAAGCAATTTCCAGATTTTAATTAAGACAAGAAAAAGACAACCTAGTAACTAACCAAGGATGGTCCAAAGGGTTAATTATGATTATAATGACTTAAGAGTACTTTATTAATTACCCTAGGTAACTTAATTAATTATTAATCCATTTAATTAATTAAATTAAATGGGTGAAATTTAAATTCTTACACTAACCTTGTATAACTCAAGAAACATCCTAGTACTTAACCTAGAATGATAAGAAATGGTTAGTTATGGTTCGAATGACCTAGGGGTACTTTAGTAATTTACCTATGTCCCTTATTTGATTATATTATCCATTTAATTTATTAATTTAAAGGGGAAAACGAAATTCTTATAAAAAATTCAAATTGGACTAAAGTTGTGTTTTCCTATTTCTAGTCAATCTAGGAGGGACTTTTTAGTAATTAGTTAATTCATTTATCTATTTAACTTATCAAACCTTAGTTGAATTATTCAATATCAGTTCCTAAGACTTAGACTCACGTTCAAACACTAAGTGTTTTCTAACGCAAATCAGAAAACAACGAGAGAAAGAAGAAGGAAGAAAGTTTATCGATTTCTGTAGGGTGATTACAAGGTTAGTTCGTGATTTTGTTCAAGGTGGTATTCGTAAATCATGTTCTAAATAAGGTAATGGTTTCTAATTTTAGAATTCTTTATCCAAGAGTACTTTCTTTCAAATGATTCATTTGATCTTGAAAACTAGGGTTGTTCCCATTATTCTTGTCGAACTCCCTTCCCTAGTATCCTTAATACGGTTCCAATATTATATTGGTTAGAGATCATGTTTTTGGTATGTGGTTCTGGCTTATTTTAATGGGTATTATTCTTGAATTATGAATCACAAATAATCTATGAGATTGTGGTCCTATGAAGTTAAATGTTTTAAACGTGAATTAAGAATCGACGATATGTTAGTCATGCCCGTTAATGGTTAAGTATTGATGTGTTTGTTCAAATGTTAACTTGCTGTTATTGTGACGTTGTGAGGATTCTAAATTCATCAAATGTTAATATGATGTTGTCCATGATGTTTAAAAATTTGATTCCAAGAGTCATGAACTAAAAATGGCTTGAAAGATCTCCATATATGGAAAGTTGAATGAAATGTGTATCTTATGCTAATAAAATGGCTAAATGTACCTTGTAAAAAAATATGCATGAAAATGGCTATAAATTTATGATTAAATGACTAAAAAAATTGGCTAATGATTCCTACATATTAAATTTAAATATGAACCTACGTAAAATTTGCCTATGCCATAAAAATGGTTATGTAGTTTAATATCCAAGTGTTTAGGCGAAGACTAAGCATATTCAAATGTTGTGTAGTTATAATAATTAGATCAAATATAAGCACTTGTAAACTAATTTAATGAACCGCTATCCAATGGCATGCCACTCATTGGGAAAATTCCCAACATGCTCTAAAAGAATGACGTATGAACTCATGACACTTGTTGAATGAAGTGTGAATAATTAAAGGGATCTAAGATAAGAAAGTAACCAGAATGGGGTGTTAATGGATGCGATACACGCCTTACTTACACCTAAGCTAATCTTTTAAAGATACTCACCAAAGAAGGTTTTAGAATGTGTGAGACCGATCATATTAAAACCGAAGGATGATATGTAAGGACATGTCACATTTCATCAATGTAAAGTAAGGATGACAAGTCATCAGTTGAGTAAGTATCAGAACACGAGGTTTTTAAAAGTGTTTTAGGGTCCAAGAAGTCTCATTGGCCACGTCAAGTAGACTCTTGTATCATTGGTGGTGAGTCGCGACACATTAAAAGGTATGAGAGTCTATAGGACGATAGAGATTCCCTTCTTCATCATTCTCATGTCGTGCCATATAAATTAACTCTATAAGATCTCTCGCTAATGTTTTCTTGTCTAGTGGTCTTTAGATATGATTGCTTGGATGAGATTGTTCTCTGTGCTTGAGGGGTAAAAGGTGAGTTTAAATGCTTCTCTTCGTTTTATGGTTTGAGTGGGTATATATGAAAGTGTATTTTGGTATGTTTTGATGATGTGATGCTAATTATGGCTATATATGAAAACTATGTTAAATAGCATGTTATGTTGAAAAATTTATGTCATTATATAGTTAAAGTATGTTAGAAGTTATTATGGTTAAAGTGAATTATTTTGTAATGTTGTATTACTATATGACATTATATGTTTGTAGCATAATACTATTATTTGAACTTGACATGTGTAGTGATTACCTATGGATGTACGCCACCCTAAGAATATGTGTTTAAAATTGTGCATTGCTTTCCTTTGTATATAAGTGGTACTTGATGAGTTTCTAGTATAAATTTGAGTCCTTTATAAAGACTTTAACCTAGTTGTGATGATAGTATGCATTCTTATGAAGGATGAGTTTGTAAAACTTTTTATCTTATAGTCCATGCTTTTCCCCTCAATTTTTTAAATGTTGCATTTTTGGATATTTTGAAGCATGCTTACTGTTAAGATAGGTAACTTACTGTAACATTTTTGTAAAATCAACTATATTGTTCTTTGATTTGATGTGGTTGAAATTTTTATAGAATTGTTGTATATGAACATGATAATAAATATGAAAAGGAGTTTAGCTATTTTGAATGCAGAAGGAGAGTCCTATGGCATGATGAGTCATAACATTGTTTCTTATTGTGATGTGAGTCCCTTCATGTCATGGAATTGGTTTTTCCACTAGAGTAGAGGGTATTACTCTTTTCTTTGTAGGGTGATAAGGTGGGTTTGATTGACCTAGAAGTTAGCTTACCTTAATGTTGAAAGAAAAGAAAGAGTCCTTAAGACTAAGTCTCCTTTATTGTTTCCCCTAATGATGTATGACCTTGGTGTCAATTGTATTGTATACAAACCTTATGTGGTTGAAGGATATGATCTAACTTGATAATTCGGGATATTTTCGTATGAGATGAAGTTTAGATTGCCTTGCTTCACTTACTGTAAAGTTCTTCTAAATGGTAATCACTTTTTAAGTGATGACAAATGAATATTGTTTAGTTAAGATTCTATTGAGTTGGGTTAAGGTTCCCCTAATTGTGTTTATCCTAAGTGGGGGATGGTGATTGAGTAGTAAGGTTGTAGATATTTTCTACCATTGACCTTATATTCTTACTTGAGCTTGATTCTCTTGAAATTTTAGTAAGTTTGTTCAGGAATATAGTTTTGCATAACTTATATATTGAATGACCTCTACATGTTTGGTATGTCTTGATTGACCTTACCTTGATAAATTTATGAACGTTACAAGTGCACGAAAGAATATTTTTGTTAAAAATCCATTTTCTCATGTTGAATTACATCTTGATATGCTAGTTGTGCATTTCACTTTATGAAATAAGACAAGGAATTTAGTAATAGTCACTTGTGAGGTAAATTGTTTAGCCTTATAATGGAAATTGAGTCTCTTTCAAATGAATTATGTTGAGTCTCTTGAAAACTGTGTGACTTTTATGATTTGGAATATATCATTGTAGGCTCATTCTTGAAAAGTGAAAGTATGTTCAGCTAAGTGATCATGTGTGTGCCTATAAATTGTGTTATTTTTCTAAAATGAGGCTTACTGTAAGGGTGAGTACTATGTTAGAAAATGAAATTTTGTGAAATTATTTCCTATTTTTTGTGATGTGCTTGGTGTGACTTACCACTTAGACTTCACTAGGAAGGAAACATAAGCAGGTCTTTGTTTAAAAGTTGAAAATTTCTCATTTTAAAAGTAAATGGAACTTGTACCTTGCTTAGGTGTGAACTCATGATACATAAAAGTGTGTTGAGGAGAAGTACATTCCTCCATGGACACCACTAAGCATGGTTTTATTGAGTATGACCTTGATGGCACTAGGTCTAACTAATGAAGATCTTTGTTGATTTAATTATTTCAAGTCTATGTGCATTGAAGTATGAGTTACTACTTGTTTTGAGTATTGTTGAAATCTGCCTCTGTGTGTCCTTGAAAAATGATTTCTTAATGAGGTAAGGTGTAATGACCATGTTATGATTAGGAGAATGTTGTTTCTCCTATGAACATTATAAGAGCGTATGTGTTTGATGCATTAAAGAGTGAATGAGTATTGGTTTTTTATTCCTGTGAGCATTGAGTGTTAAAATGATTTGATGTTGTTATAAATGTTATGAACTGCTTTATGTTGCCTTGAAGTCCTTGTTGTGATTAAAGAGCCCTAAGTGTCATTCGATGACAAATGTTTACAAGTGGGGGATATTGTAAGCCCCAAAATGAGATAGAGTTTCTAGATCCTAAAATGTTTTTATTAAGGTTATAAGGTCCTTAAATGTCTTTTTATACGGTTTAGAGGAAGTGTGCAATGTTTGAAGTGATTTGGAAGTTGAACGTCAAGGGATGACCAAGACATTCGACGACTTGTCGCTAATGTGCCTCATGTGTCTATGCATATATAAATTTTTATGAAATGATATTAAAAAGTATTTAACTGGTTTATAATTATAATAAATGATTTTATATGAAGGTTCATGAAGTTTGGAGGTCAAACGACAAAGAACGCTCAAAGCGTTCAGAAGATAACCCTTAAGATGTTGATCATGTGTCATGATGGGGCTTGGCCTGTTTGGACGTCTTGTAGGAGTTTTTTTTTTGGATGAAATTAATGTGGAAGGTCTATAACTTGTTAAGATTTTTATTCACGTTGGAATCTTCCAGGCATGACTTCTAAAGGGACCCTCAAGAGGCCCGAAAAGAAGGACCCAAGCGTCTCGAAGACACTGTCTGGACAGTGTCCATTGACGGACCCAACGATGGATCGTTGGTCTAATAACGGCCCATCGAGAAATTCTCGTCGACTGGAACTTTCCTAGGGAAGGTCACAAGCCAATAATTTGGAGAATTACCAGGTGGTGTAAGCCAGGCACGGACCATCGAGAGCATGACACCTCGTCATTGCCTTCGTCGTTAGTGCACTATAAGTTGCATGCTGCGTCTGTTTCATTTAAGGGGTGAACGGTAAATTCACCCCAAGCCCTAACCTTAATATTATAGGTTTATTTAGTTAATTTAATGTATACATAAGTCATCTAAAACGTGATCAACCCATTCAAAAATCAACTCACATGTTTTGAGCTCTTCCCTAAAAAAATGTTCTCTCTAAAACAACCATTGTTGTTGAAGCTCAAGAACAAACTTAAGCTGGGTTTTCTATGAATGAATCATCATGTTTTAGAGGTTTTCAAATATACAAAGGTGTGGTGATCTTCATCTCTAGTTATCTTTTCATCTAGAGAGCCATTCTCAATGATTTCAAAGAAGAAAAAATATGATCGTAGTCCTTATTCATTAATCTGCCATGGATTCTTTATTAAACTAATTTAAAAGTCATAACATTAATGTCTTGATGACTTTATAATGATCTAATTGCATGGTCAACCAATGCTTCATCACCAAAATGATTTAGTCTTGCATGGGCTTTGTGATCTTGACTTGTTATCGATTGAGTTATGATTCTATTACTTGAAGTGGTTATATCTACTGTTATTTACGTGAGTTTATGTTGAATTGACGTTGAAAAATACATGTGGATCAATATGTGAAGATTTGAATATGTTTGGTCTAGTTTTTCCAATGGTTCACTGTTATGTTGACCATTTAAGATATAAATGTGTAATTCGACTATGTTGTGGTTCATGTAGCTACTGCATTAGGTTAATAAATTGGTTAAATTGTTATAAGTGATACATATTGATGAATGTTGATTACCTTTTATTCTTGTACTTTACATTGATGTCTTGAATAGTATTTTGACTATGATCTAAGGTTATAGCAATGGCGGTAGGATTTCGTATTGAGCATGCTGCCCTTAATAATTGCTTTATATTGATGATATTAATGGATTGTGGGTATGAATTATTTATGATCAAAGAAAAGGAATATTGGCATAAATTGATCTAGGTTCTTCTAGTCTAAAATTTGAATGTTGTAATGAACCTTATGTGATCTAAATTCTAGGGTAGATGAAGCATGATTTAGATTTGATTTATATCTGTTTATGTACTTCCCAAAATGTATATTTTTGATATATGAGAATTGATGTACTAAACTAGGGAGGTTAGTTGATGCTTTAGGACTCTTTACTTTCTTGTACATGTGAGATGTCTTGTATTATTTTATAGTATGATCTTGTAGCGACTTGTACATTGTTTCTTTTATGATTAAATTACATTTACATAATGACCTATGTATGCATTGTTGATGAAAAAGGTTTATTGATCAGTGATGATAAAAGGGTGAGAAATTGGTAAGAATGCTTATCTTTTCCACAATCCTTAAAGTATTGTAGTTGATGAAGCCTTGTATAGCATTGTGTGGTATGGTCCACTTATGGTGGAGGTGTTTACTTTATCTTCATTATATATGTGTTGACCATGTCCATGAATGCAAATTTATGCATATATGAGTGTAACGACCTGTTTAGTCGTTTTGAGCAGCAGATTTTATTTCTGGAAAAACTGGCTGAGACGACGGATATCACGACAGACCGTATGGGCACGATGGACCGTCGAGGGTGTCTCGTCCCAGAACACTTAGAATTCTGAAATTTGGGTACAAAAATCGACTCTCTGTAATCTGTGACGGACCTGCAGGATGGGCCGTCACAGGTACGACGAACCGTCGTGAGGCCCCGTTTCAAAACACTTCAACTCTTGAGAATTTGGTACAGGGAATGATTCTCTGAACGTCGTGACGGAAGTGCAGGACGGACCATCACAAGGGTGACGAACCGTCACAGGCTCTTTAGTGAAAAGTGGAGTTTCTGATCCTTGCGACGACCTGCATGACGAACCGTCGCAGGCACGACGGGCCGTCACAGGTTGCGTAATCCCAGTCGGAGTTGGATTTCTTTACACATTTTAAGGGACGTTTTGGACTATTCCTGCGTTAATTATAAAGTTAGAGGGTTAATATTAATAAGTCTAATTACTTGGGGGTTAAAAGAGGTAACCTTAAGTTAATTAGTGGGTTATTATTGCCATCTTTTATTCTTAATTATATGTTAATTAGGGTAAAAGAAAGAGGGTTTGAATAAGAAAAAGAGAAAGAACAGAGAGAGAGAGAGGGATCGATCGACGAGGCAGAGGGAATATCGAAGCTTGGGAATTTGCTTGTTTGAATTCAATTCTTCGGTGGAGGTAGGTTATGGTTTTCATGCTATCTTATAGTAAACTCTTAATAGCGAATGATATGTGTTAGTAGTATTATAAAGTCTTCTATATGCTTAATTGTATGCTTGCATGAATATGATTATGTGATTGTGATAAAACAAGCATGATGAAAACTATTGAATCCCAAATCTTGAAAGAACTTTAATCTACGTTATTAATGATGATGCCTTGGTATAAAAGAAGGCTTGATGAATTAAAGTAATGGGATTGATGATGCCTTGGTATAGAGAAGGCTTGATGAATTGACAGAATGAGATTAGTGGATCGGAGTGTCACGTTCCAACACATAGTATTAGTGGGACGGGTGTCACGAACCGACATGTAGAATTAGGGGATCGGAGTGTCACGTACCGACACATATTATTAGGGGATCGGGTGTCACGAACCGACACGTAGAATTAGGGGATCGGAGTGTCACGTACCGACACATATTATTAGGGGATCGGGTGTCACGAACCGACACGTAGAATTAGGGGATCGGAGTGTCACGTACCGACACATAGTAGTAGGGGATCGGAGTGTCACGTACCGACACAAGAGGAACAAAGATAATGAATCTTGAAAGATGATGCTAATATACTCAACATAATGAACTCAATTCCCAAAATGAGTATGGTATTGAGGCTTGAGCCCTCATGGATGAACTTGATGGTACTTATTGATGATTATAGTACTTGTTGTTGCTACACGTTGAGCTATAGTTGATTTATAATATTAACTGATATATACTGTTTTCTATTTTGAGTTGGCCGATGATATCTAACCCCTACTTTTTTGTTTTCTTCTTTTTTATTTGTGGAGTGCAGCAAACGGACCGTCTTCTTCAACTCAACAGTAATCTAGCCAGTCTTCACTACATCGGAAATTCAGGGTGAGCTAATGCGTCTAGCTTGGACTGGATCTTCTTCTTCAAGTCTTGATGCCTTGAAACTTCCGGCATGGACTAGCTTTTATTTATTTTAGCTTCTTAGACATTTTTAGTTTAGTAATTTGATCATAGATGTTCTTATGATGATGACTTCCAGATTTTGGGGAATAATAGATGTTGAATTTTAGTAGTTATTGAATTGGTTTTTATTAATGAGTTAAGTCTTCCGCATTATTTTCTGTTGTTATACATTGAGATGTTAAGGTTAGATCGGTTGGTTCGCTTACATAGGAGGGTAAATGTGGGTGCTAGTCGCGGCTCAGTTTTGGGTCGTGACAAACTTGGTATCAGAGCATTAGGTTCGTTGGTCTCATCACACAAGAACGAGTCTAGTAGGGTCTTAAGGAATGGTAGGGGGACGCCTTTACTTTTCTTTGAGAGGCTATAAGACTTTAGGAAAATTCCATTCTTTCATTCTTTCTTTCGTGCTACTACTTGAGTCCAATTGGTATCTAGGTGATACAAATTGGTATCTGACCATCTTCACTCTATTTCGCAGATGGTTAGAACTAGAGCAACGACCGCACCAGCACCGACACCGGCAAGACAAGATGCGTCTGAGCCAGCCACTGG
>CM064965.1:29201589-29517588 GCA_032847665.1 Solanum chilense | reverse complement strand
CGGAAGACATAAAACTCATTAATGATAATCGATTAAATAACTTCTAAAACTCAATACTTATTATTCCCAAAAACTGGAAGTCATCACCACAAGAACATCTATCCTCAAATTACTAAATCTAAGAGTATCTAAGAAGCTAAAATAAGTAAAAAGCTAGTCCATGCCGGAATTTCAAGGCATAAATACATTAAGAGGAAGATCCAGTCCAAGCTATAAGCAATAGCTCACCCTGAAATCTGGCGTGATGAAGACTGGCTAGGTTGAGGTTGAGTTGAAGACGATGGCACGTTTGCTGCACTTCACAATTAACAAAGAAAAACAATAGAAGTAGGGGTCAGTACAAGGCACAAGTACTGAGTAGGTATCATCGTCCAACTCAAAATAGAAAACAGTATATATCAGATAATAACATAAAATCAACTAATATTCTTAACAGGTGACAACAACAATTACCATAACCCTTGGTCACAACACCAAGCACATCAATGAGGACTCAAGCCTCCCCATCATACTCATTTTGGAATTCGTTCTTTAAAATTTAGTATATTATCATAATTCAAGATTCATTATCTTTATTCCTCTTGTGTCGGTACGTGACACTCCGCTCCACTACTAATATCCTGGTGTCGGAACGTGACACTCCGATCCATATACTATCCTAGTGTCGGAATGTGACACTCTGATCCATATACTATCCTGGTGTCTGAACGTGACACTCTGATTCATATACTATCCTGTTGCCAGAACGTGACAGCCGATCCTCTATTACTATCCTGGTGACGATACGTGACACCCGATCCTTTAATCTCATTACTTTAGTTCATCAAGCCTTCTTTTATACCAAGGCATCATCATTAACAAAGTAAATTTAGGATTTAAGATTCAATAGCCTCATCATGCTAATTCATCACAATTATATAATCACATCATGCAAGCACACAATTAAGCATATAGAAGACTTTATAATACTACCCAATACATATCATTCGCTATTTAGAGTTTACTATAAGATAGTATAAACCATAACCTACCTCCACCGAAGAATCGTGATCAAGCAAGCTATCTTCCCAAAACCTTTGCTTTCCTTGCGTTCTTCTCTTCCTCTCGATCGTTTCTCTCTTTTCTCTCTGTTCTTTCTATTTTTCTCTTATTCAAACCCTTTTTCTTTTACCCTAATTGTCATATAATTAAGTATAAAAGATGATAAAAATAACCCACTATTTATTTCAAGGTTATCTCCTTTAACCCCCAAGTAATTGAATTATTAACATTAATCCACTAACTTTATAATTATTAGCATGAATAGTCCAAAACAAACCTTTAAAAACTTTAACAGAAATCCGACCCAGTCTGGGTTACGCAACCTGTGACGGTCCGTCATGACTATGACGGTCCGTCCTGCAGGTCCGTCACAAAGTTCAGAGAGTTAATTCTGTGGAAAGATTTGTGACGGTCCGTCGTGCCTGTGACGGTCCGTCCTGCCATTCCGTCACGAAGTTCAGAGAGTTGATCTCAGTACCCAAATTTCAGAATTCTAAGTGTTTTGGAACGAGACCACCTCGACGGTCCGTCGTGCCCATGAAGGTCCGTCGTGGGATCCGTCGACCAAGACAGTTTTTACCAGAATAAACTCTACTGCTCCAAAACGACTAAACAGGTCGTTACAATAGATACCAATTTACCCATCGTTCGTCCTCGAACGATCACAAGAAGAAAAACAAGGGCGAAAAGGTCGATTCTTCCATTGAACTTTGATGGATGCAATCTCCCTTGATCTCAACTTGTGAATTTCTCTATCTAGAATGGCAACAGGCTCCTCCTCATAAGACAAATTCTCATCAAGCAGAACCGAATCCCAACGAATGATGTAGTTTCCATCCCATGGTATCTTTTCAACATAGATACATGAAATACCGGATGCACTCCTGACAGTCCTGAGGCAAGGCTAATAAATAAGCCACCTCCCTTATTCGCTTAAGTACTTCAAATGGTCCAATATACCTTGGGCTTAGCTTACCCCTTTTACAAAACCGCATCACCCCTTTCATGGGTGAAACCTTCAGCAAGACTTGTTCACCCTCCATGAACTCCAAGTCTCTAACCTTTCGATCTGCATATTCCTTTTGCCTACTTTGAGCCGCTAAAAGCTTTTCTTGAATAGATTTCACCTTCTCTAATGAATCCCTCAAAAGATCAGTACCCCAAGGTCCAACCTCAAATGCATCAAACCAACCAATGGGAGACCTACATCTCCTCCCGTACAATGCTTCGAATGGAGCCATATCAATACTTGAGTGATAACTATTATTGTATGAAAACTCCACTAAGGGTAAGAAGTTATCCCAATGACCACCAAATTCTATCACACATGCACGAAGCATATCCTCCAATACCTGAATCGTTCGCTCAGACTGACAATCGGTCTGAGGGTGAAATGCAGTACTAAGGTCATACCTAGTACCTAATTCCGCATGCAATGTTCTCCAAAACATAGAAGTAAACTGCGTACCTCTATCTGATATGATGGAAAGTGGAACTCCATTCAATCGAACAATTTCTGAGATATAGAGTTTGGCTAACTTCTCTGCATTGTAAGTCACCTTGACCGGAATTAAGTGTGCAGACTTAGTTAATCTGTCCACAATTACCCAAATAGAATCAAACTTACCCAATGTCTTTGGAAGACCAACCACGAAGTCCATTGCAATTCTCTCCCACTTTCATTCAGGAATGGGCATTCTCTGAAGTGTTCCTCCGGGCCTCTGGTGTTCATACTTTACTTGCTGACAATTTGGACACTTGGCAACAAAATCAACAATGTCGCGCTTCATTCTACCCCACAAAAAGTGATGCTTTAGGTCACGGTACATATTGGTTGCACCAGAATGTATAGAATATCCGGAACTATGAGCCTCTGTGAGGATAGTGTGGATCAAATCATCAACACGGGGCACACATACCCTTCCCTTAATCCTCAAAACACCTTCCTCATCAATTATTTCCTCATTAGCCTCTCCTCGCAAAACCATATCCCGAATTCGGCTTAGTTTCTCATCATCAAACTGTTTTTCCTTGATCTTGTCATGAAAAGAAGATCTTGCCTCCACATAGGCCAAAAATCCTCCATTCTCTAGTATTTCCAGCCTCATAAAGTCGTTAGCCAAGTTTTGGACTTCTCTAGCCAATAGGCGTCTAGAAACTTGTAAGTGGGCTAAACTACCCATGCTCCCTACTTTTCTACTTAAAGCATCAACCACCACATTTGCTTTTCTTGGGTGATACAGAATAGTAATATCATAGTCCTTCAACAGTTCCATCCACCTCCTCTATCTCAAATTCAAGTCTTTCTGGGTAAATACATATTGTAGACTACGATGATCTGTGTAGACTTCACACTTGACCCCATATAGATAATGTCTCCATTGCTTTAATGCAAATACAACTGCAGTCAATTCCAAATCATGGGTCGGATAGTTACGTTCTTGCACCTTTAGTTGCCTTGAAGCATAAGCGATTACATTCCTCTCTTGCATTAGCACTGCACCCAACCCAGAATAACATGCATCGCAATAAACAATGAAATTCATACCCTCTTCTGGCAAGGTAAGGATAGGTGCCGTAGTCAGCAAGGTCTTGAGTTTCTGAAAGCTTTCCTCACATTCATCTGACCATAAAATGGAACATTCTGCTTAGTCAAGTGTGTCAATTGCGAAGCAATAGAAGAGAATCCCTTGACAAATCGACGGTAGTAGCTAGCTAAACCAACAAAGCTCCTTACTTCTGACACATTAGTAGGTCTTACCCAATTCTTCACTGTTTCAATCTTAGAAGGATCCACCATCACTCCATCCTTAGAAACCACGTGCCCCAAGAAGGACACTGAATCTAGCCAAAACTCACACTTGGAGAATTTGGCATAAAGCCTTTTCTCCCTTAATACTTCCAACACAATTCTCAAATGCTCCTCATGTTCCTTCTTACTCTTGGAGTATATCAGTATATCAGTATATCATCAATAAATACGATCACGAAGAGATGTAGATATGGCTTAAAAATCTTGTTCATCAGGCTCATGAAAGCAGCAGGGGCATTAGTAAGACCAAAAGACATTACTACGAATTCGTAATGCCCATACCTGGTTCGAAAAGAAGTCTTTGGCACATCTGTTGCCCGTATCTTCAGTTGATGATAACCGGATCTCAAGTCAATCTTAGAGAATACACAAGCACCTTGTAACTGATCGAACAAATCATCAATGTGAGGAATGGGGTAATTGTTCTTAATAGTTACCTTGTTCAACTGCCGGTAGTCTATGCACATCTGAAAACTCCAATCCTTCTTCTTCAAAAATAACACCGGAGCACCCCAAGGGGATGCACTTGGTCTAATGAAGCCTCTACTTAACAACTCTTGAAGTTGGGCCTTTAACTCCCTTAACTCTGCTGGAGCCATTGGTTAAGGGGGTATGGAAATGGGGCGAGTACCCGGCTCCAGATCAATGCAAAAGTCGATATCCCTATCCGGTGGCATTCCAGGAAGGTCTGTAGGAAATACATCCAAAAACTCACGGACTATCGAAACCAACTCAATTGAAGGTACTTGGGTAGTATCATCCCTGAGATGTGCCAAGAAAGCTAAACATCCTTTACTAACCATTCTCTTAGCACGAAGAAAGGAGGTGATACGAACTGGAGTGAAAGTGTAGTCACCCTCCCACACTAACGGATCTGTCCCAGGATTGGCCAACGTTACAGTTTTAGCATTACAATCTAAGATTGCAAAATTTGGAGAAAGCCAAGTCATACCCAGAATTACATCGAATTCAACCATTTCTAAGATAACCAACTCTACATGAGTATTGCTCCCCACAAAAGTCACCAGACAAGACCTATATACCCTTTCAACTATCACAGACTCACCCACCGGAGTAGAAACACGAATAGGCATGTCAAGAAATTCACAATGTAAATTAAGACACATAGCAAATGAAAAAGATACATATGAAAATGTGGAGCCAGGATCAAATAATACAGAAGCCATGCAATCACAGACCAAAAGATTACCTGTGATAACAACATCAGATGTCTCCGCTTCAGACCGCCCGGGGAAAGCGTAACAATGGGCCATATCACCTGTCTGCCCGTTGCCCCTACCATGTTGTGCTGTAGTGGCTCCAGTTTGCCCGTCACCCCGACCGTTTCGGTGACCACCATTACCTCGGCCACCACGTCCTCCAGAATGATGGCCTCTTCCATGACCACCTCTACCTCTGACTATTTGAGGTCTGTAACTCTGTTTTGGACAATACCTCTTAATGTGTCCAGTCTCAACACATCCATAACACTCTCTGGATTCAAGCAGAGGTCTCTGTGAGAATGATGAAGTCTGGGGATAACCTCCAAACTCGGAGAAGTGTTGACCGGTCTGCGGTGGACCCCCAACTATAGTCTGCAGTGAAGACTGAATAGGTCTGGCTGGATAACCTCCGACCATTAAACTCACCTCCCTTACGAAACCTTTAGATGTCAATGCCATGGTGAAGTCATCTGGCTTGACTCCCTCCACTTCTATCACGAAGTCTACCGCTTCCTGAAAGGATTTTGCAGTAGCCGCTACCTGTAAGGCTGAAATCCGCAAATCTGACCTCAATCTCTTCACAAAACGGCGAATCCGCTCTTGTGGACTGAAACAATGCTTGGTGGCATACCTGGATAATGCACGAAACTTAGCCTCATATGCAGTAACCGACATCCTACCTTGCTCTAGGCTCAAGAACTCATCTCTCCTCCTATCCCTCAAGGTCCGGGGGATATACTTCTCCATAAATAAGCTAGAGAATGACGCCCAAGTCATAGGTGGTGCCTGTGCGGGTTGACACTCAACATGTGACCGCCACCACATTTTGGCATTTCCCTGAAACTGATAGGTTACAAACTCAACGCCGAATCATTCCACTATGCCCATTTTATGTAGTGACTCATGACAATCAACCAGAAAATCGTAGGCATCCTCAGATTCAGCACCCTTGAAGACTGGAGGTTTCAATTTCAAGAACTTACTGAAAAGTTCATGCTGATCACTTGTCATTATGGGCTTTGTAGTCAAACGAGGAAACATGTCTATTTCCAATGAGGCATCCACGCGGGGAGCCTCAGCAGCGGCCTGTCGTACTTCCGGAACCTGAGGTGCTAGTGCAGAAAACACTGGAGGTGTCTGGCCTTGATCAGATAACCCGCTAAGATAAGCAAGAACCTGATTAATCATCTCTGGGGTAGGTTGGGGTGGTAATTCCTCATTCTGCACTTGCTCACTTTCCCCTTCCTCACCCTCTCTTACAACTTCCTCAGTCGGTGGAGGAGTCACCACCCTAGTACTAGATGGTCCAGGTGCTTGTCCTCTTCCTCTAGAGGGCGTCCTCCCGAGACCTCTACCACGGCCTCTTGCCACTAATCCTCCTCGAGTTACAGCCCCAGTGGCTGGCTCAGTTGCATCTTGTCTTGCCGGTGTTGGTGTTGGCGCCGCTGTTGCTCTAGTTCTAACCATCTGCGAAATAGAGCGAAGATGGTCAGATACCAATTTGTATCACCTAGATACCAATTGGATCTAAGTAATAGCACGAAAGAAAGAAAGAAGGAATGGAATTTTCCTAAAGTCTTATAGCCTCTCAAAGAAAAGTAAAGGCGTCCCACTACCGTTCCTTAAGACTCTACTAGACTCGTTCTTGTGTGATGAGACCAACGAACCTAATGCTCTGAAACCAAGTTTGTCACGACCCAAAACGAGCCGCGAGTGGCACCCACACTTATCCTACTATGTGAGCGAACCAACCAATCTAAACCCCCAACATGTCAAACATAATGAACAAAATATAATGCGGAAGACATAAAACTCATTAATGATAATCGATTAAATAACTTCTAAAACTCAATACTTATTATCCCAAAAAAACTTGAAGTGATCACCACAAGAACATCTATCCTCATATTACTAAATCTAAGAGTATTTAAGAAGCTAAAATAAGTAAAAAGCTAGTCCATGCCGGAATTTCAAGGCATCAAGACATGAAGAGAAAGATCCAGTCCAAGCTATAAGCAATAGCTCACCCTGAAATCTGGCGTGATGAAGACTGGCTAGAGTTGAGGTTGAGTTGAAGACGATGGCACGTTTGCAGTGCTCCACAATTAACAAAGAAAAACAATACAAGTAGGGGTCAGTACAAGGCACAAGTACTGAGTAGGTATCATTGGCCAACTGAAAATAGAAAACAGTATATATCAGATAATAACATAAAATCAACTAATATTCTTAACAGGTGACAACAACAATGGAAAAGGGCCTAAAATACCCTTGAAGTATTGAAAATGGTACAAAATTACCCTCCATCCACCTATTGGCTCCAAAATGCCCTTTTCATCCACCTATTGGCTCCAAAATACCCTTGTCATCCACCTTTGGGTTCAAAATTGACCATTTTTTATTTTTTTTAAAATTAAACTCTTTAAATATTTTTTTAAATATTTGGCGTTCAACTATTGATTATAATTTTAATTTATTAATATAATTTATAAACCAACCCACTACCCACTCATTACTAACTAAACCTCACTCAATTAATAATCCAATTTTAATATTAAAATCTTCATAAACACTACTAAAACACGATGAAATTATAGATTTCTGAAAATGACATCCACAGTTATTCGAGTCCGAATTTAAGCTCCAATTAAATTTAGGTTGAGCCGCTTATTTAGGATGAGACTTTCAATAGGATTCTCTTTCAAGATTGAATTATAAATTTATGATTAAAGTTAAAGAAGTAATACATCCCGAATTAATTCATGCACTTTTTTAAAATAAATTTTTAGAAATATTTATGATTTGGTTTAAAACCTTTAATATAATATTTTGAAAAAAAGTTACCTATGAAGTAACATCACATAATTGAAACGTAAGAATAATTAAGATGAACATAGCCAGACTTTTAAGTTTATCGGTGATTTTTATTTAGCCTTGAATGTATGATTATTTACTTCTATAATTTTTTAAAACACTCAATTGACAGTAGCTTGTATTAATAATGTGACGGATTTATTAAGAGGAATTTAATTAGTATGGGTGGGTAATGGATTGATATATAAATTATAAGGAAACTTACATAAATATACTAAAATAAAAAATTATTTACCATTTATAGCAATAATTTTTCTTTTTCACTTGATCACTTTTAATTCATTTATAATACAAGTTTAATTCATATTACAAAGAACAATTTTTTATTCACATATAATACAAATTTTAATGATAGTTTATTCATTTATCACACATTTTAATACACTTATAATACAATGTGTCAAAGTTTTACCAAATAAATATAATACATTTTAAAAACAATTATAATTCATATATAATTCATATATATTGCATATGTAATTCACTTTTAATACATATTACATATTTAACATAGTATAACTATAAATGGTAATAAATAAAAAGTATTGCTAAAATCGGTAATTATTTATTAAAATGTATGAATTTATGTAATTTTTCCTAAATTATACTAATAAGTTATATTATAACAAATAGTTGAGCACCACGTATTTTAAAAAAATATTTAAATAGTTTAAATATAGAACCGTTAAATAAGTGGTCAATTTTGAACCAAAAGGTGGATGACAAGGGTATTCTGGACTCAATAGGTGGGTGGGAAGGGTATTTTGGAGCCAATAGGTGGATGGAGGGTAATTTTGTAGCATTTTCAATTCTTTGAGGGTATTTTAGGCCCTTTTCCGCAACAACAATTACCATAACCCTTGGTCACAACACCAAGCACATCAATGAGGACTCAAGCCTCATACTCATTTGGGAATTCGTTCTTTAAAATTTAGTATATTATCATAATTCAAGATTCATTATCTTTATTCCTCTTGTGTCGGTACGTGACACTCCGCTCCACTACTAATATCCTGGTGTCGGAACGTGACACTACGATCCATATACTATCCTGGTGTCGGAACGTGACACTCCGATCCATATACTATCCTGGTGTCTGAACGTGACACTCTGATCCATATACTATCCTGGTGCCGGAACGTGCCAGCCGATCCTCTATTACTATCCTGGTGTCGATACGTGACACCCGATCCTTTAATCTCATTACTTTAGTTCATCAAGCCTTCTTTTATACCAAGGCATCATAATTAACAAAGTAAATTTAGGATTTAATATTCAATAGCCTCATCATGCTAATTCATCACAATTATATAATCACATCATGCAAGCACACAATTAAGCATATAGAAGACTTTATAATACTACCCAATACATATCATTCGCTATTTAGAGTTTACTATAAGATATTATAAACCATAACCTACCTCCACCGAAGAATCGTGATCAAGCAAGCTATCTTCCCAAAACCTTTGCTTTCCTTGCGTTCTTCTCTTCCTCTCGATCGTTTCTCTCTTTTCTCTCTGTTCTTTCTATTTTTCTCTTATTCAAACCCTTTTTCTTTTACCCTAATTGTCATATAATTAAGTATAAAAGATGATAAAAATAACCCACTATTTATTTCAAGGTTATCTTCTTTAACCCCCAAGTAAATGAATTATTAACATTAATCCACTAACTTTATAATTATAAGCATGAATAGTCCAAAACGCCCCTTTAAAAACTTTAACAGAAATCCGACCCAGTCTGGGTTACGCAACCTGTGACGGTCCGTCATGACTGTGACGGTCCGTCCTGAAGGTCCTTCACAAAGTTCAGAGAGTTAATTCAATGGAAAGATTTGTGACGGTCCGTCGTGCCTATGACGGTCCGTCCTGCCATTCCGTCACAAAGTTCAGAGAGTCGATCTCAGTACCCAAATTTCAGAATTCTAAGTGTTTTGGAACGAGACCCGCTCGACGGTCCGTCGTACCCATGACGGTCCGTCGTGGGATCCGTCGACCAAGACAGTTTTTACCAGAATATACTCTACTGCTCCAAAATGACTAAGCAGGTCATTACAGGAGATTGTGGCATTAAAGGAAGCAGAGAACAAGAGGTATGCAGCACTCAAGACCAACAAACTTTTCTTTTGAATCTGGAAAGATACTTCCTACATGTCCTCCAAGAAGCGAAGATGGAGCTGATCATGAATGTGATGATAATGATAAGGGTGATAAGGAGAGTGATGGTGATAAGGATTACTTATATTTGTTTAACATTGTAGACTTCCATATTTTTTTAATTATTTGATCGTATTTTAGTTTATTTTGAAGTTCAATGAAGTTTATTTTGAAATAGTTTAATGCATATGTTGAAAATATTGTGTTGTTTTTGTTGGATGAAGTTTATTTTAAAATAGCTCATTTGGAATTCTTTTACTTTGATGAAGATTATATTGAAATAGCTTATTTTGAATTCTTTAGGTTGTTTTGATATAAATATGTAAGTGGGAAACTAAAATTGTAACTCAATGCTGCCAATTCTGTAGCAGAAATACAGACCTCTAGAGGTCAACATCTTAAAAATAAAAATTAAAAATACCGACCTTCGGAGGTCGAAATCTAAAAAATTATCAAAAAACTACCAAACCTCCGGAGGTTGGAATCTCAACAATAATAATAAAAAAACCGACCTCCAGAGGTTTGAATTTAAAAAATAAGAAACAAAAATATCGACCTACGAAGGTCGGAATCTAAAAAATAAGAAATAAAAATACCTACCTCCGGATGTCGGAATCTAACAAATAAGAAAAAAAATATCGACCTCCGAAGTTTGGAATCTAAAAAATAATAAATAGAAATACCGACCTCCAGAGGTCGGAATCTAAAAATAAGAAATTGAAATACTGGCCTCCAGAGGTCGGAAACTAAAAAAAATAATAAAAATACCGACCTCCGGAGGTTTGAATCTCAAAATTAGAAATAAAAATATTGACCTCCAGATTTCGGTATTTTAAAATTTGAGAATTAAATTTGCTGATCTCCGAAAGACAGAAATAATAAAAATAAAAAATGAACAAATATATTAAAGAGACCTCCGAAAGTCGGAAAAATAAAATATGAATTTTACCAACTTTAATTGAAACTGACCTCGAGAGGTCACTACTAGATGTCTGAATTGCATAGCGACCAAGCTTCTTTCGGCCTATGGAGGTTAGTATTTTTAGGTAGGTATTCACTATTTTTAGAAGTAAAAGAATCTTTCTGTTCATCTTTTCATCCATGTCTTTTCGAGACGCATCAGATTCAAGACACGTGGAGGACTCATTGGGGTACAAAAGATTTTGCACTTTTCGAGTCAAAACTTCTTAGTCAATTCCTTATTGTACTTTCCTTGACTAATGAATGTTCTATAAGTTGATTGGTTAATTTCATGTTCGAGAAGGAATGTGATTCATTGCGGATTCTCCTTTCATTAGAGTTGCAAAATTCTCGCACAAAGAAGGATTAGAACTTCCAAATTAATATCATCAACATAGATATGAGATATAAAAATGTATTCATAAGATCTTTCAATGAAGAGAGTTGTGTAAATTTTCCCCAAACTATTTTGCAGTATGAACGAACTCAATCTTTCATACCACGCTTTTGTAGATTATTTAAGTATGCAAAGAGCATTGAATTTTTGTAAACAAATTGAGACAAGGAGGATTTAAAACCGTGGGGTTGAAAACAACTTCTTTTATAAAATCGTTTAAAAATGCACTTTTCACAACCATTTGGAGTAGTATAAAATGCTTGAAAGAGGCATAAGAAAGTAAAATTCGAATAGATTATAAGCTTGCTACATTTGAAAAGGTTTCATCGTAGCCAATACCTTCTTGTTGTGAGTATCATTGAGAGGATAACCATACATTGTTTCAGGTAACTTTTTATTTTTCATTTAGTGTGTTTCGAACTACCCACTTGATTCAAATAATAGAGCAATTTTTTGTCGTTCAATTTGAGTCCATACTTGATTTATTTGAAATTGATCGAATTCTTCCTTCATTGCTTGCACCCATGATTACTCTACAGTTGCTTCATTTATTCGATTAGGTTCCATTTGAAATATCAATGCAACAGAATCTTATTTTCTTAGAGAAGATCACTTCTGATTTTTCCTTCATGTTTATTGAGAATGAAACTTTCAGGATAATTAGTATTATGTCGCCATTCTCTTGGAATGTTTGATCTATCAGCGTGACTAGTCGACTTTCCTTTTGCATTAAAGTGGACTTCAATATGAATTTTGGAACTTATATCTACAGTATTTTCCACTATTTTAATGGGGGGTGATTTCGTCGTCACCTCCATTAATTTCGTACATTCTTGGGTTAGTCTCATGAAATACAACATGCACATATTTTTCAACACTTTAAGTTCTTTTATTAAAAACATGAAAGACTCTATTGATAGTATCATAGCCTAAGAAAATACCTTTGTCACTCTTTGGATCAAACATACCAAGATTGTTCTTACCATTGTTCTGGATGAAGCACTTGCATCTGTAGGGATGAAAGTAGCTTATTTTTAGTTTCTTACCTCTCCACAGTTCATAGGGAGTCTTATTCAGTATCACTCTAATTAAACACCTATTAAGAATGTCGCATGTAGTGCTCAGTGCGTCTACCCAAAAGTGATCTAGTAAACTTCTATGCAAAAGCATTATTCATGATAACCTAAGTGTGATGGTTTTGACTCAAGTAACTTTTCCTTTAGCATTACCTCCAAATCTAACACGTCATTCATCTAGTCTTTTTATTTTTTTGAAGTTATCCTTCTTTCCGCACATACGTATGGAGAATCCGCTGTGAAGTACAACATTCCCTTTTTGTAGGTTTTCTTGAATTGCTCCTGCAAGACAAAAAGATAAGTCTCTTTTAGGAACCCAAGTATTTTTGGGCCATTGATGATTAAAAAATTTTGGTCTCCGAATAAATTTTACAGAAGAATATTTTCTACATATGAAGGATTTATGACCTATATCACCATAAGTAAAACACACAATAGTTAGAATTATGACTTGGAGAGTTTCTTCAGTAGAGCGTAGTTCTGTTTGATTGAATAGAACTATGTCGTGAAGATTTTTTAACACTATTTAATTGCATTTTTACTTTCTCCAATTCTTCTGATAGCAGATCAACTTCAATATGACTTCCTTCAAGGAGAATCTGCCAAACTTTCTTTCCTTGTAGAAGTTTGTTGTATTCGTCAATTCATTTCTATAATTCATCACTAACCATATCCAAAGTGTTTTGTAAGTAATTACAATTTGGATAATAATAAGATCTTACCTCGCTTGTTTCTCCTAGAGAAACGAAACACGAGTTTTCCATTTCATCGTTGTCATCATCGGTTGTTTCTCCTTGTTCACATACTCCGAGACTTTTTGGATCTTCATTTCGTCGACTGGTTCTTCTTCTTCATTTTGTCCAAGTTTTCTTGATATGTATCGGTTCTTAGCACTAGTACCAACGATCATTGTTTCTTTTGAAGTCCTTTGTTTTTTAATCTTTTTGAGGTCGCTGTCTCCTTTGTCTAAGCATTTGTCTTACTCTACGATTAATGAGGGTCATTCCTTAATCTTGGTTTTCATCGGCTTCCTCCTCAGTTTCTAATGTTACACTAATAAAAGCTACTGTTTTCTTTTTGTCGTCCTTGTTGTGCCTTTTAATGTTATTTTGTTCATAAGCAATTAAGCTACCTCGAAGTTCATTGTTTGTCATGTTCTGTAGATCTCCATCTTTAAGAATGAAAACTTTTGTTTCCCAAGCTTTGTGAAGACTGTTGACAAGTTTACTGACTCTTAACGAGTTTTGAATACACCATTCCAACATATTTGAGTCCAATGACAATTTTGCTGAATCTTGAGAACATAGGTTCAACATTTTCAACGTCAACCATTATGTAAGTTCATATTCATTTACAAGGGATATGATTTGGGCTTCCTTGACTTTCGTCGTTCCTTCATAGGTCACTTAAAGATTATCCCTCATTTCTTTCGCAGCTACGTCATTTAAAATTTTGTAATATTATGCTCCTCTAACTGAACCATACAACAAACTCATACCTCTAGCCTCAATTTGAGTTACCTCTTGTTGTTCCTTAGAAATATCTAACAATTTAGAATCAAAAGGTTTTTCAGTTCCATCCTTTTCAGTTAATCCAAGGAATGCCTTTGTGCCTTCCGTGATGAATACTCAAGCTTGATGTTCATTTGCGGAGACAAAGATTCTGAATCTATCTTTTCTGTGAGAGTAATCTTTCCCATTGAAGTAAGGTGTTCTATGGGAAAAGTGTGTGTCTTAAAGTAAAGCACCAGGGATTAGGTAATGTGACATTTGATATTTACTCTCGTGTGGTTAAACACTAAATCTATTAGACCTTCTCTTATACCAATTGATATTCAAGAGGGAGGGGGTTAATTTAAAATTCACTTAGTCAACTAATTGTAGTCGAGAATTGACTCACCTGCAAGTTAGTAGGAAGATAAACATTAAGAGAAATTTGCAATAAATAATTGACACAAAAGGTTTTATCCTGGTATAGATCACCAATGTAGTGCCTAATCCATTCCTTTTGGGTTTAAAGGGGTTTCCTTAAGAGCTTTGAAGAGATCTTCGTGCTACAGCAATTTGAAACTTTATCATGTAAGATATGCAACTAAGATTTCTACCTTGACACTGCCTCAACTTGTATACCTACAGTCAAATTCTTTCTCTTCTCTTTTGTTTTCATTTGTATACTGTTAGCTAAGCTCTAGTGAACTTGCGTACTTCACAATACAAATCTGGGTCGGTTTATGTAGATGATTATTTGTGCTTTTGTAAGGAAAACCCCAAAGGATTTATCTCAATCAAGGATTAATTTAGGGAGTCTTGAATTGATGCGATTTAGTTGATCGATATCCATGAAGTAATTTGTGTCATCCTCTTTCATTTTGCTGGTTTGATCTTTTCCTTGTATGATCGACATACTTGTTATCTTGTTGCTTTATTTATTACTCTTTCCTTTCTTGATGATTCAGTAGTGATCTCTGCCAAGTGTGCGAGTATTGTTCTTCATTTAGATTTTCCATTATGTGCTAATCAGCCATAGATTTCTTTTTTTCTTTTGTCCCTTTAACTTGATGCTTGCCTTTCCAATGTTTCTCTAAAGTTTCAGGCAAACATGCTTTTCCTTCTTGAAGTCATTTTCGTTGATGATTTCCTTTTTGAAATAATGACCTACGAAAATTGAGATAAATGCGTTAAGTATATGTTAAAAATCAACTAACTCTAACGAGTTAACGTATTGGTGCACCAGAAGTCTTTAATTATTAGGTTCGGTTTGCTTGTTATAGACCCAAATTTTATGTTCTACTACACCATAAGATTGTAGACAACCACCATTAAGATTGAAGAAAGAAAAAGTTGTTAAAATCGGTATTTAATAAACTACAACAATATTTTTTTGATAGATTTAATTCATAATGATAGAAATCTAACTAGAAGAAAGAAAATGATTCTTATTTAGTCCTAGAACCCACGAATTCCAAAAAGAAAAAGTTATGGAAAATCAATGTTAATTTTTTAATACTTATTTTGTTGTATATTATTAAAAAAGGCATAAGTACTCCCTTTGAAATATGGTTGAAATTTTAAGGACACACATTTTCTTTAAATGTCCTAATAACTCCTATAAGTAATTTGAAATGTAATAAACATACTTTTTTGGTGTTGAGGTGGCATAGGGAGTGTTCAAAGCAAATACATAGTAAAAATTATAAAGAAAAAGAAATTGTAATAAGTTATACCATAGTTAAATTTATAGTCCAACATTGTACCAAAATTTAATACAAATACTATTTTTATACGTACTACCAAATGACTCCTTTAGTGTTGAATGAACTGTCAAGTGTTATCTATTGATTTATAATGTTATGATAAACACATGTCATTCATATGATGTTTTGATGTAAGCATTAAGTACTATAAATATGTACTACAAAAAGTATAACATCACTAATTTAAACTTCTATGTTCTTTTCAATTTCTATACAAAGCCAGAAAATTTTACATCAACAGTGTCACGACCCAAATCGGGGCCGCGACTGGCACCCACATTTGCTCTCCTATGTGAGCGAACCAACCAATCTAACCTTAACATTTCAATGTATAACAACAGAAAATAATGCGGAAGACTTAACTCATTAATAAAACGGAAAAGGGCCTAAAATACCCTCGAAGTATTGAAAATGGTACACAATTACCCTCCATCCACCTATTGGCCCCCAAATACCCTTCACATCCACCTTTGGGTCCAAATTTACCCCTTCATTAACGGACCGAAATTAAAAATACGAAAAAGGGCCTAAAATACCCTCGAAGTATTGAAAATGGTACACAATTACCCTCCATCCACCTATTGGCCCCCAAATACCCTTCAAATCCACCTTTGGGTCCAAATTTACCCCTTCATAAATGGACCAAAATTAAAAATAATTAAATAATATTTTTTAATTACGTGGCACTCAATCATTAATTGTAATTTAATATTTAAAATAATTTTAAACCCACCATTTTAATTAAACCCGCCCCACTTGACCCAATTTAAAAAAATTAACTCATCTAATTAAAATATCCTAAAATCTTATTCCTCCAATTTTCACAATTTCCATGACTCCATTGTCTTCTTCTTCTTCTTCTTCTTCTTCATGGAACTTGTGAAAATGGGAGGAATAAGGTTTTAGGATATTTTAATTAGATGTGTTATTATTTTAAATTGGGTCAAGTGGGCCGGGTTTAGTTAAAATGGTGGGTTTAAAATTATTTTAAATATTAAATTACAACCAATGATTGAGTGCCACGTAATTAAAAAATATTATTTAATTATTTTTAATTTTGGTCCGTTCATGAAGGGGTAAATTGGGACCCAAAAGTGGATTTGAAGGGTATTTGGGGGCTAATAGGTGGATGGAGGGTAATTGTGTACCATTTTCACTACTTCGAGGGTATTTTAGGCCTTTTTCCGTATTTTTAATTTTGGTCCGTTAATGAAAGGGTAAATTTGGACCCAAAGGTGGATGTGAAGGGTATTTGGGGGCCAATAGGTGGATGGAGGGTAATTGTGTACCATTTTCAATACTTCGAGGGTATTTTAGGCCCTTTTCCGTTAATAAAAACCAATTCCATAACTACTAAAATTCAACATTTATTATTCCCCAAAATCTGGAAGTCATCATCACAAGAACATCTATGATCAAATTACTAAACTAAAAATGTCTAAGAAGCTAAAACAAATAAAAGCTAGTCCATGCCGGAAGTTCAAGGCATCAAGACTTGAAGAAGAAGATCCAGTCCAAGCTAGACGCATTAGCTCACCCTGAATTTCCGATGTAGTGAAGACTGGCTAGATTACTGTTGAGTTGAAAAAGACGGTCTGTTTGCTGCACTCCACAAATAACAAAGAAGAAAACATAAAAGTAGGGGTCAGTACAAACCACGGGTACTGAGTAGATATCATCGGCCAACTCAAAATAAAAAACAGTATATATCAGTTAATATCATAAATCAACTATAACTCAACATGTAACAACAACAAGTACTATAATCATCAATAAGTACCATCAAGTTCATCCATGAGGCATCAAGCCTCAATACCATACTCATTTTGGGAATTAAGTTCATTATGTTGAGTATATTAACATCTTTCAAGATTCATTATCGTTCTTCCTCTTGTGTCGGTACGTGACACTTCGATCCCCTACTACTATGTGTCGGTACGTGACACTCCGATCCCCTAATTCTACGTGTCGGTTCGTGACACCTGATCCCCTAATAATATGTGTGTCGGTACGTGACACTCCGATCCCCTAATTTTACGTGTCGGTTCGTGACACCCGTCCCACTAATACTATGTGTCGGAACGTGACACTCCGATCCACTAATCTCATTCTGTCAATTCATTAAGCCTTCTCTATACCAAGGCATCACCAATCCCATTACTTTAATTCATCAAGCCTTCTTTTATACCAAGGCATCATCATTAATAACGTAGATTAAAGTTCTTTCAAGATTTGGGATTCAATAGTTTTCATCATGTTTGTTTTATCACAATCACATAATCATATTCATGCAAGCATACAATTAAGCATATAGAAGACTTTATAATACTACTAACACATACCATTCGCTATTAAGAGTTTACTATAAGATAGCATGAAAACCATAACCTACCTCCACCGAAGAATTGAATTCAAACAAGCAAATTTCCAAGCTTTGATATTCCCTCTGCCTCGTCGATCGATCCCTCTCTCTCTCTCTCTCTGTTCTTTCTCTTTTTCTTATTCAAACCTTCTTTCTTTTACCCTAATTAACATATAATTAAGAATAAAAGATGGCAATAATAACCCACTAATTAACTTAAGGTTACCTCTTTTAACCCCCAAGTAATTAGACTTATTAACATTAACCCTCTAACTTTATAATCAAAGCAGGAATAGTCCAAAACGTCCCTTAAAACGTGTAAAGAAATCCGACTCCGACTGGGATTACGCAACCTGTGACGGCCCATCGTGCCCGCGATGGTCTGTCATTCAGGTCGTCGCAAGGATCAGAAACTCCATTTTTGACTAAAGAGTCTGTGACGGTCCGTCACGCTTGTGACGGTCCGTCCTGCACTTCCGTCACGACGTTCAGAGAATCGTTCCCTGTACCAAATTCTCAAGAGTTGAAGTGTTTTGAAACGGGGCTTCACGACGGTTCGTCGTAGCTGTGACAGTCCGTCCTGCAGGTCCATCACAGATTACAGAGAGTCGATTTTAGTACTCAAATTTCAGAATTCTAAGTGTTCTGGGACAAGAAACCCTCGACGGTCCGTCGTGCCCATGACGGTCCATCGTGGTATCCGTCGTCTCAGCCAGTTTTTCCAGAAATAAAATCTGCTGCTCAAAACGACTAAACAGGTCATTACAATAGATACCAATTTACCCATCGTTCGTCCTCGAACGATCAAAAGAAGAAAAACAAGGGCGAACAGAAGTACCTGAATCTGTAAACAGATGTGGGTATTTTTTTTGCATATCTGCCTCCTTCTCCCAAGTGGCCTCTTCAACCGGTCGATTCTTCCATTGAACTTTGATGGATGCAATCTCTCTCGACCTCAACTTGCGAACCTCTCTATCTAAAATAGCAACCGGTTCCTCCTCATAAGTCAGATTCTCATCAAGCAAAACTGAATCCCAACGGATGATGTAGTTTCCATCCCCATGGTATCTTTTCAACATGGACACATGAAATACCGGATGCACCCCGGACAGCCCTGGAGGCAAGGCTAATTCATAAGCCACCTCCCCTACTCGCTTAAGCACTTCAAATGGTCCAATATACCTTGGACTTAGCTTACCCCTTTTTCCAAACCGCATCACCCCTTTCATGGGTGAAACCTTCAGCAAGACTTGTTCACCTTCCATGAACTCCAAGTCTCTAACCTTTCGATCCGCATATTCCTTTTGTCTACTTTGAGCCGCTAAAAGCTTTTCTTGAATAGCTTTCACCTTTTCCAATGAATCCCTCAACAAATCCGTACCCCAAGGTCTGACCTCAAACTCATCAAACCAACCAATGGGAGACCTACATCTCCTCCCATACAGTGCTTCAAATGGAGCCATGTCAATACTGGAGTGATAGCTATTATTGTATGAAAACTCTGCCAAGGGTAAGAAGTTATCCCAATGGCCACCAAATTCTATCACACATGCACGAAGCATATCCTCCAACACTTGAATCGTTCGCTCAGACTGACCATCGGTCTGAGGATGAAATGCAGTACTAAGGTCCAATCTAGTACCTAATTCAGCATGCAATGTTCTCCAAAACTTAGAAGTAAACTGCGTACCTCTATCTGATATGATGGAGAGTGGAACCCCATATAATCGAACAATCTCTGAGATGTAGATTTTGGCTAGCTTCTCTACATTGTAGGTCACTTTGACCGGAATGAAATGAGCAGACTTAGTCAATCTGTCCACAATTACCCAAATAGAATCAAACTTCCCCAATGTCTTTGGAAGACCAACCACGAAGTCCATTGCAATTCTCTCCCACTTCCATTCAGGAATGGGCATCCTTTGAAGTGTTCCTCTGGGCCTCTGATGTTCATACTTTACTTGCTGACAGTTTGGACATTTGGCAACAAAATCCACAATGTCACGCTTTATTCTACTCCACCAAAAGTGTTGCTTTAGGTCACGGTACATCTTGGTTGAACCAGGATGTATGGAATATCCGGAACTATGAGCCTCTTTAAGAATTTTGTGGATTAAGTCATCAATACGGGGCACACATACCCTTCCCTTAATTCTCAAAACACTTTCCTCATCAATTATTGCTTCTTTAGCCTCTCCTCGAAACACCATATCCCAAATTCGCCTTAGTTTCTCATCATCAAACTGTTTCCCTTTAATTTTGTCAAGATAAGAGGATCTCGCCTCCACACAAGCCAAAAATCCTCCCTTCTCATTTACTTCTAGCCTCATAAAGTCATTAGCCAAATTCTGGATTTCCCTAGCCAACGGGCGTCTAGAGACTTGCAAATGAGCTAGACTTCCCATGCTTCCCGCCTTTCTACTCAAAGCATCTGCCACAACATTAGCTTTTCTCGGATGGTATAAGATAGTGACGTCGTAGTCCTTAAGTAGTTCCATCTATCTCCTCTGTCTCAAATTCAAGTCTTTCTGAGTAAAGACATACTGTAGGCTACGATGATCTGTATAGACTTCACACTTAACCCCATACAAATAGTGTCTCCATTGCTTTAGTGCAAATACTACCGTGGCCAACTCCAAATCATGAGTCGGGTAGTTACGTTCATGCATCTTTAATTATCTCGAAGCATACGCAATCACACTCTTCTCTTGCATTAGCACTGCACCCAAACCAGAATAGGATGCATCACAATAAACAATGAAGTTCTTACCCTCTATTGGTTTTTGTTTTTTTTTTTAGTTTTTATTACCCTTGGGGGGGTAAGGGGCTGAGGAACACCCCCAGGCCTTAACATTAATAAAAGTAAAAGATACAAGGAGGGGGGCATAAACCTTACCTCTTATCCTAAGATGGCTCAGAAGTCAACTTTCCTAAAAAGGAAGTTCGACTCATCTCCTTACAATAAAAGAGAAACAAAAATACTATGTACCTAGAAGAGAGGACTCCTCTCAATACAAAGTATCTAGGAAACGTAAATAAGGGAGACTCTCCCCTTACAAAAGTAAGACGAGAATATAAGGTGTATCCTATTCAATGAGACTATACCAAATAGCATAGTCTAAGTGAATAGGCTCCTAACCAAAAACGGTATAAAAACTATACCATAACAAAGACGATCATGGAGGTTTCTTGATTCTTTTCAATTTCTTTCTCCTGAAATTAGCCATGCCAAGTTTTTCTAGAATGAAGCTTCCTCTCGCAAGAGTAGGTAATTGATCCTTGATGTAAAAGTGTTGAACAATGTCTGTGTTGTGACTATATTTGGATAGCCGATCAGCCGTGTTGTTTGCCTCCCTGTAGACATGAGTAATCTTGAATCTTTCCAACTGATGCACTATTCTGTGGATTTCCAGGATGTATGGCTGTAGGTTCCATGGGTAGTTGGTTTGATTGGAAAGCCAATGAATGTCCAATTCTGAATCCACTTCCAAGTGTATTTTTCTATATCCATGCTGAATGCACCAATCTAAACCATGGCTAGCTGCTTGAATTTCCGCTTGGTTGTTGGTACCAATACCCAAAGGAATAGTAAATGCATATATCATATTACCTTGATAATCTCTTACTATTCCTCCTCCTCCAATTTTCCCGGGGTTGTTGAGGGCACTCCCATCAGTGTTGAGCTTGAGGAATGGTTGTTGAGGTTTCTCCCACGTTACTTCTTTAACCATAATAGCATGTTTGTACCTTGCCACCATTTCGATAAGAGAGTTCCAATTGTTAGGCCATTCGATGTATAGATAGGCTGTGTTGAGGAGATGGTTGAAGTCTTTGACTATGAGGAATTTTACTCGAGCTGTGTTGGGTTGCTTTGCTCCGTATTTTGCTGCACAGCGATTTTTCCAGAGATTCCAGAGAATGATAACTGGCAGCAGCCTGGTTGCCAGCTTCTGCACTTCAGTTGCCTGCGCCATGTTCCTCCAATTCTGTAACAGTGTGTGAATTGTGGAGTGCTCATGTTGTAGCCCTGCAGCTGCAGAAAAGAACCTCCAAATATTGTTAGTAAAATGACCAGTTACAAATATATGATCTATGGTGTCTTCCCCAGGGTTGTAACAGCAGGAACATTGGGCTGCCTCCCTCCCAAATTTAATAATTCTTTCGTTAGTGGGGAGCTTACCACGCAATGCCCTCCACACTAAAAAAGAAATTTTAAACGGGATTAACTTATGCCAGATATTCTTACTA
Organism: Solanum chilense; assembly: GCA_032847665.1. Taxonomy (NCBI): domain Eukaryota; kingdom Viridiplantae; phylum Streptophyta; class Magnoliopsida; order Solanales; family Solanaceae; genus Solanum; species Solanum chilense. The sequence continues at coordinate 29,495,183 of CM064965.1, read as the reverse complement.
CAATTATTTTTCTCCTTCCTGTGACGAATGTGTTCCCAGGCAGTAGAACAGGAGAACTGCCCTTTCTCAGAAGTTTTCCAGACTGCCTCGTCCAGCATGTGTTCCTGAAACTTAATGTCAGTATTCAAAACTTTTTCAATCAGTAATGGAGGAACCCATTGTCGAAGCAATGTTTCGTTCCATCTTCCATTAATTAGAAAATGAGAAATAGTGGTGTTGTTTAGGCTCGTGATATGATTGCATTGAGGAGCAAGAGGGCCGTCTCCTAACCAATTATCCCACCAAAATGAGCTGCTGCCAGAGTTGATTCTCCATTGAATTTGGGATTCGGCAACGGCTTTATTTTTTATCATAAAATTCCAAACTAAAGACTGCACCGTGTGTAGTTTTTTTGCTACCGGATGAGCCCTTTGACAGTATTTTGCTCTCAAGAATCGACCCCATAATGTCTGCTTGCTTCTGAAAATCCACCACTGTTTATGTTGTAATGAAACACACACATCTTCAAGACGTCTTATACCAATACCTCCCTCATCCAAAGGGAGGCACATCGTATCCCAAGAGGCCCAATGATACTTTCTTTTTTCCTTGTCCCAACCCCAAAAGAAATCTGCCATGGCTTTCTTGATATACCGGATAGTTGTTTTTGGAGGAGAGGTAGTTGACATTGTGTGGATAGGAATGGATTGTAGAACATGTTTGATCATAGTAGCCTTCCCACCAAAACTAAGAGTCCTTGATTGCCATCCCGTAATCCTTTTGGTGATCTTTGCGACTAAATCTGAATAGTAAATGATTCTTTGACCACCAATGTAAAGGGGGCACCCCAGGTAGGTAATGGGACTGTTTTTCTGAGTGAAGCCTGTGATTTGGTGCGGTAGTCAACAGGGTCTTAAGCTTCTAAAAGCTTTCCTCACATTCATCTGACCATACAAATGGAACATACTGCTTAGTCAAGTTCGTCAATTGGGAAGCAATCGAAGAGAATCCCTTGACAAATCGGCGGTAGTAGCTAGCTAACCCAACAAAACTCCTTATTTCTGACACATTAGTAGGTCTTACCCAATTCCTCACTGTCTCAATCTTAGATGGATCCACCATCACTCCATCCTTAGAAACCACGTGCCCAAAGAAGGACACTGAATCTAGCCAAAACTCACACTTGGAGAATTTAGCATAGAGCTTCTTCTTCCTCAACAACTCTAACACCATTCTCAAATGCTCCTCATGTTCCTTCTTACTTTTTGAGTATATCAGTATGTCGTCAATAAACACGATCACAAAGAGATCCAGATATGGCTTAAAAATCCTGTTCATCAAGCTCATGAAAGCAGCAGGGGCATTCGTAAGACCAAAAGACATTACCACAAATTCGTAGTGCCCATACCTAGTTTGAAAAGCAGTCTTTGGCACATCCGCTGCCCGTATTTTCAATTGATGATAACCGGATCTCAAGTCGATTTTAGAGAAGACACAAGCACCTTGCAACTGATCGAACAAGTCATCAATGCGAGGAAGAGGATACTTGTTCTTAATAGTTACCTTGTTCAGGTGTCTATTGTCTATTCACATCCGAAAACTCCCATCCTTCTTCTTCACAAACAACACCGGAGCACCCCAAGGAGATGCACTTGGTCTAATGAAGCCTTTGCTCAACAACTCTTGAAGTTGGGCCTTTAACTCTCTCAACTCCGCGGGAGCCATTCTATAAGGGGGTATAAAAATGGGGCGAGTACCCGGTTCAAGATCAATACAGAAGTCAATATCCCTATCCGGTGGCATACCAGGAAAATCTGCAGGGAACACATCAAAAAACTCTCGGACTACTGAAACTGACTCAATTGGAGTTACCTGTATAGTGTCATCCTTGAGATGTGCCAAGAAAGCTCAACACCCTTTGCTAACCATTCTCTTAGCACGAAGAAAGGAGATGATACGAACCGTACTGGAAGTGTAGTCACCCTCCCACAGTAGCGGATCTGTCCCAGGCTTGGCTAACGTCATAGTTTTAGCATTACAATCCAAAATCGCAAAATTCGGAGAAAGCCAAGTCATACCCAGAATTACATCAAAATCAACCATTTCTAAGATGACCAAGTCTACATATGTATTGCTCCGCACAAAAGTCACCAAACAAGACCTATATACCTTTTCAACTATCACAGACTCACCCACTGGAGTAGAAACACGAATAGGTATGTCAAGCAATTCACAATGTAAATTAAGACCATTAGCAAATGAGGAAGATACATACGAAAACGTGGAGCCAGGGTCAAATAATACAGAAGCCATGCAATCACAAACTAAAAGATTACCTGTGATAACAGCATCAGACGCCTCCGCTTCAGATCTCCCAGGGAAAGCATAGCAATGGGCCCTATCACCAGTCTGTCCGTTGCCCCTACCATGTTGTGCCGTAGTGGCTCCAGTTTGCCCATCACCTCGACCGTTTTGGTGACCACCATTACCTCGACCACCACATCCTCCAGAAAAACGGCCTCTACCATGACCACCTCTACCTCTAGCTATTGGGGGTCTGTAACTCTGTTTTGGACAATTCCTCCTAATATGTCCAGTCTCCCCACATCCATAACACTCTCTGGAGTCAGGCATATGTCTCTCGGAGAAGTGTTGACCGGTCTGAGGTGGACCCCCAACTACAGTCTGTAGTGAAGAATGAATTGGTCGGACTGAGTAACCTCCAGAACTCTGACCTCTAGTATAAGAATCATTAAACTCACCTCCCTTTCGAAACCTTTTTGATGTCGAGGTCATGGTGAAGTCATCTGGCTTTACTCCTTCCACCTCTATCACAAAGTCTACCACTGCTTGGAAGGATTTTGCCGTGGCTGCTACCTGTAAGGATGAAATCCGCAATTCTGACCTCAACCACTTCACAAAACGGCGAATCCGTTCCTGTGGACTGAAACAAAGTTGGGTAGCATACCTAGATAATGCACGGAACTTAGCCTCATATGCATTAACCGTCATCCTACCTTGCTCTAGACTCAAGAACTCATCCCTTTTTCTATCCCTCAAGGTCCTTGGGATATACTTCTCCATAAACAAACTAGAGAATGATGCCCAAGTCATAGGTGGTGCCTCTGTTGGTTGACACTCAACATGTGACCGCCACCACATTTTGGCGTTCCCTTGAAACTGATAACTCACGAACTCAACACCAAACCATTTCACTATGCCCATCTTATGTAGTAGCTCATGACAATCAACCAGAAAATCGTAAGCATCTTCAGATTCTGCACCCTTGAAGACTGGAGGTTTCAATTTTAAGAAATTACTGAAAAGTTCATGCTGATCATTTGTCATTATAGGCCCAGTAGTCAGACGAGGAAATGTGCCTATTTCCAATGAGGCATCCATACGAGGAGCCATAATGGCTGCATGTTGTACCTCTGAAACCGGAGGTGTTGGTGCAGAAAACACTGGAGGTGCCTGACCCTGATCAGATAACCCGCTAAGATAAGCAAGAACCTAATTGATCATCTCTGGGGTAGGTTGGGGTGGTAATTCTTCATTCTGCACTTGTTCATCTCCCCTTCCTCACCCTCTCTTATTACTTTCTCAGTCGGTGGAGGAGTCACCGCCCTAGTACCAGATGGGCTAGGTGCTCGTCCTCTCCCTCTATAGGACATCCTCCCACGACCTCTTCCAAGGCCTCTTACCACTGATCCTCCTCGAGCTACAGCCCCAGTGGCTGGGTCAGACGTTTCTTGTCTTGCCGTTGTCACTGTTGGCGCGGTCGTTGCTCTAGTTCTAACCATCTGCGAAATAGAGTGAAGATGGTCAGATACCAATTTGTATCACCTAGATACCAATTGGACTCAAGTAGTAGCACGAAAGAAAGAATGAAAGAATGGAATTTTCCTAAAGTCTTATAGCCTCTCAAAGAAAATTAAAGGCGTCCCCCTACCGTTCCTTAGACCCTACTAGACTCGTTCTTGTGTGATGAGACCAACGAACCTAATGCTCTGATACCAAGTTTGTCACAACCCAAATCGGGGCCGCGACTGGCACCCACATTTACCCTCCTATGTGAGCGAACCAAGCAATCTAAACCCAAACATTTCAATCATAATTAACAAAATACAATGCGGAAGACTTAAACTCATTAATAAAATCAATTCAATAACTACTAAAATTCAACAACTATTATTCCCCAAAATCTGGAAGTCATCATCACAAGAACATCTATCCTCAAATTACTAAACTAAAAATGTCTAAGGAGCTAACACAATTAAAAGCTAGTCCATGCCGGAAGTTCAAGGCATCAAGACTTGAAGAAGAAGATCCAGTCCAAGCTAGACGCATTAGCTCACCCTGAATTTCCGATGCAGTGAAGACTGGCTAGATTCACTGTTGAATTGAAGACGACGGCACGTTTGCTGCACTCCACAAATAACAAAGAAGAAAACATAAAAATAGGGGTCAGTACAAACCACGGGTACTAAGTAGATATCATCGGCCAACTCAAAATAGAAAACAATATATATCAGTTAATATCATAAATCAACTATAAAACTCAACATGTAGCAACAACAAGTACTATAGTCATCAATAAGTACCATCAAGTTCATCCATGAGGGCTCAAGCCTCAATACCATACTCATTTGGGAATTAAGTTCATTATGTTGAGTATATTTACATCTTTCAAGATTGATTATCTTTCTTCCTCTTGTGTCGGTACGTGACACTCCGAACCCCTACTACTATGTGTCGGTACGTGACACTCCGATCCCCTAATTCTACGTGTCGATTCGTGACACCCGATCCCCTAATAATATGTGTCGGTACGTGACACTCCGATCCCCTAATTCTACGTGTCGGTTCGTGACACCCGACCCACTAATACTATGTGTCGGAACGTGACACTCCGATCCACTAATACTATGTGTCGGAACGTGACACTCCGATCCACTAATACAATGTGTCGGAACGTGACACTCCGATCCACTAATCTCATTCTGTCAATTCATCAAGCCTTCTCTACACCAAGGCATCATCAATCCCATTACTTTAATTCATCAAGCCTTCTTTTATACCAAGGCATCATCATTAATAACGTAGATTAGAGTTTCTTTCAAGATTTGGGATTAAATAGCTTCATCATGTTTGTTTTATCACCATCACATAATCATATTCATGCAAGCATACAATTAAGCATATAGAAGGGTTTACAATACTACCAATACATATCATTCGCTATTAAGAGTTTACTACGAATATCATAGAAACAAAACCATAACCTACCTCCACCGAAGAATTGAATTCAAACAAGCAAATTCCCAAGCTTTGATATCCCCTTCGTTCGATCCTCTCTCTATCTCTCTTTGTTCTTTCTATTTTCTTTATTCAAACCCTCTTTCTTTTACCCTAATTAACATATAATTAAGTGTAAAAGATGACAATAATACCCCACTAATTAACTCAAAGTTACCTCTTGTATCCCCCAAGAAATTGAGTTATTAATATAAACCCACGAAATATATAATTATAGCAGGAATGGTCCAAAACGCCCCTTTAAAACTAAACCAGAAATCTGACTCCGACTTGGATTACGCAACCTATGACGGCCCGTCGTGCCTGCGATGGTCCGTCATGCATGTCGTCGCAAGGATCAGAAACTCCATTTTTCACTAAAGAGTCTGTGACGGTCCGTCCTGCACTTCCGTCACGACGTTCAGAGAATCGTTCCCTGTACCAAATTCTCAAGAGTTGAAGTGTTTTGAAACGGGGCCTCACGACGGTTCGTCGTAGCTGTGACGGTCCGTCCTGCAGGTCCGTCACAGATTACAGAGAGTCGATTTTAGTACTCAAATTTCAGAATTCTAAGTGTTCTGGGACGAGACACCCTCGACGGTCCGTCGTGCCCATGACGGTCCGTCGTGGTATCCGTCGTCTCAGCCAGTTTTTCCAAAAATAAAATCTGCTGCTCAAAACGACTAAACAGGTCGTTACAATGTTATTTTTAGATATTGACTCATTGCGAAGGTTACTGGTAGCATAATCAGTTGTTGGGTGGGAATTTTATTATGGTTATCATATAGAGATCCAAATTGATGTATATATAATTAGATATTGTGTGTATTTTATTCTATAAAAACTATTAGGGTTTTAGTATTTGAAAAAATTATAACTTAACTAATCCTAGACTTGAAAATTAAGAAATATTAGATTTGACATATAGATTGGAATCAAAATTTAGAAACTTTATTATAAATTTGAATAAGTTTTTGAGTCTAGACTAAAGCTATAGTAATATGAATGTTGTTAGTTTCGAAATCTTATAGTGATTAACTATTTAGATAGATTGCATTGGTTTGGGAGTTCAATGAAAAGGTAAGGCTCAAGATGTAGAGTCATTGTTCGAATATTTGAGGCAAGTGGATGAAATGCGTGTAAATCCTTATGGTATATATTTGGGAGTAATGGGACTTGGTGATGGGTTAAGTTTTCCACATTGATTAATTCTAATGATGAAAATAAATGGGTAAAAAAGGCAATGTCAATAATTATTTTTGTGTGATGTCTTGATATTGGAGAATGGTTTGAATGACTTTTTGAATCTTTCTCGATGTTGTTGTAAATTGTGTAATTTTAAAAATATGGTCATCTTCTCGTTATTTTTATGAATATATCATTTGCATTGTTTTGAGGCATGGTTGTGACAAGTGTTGTGCATTGATAAAAAATGAGAAATTAAAAAGGATGTCCCATTTCGAGGGTCGTATCGCATGCCGCGATGAATACTATGTTTTGAGAGACGTATTTCACACTGTGATGGATACATTATATCTAGGGACTTATCGCGCGTCGCGATGATTGCTATTATCGAGGATCATATCGTATGCCACGATGGATACATGGACAATATGTCCCCCATGGGTCCCAGACTAAGATATAGCGGTGCGTATCATTAGGTCAGACATACATCACTATACTTTACATTGACATTGCATTTCATTAAATTACACTTCTCTATTATTTGTGAACTTGATCTTGTGTGTTACCAATATTGTGAGTTCCTTTCTATGGAACTTGTGACTGATGAATATTGAATCTGTTGTTGAAGATATGCAATAGTTAGAGTGATATTTTTCAGGATATGAAATTGTTAAAACTGTTGTTGTTGAGGATATGAAATTGATAGAGTGTTGTTGTTGAGGTTATGAAATTTTTAGAGTGTTGTTTTTGTGCTATGTGTTTTGTAAACTGTGAACTGTTAGGTTGGACTAATTTTTATGCAGAATGTAGTTATGGAGGTTCGGATGAAATGTATGCAGTACCCTCATTCCATGCCCTAAGCTTGTGTTTAGGGATTTACTTGCTGAGTACCGTGTGGTTTGGTACACACCCCTTGCTTCTACAAATTATTGTAGGTTAGGAGCCTGAATTTTTGTGGTACTTTTCATTCTCTTCTTTTCGGTGTCTTTTTGGAGATTTCTGACGTAGATTTTTGTCGTCTAAGTGGACTTTCTTTCTCTTTTTTTTGATCTGGTTCTATTGTAGAAACAAGATCATTCACTTTAGAGACTTGTACATGTGACAACCAGATTTTTGAGTCTTTACAGAATTTCTCCATATTATTGTAATAGTTGAATTTTTGGCTGACTTGTCATGCTGGGATAAGACAAGTGTCGTCACGTCTGTTTCTGTATCGTGATTAAATATTTTTTCATGACCCAAAAATGAACATGATGGATCTAGTATTATCCCTACAAAACAACTCAGTCTAAAATTAAAAACCATTACAGTGCGGGTATTATACCCCCAAAAATTTGGTTGTCATGTGTACAAGCCTCTAAAAGTATTTTAATTGATTCAAAGGAAAATACTCTTCACAAATGAACTTGTTTCTAGAATAGAACATGATCAAAACTAATAAGAAAGAAAGTCCGCTGAGACGAAAAACAACTACCTCAAAAATCTCTAAAAAGCCTCAGAAAAGAAGAGAATGACAAGTAAAACAAAAATTGAGGCTCGTAACCTACAAAAATATGTAGAAACAAGAGGTGAGTACCAAACCACATGGTACTAATCAAGTTAATTCATAAACAAAAGTTAAGGGGATGAAATATTAGTAATCCTACCACCCCAACCGAATTGCGACAACCGCAACCTGCATAAAACCATCCCAATCTTACAGTTCACAATTTACAAGTGTATATCAATAACAACATTATATAATAACATTTTCTCAATAACAAATTTAATATTCCACAATTACCACATCCACAACTACAACATGTTTAAGAAATCCCAATTTATCCGTTCAAAATTCACATAGCACATAAATCAACAACAACACTTTAATAGTGACATATCTTAAACAAAAAACTCAATATTCATCAATAAAAAATTCACAAAAAGGCATTCACAAGATTAGAAAAACACAATATGAAGTTCACTAATAATAAATATGTGCAATCAGATGGAGTGCAATGCACTGGAATGCAATGTTAAGTATAGTGATGCATGTCTTCCCTAGTGATACACACTCGTTGTCTCTCAGTCCAAAACACATGAGGCACATATATATCCATGCATCTATTGCGGCATGCGATACGACCCTTGATAATATCAACCATCGCAGCGTGCAATACTTTCTTTTATATAAAGTATCCATCACAGCGTGCGATACTTCCCTCAAAATATAGTATCCATCGTGAAGGACGATACATTCCTCAAAATGGTACATCCTCTTTAATTTATCATTCTTTCTCAATGCACGTAACACTTGTCACAATCATATCTTAGAACAATGCAAATTACATGTTCATCACAACAATACCGAGGAGATGACCTTTTCATAACATTGCATAATTCACAACAACATCAACAATGATTCAACAAGCCTTTAAAATCACTCTCTATTATGAAGACATCACACATAAACAATTCATCAGGTTGCCTTTTATTATCTTTTTATTATTCTTAAAATTAATCAATGTGAACATGTTAACCCATCACCAAGTCCCATTACTCAAAAACATATACCACAAGGAAATACACATATTTCGTACACTTAACAAGGGTTTAGAAATTCACTTGCCTCAATCAATGAGCAATTACTCAGAATTTGAGCCTTCCTCTTTTGATTGACTCCTAAATAAATATAATCCTGTCAAATAGATAATCACAATAATATTACAAGACTAGCAACACCCATATTGCCAAGTGTCTACTCTAGAATCAAAAACTCACTCAAATACATATGCAAGTTTTTAATCGTTATGTTAATAAATATGTTAACTCTTTCAATTTCTCCAAATTTCAAGCCTAGAATTAAGTCATAATTTCAAAATTCTACAACCCTAATAGCTTACATAAAATATAATACACCCTATATTTAATTAGATATCTTTGTATCAAAAACTAACTTTATTATACGATAAACAAATATAAAAATTTGAAATTAAAGCCAATCGTATGAAACCAGTGGCGACAACTGTTGAACACAAAACAATCATTGTAATTATTTAATGCAATTGTTGCCCTTTTAGACATTTAAACCATTATTTTGTTATTATCCAACTTAAAATTCCTCTAATTCTTTATAACCCACCAAATCTGATAGCACAAAAACCAATGATCCCATTTATACTATAAACGGATAACAAGCAAACATAGCCATAGAAAATTTCCATAAAAACAATTGTCTAACTTCAATTCCTCTTAGTAACAATATAAAATTTCCTACTTTTATTAATACGTGTCAAATCTTTCAAAAACCAAAACTAGGAAGATAATCATATTTGAATATTTGAATTTCTAGGAAACTCAAGGACTGCTCTACGTACAAAGTCTTCCGCATTATGCTTTGTGGTATGACAAAAAATATATGTTAACCCTATTTCTCTTTTATATATATATATATATATATATATATATATATATATATATATATATATATATATATATATAGAGAGAGAGAGAGAGAGAGAGAGAGAGAGCCTGATTAATTAATCATCAACTACATTAATAATTTAAATATTATTTATTTAATAAATGCTCGCAAACTAAATAACTGTAGTTAACAAATAACTCAAAAATTTTAAAACCAACTTTACCAATCAATCAAATGTGAGTCGGAACAACTACAAGATGGGTAAGATGGTAGTTTTGTGAAAATTTGAACAAGGATATTTTGAGTCATTACATTATCCACCATTAAAAATAATGTTTGTCCTCAAACATAAAGAAGATGGAAGAATAACCAACATTATCAAGACCTGAGTTATGACCTACCACTTGTGTTCATTTCTCTAAGTAAGCTTCCCTTTAAGGCCATTTAATAAAGTTCAACTATGAGAACTAAAATTTGCAATCAAACTTTGGAAGATCTATAAATAAAGAGTGGTTATGAAGCCACAAAATAAATCATATATTCAATCTAGACTTAAATTCATTGGACCATAACAAAACAATAATAACAAATCTTTTCTTCCATAACCAAGATTACATTCTGAATCGATACCTGCTACAATCAGTAGTAAACTTCAATCAACTACTATACACTAATAATGTTCACCATCACTGATCTTATTAAGATTTTCTTTTCACAACCCAATCATATCACGAGCTTGAGTTATAAAAATTTGATCTTTAGAAATCAATTACTAATCAAGGAGAGGATCAAACTTATTTAACACAATGAAGAATAAGGTCAAATAACTTTACAACAAGCGGTACATCCTAGGATACATAACCTTTAACAATATTGTTTGATAACTATTACTATTCACAGAAGTTTTTCAATAAGTTCTTATAAGCAAGGTGGTACATGTATAATTATTGGTATACTTCAGCTATCCCCAAAAATACCAAATTTGTTATAACTAAAACCACCAACTTTACCTAAGAATGTCACTCTACTAATAGGACAATCACATGATCGGTACACCCGATCCACCACTAGGAATTAATCAAAAGATGTGGCAACACGAGTTGTGTAATTAGTGAATCATACTGCAATCAATACTTATTACGAAGAAGGTGATCACATAACAATATAAAGAAGCAAAGTCGAATAACACAAGGTACTTCTTCCACAATACCCATATATATAAAATTTCAATCATATGACTCCACTCTCATTCTTTAGCCACCCACAATAAACCTGCCTGAGCCCCATTAAAATATTACAATTACTCGATTCATCAAAACCATCATACTTATCATAGTACTCTATTGAAGCCAAGTCTGTTAATACCAACAAACACCATAACTAAACCAGCCATTTACCTTACTCTCAAGCCATCACTAGTATCAAAGTTTTCTTAGGAAACACATTATCGCCTCCAAATTTTATTTATATTTTTTTAGTTATGGCTCTCTCTCTTTCTATTTAAGCACATCATGACAAATACAAGTCAAACCCAATATTTATATCAATAATCTTAAATCTAACTTTAATTCACCTTCGAGATACAAAAATTGAATCACACTCAATGTCAACTCCACTTAATTTTTCAAAAACCAAATTTCAACTAATATTCAAAATCATCATATACCTCATACCAATATGAAAGAATGTTTTTTTCCTCCAATAATTCAGTATATTTTAAGCTCATAATCTCTAATAACAATCAAATGGCCATATAACACATCATAACAGTCAGTATTATCCCATCAACAAATTTGTTAATTCAATCATTCCTCATTAATCATGTAAACTAGAGGCCCACACCATTGAACACCAATAAGTGACCTACTTGATTTGAAAAATCTAACTCCACATTACCACATAGAATCTTTCACACATAGTTTCTTGTCACCTAACCAAAACTCAATCTTTATCAAAGTCATTGATAACTCCTACTATGTCTATACCAAACCAGTTCACATCTCATAGTAATATCTTAATTAAAAGGTTAAAATCCATATAACTTTAAATTCTAAACAAAGGTCTATACGAGAGGTCTTATTCTTTCACCTTTCTTACATTCTTCTCATATATGATATAAATCATAAATACCATAAACTCTTTAATATACTAGACCTTTTATTTCTCTTTCACTGACTTTCTTACCAATCTTATCGTTTAACAACAACTCATTGTATTTTTACATTACCCTCTAAACGAAACAATACATGAAACCCCCCTTAGATATAACAGTAAGAATAATCAAATTTACTACTCAAATTATTTTAAGTCCTTCCAAATACATCATATTCAATGTTATCGGTAATTTCATACCTTACCAATTCATACCTTGACAAAACACAATACTACAAACCTAAACTCTTAATTATTAACATGAATTTCGAATCTAATTATGTAACCCAATTCCTTTATCTATAAAATTAGCTTATACCTTGAAACTTTTTATGAATTTATGTATCTTAGATTATATCGATCGCCTCTCCATTGAACTTATGATATATTTTGTTAAAAACCTACCGTACTCACTATCAAACTCAAAATAACAAAAGAACTTATCATCACGCTCGAGCTAAATGCTTATCCAATAGCATTTTAACCGATTTGATGAATACGTGATACTATTATCATCATAAGAGAAAAACAAAAGATTCCACGTGTATCTGAACAAAATTCTCAACTTTCTAAAGATATATCTTTGTCCTTTGCAATTACAGAAAATATTCATGCTCTCACTCTTTTTGAAAGCTACACTACATTTCACTATTTTTCATTATGATTCTAGTTTCTTTAAATTCTATTTGAGTGACATCCCAACTCCTCATAAAACATACCATACAACCACGCTACTCATAAAATAAAATTAAACCATACCTTAGAAATTGAAAAGTCATCATGACCATACGAAAATTCTTTTAACCAACAAAGTTTGTCATATAGTTTTATTTCTAACCATATTTCATTATGAACTCTTATTAGTATCATGCACAGTTCACTCTTGTGACCACCACAAATTTTCAATAATAGTAATTTACTTAAGGTTTGAAACATTTCTAACACAAAAGAAATGAATTTTACAATGTAAGCACAAGTACAAGCAATCAGAGGAGGTTCAAGAAGCATGTCTGTGAGGTCCTTTTTTGTTTTGTTGAAGCTTGAATATTCTCTCTTTTAGTGAATAACTGATTTGTTGTTTATAATTTTGAATATATCAATCATTAAGAGTTATTGATCATTAACCAAAGCAATCTCATCCATTTTGATTAGTTTGGTACACTGACGACCTCACCAACCTCTGATGCAAAAACTTTCAAGTTATATAACACATAGAGCAGGACGATCATACAATGCAGAGGACCGGGTCCATATAGTTTTGAGGAGGTCACCAAAAAATCTTCGAACAATAAGACTTATCACAATGTTTCTCTTTTCTCATTGTATAAGATGATACATTTGGGAATACTACTTCCCTTAAGATTTTTCTCAAAGCCTCCTCTTTTAAGCTTATGCTCAAGAACTTAGTTTAAACAAAAATAATCGACTTTAAAAGTCTCTCAAGATTTATAACGCAAAATATGGTTCTTTTAAAAGATGAAATTTTCTTTTCAAAGGTTGAAATATAGACATACCTTCATTGTTTTTCCTTTTTGTTTTATATTAACAATACATTAAGTTAGTTCTGCGAGTAATTAATCATAAATTATACAATGATAGTATCTCACAAGAGGTCTTTCAAGAATACATAAGTATGGTACGATTATATGTTCTACTATACAAGAAAGCTTCGGAAAACAACATATTTGAGGATCTCAAAATTTGAGTGGCCCTGTTAAGGTTGGGGATTGTTGAATATATACAAAGATTTGAGAGTAATCTAACATAATAAATAGGTTCAATATACCAAGAAATTATTCTAATTGATTTGTGGTTAATTGAATTCTTCTTCGCCTTGTAGCTTTAAAAATTATATGACCTGATTTGTGAATAATCAAACAAAATATGTACATTGAATATAATATGATGTTATGATTTCCTGACATGACTTAATTTCATAATTAATTAGTTTTGATGCGATGACTTTGAAAACATACATTTAATTAACTCAAAATTATTTTCTCAAATAATTTGATTAATCATAAAATATTAATCTATTCAACTTTTCATTACTGTATGTTCCAGTGCAATGTGCGAGAAAATTACGTAGTCAAACAAAAAGAATGCTATTTTCACAAGGTGCCTTACATTTGGTGTATATCTAGACAACCATATGTCAAACAATTAAACCTTTACCATTTATGGTTCTTACGGTTCTGTTCATTTCAGCTATGAACACCTCTTTGTTTTATAAGTGTATAGATAATAGGCATTTGTAAATAGATCTGTTGGAAGTTGCTTACACTTAAAACTCAGATAGGTTATTTCTAATTGTGTTATCGCGTAGATACACTATTCGGTGAAATCTACCAAACTTAGAAAATCATTAAAACCATTAAGCTTTATTAACCATTAAGAAGCCTTAATATTGTATCTTTGTTCAAGAGTATTGTCTTCATCATGGGATTGGATTGAGTTGGTTGACAATGTCGAACCGTCAATCACTACTTTGTTTTTCTCCTTGAATCTAACTCTTGGGATCTCCAATATATGCGAGATAGAGTTACCGTTATGATGACTTTTCCTAAGCCGTAAACACATTCACTTAGATGATCTTTGAATTTTCTCTCTTGTTAGACCTTTTTTATAAGTGGATCCATGACATTATCCTTTAACTTTACATAGTCAATTATGATAATTCCACTAGAGAGTAGTTTTCTAATGGTACAATGTATATGTCTTGTATGACAAGACTACCTGTTATATATTATGCTACATTCACTACCTATCGCATCTTGGTTATTAAAGTGTATGCATATTAAAGTGTCAACATTATCACGAATATACACACAAACAATGACCTTGTGATTTTAATGTGAACACATTTATCACCTACACCATTATTAAATCCAAATGCCAACATAGTTGGTCAAATTTCTTATATTATTGTTTGGGTGCTTGTTTTAGTCCATAGTGTAACTTAACACAAGTTCGAACACTTTGTTTTCTTTACCAGGAACTACAAAACTCTCAGGTTGTTCCATGTAAATTTCTTCCTCCAATTCTCTATTTAAGAAAGCAATTCTCACATTCATTTTATCAATTTGGAGGTCATACACCGCAGCTAACACAATTAACATCCACATGAATGTAATTCTAGTTATTAGTGTCTATTTGTCGAAAAGATCAAGACCCTCTGTTTGTCTTGTTCTATATTTGTCTACAAAATTTTATTTTCCTTTTGAAGATTTACATTGAACCCAAATTTCCTAGACTAAAATCAACCAACTTCGAATAGGATTGCTCAATATTGAACCAATCTCAGTAGAAAATAAACTATTGGTTGTATATGCATTCAACTTTTTTGAAACTCCACCAATTCGACAAACTAGAACAGTTCCCATGTTTAGAAAAGTTAAATTCAACGAAGGGAGTGTCACGACACAATCAAGAATCGTGATCAGTAGAGCTAAGGGGAACGAATACGAAGGAAATCCGTACCATAAATTTATAGAAAATTGGGTAGAGTGTCCTTTGTTTTGAGGCTTATTTTGTCTTTTCATGTCTTAGAAATTCACAAACAACCAATAGAAAATATAAGTCACAACATTAGATCCATCAACAATGTACGGGTCCCGCAATAAACCAATTCATCTCTAAATTAGGAAAAAGAAGTTCCAAACTAATCATTTTACTTCTATACGAAGGACTAATCATTACTTAAATCAAAGGAATGAAAAATTGAGAAAGTCTAAGAGTTTTCAAAGAAATTAAATAAACCATAGAAATTAAAAGTTCTCTTGCTGCGTGAAGCAATGCAGAACTCAGCAGATTCTACCAAATCACACTCTCTAGTTAATGAAATCAAGTTCAGTACCACCTGGGTTCTCTGTAAAAATGATTAACGAGCAGTGAGATGCAAGCTTAGTGAGTAATAATACTCAACCACAACAATTTTAATGAGGTACAAGTCAGCAAATATGCAAGTGTAATAATCATCTTATAAGAATTAAATCATCTCAAATAATATTTTCAAGTATCAATTCCAGGAAAAGACATGTCCCACAAGCAAGTTCAAAATATTTAGTAACACATTTTACTTTATAAACCATGTAAAATCATGAAATTTGTGAAATACAAATAGTTGTATGATTACTACTTATAGTAATGGTGCTGAAATACCATGCTCGCAACTCGAGTAATTCGTATGAATCTTTTTGGTCGATCTGTAATCACATTCATATCGATTTTAACTTAAATGTTATGTTGAAATTGATTCTATAATTATTTAAATACCCAACCCTAAAGTTTTAGGTTTGATTCTCAACTTGTCAAAGTATATTTTTCCATAAGCATATATTCCTTCAATTTCAGCATCAACAATTTAAAAGTTCTAAGTATTCATATCGCATGGTTTGTCAAACAATTTTCTTGGCTATTACTACAGTTAAGAGCAACTCAATTTAAAATAATGCTACTAGGAGAATAGTTGGTAGTAGAAGTAGTATAAAATATACTTCTATTTATTTGTATTCTCATGCCAAAATCCATTGAACAATCATGTATCTTGATACTCATAAAGTAGATAAAATATATATCTATATATATATATATATATATATATATATATATATATAAATATATATATATATATATATATATATGATTTATCCATCTATAAAACCCTTGGTGCCATATTATTAGCCTTTAGTTATTAGATTTTAACACCTCCAGTGAGTGAACTAACTAATAATCTTATGTTGAACTTATTTCCATAACTACTTAAAATAGCCAACCCTCAAGTTTTAGGTTCAATTCTCAATATGTAAAAGTATGTTATTCGGTAAAGATATATTCCTTCAATTTCAGCATCAACAATTTAAAAGTTCTAAGTATTCATATCTCATGGTTTCTCAAACAATTTTCTTGGCTATTACGACAGTTATGAGCAATACACGCACAACATGACAATTTCATTTCAAATAATGCTACTGGGAGCATATTTGGCAGTAGAAGTAGTATAAAATATACTTCTATTTATTTGTATTCTCATGTCGAAATCCATCGATCAATCATGTATCTTGATACTCATAAAATAGATAAAAATATATATATATAATTTATTCATCTATACAACCCTTGGTGCCCAATTATTAGCCTTTAGTAATTTGATTTTAACACCTACAGTGAGTGACCTAACTAATAATTTTAGAGAGCTTGTAGGAGAGGAAAAGCAACAAAGATATACCTAGAACACGGAAAAGAAGCCTTCAAATATGTTTCTTTCTCCTTCTTCTCATTCACCCTTCCGTTCTTTCTTCACTTTCCTGGTCGTTCATCTCTATCACCCTTCCGTTATTTCTTCTTGGTTGAGTTGTTGCATGACTAATATTGATCCGTGTTTCCAGGTTTTTTTCTAGTCACATCTAATGTATATTGAGTTTACTAATGATCCTAAGTGTTTTAGCAAGGAACAATGGAAGTTTACAAGGCATAGAGATGAAAAATAAAGGAAAAAAGTTGGAAAGTTTGTCCGTAGAGCTTTGGGGAACTATACCAGACAGAGAGCCCCAACTTTGCCTCTGATTTTGAGGCCTGGCGCCCCATGCCTCTAAGAGCGCTAATGATAGAAATTCACCCCATTTTCCCCCATTTTTTCGTACTAGTTCCTAAGTGATGTACCCATGTTTAATAGTTGATTCCAACACTCTAAGGAACAAGAATTACCAAATGCACCTGAAATGCAACCATAAAGAGAAGTTACGTTGATTTTAGAGAGGCAATTGGGATGCTGAGTCGAGTTGTGACTAACATCGTTGGTAAAAAAAGAGATCGACATGAAGGGGCTGACACTTCAAGGATTTGTGAGTTATTGAGGATGAATCCCTCAAGATTTGTGGTTCAAACACTACTGAGGATCCAGAAAACTTCATCGTGGAATTGAGAAAGGTGTTTGATGTGATGTATGTTGTCACACTGAAAGAGTTGATCTAGTTCCCTATGAAATGAAGGGTGTTTCTAAGACGTTTGATCAATGAAAAGAGGGTAGGGATGAAGATACACCGCTTGCGCGTTGGGCTTGTTTTGATGAGGCCTTCTTGGGACATTTCATTCCCCGAGAACTGAAAGAGGCTAACGTATGAGATTTCCTCACACTTAAGTAGGATTCTCTACGTGTTCATGAATATGGTTTGAAGCTCACCCAACTATCCTGTTATGCTCGGGAGATAGTTAAATACATGAGGGGTAGAATATTTTTATTTGTCATTCAGTTACGCCGTCTATCAAGCATAGAGGGGGGAGCAACAACGTTTATTGAGGAAATGGACATTTAAAGGTTAATGGTCTATGTGAATATTGTAAAGGAAGATTATCCTAGGGAGAGAGAGGAGTTCAAGAACAGGAGGACCAATATGGGGAATGAATTTGGACAACAGAAGAGTAATGTCAACCGGTCGTCTTTCCAACAGGAACAAAAGGTACTTTCTCCATCATATGCCAGTGCACTTGCACCCAGAAATAAAGGTGAGTATACTGGCCAGCATTCACAGAACTTCTGAGCCATACCTGCACAATCTCAAGTTATTGTGGCATAATGAGGTGGTTGGGCTCATGGATGTGCAAGGTATGGTAGAACCCACCGAGGGAAATGTCGTCAGGGCTAGGCAAGTTGCTTCAAATGTGGAAGAGTGTGCAAAGAAAATATAAATAAATTGTACCAGCAGAGGAACAAACCATCTATGTTGTATCAACGGGTTCCAAGAGCAAGAGGATTGACCAGATCATGTCACCTGTATGATTCAAGTCTTTGACTTTTCTGTTTATGTTTTTCTAGACAGAGGAGCGTGTTTATATTTTGTAACTCCATATGTTTCTATGAATTTTGTTCTTATTCTTGAGCAACTTAGTGAATCATGCAGTGTTCCCACACATGTTGGTGATGCTATTCTAGAAGAGAAAGTCAATCGTGATTGTCCCATTTTTGTCAATCACAAGAGTACCATGGATGATTTAATTGAGTTAAACATTGTAAAATTCTGGTGTAATTTTTGTGGTAGTTAAGCTTCAATTTAGAAATGAGTTAGTCTTAGAGTGGAAAAGCAGTTCAGTTGTGCTTAAGGATCATTTCATTTTGTATCTGAAGGCAAGGAAGTTAGTTTATAAGGGGTGTGTCTATCACTTAGTCTGTGTTAATGACTCTACTGTTGAGATACCACATATCTAGTCAGTTTCACTTTGAGTAGTTACAAAGTTTCCAGAAGTGTTTCCTAATAACCTAACCAGAGTACCTCTTGAGAGAGAAATAGATTTCGACATAGACATCATTCCAGATACTCGTCCTATGTTTTCCGCCATATAGAATAGAACCAATAGAGTTGAAAGTTTATGAGTAAAATTACCTAACCCATGACTTAGAGTTAGTTGTTATAGTATTTCCTTCGAGATAAGATGCCATACATAATCTTTATGGCGTTCATGTGGAAGTGTTCATCGATCACAAGAGTTATCGACATGTGTTAAGTTAGAAAGAGCTTAATCTCATGAAAAAAACATTGTCTATGGGTAGTACCGCCCATTTTGAAGAAGATAAGAAAGAGTTAGCAAAGAAGGTGCATAGACTTGTACAACAAGGAGTACAATTAATGAATTCCATAGAAGGGTGAGCAGTGTTGATGAATGGGTGTGAATCATCATTAATTTCAAAAGTAAAAGGCGAGAAATACCAAGACCCTATATGTAATGAATTAAACGAAAATGTTCAAAAGAAAAAAAGTGATGGTTTGAACAAGGGGGAGATGGTATATTAACATATCAAGGTAGGTTGTGCATAGCAATGGTAGATGACTGAATTACTTGAAAGCATAACCATGAAGGGTGTTATGAGATTTGATGAGAAGGGAAATCAGTTTGTAAAGAAGCTACTTGAGAAGCTAAATAGGATAGGAAGAAGAGATAACCACATCTCTTCGAATCCGGAGAAGTTCCATGTTTAGGAAATAATCCTTTTCTTGGCATTGATTATGTTGGCATGTTGTGTTTATATTTTATTGTTGGGTGTTTGACTTGAATATAAGACGTGATACCATAAGCCTTGTAAGAATAATCTCAATCGAGGATGAATGTTCCAAACGGGGAGATATTGTAACATTTCTCAAATTGAAATACTAGGAAGAAGCTTAGAAGTTCAAATAGTATGTTTTGGAAAGAATTAAAATCTCAAAAATTTTCTTAAGTTAGGAAAAAGTGAGTTTTTAGTCAACTTCAAAAGTCCATAAATCCTAACTGAGGATGAGGTAGGTATAGTTCCAGATATGGTTGGAAAACCTTGGAGCAATGTTTTCAAAAACTCCGAGTTTGCGTGATTTCAATATCGTATAATTGAGATATGCCCTTAAGAAATTGTGATGTGGAATTAAGAAAATGTCCATATCAGGGCTGATCGCTATAAGTCATGTGAGATATTTTCATTATGGGTTAAATCATCCACACACCAACTTGTTTAAATTCGGCTATTTTGAGTTGGTTGAAAGATAAAAAGTGAAGTTCTTGAAGAACATTATCGAATTTTTGTTGGTTGAGTTGTTGCATGACTACTGTTTATTTTATTCGTGTTTTTGGTTTTTTTCCGAGTCAAATCTATTGTATATTGAGGGTACTAATGTTCTATGTTTTGGGGGAAATAACCATGGAAGTCTAGAGGGTTTAGAGATGAAAACGGAGGAGAAAAGTGTAAATGCCTTTCCATAGGGCCCTTGGCGATGTGCCTCCCATAGACCAACAGGAAAAACTTTGTTCGTAGGGACCTTGGCACCGTGCCAGCCAGAGCGCCCCAACTTGGCCTCTGTTTCTCGGGGCCTTGTGCTCCACACCTATATGAGGTCCAAGGACGCCAATTCACCCCATTCTTTACCCATCTTTTCGTACTAGTTCCGAAGTGATGTACACATGTTTCTTAATTTATTCCAACACTCTAAGGTATATCCAAACATCATACAATCTTCCATAAACATAAGATCGAGAACTTTGAATTCATAATTAAATTCAAGAAAAGTTAAGATCAAAGTCAAAGAAGTTAATAGTCAAGTCAAGAACTTAAGAAGCAAGTTAAGGTATGGTTTTTAAGAGTTCTGAAGGGCCTTTCACAACGTTTTAACTTTTTCTTTAACAATAAAGTTTCACGTTGAGTAAAGAGTAAATAGTTGAAGTTGTTTTTTCAAATAAATATAAGGGGAATAAGTATTCCCTAATAATTGATTTAAGACTCAAGTTTCAAGTTAAGTAAAGAGTAAAGAGTTGAAGTTTATCCTCCAAAGAAATATGCGGGAACTAACTATTCCCTAAGCTATGGTTTATGAGTCAAGTTTTAAGGTAAGTAAAGAATTGAGTTCATTTCTCAATAGTTATAAAGGAACTAAGTATTCCTTAAGACTCTACAAATCTTTTTACAGTTTAAGTTAAGATTTAAGTTAAGAGAAAACTAAGATTTCCAAAAATATTTTGAGCAAGAAAAGGGAACATTGATTCCAAGAGAGCTTTGAGTGTTGAGAAATTATCTAAACGCAAAGAAGGAAGTTGTTTTTATAAGAATGATCTAAAGTACATTTTGGGAGTAGTATTGAGCACTGATGTTGGATGAGACTTCATATTAACTCCAGTCTCTATGAAAATCATGTGACCATCATTGGTATTAATGGGTCATATTTTTTAGATGATCACGTAAGTTAAGCTAGTGGATCCACTAAGTTAAGTTAGCTTCGTATATTGATGGCAAGGTGTAGGTCGGTCCTTGACAGAGCAAAAGGTAAAGTTTTGTATCATCGGTATAGATTTTAAATGATGGTTGTCGGTTAGGGAAACTCCCGCAGCAGTAATTATATGGTTCCCGAAGAGGTTTTTCTTAGTATGAATGGGGTATGAGACCTAATTCATGCATTGCACAAGTATAATTTGAGGGAAGCATGATATATATTTTATTAAGACTATGAGATTACATTAGTTTATTTGTATGTTTACATACGTCTTATAGTTTCTTGTATCTTTGCATGCACAAAGTTGAAAACCACGTTTTAAACAACCTTTTTTATATTGTACATGCCTTTAAAATGCTATATATTGAAATGAGTTGTTTTTATTTAGTTATGTTATGAGTTGAGCAGAGTCAAGGTAATTTTTCCTTCTGACTCACTTCAAGTTTAAGTTGTTTTAGCATTCTAACTCGCATACTCGTACATTAAATGAACTAATGCCAGTTGACCTGCATTGTATTATGATGCAGATGCAAGTAACTAGGATAAGTATTTGGTGTACCGTTGATCTAATGAGCAACTGAGAGTTAGTTGGTGAGTCTTACTTCATTCCGGAGGACATCTTTATCATTTAAGTTATTGTTATTAAATTTTAGTTTTTAGGATGATTGGGGGTCCTGTTCCAATATCCCTCTTTATTTTAGAGGCTTCACAAAAATATAGTGTTATTTTCTTTAGTCTTTTCATTTCAGTTGTAAACGATTAAGACTTGAATTGAAATTTTTCCTAAGCATTACTTTTAAGTTATTTCTTATTTTTATCTCTTGTGTTTAAGTCTTTTACTGACTAAGTAAGGCAGACGACATGTCCGCTCGAGGCAATCAATGGTTTTTAAGTGTCGGCCACGTCCAGGGTTGTCACGACCCAAAACTGAGCCGCGACTGGCACCCACACTTAACCTACTATGTGAGCGAACCAACAAATCTAAACCCAAACATATTGAATAAAATACAATGCGGAAGACTTAAACTCAACGACTAAAATCAATTAAATAAACTTCTAAAATTTATAACTCATTATCCCCAAAATCTGGAAGTCATAATCACAAGAACATCTATGATCAATTACTAAACTAAGAGTATCCTAAGAAACTAAAATACATAAAAAGCTAGTCCATGCCGGAAATTCAAGGCATCAAGACTTGAAGAAGAAGATCCAGTCCAAGCTAGAAGAATTAGCTCACCCTGAAGTCCGGTGTAATGAAGACTGGCTAGAGTTGCGATTGAGTTGAAGATGACGGAACGTTTTGCTGCACTCCACATATAACAAAGAAAGAAACAAACAAGTAGGGGTCAGTACAAAACACGAGTACTGAGTAGATATCATCGGCCAACTCAAAATAGAAAACAGTATATATTAGATAATATCATAATCAACTACAATACTCAACATGTAGCAACAACAAGTACTAAATCATTAATAAGTACCACCAAGTTCATCCATGAGGGCTCAAGCCTCAATACCATACTCATTTGGGAATTAGGTTCATTACATTAAGTATATTAACATCTTTCAAGATTCATTATCTTTCTTCCTCTTGTGTCGGTACGTGACACTCCGATCCATATTCTATCGTGGTGCCGGAACGTGGCACTCCGATCCCCATTCTATCCTGGTACCGGAACGTGGCACCCGATCCATATACTATCCTGGTGTCGAAACGTGACACTCCGATCCTCATTCTATCCTGGTACCGGAACTTGGCACCCGATCCATATACTATCCTGGTGTCGGAACGTGACACTCCGATCCTCATTCTATCCTGGTACCGGAACGTGGCACCCGATCCATATACTATCCTGGTGTCGGAACGTGACACTCCGATCCTCATTCTATCCTGGTACCGGAACGTGGCACCCGATCCTCTATTTCTATCCTGGTACCGGAACGTGGCACCCGATCCCCTAATTCATCAAGCCTTCTTTTATACCAAGGCATCATCATTCTCATTATATAATTTATCAAGCCTTCTTTTATACCAAGGCATCATCATTAACAAAGTGAATTAGGGTTTCTTTGAAGATTTGGGATTCAATCGCTTCATCATGCTTATTTTATCACAATCACATAATCATATTCATGCAAGCATACAATTAAGCATATAGAAGGGTTTACAATACTACCAATACATATCATTCGCTATTAAGAGTTTACTATGAATATCATAGAAACAAAACCATAACCTACCTCCACCGAAGATTTCGTGATCAAGCAAGCAAATCCTCAAAATCTTTGCTATCCTCTTCGTTTCCCTCTTCTCTCTCTTTTTGTTGTTTCTATTTTTCTTATTCAAACCCTCTTTATTTTACCCTAACTAACATATAATTAAGTGTAAAAGATGACAATAATAACCCACAATTTAACTCAAGGTTACCTCTTTTATCCCCCAAGAAATTGAGTTATTAATATAAACCCACGAAATATATAAATATAGCAGGAATAGTCCAAAACACCCCTTTAAAACTTAACCAGAAATCCGACTCCGACTGGGATTACGCAACCTGTGACGGCCCGTCGTGCCTTCGACGGTCCGTCCTGCAGGTCATCGCAAAGATCAGAGACCTAATTTTCACTAAAGAGTCTGTGACGGACCGTCACGCCTGTGACGGTTCGTCCTGCACTTCCGTCACGACGTTCAGAGAATCGTTCCCTGTACCAAATTCTCAAGAGTTGAAGTGTTTTGAAACGGGGGCTCACAACGGTTCGTCGTACCTGTGACGGTCCGTCCTGCAGGTCCGTCACAGAGTTCAGAGAGTCGATTTCAGTACTCAGATTTCAGAATTCCTGTGTTTTGGAACGAGACACCCTCGTCTGTCCGTCGTGTCCATGACGGTCCGTCTTAGTGTCCGTCGTCTCAGCCAGTTTTTCCAGAAATAAAATCTGCTGCTCAAAACGACTAAACAGGTCGTTACAAGGGTGTAGCCTCGGGGTGTGACAAATTCAATGTTTAAGCTAAATCTAAACTATTTAAAATACCCAACCCTCAAGTTTGTGTTTGATTCTTAATATGTCAAAGTATCTTATTCCCTCACGATATATTCATTCAATTTATGCAGAATTAAGTTAATGCTCTACGTATTCATATCTTCTAGTTTCTCAAACAATATTCTTGGCTATTACTAGAGTAAACAGTAACTCAACTCACATGGAATAACAATTCCTACTAATTCAACTAGGTCCATATTTGGCAGTAGCATTACTATAAAATGTACTTCTATTTATTGATCAATCATGTATCTTGATACTCGTAAAATAGATAGAAAATATATATTATTTGTCCATCAATACAATTTGTGTTTCCCAGATACTAGCCTTTCGTAATTAGATTTCTACACCTACAGTGAATTACCTAACTAATAATCTTGGTAGTTTGTAGTAGAAGAAAGAAACAAGTATTAACCTCGAACCTGGAAGTGAAACCTTTGAATAAGTCTCTTTCTCCTTCTTTTCCTCCACCCTTCTGTTTTATTTTCTATTTTGTGGTCCTTCGTTTGAAATAGAAACACAACAACTAGTATTTGTTTCTTTTTTTTGCATCGCTTAAATTGAAGCAATTGTGGCTACCTAGCACTTTTAGCCCAATCTCGCCCCTCTTTTAAAAAAAACAACAACTAATGATGTATGATTGTCCGTAGCTTAAATTTTACTGTATTATAGGCCGTTCACTCTAGATCTTTGAATCAAGGTAAGAAAGTAGGACTTAGGAAATAGATCGATTATTTAGAAATTTTGTAGTTGCAAATCCAACCACAGTGTTTATATTTCTTTATTTGCCTAAGTAACTTTTTTGCCAAAAAAGTGCAAAAGAGATATGCGATAAAAATCAAATAAACAACAACATCAAGCTCCGCAAAAGTCATCCAATCATTCATATGAATCCGTATCTATGCTGCCATTGTTCCAAAATTAAAGAAGAATAGCTTCCATCGCTTGAGTTGATTTTTAAAGGTAAGCGAATTTAAAGTCTTTAAGCTAAAAAATGGACATATTCACATTAAGGTCATCCAGATGCAGTGGGAAAGAGTACTACTACTCCCACCATCTTACACCTACGGCACACCTTCCTTATTTCATCAGGTACCGATAATTGCAGTAGTTGTGGCTACCTCCCAAAACTTCATGTACCAAAGAAATCACCTAGCACTTTGTTTGTGATGGAATATTCACCATGGTTTTCAGTCATCGCTGGGCCAAAATACTTGACTACAACAAGATCATTCCATCTTCTTACCAAGCATGGATGTATTTGGGATGACCAACAACACTACTTCAAAATCGATCATTAGCAGCAATTAAGAATTAATTACGGGTAAATATGTATCTTAAGTGGCAATTAGAATTCTTTGTATATGTATCTAAAGCTTTTAGAGACATTGGTCCTAATAATACTTAACTTATTCCGGTAAAGACTTTAGCACTCCATATCAATGTCAATATCTAATGCCGCTAAAAGTTGTTTTTGTGGTAGTGTAATTGTCCCCTTTTTCCCAAGAGACCGCTATTTTGTTATTCAAACTGAACATTACTAAAAATCTTTGTTTTAGTTTCAGGAAATTGTGTCCACTTTCCCATCTCACTTGAACCAATACTCAGTCACTTGTTTTATTCACCATGAAAAAATAAATTATATAATCCTTATTTTTGATAAATCAAATTCCTAGCTATGTAAGGTTTGGACTCACAAGTCTACTGCATGATCAACATTATTAAAATAGTCCAAGACTAAAAGCACTAGAAACAATGGTAGAATAATTCAGTATAACAGATAAAGAAACTTACAGTATATATACTTTATGAGCTAAATTTTCAAGTGCTGGGCTTTATTCTCCATGTTGTGGATAAGATTCTTCTGGTTCAGGAATTCAAGCTCAGCAGACGCTTCAGAACCTTTAGCCTGAAATGATAAAAACTAGTCAAAATGCAACATCCATTTCATGTCCAAATTTCAAAGGTTCATCTGATACATGCCTGCAAGGCTTGTACATTTATTTCCAATTCAGATATATATTAAAGCTTTCTGACTCATGCCGCTGAGCAAATTACATGTATATTATGACACCATAATGTTTCAAGTCATACGCCATATCTTGGGTATCAACTGAAAAAAAAAATTCTGATCAAATATTACAGTTATCTTAAACTAAGCAATCAAGAAAATACAATTTGACAAACATATACCATTCTGCCTTTCCAAAGTTTCTTTTATCAAAGGGGGGGGGGGAGGTGGAAGGGTTTCATAGTGCTTTGAACTTACTGTTTTGCACATTTTATGTCAGTTTCTTTAAAAAAAAGGACTCATGCTCTGAGAAGAATCTTTTTTCCAGCAGACCCCTTTGGATAAAGAGGGTCATATTCTGCTACGTCTTTCTTATCACTTCCTATAGATTTAGTGTAATAACCCTAAAAACAGATAAGATAAGAAATGCTTAATGTGTCAAGAATGCCTATGATAAGACTAGGGTTCACACGGATTGATGCGCGTAGAACCAGACCTCCGAACCCTTCCAGCAACCAAGCCAACTAACTTGGGGAGTTATTTCAGCTTGGAAAGGTTTGTTCCAACCATGTTGGGCTCTCGAATACGAAGATTTACTCGTAAGAGTCTTTACCAAACTTAAAAAGGGAAAATCTTAGGTATGGAGGATCTAGGGGTAAAATGGTCTTTTTGAAGGCTAAGGGTGGTATCATAATTACCCTAAATGTATAATTAATTACTTAATTAATAAGGTGGAGGAGTATTTTGGGGAGAGAGGACTGAAATTGGTCTCTTGAAGTGAAGTCTGGCTCCACCCGTGGTCGAACCTAGGTGGAAGCAATGAATTAAAGTGATTTTTTATTTAACCTATTAAATTAATGTAATTATTTAATAATTATTATTCACTAGCTGACTTAAAATAAAATAATATTCAGATTTTTATTAAATGAACAAAACCTTATTGACTAAGTCCTAAAACTAGACTCCCAAGCCTCCTACAACCCCCACTCTCTCACGTTTATCTCTCAACTCTCACACTCAATCTCTCTTATTCTTTCTCATGTATTTTCTCTGCCAAAATAAGATACACAATCTGAAAAATAAATCAAGTTCTTCACACTTGAAGAACTCACACGAAATCACAAGAAAACAAATGTTCATCACATACTAGGCTAAGGGAGTTTGTCATTCGAGTGGAGTTGATATTGAAGAGGCTTAGAAGTTTTATTGGGTGAAGTTTTTTGGGAAACAAGTCAAGAGTTTAACGTCAAAAAGGTATGGGTTCTCTTCTCTCTTGGTCCCTTTCAAAAGAGACCCCTTAAGGTTCTGATATTCATTTCTAAAACTAGGATTGTTCCCGTTGCATGTCCCTGTCACTAGCTCCCATTGAATCATATGTTGGTTATGTTTACTGGTAGAAAACTAGGGATGAAATGTGTTTTCATGATGATTATGTGTTTATATGTATTTTTGGAATTATGTGACTTATGTTGATGTTTTCAAAAATTTAATTACGTCTGTATGTATGTGTTGTCGTGGCTATAATTCATGGTATAGGACTTGAAATGGAATGATAGTTATTTATATTTCATGTACACATGTTGATGTAAATGTGATGTCCATATGAGTTGAAATGTGGATGATTTGAGGAATAATGTCTTGGCTAAATGAATACATGAAGACGCACCTAAAACGTTCCAAATGCACTAATTCCCCTAAGAACTAAGATGTAACTTGATGAAAGGATGCTGAAAAATTACAAGAAAATTTCCAGCTTCAATTTATGAATTTTGGTCAGCAAAGAGGGTTCAAAATGTTGAAAAAAATGATCTAAAATAAGTGAGGGCATGGAGGATTGAACCCGTGTCCTCACCATGTTTAAAAACATGAAAATAAAGAAGTAAAAAAAAAATGGTGAAGGGTATTCGAACCATGGTATTGACTGAATAATGTAACTTGAACAAAAAAATAAGAAATGAGAGGAGTGAGATTCAAACCCACCACCTCTGAATCAGATTTAAGGAAGAGTAAAAGAAAAAAAAATATGAGGCGTGGAATCGAACCCACGACCTCCAGAAAGTGAAGGAGACTCAACGGAAAATGAACGAAAATAAATGTCAGGCTCGAACCACGACCTTCTAGGAAGATTTAAGGAGAAAAATTAAAAAAAATTATAGAAGGGTTGTGGGGGTTCTAACCCACAACCTCTCGTCCAAAGGAGAGAAAATTAAAGGCAATGAAAATAAAAAGTAAATGAGGTTGTGGGGGTTAGATCCCACATCCTCTTAGTTCCATTAAGCGAAAAATGAAGAGAGAAATTAAGGGGAAAATAAAATGAAGGCATTGGGGCTCGAACTTGGGTCCCTAAGCATAAAAATGTAAGTGTTGTTCAAGGTATTTGAAAACCGGGTTCCCTTGCCCAAATTTCGTATTGATACATAAGTCATACGTAAATTAAATGTTCAAGAATAATGTTGCCTACTTAGATAAAAATTGATATCTTGTCATACCTACAAGATGCATAAGTCTTGCACCACACAATCTTAGGAAGATAATGAATCACTTAAACGAACTATGAATGAAGCCTCATGGCTTGTATGTATGGATCCATAAGTCTAACATATTTTTAAAAAAATTTAGTGAAACTAAGATGTATGTAATGAAATGGTGTAACCCTTGAAGGGTTAAATAAGAGTGTAAAACACACTAAATGTCCAAGTGCATTGGCATATGACGAAACAAATATTATGTAATGAAATGATGAAACCCTAGAAAGGTTAAGTAAGAGTGTGAAACACGCAAATGGCCAAGTACATTAGCATATGATGAATTGAACATTCACGTAAAAAAAGAGTGAGTAATTATGAAAAACAAATGTGCTAATGTTAATGAGTGTGGTTACAACATGATATGACGCTAATGTAAAAGATGAGAGCAATCTCAAATGAGCCTAAGTAAATGTTTCCAAAACATACTAACCAATAAGAGTGTAAAGTTAATGAAGAGACCAGTCTTTATGAATATTCTAATGAAAGTATTGAGATTAATACACTTAATACTTATTATGAGATGAGAAATCATCTATAAAGCTATGATTTCCTCATACTAGAAGTGAGCTTCCATGACGTATGAGTTGAATGTAATGGAACTTTATACTGAGCACTGATAGACTAGCTATGAGTGGTGATGCCTTCTTTCAGGAAGGGTGGAGGTTCACGTAACTCTCATTAGATGAGACGTCCGACATGACGAGTTTGGGTCTCCTTTTGACTCCTAGTCTTCGAACCTATACTGCCAATATAGGTATCTGGCGAGGTTCAATTCCCATTACACTAGCATGTTTTGGGTAACCTTTGCCGGTAATTCCACCTCTTTTTGGTGTGGGGTTTCATGATAATGGCATTCATGATTCTCACATGATCTATATCAGTTAATGTTACAGTTCCCAATGAATGAATGAATGAAGACAACCTCAAATGATGCACATAATGAAATGAATGGTACCAAAGGTGTTAGGGAAGGATGATCATGAGGTTAGAGTTAGACTCAAGCAATGACATTACGTCATTCTCAGTAATTGCACAGGAAACTTGTTGAAAGTCTTAAACTACATCCTAGGTATAGTTGGTGTTCACACTAACCTATGAACGAAATGAAATGAAGTACGTATGAATGAATGAAGCAGACTCTGTGTTTGCTAATGAAGACTCTATAGTTGATGTCCCATACATTGAGCCCTAATTTTTGGAAAGTCGTAATGTCAAGTCCATGCTTCCAAGGTCTCATGGCATATGAGTAAATGATATGAACAACGTTATGTTTTATATAAAATATGTTATGTGCTGTTTTCAAAATTATAATTTTGATGATGCATGTTACACTCATGGCATGACTTTCCAAATCTAAAATTTGGCAAGTCCATTGCCGTCCCTAATCCATATTTTTCAGGTCCATTGGCTTGACTTTCCATAAATCATGTTGTTAAGAAAGAGCTATTCTTTCTTATGCATGTCCTTGGTGTGGGCTTGCATATACCCATGCTTAGTACAAGTGTGTACTAATTCCATAAGATTATCTATTTTTAGGTGCAGGCATAGGTGGAAGTTAGATCGTATGGTACAATATTATAGTTATCCAGATGGGGAGCTTTCATCCGGACTTGGTAGGCCCTCATGATTTCGACGCTATCTACTGTTATTATCTAGCTTAGATGTAGGCCTTAGCTAGTGGAGCATGTTCCACTAGTGTTTCATTTTTCACTTCAAATTTTGTATTGGTGTCGTTTTTGCAAGTACACATTTAATGCAGCTATGAACTATTTCTTTCATTTGATGATCTTAATGTTAGATGGTTTTTTGTGAACATTTATGAGTTTAAGTAGAATGTCTTATACGAATGTTAAATAACAAAAAGTTTAAATTTTCTGAAAAAAATAACCTAGATGAAGTAAAGATGACGTATGTAGGCTTGTTTGCCACCTATGAGATGTCAACGACGTCGGTCTCATTTGGGGTCTACATTACGGTCGTGACAAAGTTGGTATCAGAGCAATAGGTAAAATTCTGAGGATAAAAAGTTCACATCAACCACATTGAGTAGTTTTGAAGTCATGGCAGTGAAGTGCACCACTATCCTTAACTAGATACTGCATGATGCATAGGAAAATTTTCCTTTTTCTGATCTTACAGTGCCTTTCCTAATGTTTGAATTCTTGGTGTTATGAGTTCGTCTAAAATCAAATCCTTGTTGTTTACTGAGAATGAACACTAAGGGAGCTATTGGTCATAGGAGAGGAGTAGCAACTGCTGGGGACAATCAAGTTCCACCCCGGGCTACAACTGAAGAAGTAGTCATGCCATTTAAGCTTGCTGGGTTGACTGATGCTGAGGTGGGGGAATCTCTGGCCCAGATGGCACAGGCCATCACCATTCAAGCTCAGGACATGACTTCCTAGGTCAACCGACAGAATGTTCAAAGAAAGAACCCACCGGTACGTAGTATGGTTGACTGACTATGAGACTTTACAAGGATTAATCCTCCTATTTTCACAGGATCCAAGACTTCATCGGATCCCCAGGAATTCATGGATGAGGTACACAAGATATTGGTGGCCATTGGGGCCACTGATACTAAGAAGGCTGAGATGGCTTCCTATCAGCTCAAGGATGTTGCACAGACTTGGTGCAATATGTGGTAGGATAGCCGAGCTTTAGGCGGAGTTCCAATCACGTGGGAGCTATTTAAGACAGCCTTCCTGGAGATATTTTTCCCTAGGGAGATGATGGGTACCAAGGTTGAGGAGTTTATCAACCTTAAACAGGGATCAATGATAGTCAGGGAGTATTCCCTGAAGTTTGTGAAATTATCAAAGTATGTCACTTCTCTTGTGTCTAACAGCAGAGACGAGATGAGTAGATTCTTGACAGGGATTGCTGGGGATCTCGAGGAAAAGTGTAGGGCAACTATGTTGCATGCCAGCATAGACATTTCTAGGAGTATGTCCATGTCCATCAAGTGGAGGAAAGCAGAAAGAGGAAGCACACTAGGGTAAGGAACAGTCAAGGCAAGCTGCGAAGAATTTTTCAAGGAAGAGTAGTACTGAAATAAGGGATAAGCCCGGGTTTAAGAAGGGACTTTCCCACTAAGGTGAGTCAAGTTCATCCAAGGGTCGCTATGATAGGAATTCCTGGTCTAGAGTTAAGAGAAACAATGAAGTAGATATATCTCAGGAGACACCACCTTGCAGGAAGTGTGGCAAATTACATGGAGGAGAGTGTGTGATGGGAACTAACGCTTGTTACAGTTGGAAACTGGGTCACATGGTGAAGGATTGTCCGATTTGGAGAAGTCAAGAACATGGGAAGGAGAGAGTTCAGTATAATGGTCAAAGTGAAGAGGCTCCAAGGAGGCAAGGATTCTTCGCACTCAAATCTAGGGGTTCAAGGGAAGGCACCTCTTGTGAAGTCTCGGGTGAGTAGCCTTAATTAGTCCTTCATGTATTTGACTGTGTATGGTGTTTATGCACTAGTATTAGGTTAATATTTTTTATCCATCATGTTGGTTGCTGAATTGTATGACTTACATGTTTGCTTGTATTGTATTCTTTAATGGGACTAGTTTAGAAAGGAGTTCCGTAGTCTATTAATGTGAAGCTACTAGTAGGTTCAAGGATGTGCACCATCATGTTAATTTGTGAATCAGATATTCACCAATTGGAAGTATTGAATTACCTATGTATGTATACATTCTATAGATGACTTAGTTATTGTTAGTAAATAGTAGTGTCATTCGGGGTCGAATATTCCTAGGGGGTGGGGATAATGTAACAACCCTAAAAATGGATAAGATAAGAAATGCTTAATGTGTCAAGAATGCCTATAATTAGACCAGGGTTCACACAGATTTATACGCATAGAACCATAACTCGGAACCCTTATAGCAGCCAAGCCAACTAACTTGGGTTGTTATTTGATCTTGGAGAGGTTGGGTCCAACCATGTAGGGCTCTCCAATACGAAGATTTACTCGAAGGAGTCTTTACTTGACTTAAAAGGGGAAAATCTTGGGTTTTGAGGGTCTCGGGGTAAAATGATCTTTTTCCAAGATAAGGGTATTATCGAAATTACGCTAAATATATAATTAATTACTTAATTAATAAAGTGGAGAACCCTTAAGGTTCAGAATATTCATTCCAAAAACTAGGATTGTTCCGGTTGCATGTCCCCGTCACTAGCTCCCATTGAATCGTAGGTTGATTATGTTTGCTGGTAGAAAACTAGGGATGAAACGTGTTTTCGTGATGATTATGTGTTTATATGTATGTTTGGAATTTTGTGACTTATGTTGATGTTTCAAAAAATGTAACTACGTGTCTATGTGTCCGTCGTTGTGGCTATTGTTCACGGTTTAGGACTTGAAATGACATGATAGTTCTTTATATTTCATGTACACATGTTGATGTAAATGTGATGTTCGTATGAGTTGAAATGTGACTGATTTGAGGGATAATGTCTTGGCTAAACGAATACATGAAGATGCACCTGAAACGTTCTAAATGCACTACGAAATTCCCCTAAGACCTAAGGTATAACTTGAAGAAAGGATGCTGAAAAATTAAAAGAAAATTTCCAGCTTCGATTGATGAAATTCAGTCAGCAAAGAGGGTTCAAAACGATGAAAAAAATTAATTAAAACAAATGAGGTCATGGAGGATTGAACCCGTGACCTCACCATGTTTAAAATCATGATAATAGAGAAGTCAAACAAAATGTGGTGAAGGGGATTCGAACCACGGTATTGGCTGGAAAATGTAACTTAAAAGAAAAAAAATAAGAAATGAGAGTAGTGGCATTCGAACACACACCTCTCAATCACATTTAAGGAAAAGAAAAGAAAAATAAAATGAAACAAAATGTAAGGCGTGGGAATCGAACCCACGACCCTAGGCAGTGATAGAGAGTCAAAGGAAATGAAAGAAAAGAGATGTGAGGCGGGGGAATCAAACCCACGACCTCCAAGGAAGATATAAGGAGAAAAATTAAAAGAAATTATAGAGGGGTTGTCGGGGTTCGATACCACATCCTCTTAGTTCTATTAAGCAAAAAATGAAGAGAGAAATTAAGGGGAAAATAAAATGAAAGCATTGGGGGCTAGAACTTGTGTCCCCAAGCCGTATGGACCAAACAAAATGAATAAAAATGTATGTGTTGTTCAAGGTATTTGAAAACCGGGTTCCCCTTGCCCAAATTCAGTATTGATACTTAAGTCATACGTAAATTAAATGTTCAAGAATAATGTTTCCTACTTAAATCGAGAGTGAGATCTTGACATACCTACAAGATGCATAAGTCTTGTACCACACAATCTTAGAAAGATATGAATCACTTAAACGAACAATCAATGAAGCCTCATGGCTTGTATGTATAGATCCATAAGTCTAACATATGATTAAAAAACATGAACCAAAGATGTATGTAATGAAATGAGGTAACCCTAGAAGGGTTTTTAAGTAAGAGTGTAAAACACACTAAACGGCCAAGTGCATTGGCATACGATGAAACTAATATAATGTAATGAAATGATGAAACCCTAGAAGGGTTAATTAAGAGTGTGAAACACATAAATGATCAAGTACATTGATATATGATGAATTGAACATTCACGTAAAAAGGAATGAGTAATTATGAAAAACAAAT
Organism: Solanum chilense; assembly: GCA_032847665.1. Taxonomy (NCBI): domain Eukaryota; kingdom Viridiplantae; phylum Streptophyta; class Magnoliopsida; order Solanales; family Solanaceae; genus Solanum; species Solanum chilense. Next base: position 29,460,213 of record CM064965.1, on the reverse strand, counting down.
GTGCTAATTTTAATGAATGTGGTGACAACATGATATAAGACTAATGTAAAAGATGAGACCAATCTCAAATGAGCCTAACTAAATTTTACCAAAACGTACTAACCTATGAGAATGTAAAGTTAATGAAGAGACCAATCTCTATGAACACTCTAATGAAAGTATTGAGATTAACACACTTAATTCTAATAATGAGATAAAAAATCATCTATTGAGCTATGATGTCCTCATACAAGAAGCCAGCTTACATGACGTATGAGTTGAATGTAATTGAACTTTATACTGAGCACAGACAGACTAGATATGAGCGGTGATGCCTTCTTTCAGGAATTGATGGAGGTTCACGTAACTCTCATGAGATGAGACTGTTCGGCATGCCGGGTATGATCCTTATTATATCTCCTAGTCTTCAAACCTATACTTCACATATAGGGATCTGGGGAGGTTTGATTCCCATTACACTAGCATGTTTTGGGTAACTTTGGCCGGTAAGATCCACCTTTTTTTTGTGTGGGGTTTCATGACAATGGATTTCATGATTCTCACAGGATCTATGTCGGTTAAAGTTAAAGTTCCCAATGAATGAATGAATGAGGTCAGCCTCATATGATGCACATAATGAAGTGAATGGTACCAAAGGTGTTAGGGCAGGATAATCAAGAGGTGATCTAGACTAAAGCAAAGACATTAGGTCATTCTTAGTCATTACAAAGGAAACCCGCTGAAAGTCTTAAACTACATCCTAGGTATAGCTGGTGTTCGCACTAGCCTATGAACGAAATGAAATGAAGTATGTATGAATTAATGAAGCAGACTCCGTGTTTGTGAATGAAGACTCCATAGTTGAGGTCCCATATGTTGAGCCCTCATTTTTGGAAAGTCGTAATGTCAAGTACATGCTTCCAAGTTCTCATGGCATATGAGTAAATGATATATGAACAATGCTATGTGTTATATAAAATATGTTATGTGGTTTTTGCAAAATCATAAGTTTGATGATGCATATTACACTCATGGCATGACTTTCCAAATCCAAATTTCTCAGGTCCATTTCCTTTCCTAATCCAAATTTGGAAAGTCCATTGACTTGACTTTCCATAAATCCTGTTGTTAGGAGAGAGCTATTCTTTCTCATGCATGTCCTTGGTGTTTGCTTGCATATACCCACACTTAGTACAACTGTGTACTAATTCCATACAATTTTCTATTTTTAGGTGCAGGCATAGGTGGACGTTAGATCTTACGGTAAATTATTGCAGCTATCCTAACGGGGAGCTTTCATCCGAACTTGATAGGCTCTCATGATTTCGAGGCTATCTACTGTTATTATCTATCTTAGATGTAGGCCTTAGCTAGTGGAGCATGTCCCACTAGTGTTTCATTTCCCACATCATTTCAGATTTTGTATTGGTGCCGTTTTAGCAAGTACACATTTAATGCAATTATGAACTATTTATTTGATGTGGTGATCTTAATGTTAGATGGTTGATTGTGAACGTTTATGAGTTTAAGTAGAATGTCTTATACGAATGTTAAATAACAAAAAGTTCAAATTTTCTGCAAAAAAATTAACCTAGATGAATTAAAGATAACGTATGTAGGCTTGTCTGCAACCTCTGAGAGGTAAACGACGCCGGTCTCGTCCGGAGTCTAGATTCCGATCGTGACATCTAGGACTGTCTCTGTCTCGTGGGATGGATTCTGATCCAGACCTCTGAATGCAGAGATCATAATGGCTCCATCTTCAATGATAAAGCTACATTTGTAGTTAATGGCTATTCTCATCAGCCTGGAGTGCACTTTGGAGAAACTGTTGCTCGACATGACATAGTAAGGTTTCTAGTCGCTCTCGCAGCACACTACAAGTGGAGAATGTTTCATTTGGATGTCAAATATTCATTTCTTAACGGATTGCTCGGGGAAGACATTTATGTTGAAAAACCTTTCTTCGCCTTTTTTCCCTATGTTTTTCACTCGGAGACGGGGTAAATATTTATTTATTGTAACGATCGGGTTCCATCGTTACAGAAAAGACAAGAAAAGAAAATTTTGGGTTGGAAAGCTTTTTCGTAGTAACTTAAAATTTCTCAACCTAGTCCTGATTTAGACGAATTAGAGTCATTAAGATGTAGAAAAATCTGATATCAATCGGGTGACTTATTTATGATTTAGATTATATAAGTATTAGATAAGTTGTTATGGAATCTGTATGAGTTTACCAAATTGAATTCGAGTTACTATTACTCCAGGGATCGATCTTAGTGTAAACTATATTTTCGAAGCATCGTTTGTCAAAGGTGTGTTGTAAAATGGGGGTCTTGGAACTACTAAAATATTTCACTACTTTGTGCAAGCCGCTTTGGCAGTGGTTTTGGTAGCTCTGGCGGTGCCGATGTAGCAGGGGTGAGGGCCGATGTGGCAACGTACCGCAGGAGATTCTTGATAGTTTTCCACAATTCATGAGACTAAAGGAAAGATTTTAACTCCTGAAATTAATTTTTTGATCCGTAGAACGTAATCTAATGTTAATTATCGATAGGGATGATTTTGATGTATAATCTATTGTGGAAACACCCCTAATTTAGATACTTGGGATCATGGTATGATCTAGGTTGTTAAAGTAGTTAGAAATCTAGGTAATTAGTGATTGTTTATTGATTCCCTATTATATTAATTGATTGTAGGCAAAGAATAACTAGAATAAATTCGAAAAGGAACGAATCAAGTTTCTTAGAGTTTTAAGCTTGTTTCGAGGTAGGTGATTGTTTGGATTCTACGATTGTGTGATATACATTGGTTCTTGATTTATTATGATGTATATATGTATTTGATATTGCATTAATTTCACGCTAAATGTGAATGAATATGAACGAATGACTATGTACCATGAATCACTTCTCAATTGTATGATATTGAGATTATAAATGTGAGTGTGATTGTGGTGTGTTGAATATATCACCGTATACAAGTGATAAATGTAATACACACAACAAAGTATGACATACTAATTACAAATAGATGAATATAGAAGAAGGTAACTAGAACTAGAAGAGAGTAAAAGGATGAGAGACAACTGAAAACCTGTAACGACCTGTTTAGTCGTTTGGATAAAAAATTTTATTTTGGGAAAAAGTGGCTGAATAGGACGGACACCACGACGGACCGTCGTGGGCACGACGGACCGTCGAGGGTGTCCCGTTCCCATATACTTGGAATTATGAATTTGAGTGTTGAAAACTGAGTCCCTGAACTCTGTGACGGACCTGCAGGACGGACCGTCACAGTCACGACGGACCGTCGTGATCCCCGTTTCAAAACACTTAAAACTTTTGAGAATTTGGTGCTGGGAGCAACTCTCTGTCCGTCGTGACGGAAGTGCAGGACGGACCGTCGTATGCACGACGGACCGTCACAGACTCCTTAAAGGAAATCGAGTCCATGACGAACCTGCGTGACGGACCGTCGCAGGCACGACGGACCGTCACAGGTTCCGTAATCCCCGTCGGGGTCAGAATTCTGGCTAATTTTAAAGGGGTGTTTTGGACTATTCCGGCTTTAATTTATAAAGTTAGTGGGTTAATGTTATTAGTTCAATTCCTTGGGGGTTGAAAGACTAACTTTGAGTAACTTGGTGGGTTGGTTTCATTACTTTTGAAACTTGAAATCTTGTGATTTAGGGTAAGAAGAGGAAGAGATTAGAAAGAAAAAGAGAAAGAGAAAGAGAAGAGAAAAGAGGCGCTTGAGAGAGAAGGAGCAAGGATTCTTGAAGACTTCTTGCTTAAATACAAATCCTTGGTGAAGGTAGGTTATGGTTTATGCTATTTGTAGTAAACTCTCAATAGCAAATGATATGTATTGGGTATTCTTGTCAATCCTTCTATATGCTTAATTGTATGATTGTATGAGTATGATTATATGTTTGTGATGAAATAAGCATGATGAAGCTTGTGAACCCTAAATCTTGATGAAACCCTAATTTTACTTGTTATGAGAATTGTGATGCCTTAGTATAAAAGAAGGCTTGATGAACTTTGTATTGTAATTGTGATGCCTTAGTATAAAAGAAGGCTTGATGAACTTGTTTTGTTATTGTGATGCCTTAGTATAAAAGAAGGCTTGATGAACTTTGTATTGTAATTGTGATGCCTTAGTATAAAAGAAGGCTTGATGAACTTGTTTTGTTATTGTGATGCCTTAGTATAAAAGAAGGCTTGATGAACTCGTATTGTAATTGTGATGCCTTAGTATAAAAGAAGGCTTGATGAACTTTGTATTGTAATTGTGATGCCTTAGTATAAAAGAAGGCTTGACGAACTTGTATTGTTATTGTGATGCCTTAGTGTAAAAGAAGGCTTGATGAACTATGTGTTGTATTGATACTGCCTTAGTATAAAGAAGGCTTGATGAACTATGTGTTGTATTGATAATGCCTTAGTATAAAGAAGGCTTGATGAACTATGTGTTGTTATTGATGATGCCTTGGTATAAAAGAAGGCTCGATGGGTATGAGGATCGGAGTGCCACGTTCCGGCACAAGGATAGAATATGGATCGGAGTGCCACGTTCCGGCACCAGGATAGAAATGAGGATCGGAGTGCCACGTTCCGGCACAAGGATAGAATATGGATCGGAGTGCCACGTTCCGGCACCGGATAGAATATGGATCGGAGTGCCACGTTCCGGCACCGGGATAGAATATGGATCGGAGTGCCACGTTCCGGCACCAGGATAGAAATGAGGATCGGAGTGCCACGTTCCGGCACAAGGATAGAATATGGATCGGAGTGCCACGTTCCGGCACCGGAATATAAATATGGATCGGAGTGCCACGTTCCGGCACCGGGATAGAATATGGATCGGAGTGTCACGTACCGACACAAGAGGAAGAAAGATAATGAATCTTGAGAGATGTTAATATGCTACATCTAATGAACCTGTTTTTACTTAATGAGTATGGTTTTGAGGCTTGAGTCCTCCTGGATGAACTTGGTGATACCCTTGATGATTGTAGTATTTGTTGTTACTACATGTTAAGTATTATAGTTGATTTATGAGATTAACTGATATATACTGTTTTCTATTCTGAGTTGGCCGATGATACCTACTCAGTACGTGTGGTTGTACTGACTCCTACTTGTTTGTTCTTTCTTGTATTTGTGGAGTGCAGCAACCGTGCCGTCGTCTTCAACTCGACCGCGATTCTAGCCAGTCTTCACTGTACCGGATCTCAGGGTGAGCTATGCTTCTAGCTTGGACTGGATCTTCTTCTTCTCGTCCTGATGCCTTGAAGTTCCGGCATGGACTAGCTTTCAATTGTTTAACTTCTTAGAATATTCTTAGTTTCGTAATGTAATCATAGATGTTCTTGTGATGATGACTTCCGGATTTTGGGGATATTTTAGTATTCGTTTTTCGTTATTGAGTTAAGTCTTCCGCGTTGTATTTTATTATTTATGTTTGGGTTTAGATTGGTTGGTTCGCTCACATAGGAGGGTCAATGTGGGTGCCAGTCGCGTCCCCGATTTGGGTCGTGACAAAGTTGGTATCAGAGCGTTAGGTTCGTTGGTCTCATCACACAAGAACGAGTCTAGTAGAGTCTTAAGGAACGGTAGGGGGACGCCTTTACTTTTCTTTGAGAGGCTATAAGACTTTAGGAAAATTCCATTCTTTCATTCTTTCTTTCGTGCTACTACTTGAGTCCAATTGGTATCTAGGTGATACAAATTGGTATCTGACCATCTTCACTCTATTTCGCAGATGGTTAGAACTAGAGCAACGACCGCGCCAGCAGCGACAACGGCATGACAGGATGCGTCTGAGCCAGCCACTGGGGCTGTAGCTCGAGGAGGATCAGTGGTAAGAGGTCGTGGGAGGACGTCCTCTAGAGGAAGAGGACGAGCACCTAGCCCATCTGGTACTAGGGCGATGACTCCTCCACCGACTGAGGAAGTGATAAGAGAGGGTGAGGAAGGGGAGAATGAACAAGTGCAGAATGAAGAATTACCACCCCAACCTACCCCAGAGATGATTAATCTAGTTCTGGCCTATGTTAGTGGTTTGTCTGATCAGGGCCAAACACCTCCAGTGTTTTCTGCACCAATACCTCAGATTCCGAAGGTACAACATGCGACTACTGTGGCTCCCCGCATGGATGCCTCATTGGAAATAGGCACGTTTCCTCGTCTGACTACAGGGCCTATAATGACAAATGATCAGCATGAACTTTTCAGTAAGTTCTTAAAATTGAAACCTCCAGTCTTCAAGGGTGCAGAATCTGAGGATGCTTATGATTTTCTGGTTGATTATCATGAGCTACTACACAAGATGGGTATAGTAGAACGGTTTGGTGTTGAGTTCGTGAGTTATCAGTTTCAAGGGAACGCCAAAATGTGGTGGCGGTCACATGTTGAGTGTCAACCAACAGAAGCACCACCTATGACTTGGGCATCGTTCTCTAGCTTGTTTATGGAGAAGTATATCCCCCGAACTTTGAGGGATAGGAAAAGAGACGAGTTCTTGAGCCTAGAGCAAGGTAGGATGTCGGTTACTGCCTATGAGGCTAAGTTTCGTGCATTATCAAGGTATGCCACCCAACTTTGTTTCAGTCCACAAGAGCTGATTCGCCGTTTTGTGAAAGGGTTGAGGTCAGAATTGCGGATTTCAGCCTTACAGGTAGCGGCTACGGCAAAATCCTTCCAAGAAGTGGTAGACTTTGTGATAGAGGTGGAAGGAGTGAAGCCAGATGACTTCACCACGACATCGACATCAAAAAGGTTTCGAAAGGGAGGTGAGTTTAATGGTTCTTACACTAGAGGACAGGGTTCAGGAGGTTACTCAGTCCGACCAATTCAGTCTTCACTACAGACTGTAGTTGGGGGTCCACCTTAGACCGGTCAACACTTCTCCGAGAGACCTATGCTTGACTCCAGAGAGTGTTATGGATGTGGGGATACTGGACATATTAGGTGGAATTGTCCAAAACAGAGTTACAGACCCCCAATAGCTAGAGGTAGAGGTGGTCATGGTAGAGGCCGTTATTCTGGAGGACGTGGTGGTCGAGGTAATGGTGGTCACCAAAACGGCCGAGGTGATGGACAAACTGGAGCCACTACGGCACAACATGGTAGGGGCAACGGGCAGACTGGTGATAGGGCCCATTGTTACGCTTTCCCCGGGCGGTCTGAAGCGGAGGCATCTGATGCTGTTATCACAGGTAATCTTTTGGTTTGCGATTGCATGGCTTCTGTATTATTTGATCCTAGCTCCACATTTTCATATGTATCTTCCTCATTTGCTAATGGTCTTAATTTACATTGTGAATTGCTTGATATACGTATTCGTGTGTGTACTCCGGTGGGTGAGTCGGTGATAGTTGAAAAAGTATATAGGTCTTGTTTGGTGACTTTTGTGGGAAGCAATACTTATGTAGACTTGGTCATCTTGGAAATGGTTGATTTTGATGTAATTCTGGGTATGACTTGGCTTTCTCCGAATTTTGCGATCTTGGATTGTAACGCTAAAACTGTGACATTAGCCAAGCCTGGGACAGATCCGCTAATGTGGGAGGGCGACTACATTTCCACTCCGGTTCGTATCATCTCCTTTCTTCGTGCTAAGAGAATGATTAGTAAGGGGTGTTTAGCTTTCTTGGCACATCTCAAGGATGACACTACTCAAGTACCTCCAATTGAGTCGGTTTCGATAGTCCGTGAGTTTCTGGATGTGTTCCCTGTAGATCTTCCTGGTATGCCACCGGATAGAGATATTGATTTCTGCATTGATTTGGAACCGGGTACTCGCCCCATTTCTATACCCCCTTATAGAATGTCTCCCGCGAAGTTAAGAGAGTTAAAGGCCCAACTTCAAGAGTTGTTGAGCAAAGGCTTCATTAGACCAAGTGCATCTCCTTGGGGTGCTCGAGTGTTATTTGTGAAGAAGAAGGATGGGAGCTTTCGGATGTGCATAGACTACAGATAACTGAATAAGGTGACTATTAAGAACAAGTATCCAATTCCTCGCATTGATGACTTGTTCGATCAGTTACAAGGTGCTTGTGTCTTCTCTAAGATTAACTTGAGATCCGGTTACCATCAATTGAAAATACGGGCAACGGATGTGCCAAAGACTGCTTTTCAAACTAGGTATGGGCATTACGAATTTGTGGTAATGTCTTTTGGTCTTACGAACGCCCCTGCTGCTTTCATGAGCTTGATGAACGGGATTTTCAAGCCATATCTTGATCTCTTTGTGATCGTGTTTTTTGATGATATACTGATATACTCAAAGAGTAAGAAGGAACACGAGGAGCATTTGAGAATGGTACTAGAGTTGTTGAGGAAGAAAAAGCTTTATGCCAAATTCTCCAAGTGTGAGTTTTGGCTAGATTCAGTGTCCTTTTTGGGGCACGTGGTTTCTAAGGATGGAGTGATGGTGGATCCATCTAAGATTGAGACAGTGAAGAATTGGGTAAGACCTACTAATGTGTCAGAAATAAGGAGCTTTGTTGGGTTAGCTAGCTATTACCGTCGATTTGTCAAGGGATTCTCTTCCATTGCTTCCCAATTGACGAAATTGACTAAGCAAAATGTTCCATTTGTATGGTCGGATGAATGTGAGGAAAGCTTTCAGAAGCTTAAGACCTTGTTGACTACCGCACCAATTCTTACCTTGCCAGTAGAGGGTAAGAATTTCATCGTTTATTGTGATGCATCCTATTCTGGTTTGGGTGCAGTTCTAATGCAAAAGAAGAATGTGATTGCTTATGCTTCGAGGCAATTAAAGGTGCATGAACGTAACTATCCGACCCACGATTTGGAGTTGGCTGCGGTAGTGTTTGCATTAAAGCAATGGAGACACTATCTATATGGGGTAAAGTGTGAAGTCTATACGGATCATCGTAGCCTACAGTATGTCTTTACTCAAAAAGATTTGAATTTGAGACAGAGGAGATGGATGGAACTACTGAAGGACTACGATATCACTATTTTATATCATCCGGGAAAGGCTAATGTTGTGGCAGACGCCTTAAGTAGAAAGGCAGGAAGCATGGGAAGTCTAGCTCATTTGCAAGTTTCTAGACGCCCGTTGGCTAGAGAAATCCAAAAATTGGCTAATGACTTTATGAGGCTAGAAGTAAATGAGAAGGGAGGATTTTTGGCTTGTGTGGAGGCGAGATCTTCTTTTCTTGACAAGATTAAGGGGAAACAGTTTGATGATGAGAAACTAAGGAGAATTCGGGATATGGTGTTGCGAGGAGAGGCTAAAGAGGCCATAATGGATGAGGAACGTGTTTTGAGGATTAAGGGAAGGGTATGGGTGCCCCGTGTTGATGATTTGATCCACACTATTCTTACAGAGGCGCATAGTTCCGGATATTCTATACATCCTGGTGCAACCAAGATGTACCGTGACCTAAAGCAACACTTTTGGTGGAGTAGAATGAAGCGAGACATTGTTGATTTTGTTGCCAAATGTCCAAATTGTCAACAAGTAAAGTATGAACACCAGAGGCCCGGAGGAACACTTCAGAGAATGCCCATTCCTGAATGGAAGTGGGAGAGAATTGCAATGGACTTCGTGGTTGGTCTTCCAAAGACATTGGGGAAGTTCGATTCTATTTGGGTGATTGTGGACAGATTAAATAAGTCTGCTCACTTCATTCCGGTCAAGGTGCCCTACAATGCAGAGAAGTTGGCTAAAATCTACATCTCAGAGATTGTTCGATTACATGGGGTCCCACTCTCCATCATATCAGATAGAGGTACGCAGTTTACTTCTAAGTTTTGGAGAACATTGCATGCTGAATTAGGTACTAGGTTGGACCTTAGTACTGCATTTCACCCTCAGACCGATGGTCAGTCAGAGCGAACGATTCAGGTATTGGAGGATATGCTTCGTGCATTTGTGATAGAATTTTATGGTCATTGGGATAACTTCTTACCCTTGGCAGAGTTTTCATACAATAATAGCTATCACTCCAGTATCGACATGGCTCCATTTGAAGCATTGTATGGGAGGAGATGTCGGTCTCCCATTGGTTGGTTTGATGCATTTGAGGTTAGACCTTGGGGTACGGATCTGTTGAGGGATTCATTGGAAAAGGTGAAAGCTATTCAAGAAAAGCTTTTAGCGGCTCAAAGTAGACAAAAGGAATATGCGGATCGAAAGGTTAGAGACTTGGAGTTCATAGAAGGTGAACAAGTCTTGCTGAAGGTTTCACCCATGAAAGGGGTGATGAGGTTTGGAAAAAGGGGTAAGCTAAGTCCAAGGTATATTGGACCATTTGAAGTGCTTAAGCGAGTAGGGGAGGTGGCTTATGAATTAGCCTTGCCTCCAGGGCTGTCCGGGGTGCATCTGGTATTTCATGTGTCCATGTTGAAAAGATACCATGGGGATGGAAACTATATCATCCGTTGGGATTCAGTTTTGCTTGATGAGAATTTGACTTTTGAGGAGGAACCGGTTGCTATTTTAGATAGAGAGGTTCGCAAGTTGAGGTCGAGAGAGATGGCATCCATCAAAGTTCAATGGAAGAATCGACCGGTTGAAGAGGCCACTTGGGAGAAGGAGGCAGATATGCAAGAAAAATACCCACATCTGTTTACAGATTCAGGTACTTCTGTTCGCCCTTGTTTTTCTTCTTTTGATCATTCGAGGACGAACGATGGGTAAATTGGTATCTATTGTAACGACCTGTTTAGTCGTTTTGAGCAGCAGATTTTATTTCTGGAAAATCTGGCTGAGACGACGGATATCACGACGGACCGTCATGGGAACGACGGACCGTCGAGGGTGTCTCATCCCAGAACACTTAGAATTCTGAAATTTGGGTACAAAAATCGACTCTCTGTAATCTGTGACGGACCTGCAGGACGGGCCGTCACAGGTACGACGAACCGTCGTGAGGCCCCGTTTCAAAACACTTCAACTCTTGAGAATTTGGTACAGGGAACGATTCTCTCAACGTCGTGACGGAAGTGCAGGACGGACCGTCACAGGGGTGACGAACCGTCATAGGCTCTTTAGTGAAAAGTGGAGTTTCTGATCCTTGCGACGACCTGCATGACGGACCGTCACAGGCACGACCGGCCGTCACAGGTTACGTAATCCCAGTCGGAGTCGGATTTCTTTACACGTTTTAAGAGACGTTTTGGACTATTCCTGTATTAATTATAAAGTTAGAGGGTTAATATTAATAAGTCTAATTACTTGGGGGTTAAAAGAGGTAACCTTAAGTTAATTAGTGGGTTATTATTGCCATCGGTGGAGGTAGGTTATGGTTTTCATGCTATCTTATAGTAAACTCTTAATAGCGAATGGTATGTGTTAGTAGTATTATGAAGTCTTCTATATGCTTAATTGTATGCTTGCATGAATATGATTATGTGATTGTGATAAAACAAGCATGATGAAAACTATTGAATCCCAAATCTTGAAAGAACTTTAATCTACGTTATTAATGATGATGCCTTGGTATAAAAGAAGGTTTGATGAATTAAAGTAATGGGATTGATGATGCCTTGGTATAGAGAAGGCTTGATGAATTGATAGAATGAGACTAGTGGATCGGAGTGTCACGTTCCGACACATAGTATTAGTGGGACGGGTGTCACGAACCGACACGTAGAATTAGGGGATCGGAGTGTCACGTACCGACACATATTATTAGGGGATCGGGTGTCATGAACCAACACGTAGAATTAGGGGATCGGAGTGTCACGTACCGACATATATTATTAGGGGATCGGGTGTCACGAACCGACACATAGAATTAGGGGATCGGAGTGTCACGTACCGACACATAGTAGTAGGGGATCGGAGTGTCACGTACCGACACAAGAGGAAGAAAGATAATGAATCTTGAAAGATGACGCTAATATACTCAACATAATGAACTCAATTCCCAAAATGAGTATGGTATTGAGGCTTGAGCCCTCATGGATGAACTTGATGGTACTTATTGATGATTATAGTACTTGTTGTTGCTACACGTTGAGTTATAGTTGATTTATAATATTAACTGATATATACTGTTTTCTATTTTGAGTTGGCCGATGATATCTTCTCAGTACCCGTGGTTTGTACTGACCCCTACTTTTATGTTTTCTTCTTTGTTATTTGTGGAGTGCAGGGTGAGCTAATGCGTCTAGCTTGGACTGGATCTTGTTCTTCAAGTGTTGATGCCTTGAAACTTCCGGCATGGACTAGCTTTTATTTATTTTAGCTTCTTAGACATTTTTAGTTTAGTAATTTGATCATAGATGTTCTTGTGATGATGACTTCCAGATTTTGGGGAATAATAGATGTTGAATTTTAGTAGTTATTGAATTGGTTTTTATTAATGAGTTAAGTCTTCCGCATTATTTTCTGTTGTTATACATTGAGATGTTAAGGTTAGATCGGTTGGTTCGCTCACATAGGAGGGTAAATGTGGGTGCCAGTCGCGGCTCGGTTTTGGGTCGTGACAATGAGCATGTGCTTATGATGATACTATGTGAAGCTTATGCCTATTTTCCTATTCTAGTTGTGATGTAGGTTGTATGGCTATTGTGTAAGCATGTGTATATCCATGTTAGGGTGAAGTATAGGTGCTTCCATTGATGATTTAAAAATGATTCATAATCTCTTATCTATGTAGCCCTATGTGAATGCATGAATAGAACAAGTTAGGAGTCTTAAGTGTAATATGAAGTTGGCTTGTCTCCTTTGCTATTATGTATTGTGTGGTTTATGCATGAAGGTATATAATGGTCTAAGATGGTGGCTGACTCAATATGTTGTTGATAGCCATTATGTGATCATGTTGACCAATGTATAGACAAGCTCACTCACATGCATGTTATAAGTAGTATAGGTCATGGTGTCTAAATGAAAGGTTGTTCTCATATTCACTAATGTATACTACTATGCATGTAAAGTGTATATATGTGAAGTATGTTATGTATTCCTTACTAGGATGACTTTATGGGTGTACTAGTATGGGAAAGGGTATGGGACTTTGCCTGACGCATTAGACATATCTACCTTGTTAGGATAGATCTAGTTTTGATTTCTGTATGTATGAATATATATGTATGAACTTGTGTGAATAAATGTGTTATGTGAAATTTTTGCTCACATATGTGTATACACACAAACACATGTATGAAGATCTAGTCAAGAGAGGTTCCTTGAATGGTGTATTCATGTGTTCACTAAACTACATGATGATTTACGTATGCTATGTTCATGTGATGGATTCTTTACATAATTTGGGTTGATGAACTTCCATCTATGACCTATGAGTTAAGCATATGAGAGAATGAATCTACTAAAACTATGATTGATAAAGTAATAATATAATAAAGGTTTTCAATGAAGGAACTTAGCTTAGCACCGTTTGAACTTGAATATTAGTGTATATCCCCTCCAATGGTAGGAAGGTAGGTCACCATAAATCTCATGAGGTGGATAACTACAATGCCTCAATGGGCATAAATAGGGTTGCCATAAGTGAAAACTAAAATGCCTAATCTTGGCATAAAGAGGGTTTTCACAAGTACCTCCAAGTTCCATAACTGTGTTGCCACCATAGAATACAAGCTAGTGGATCCACCTAGAATGGTATGTAACATTTGGTTCTACTTTGGCCGGTAGACCACCTCTTTTCGTTGTGGGGTTCTATGACACCGGATTCTATTTTTAGCATCACATAGTCTATGTCCGTTAAGGATATAGTTTCCCTAATGTAAAATTGAGAGTGGAAGTTAAATGACTAGGACCCTAACAAAAATGACTTAAGAGAGGTTAATTAGGATAGGTGGAAGTAATGAACCCATCTAGACATTGCACAAGTAGATCCTTAGGATGTTTTAGGAAGATGTTCTAAAGCATGTCACTATGTATGTGTTCCCTATGCACAACATTGTAGTATTTGTCAACTTATTATGAAGATGTGCATGCTATGAGTCTTTATGCATAATGTTGATCTTGTTGACTATATGATGAAGGTCTTGACTTCAATATGTCTATGTGGTATTATACTTCTATGATGGTATGTGTTATCTTTTGTAGATTATATGTATAATTTTCCTTGTGGTCCTAAGGTTATACATTGCACCAAGTATCCCTAAAGGATTACTTGGGAGACTAATGAATTAAAAGAAATAGTTCACTATAAAGAGGAATGAGCACACAATAAAGTGACCTAAAATTGGACTCAAATTCTATAAGTGTTTTTCTATGACATTTGGCCTTTGGTTGTGTTTCTATGAAATATGAAAAGGTCCCTCTTAAATACTTGTTTTTGCATGGTTGCCATACTTAGCGCATTCTTGTACTAATCCCATTATTCTCTATTTTCTACACAAGGATTGGTTAGGGATGTTTAAAGGATGTCTTAAATGGTAAAGATCTTGATAGGTGATTCCCAAGCTCAAAGAAAGGAATCCTTAAGTCCAAGGATGTCCTAATTTGTATTGATTGTAAAGTCTTGAAATATTGTATAGTTATATAACGTATCTTATGGGCCGTGTACCTAATATATTCTAATGTTGTTGAGTCTAAAATGGAAAAGAGACTTACAGTCTATATATGCATTACAAATTATAATTAATATGTAAATGAAGTAAACTTTCTAGCATATGAGGTGCTATGAAAAGATTAAAATTTTTCGCTAAATTTACTAGGTCGATGCGATGATTGATAACTATGGGCTTGTATAAGAACTCTGAGAGGTCAAATACGCCATGTTACTTCTAGGGGGGTTCTCCCCGGTTGTGAGAGCAATGAGGTATGGTCTTCATTCTCCATTGATCTCAATTTTGCAAAAGGAAATCTACTTATGTGAAAAAGATGCTATAGTTAATTGAGTTCTTGTGATGTTTGTCAGGTACTTGGTTGTCTTTTTCTTGTCTTAACCGAAATCTGGAAATTGCTTTGTGATTTCAGTTTTGTCCTTTTAAAATAATAAATTAATCTGATAAATTAATTAATTACGTAACCTAGTGTAATTACAAAGTTTCCCAAAGTTTTTAGTACCATAACCAACCCTTTGGACAATCCTAGGTTAGGTACTAGGTTGTCTCTTTAACTAGTTCCTAGGTTAATGTCAACCCGGTTTAGTCCTAGGTTGTCGGATGCACTAATGGGTCAATTTCGGTTATTCCTAAGTAAGTTATCTAACTATTACAACTAGTAAGATCCTATAAATAGTTAGGTAGTTAGTCACCACATGGAGGGACCCGTCCGCCCGTACAGCCCCTTAACTATTCTAACATAATTCAATTAGTGTGGTCCCCTCCTTTGACCGATTCCCACACTTGTTGTCATGTGCTTGCACATGGGTTAGTTGTACTTCCATAACTAATTATTATTTATGGCTCATTTGTGAATGTTTACTTATTGACCCAAGTACCCTCACTATGTCCTTGGGCACTGTTTAATTTGCATGTTTATTTTTGGTTATATTCTATAGTGTTAGTCTTGACACTTCGATGTCTTGTACTTAATGAATTTGATTGAAAATCTATATATGATAAAATCATAATGTTAGCCAAGGGTCTTAATTTCAGGTACACTTCTAAACAAGCTTCGATCATGTTATACTTATTTGAGTATATATAGAAATTAACTAATACCCTTAGCCAATTTTCTATACTATGCCCACTATTTCTCAATATTGGGCATTGAGATATCTATGTACCCCCAATACACATTCTTAAAGACCTATTGGGCTCTTCACTAGACATGTAATTTTTCGAAATGTTACATTATTCCCCCCTTTCCCCGAACGACACTACATATCATTTTTAAAATAAAGAGGGTGATTTTCGAAAACACATAAACATGCTTGAAACCTTACTATTTGTGAATATCTTATTCACACTTAATCTTGATGGTGCATATTACTCAAAGCTTATCAAAAATTTCATATTTGAGGTTGAAGAACTTCCTGCTCAATCACAATTAACTTAATGCATATCATAAATCACGCAACACAAAATCATGTCTACACTATACAAAGACAGCAATATGTATGCAAACATAAACTCATCTTAACTCATATAGTGCAAGTAATAAAAACACGATTATGGACTTACAACACCAAAATCTACTGATGCACTCAAACATTGAGTTTCTAAACAAAACCAGATTTTTTGAAGAGTATATCTAACCTTAAGAATTGAACAAATGAAGGTAGCGGGATCTCATATCGACCCTGGCCTCCAATGTTGATCCGTCAACAAGGTGGTTCCTCCATAGTAACTTTACGGTGAAAACATCCTTGTTCCTCAGTTGCTTCACTTGGCGATCTAATATTCGACTAGAGTCTCTTCATAAGAAAGGTTCTCATAAACTCCTAACCCCTCAACAAGAAACATGGATGTTGGATCGCCTAACCACTTCTTTAGCATTGAACGTGAAACACCGGATGTATAGAAGCAAAGTCTTGAGGCAACTTCAGTTCGTAGGCAACAATTCCTACTCACTGCAAGTTCTCATAAGGACCTATTTACCTCGGACTCAACTTACCCTTATTACAAGACCTCATCACCCCTTTCATGGGCTATATCTTCAAGTAAGCTCGATAACCCACCTCCAATTCAAGGGCTCTCTTTCTTCTGCCTTCATAGGATTATTGACGACTGTAAATAGTAGCCAATCTATCTATGATCATTCTCACCTTCTTCACGGCCTAATGTACGATCTCAATACCAAGGATGGCAAATTCTACTACCTCAAACCACTTAACCGGAGACTTACATCTTGTGATATATAGTGCTTCAAAACGTGCCATCCTAATACTGGAATGGTAGCTATTATTGTAAGAGAACTCTATCAGCAACAAGTGATTTTCCCAAATATCCTTGAAGTCAATAAAACATGCTCTCAACATGTATTCAAGGGTCTGCATGCTACGCCCTACTATTCAATCCATCCGCGGATTAAAAGAAGTACTGAGCTTCACCTATGTACCCAAGCTCTTTTGGAAAGATCTCCAAAAATGAGAAGTAAATTGGGTTCCCCTATTCCAGATGATAGACAGAGGAATCCCATGACATCTGACTATCTCATCAAGTATTCATTAATACTTCACAAACAACTCATAACAACTTCATTTTCTGGAATACAAAACTAAGCATTATGTAATTCCTTAATCCGTGTAATTAATCACTCAATCATTCGAATCCGATCTACAAACCTCATTACTATTAACAATTTATGAAATTATAAAATTATTTAGCATCATCAATCAGCCCAGATCCATGTTATCATGCAACATGGCTTCCCGAAAATCTTCCACTAGATCATCCGACAGACCAGTCACTAACTTTCTCATTTCATCCCTGATATTTTCCACAAGAGAAGAAGCATACCTTGAAAGTTTAACGAATTTCAAGGAATAATCGTTGACTTACATACCTCCCTGTCTCAAGTTAATGAACTCTTAAACCTTGGTTTCTCGTTGCTCTCTTCGAAAGAATCTCTCCAGAAAAGCAGTCTTGAGTATATCCCAAGTGATGGGGAAATTTCCTGGTGCTCGGCCATCTGCCCACATCCTTTACCATACCTGTGCCACATCATTGAGCTTATATGTAGTCAACTCAGCCTTTACCTCTTCATCAACACGCATGGCTCAAATAATCTTGTGGACCTCATCCACGATCTCTTGGGGATCCTCATTAGTCTTGCACGTGTAGTAGACTGGAGGATTCTTTCTGGTGAAGTCCCTCATTCTGCTAGCCATGGTGCTAGCATGCGGGTTCTCCGTGGGAGTACCCTCTCTTGTGGCTTAAGACGTGATGACATGCACCTGAGTAGTGATGGCCTGAGCCATCTGCTGCAATGCTTCCTTATTTCACCACCAATCAACCCAGCTGGGTTGACAGTCACTTGAACTCCATCACCAGGGGCTTGAGGAGGAACTTGGTTTCCTCTAGCAGCTGCTTTACCAACTCTCCTACCTGAATTCCTCCTCGTATTAATTTTATACACGCATATACATGAAGGGATTTGGATACTAAAAATTACATAAGATGTCACAACTCTACATAGCACGATAAAGAGTAGAAGAAGGGAAATTTCCTAACATCATATAATCAGTAAGTCATGATTGTGTCACACTTCACAACCATAAGTTAAAAACTACGTAACGTGGTTGTTTTACGATTTAGTCCTAGCTAATTTAACATCATGCTCTGATACCAAGTTTGTCATGACGCAAATTATGGAATCCGAGTTGCAACCGGCATCGTTGACCTCTTAGAGTTCGCAAACAAGCCTCTTCTTGTATTAATCACATTCATCTAGTTAAATTTGCGAAAAATTTAAAATTTTTTATATGTATGAAGTTTACATAGACTTCATATAGGTTATACTTATTTTCATCATTAACTAATCTCAACATAAATGAAACAACCATCTATCATAAGAATCAATTCGAAATAAAATAAAAATATATCATAAATACATTTGCCAAATACGACCTTATTACCAAAAGCTTCAAAATAAACTGTGAAGGAAACACTAAGGACAACATCCACTAGCTATGTCTATATCTATATGCTAGAAACTGTAGCATCCATGAAATTAAGAGGACCTACCAAATGGTCAAGAGAAACGCTGAAGTGCAAACCCCTGCAAGTTTCGTCAATCTGTCCTATGACCTGCACCTATAAAATAGTAAATTTTATATGGTTAGTACACCACTTGTACTAAGCATGGGTGTATGCATAAATACGCATAAATCTATGCATGATCAATGAAAGCTCTTCCTAAACAACATGATATTTCTAGAAAGTCTAGTCGATAAACTTTCCTAATTTGTTAGTTGTAAATTGGGGTCTGAATATGATGTATTTTAATGCATTAAAAACACAAAACTCATTTTTTCTATGATTACCACCTATTAGTGTCATCAACATAATTATAAAACCACTATGGCGAGAATTCGAAAATTTGATAATCCCCAACCTAAGAGCTCCCATTCCTATACATAGTTTTATTCTCAATCTTTTTCTTCTTGTTGTTATGTAGTTCGATAATTCCTTTAGACTTATGTTTTACATAAAAGTGCAATGATTATTTGTAGTCCCATACCCATAATGAATCAACTAAGTAATCCAAGGGCTGATGAAAGATTTCACTACCTCACAATGAGTCATTCATTACTCTAAGTATTCGTTAACATTTCACAAGACAATTTCTATTGTCTATTTCATCTGTTTCATTACTTTCATGTTATAAAAGTTATGAGGTTTTTAATTGTCATTATGTTTCTACTTCCCTTTATTGGCATCATGTAAGAAGTCATTGTAAGCCAATCTTATTTGGCTTTGCCCATTATTTGCTGAAACTTCATAAATGTGATATTGTCAATTGACATTCTTAAGATTTTCTTCATATCTCACTTTGAACATACGTTCCATCATCATTCTTTCTAACCTTAATGCGGAGATCCTTAGAAATACCAACATTCAAGCTAACATGAAAACCAGTGTCTTCCCCACACCAAAAAGAGGTGATTCACCGATTAAAATGAATCTAGATATGTGAGCTACTCATGAAATCTAGTGTCTGCCCCACACCGGAAAGGGGTGATTCCCGGCTAAGGCGAATCCATATCGAGTGTTCACTCCACATTGAAAAGGAGAGGCTCATGGCTATAGTGATCTAAGAACACATTTTGAGCATTAATCAACATAGATCATGTGAGATGCACATGAAATACAATGTCTACCCCACATTTAATAGAGGTGATCTCACTTTCCAAGGTGAAATCGAAACACACCTAGATCGCTTAGGTGGAAGTCACTGGCTAGTTCCTATGTTGTCTAGACATAGTTACAATACTAGGGACTTAAGGAGACAACCTATCCATCTCGTCTCATGAGACTTACATGTTGAAGAACATGCTCATATCTAATTTATCAGTGCTTTACTCACCATCATTATCTTCTTTCTCTTTTAGCGTTGACTCAAGAATTATGGAAGCTTGCTTCTAGATTGAGATTTACATACTCTATCGATGACTTATCATTATTACTTTACATTGATGAATTGTGAATTATCCTTAACACCTTCATTTGTGATTAATGAGACTGGTCTCAAAGATTCTAACACCTTCATTTGTGAGTATCTTTAACATATTAGCTTATGTGTAAGTCAGACTTGTCTCACTTCCTTTAACACCCCATTAAGGTTACTTTATTAACTTATACCCCTTTAATTATGTTATTACTCATGTTACATATTGACTTTAGTATAGTAGCTTCATATCATCGTTCATGGATGATGAACACTTCATTTAATGAGTCTCGTGAGTTCATATAAGATCTTTTATAGGATGTTGGATGTTTTCCCAATGAGTTTCATGTCATTGGATATGGGTTTATTGAATTAGATTAGAAGTTCTTATATTGTCATTTGATTATTCTAACTACACAAGATTGGCATATGCTTCATTTTGTCCTAAAAACTTGTTTATTAAACTACAACCACTTTGTTGTCATAGGCTAATTATTACGTATGTTCATATTTAAATTTAATATGTATGAAACATTAGAAAATATTTTTAGTCATTCAATCATAAATTTATAGCCATTTTCATGCATCTTTTTTGACAAGGTACTTTTAAAAATTTCATTGACATAAGATAGGCATTTCATTCAACTTTCGTTTCATGGAGAAGATTCAAGACATTTTAGTTCATGACTTTTGGAATCACATTTTTAAACATCTTGGACAACATAATATAAACATTTGATGAATTTAGCATCTTCGCAACGTCTTAATAATAGCAAGTCAACATTTGAACAAACACATCAACACTTAACCATTTACGGGCATGACAAATATATCATCGATTCTTAATTCACGTTTAAAACATTACTCTTCATACGACCACAATTTCATAGATTATTTGTCATTCATAATTCAATAAAAATACCTGTTAAGATCTGCCAGCACGACATACCAACAACATAATCTCTAATAAATTTAATATTGGAATCCTAACAAGGATACTAGGGAAGGGAGTTTGACAAGAACAACAGGATGTGTTTCATGAGCCTATACGGTCCTAAGATGACTAAATATAGTGTTAACAGTCTACATATAGAGTTTGGCAGAGTTTGGATGTCAAACCTCCAAGAACGTCAAAGACGTAGGAATGTTTGCCTTTAGAGGGTGCTTGCATGCCTTGGTATGTTCCATAACGTAATATTTAGTGTTTCAGGGCTCAAATTTGTACTTATGTCATAGAAATTTTTTTTGTCTTGAATGGGATTAGCCCCATGTTTTGTATACTCTAAAGTTTAGATGGTTCAAGTAGATATTGTAAAGGTTTAAAATTTGAATGAAAGTCATTCGTTTGCGTATAGTT
Organism: Solanum chilense; assembly: GCA_032847665.1. Lineage (NCBI taxonomy): Eukaryota > Viridiplantae > Streptophyta > Magnoliopsida > Solanales > Solanaceae > Solanum > Solanum chilense. The sequence continues at coordinate 29,438,852 of CM064965.1, read as the reverse complement.
TATGAAAAAGTTCTTCGTGTGTGATAGAAATTTTTTACATTCGTACTCATTTTAGTTATGTTTATTATGCAATGAATGATACGAGAGGCTTAGATGAGACTTCTTGAAGTTTGATTTGCCGTGTGACATCGCAAGGATACTTTAACTTTTAGGGTGTACTTGTAGGATTTGAAAAAGTTGTTATCATAGCATAAGGTTTAGGGAGTGTCTTAATTGTCGTATGAACCACATCTAGTAAAGTCTTGTTTATAATGTGAAGCGTGCCACATTATAAATAGGAGGATGTTGGGTACTAGGAAAAGTTTCACTTCTCTATTCATCTAATTGTGCCTAAGAGATTTGTATAAGGTTTCTTCCTCTTGTTTTCCTTATGTGTTGGACCCTTGATGGTGACTTTATGAAGTTTGGGTATAGGGAGAGAAAATATGATATGTGACTTGTTAGATCAGGTGATATAGAAGATGGTTTTACCAAAGATTGGTTTTGTTACGTTTTGAAGGGTAGTTAAGTTGGAAAAAAATGGTAAGGTATACTGTGAGAATGTAAAGAAGTGGTTATTATGATCATTTGAAGTTTTTTAAGACCCCAACCATACGAAGGGAGGTGATTTGATTTAAAAGAGTAAAGGTGAGTTCTCCTAGTAAGTAGGATGTAAGGGTTAGATGATGAGACCTTTGAGAGTATTTAGCCATGCGTTAGACTTTGGTTAGAAAGTATTAGTAAGGTTCAAGGTTCCTTCAAGGGTGTTCCTTGTACTAATGTTATGTTAACCTTGGAATATGTTTCTCCTAAGTGGAGGAGTATGGTGAAGATTATAGTTGTCAGGAGTGAGGTGCCCTTAATCTTTCGTTATATGTTTATTCAAGCCTAAAACAAATAGTTTTTGGTAACTTGACTTTTATAGGAGTCTTTTATGGAAGATGAGTTCATAATATTTTCCTTATAATGCATATATTTGATTACAATTACATTGTATGAGAAAATGAGATTTCATGTATAATATCTTTATCATGATTCATGTACAGGTAGTGTAGGTTTCTAATTGATTCATATAGTGAATGTTGAGCATGTATAAGTGAGTTAATGACATTGAATATGTTATACGATGTGTTTATATGATGTTACCTTGCTTATTATCTTGTTTATATTATGAATTGCCTAAGAGTTGCATTTTTAAAAAAATTGCTCCATTCATTGTAATACACTGCCAGTACACTGTAGTATTTTTCAAAATTTGACTAATTGATTCTTTGGTCTAAAATTATTGTAATGTCGTTTGTACTGATGTACATAGGTATGATATTGTATATAAAATGAGTTTTTTCTATTTGGAATGGAGCATGTTATTTTTGTAGCATGATGAGTTATAGAATGCCTTCTAGTTTCTTGTTGTGTTGTGAACCTCTTGACTATGTGAGCTTAATGTTTTATTCTTTTATATGTGTTATATGATATGGTCATAATTTTCTTAATTGGGTTCCTACATTTGGAAATGTTTGGAGAGTGGCAAGTATCATCCAAGGACATTTATTGTCCAAGTGAATTCACTATAATGTTTGCTAAAAATGTGACATTTTTTAAAATGATTTCTTATTCGTTTCTAAGTTGTTTAACGTTGTTCTTATGCTTATATTATGATGTTTTTAATTGAGATTCATGAGAAACATATTGGTTACTAAATGTCCCTTTTTCATGGTTTTGGCATGGCTTCCATACTTGGTACATCTAATGTCCTAACCCCTTCTGTTCCTTTTGACTAAAGTGTAGGGAATTTGAAGTCTTGATGTGCCATAGAGGAAGGATAGGTTTCTACGTCTTTGAAAATGATGTATTGGTAAGTCCTCATTGATTCGAGGACAATTTCCACCAGTCCTTTATGTCATAGACTTTATTTTATTGTCTTGAATTGGATTTGTACCAAGTGTTGTATACTCTAAAGTTAAGATGGTTCAAGTAGATATTGTAAAGGTTTAATGTTTTAATGAAAGTCTTCCGTTTGTGTATTGTTTATGAATGAGTTCTTCATGTGTGAAGAAAGTTTTAAATTCTTACTAATTTTTTTCTATGTTTATTATGCAATGAATGATACGAGAGGCTTAGATGAGACTTCTTGAAGCCTCATTTGACAAGTGACATCGCAAGGTACTCAAACTTTTATGGTGTACTTGTGGGATGTGACAACCTACCTACTGCAATAGATAAATAGCATCCCATTCCACTACATAACCTTAGTAGAACACTCCTTTAGAAGACTTAGCACATTTTAATTTTGTGGGATGTTAGCTTAACCGACACAGATAATGAGACCTATATATTAATTTTTGACATTAACCCCTAAAGGATGAGGGATCCTCACTTCCCTAGAGTAAGGTCATTCTTTTTAGCTTTTACATGGCTTTCTCAATAGCTAAACCTATGCGGGCACATAGTTAAGGGATAAAGAGATTGCTCTAAGTAACTCATTCTCTACTAACGAGGAGTACTAATCTCAAGAGGCTCATTGGAATATATTATCTCAACTCATGAAGTGTAACCACCTCTTATTCATATCCTCTCAGTGCTAGACATAACTCCCACATATTCTAAACATATTAAGCTATTGATTAAGGATAACTAGTGAACACCACATCTCAACTCAGGAAGGGCATTCATCCTCCGACCTATGTTGGAAAGTTCATAGGATGTAGAGAGGTTGCTATTAAACATTTCATATTAACTCACAAATAGTGTTCACCCCAAAATTGCTCTACTTCCTCAACTTAGCTTCATACATCCATTTGAATGTGTGTGTTTGTACTTGTGAGTAAATCTTGCATATAAGTCTCATTTCATTTATATTAGCTTCTATACATGTTTTAGACCTACATTCATCAATTCACACACTTAACATGCTTCAAAAAATCATATACTTCACTTAGGCATAATATTAGCCAAACATCCAATTCAACTTCACAAAACACAAGACAAGACTTATATTTCATTTTCCCTTCATTTCATTTAACATATTATTCTTTAAAATCCACACTCACAAAATATACTAAATAATGTCAAATTCATCAAATAAACACCGCCACCAAGAAGGTGGACCATACAACTAAGGAATAATTTCCAATAGGAATCATACAATATAAACAACTTACCAATTAGTCAAGCCATCACAACTTATAACCAATTTATCAATATTTCATCATACTAAGGCCCTTAAATCAGTAGCTAAACGAATGTAACAACATAAGAAAAACAAAGTTCTCACCCTACACAAAACATGCTCATTTAACCCATTTCTTACCAAATGTTTGAAGTATGGATATACATGAATTCATTAGTGTATTAACATTAAAATAATCAATTAATAATAGAATAAATACATTTAAATAATTAGAAAACTTTTACAAGAAGACCCATGCTTAAAATTAAAGATAGAAGGAAATAGAGTTTGAAAACCCTTTTTAAAATCTTTTGGAAATGACTCCTTGAATGGAAGAGGTTTCAAGGATAAATAATATACCTTATATAAGAGAAAACACAAAAGATTTGGTGAATAAATCGACCTCTAACATACATCCTAGCACTTCTTGACTTCTAGCTTCCAAAGAGACTTGAGAGAGAATTCTTAGGAAGAGGGGTTTTGGGTTTTAGGAAATGAAGTCTAAAATTAGGTCTTGGGGTTTGAAATACTTTAATATATATGAATAACCCTAAAATAAATTTCCAATGTCCTTAAAAGACTTGGGGGTGAATTTACCAAACACCCTAAGCCAAGGCAGCCCCTTAACAAATTTTGCAGGAAGCATCCATGACCCACAAACGATGAGTCGTTTGTCAACCAATGCCCCGTCGATGTGGTGTGGTTGGTTAGGACTGTAACTATCAAACCTGAAGTATTTTATGTACAAACGATGTACAGGGTAGATGGGACATCGCTTGGTCGACTAGCCATCGATTGGCCCGTCGATTGGTCAGTGCTTTTGGTACTTTTTAACCAAAGTCTTGGTCCTCCTCTAGGGCCCTTTCTGGGTCCTAGGTGGGGTCATGCCTAGATGTTAAACCCTGACACATAGTCGTCTAGTTATTAGGAACATCCCACACAATTTTTTAATAAAACGAAAATGTAAAACTCACTCAAATACATCAAGACACATAAGCGCTATATAAGGAACACCTTCCGAACGTCATGGATGTTCTAAGACGTTTGACCATAAATCTTAACCGAACATCACACACTGCCTAAGAACACTAAATTAAATTGTTTAGAACAAAATAAACTCAACAAACACTCAGGAGTCTCTAGTTCACCTTAGTTCGTTTTGGGGCATTACAACATTCACATTAACGCTTAAGTTTACGTTTTGTTGACTTTCATGTTTAAGTTGATGTTTAAATTCATATATACATTCACATTGACATTGACATTGATGATTACATTGACGTTTCCTATGATGTTGATGTAGACATTGATGTTGATGTTGACGTTCACATTGACATTGGCATATATGTTTATGTTAAAGTTTACTTTCACATTAACGTTTATATTTTTGTTGACGTTCATATCGACGTTCACATTGACATTGACGTTTATGGTGACATTGATGTTAAAGTTCACGTTCACATTGACATTCACATTAAGTTCACATGGACGTTCGCGTTTGCATTGACCTTTACATTGACATTTATGTTGACATTCACATTAATATTCACATTGATGTTCACTTTCACGTTGACATTCATGGTGACATTTATGTTGATGTTGGTATTTGTATTCACGCTAACATTTATGTTCACATTGATAATTGAATTTCACATTAACATTAACATGACGTTCATGTTGACAATGACGTTTACCTTCACGTTAACATAGACATTGATATAGACATTAATATTTACTTTAACATTGACATTGACATTGACATTGACATTGGCATTGACTTTCACATTGATGTTCACATTGACGCTCACGTTGACGTTCACGTTAATATTGATGTTCATGTTCATATTGACGTTCGCATTTATGTTAATGTTCATTCTAACATTCATGTTTGAATTGATGTTGATGTTGACGTTCACATTGTTGTTAATGTTCACACTGAAGTTTATGTTTAAGTTGATGTTGTTGTTGAAATTGAGATTAACATTCACATTAATGTTCATGTTCATGCTACGTTACTCTTTAGGTTGATGTTCACGTTGACGTCCACCTTTATGTTGACATTTTTGTTCATGTATAATTCTCGTTTAGACGCTCACATTGACGTTCAAGTTAACATTTATATTTTCCTAGATGTAAATAGTTATGTTGACATGATAATCGTATTCACATTTACCAAAATGTGAACATTGACGTTGATGTTCATGTTGATATTGATGTTTTTGTTGACGCTGACATTGAAGTTAGCGTTCATGCTAACATTGATGATGACGTTGACGTTCATTATTACATTCACATTTATGTTCAAGCTTATGTTTTTGTTGATGTTGATGTTCACATTGACGTTGAAGTTGATGTTCATATTGACTTTTTAGTTGAAATTGGCGTTGACGTTCAAGTTCACGTTTATGTTTACATTTACGTCCACGTTGACATTAATATTGACATTCACATTCACATTGATGTTTATGTTTACGTTGACATTTATATTCATGTTGATATTTATGTTGACTTTCACATTGACGTTGGCGTTCACAATGATGCCAATATTTACATTTATGCTGACATTCACATTTATGCTGACGTTTGCATTGATATTGCTCTTGACATTCACATTGACGTTGACGTTCACATTGACATTTACATCTATGTTGATGATAGCGTTGATGTTAACATTTACGTTGATATTCAGTTGATGTTGATATTTACGTTAAAGTTGACGTTAACGTTGTAGTTTATGTTGACTTTTACATTCATATTCATGCTAAAGTTCATGTTGACTTTCACATTGATGTTGATATTGATGTTGACATTAAAATTGACGTTGACATTGAATTTGAAGTTGATGTTGATGTTGACAGTGACGTTTATGTTCAGTTAACCTTTACGTTGATGTTAAAGTTCAAGTGACATTTACGTTGATATTGACGTCAATATTAACATTGATGTTCACGTTAACGTTCACGTAGTCTTTTAGGTTTACATTTATGTTTACCGTCCCATTGATGTTCATACATACATTCATGCTTACATTGAAGTTAACGTTAACGTTAACATTAAGGCTTATGTTGACATTCACATTTCACGTTCATATTGACATTCACACTAATGTTTATGTTGACATAGATATTGATGTTTATGTTGACGTTCACAATGATGTTTACATGTACATTGACGTTAACATTTACGTTGACGATGACATTATTGACGTTCATATTAAGGTAATATTGACGTGGAGGTTCATACTAACGTTGATATTTACATCGATGTTGACTTTAACGTTCACATTGACGTTTATTTTTATGTTGACGTTTACATTGATGTTGATGATCATGTTTTTATTTACCAAGACGTAGACATATTTATGGACATTGAGGTTGACATTGAGTTTGATGTTAACGTTTATATTAATGTTGACATGGACGTTGACGTCCACACTTACATTGACATTCACGTTGACATTGACATTCATTCACGTTGACATTCATGTTGACATTCACACTGACGTTCATATTTATGTTCATGTTCATGTTCACATTCACATTGATGTTGATTTTCACGTTAACATTTATTTTTACGTTGACATTTACGTTGATGTTTAAAACCAGGTTCGTGTTTACTAACACATTGATATTTACATAGACATTGACATTGACATTGACGTTCATATTGATATTGAAGTTTTCGTTTATGTTGACGTTGAATTTAATGTTCACATTGAGGTTCACATTTTTGTTGATGTTTACGTTCATATTTACTTTGATGGTCATTTTGACATTTACATTAACGTACACGTGGCATTCACGTTTTCGTTGATGTTTATGTTAATGTTGACATTCACGTTCACGTTGACATTGATGTTGACGTTCATGTTCACGTTGATGTTGACTTGTATATTCACATAAACATTGACGTAGACATTGACGTTCACGTTCACTTTCACATTGACATTGACATTCACATTGACATTTACGTTCACGTTGAAGTTGACATTGACATTCACATTGACATTGACGTTCATATTAACATTCACATTGACATTGACATGGACGTTAATGTTGACGGTGAAGTTTAAATTGATGTTCACATTTACATTGACATAAACATTTATGTTCACATTAACATTGATGTTGAAATTTATGTTGAAGTTGATGTCTACGTTTATGTTTTTCCTATTTATGTTCACATTGATGTTGATTTTACATTCATGTATAAATTGACGATTACATAGATGTTGACATTGATGTTGATGTTGATGTTGAAATTGACGTTGATGTTGGCGTACATGTTGACATTGACGACGTTCACACTAATAATTGTAATACCTCGCAAATGACTTATACGAATATAGAGCCTAATGTGGTTTTCATGATGGTATAAGCTCCTAAAATTGTCTATAATGTGCTATTGAGACAGCGTATAGAGTTTAGGTGATTTAAAGGTAAAACGTCAAGGGACGTCCAAGACATTTGACGACTAAGTCACCTGTGTGCCTCATATGTGTTTTAAGTGTTTATGTGTATTTTAAGATGTTGTAAAGTTCTTAAATGAGTTATTATAGTGTTTATAGGAAGTGTGTCATGTTGCGTGAATTTTGGAGGTCAAACGTTCAAGAATGTCCATGATGTTTGAAAGGGTTGCCTTGAAATGACCTTGTGTTCCTATGCATGTTTTCGTGGACTTTTACGTGTTCGGTTTGGATGAATTCATGTGAGAGGTCCTAAACTCGTATAAAAACATATTTTGGTTGTTAATGTCCGATCAAAAATCCCCAAAGACCATCTAAGGGTCCTTGAGGAAGGACCCATGTTGGTGGCAAAAAGTACCTAAGACAATTCCACCTATGGATGGGAAATGACGGTGAGTGGTTTGGTCGACGCCCTGCAGGTTGAGTGATTCATTAGGGAGTTAGACTAGGGATATAAGATCACATTTTCCATCCTCTCAACCCATCGACGGAGGACAGGACAGTTCGTTTGTGGACTAATGCCTCGTTGATGGTCAAGTCGTCGATTGCAGTCATTGTTAAGTTAGGGATGAAGTTGTAAATTCACCTATGTCCAAATAAGATAAAGGTGGTTAATTAGGGGTCTTTTGGTTAATTTAAACATGTTTATAAGTCTTTAAAATTTAGAAAAATTTATTCTTCAAAATAAAATCTTAAATTCTCTAAGAAATTGTCTAGAACTCCATTGGAGACAAAATTGAAGGAAGGGTTCTGAATGGAGGTTTTAGTGGTGAGTTGTTATCAAATTGGAGGATTAGCTTTATTTAGGTATTGATTTTTTTCCTTGAATCTCTATTTATCAAGGATCCAACATTCAAAGAAGTTTCCTAAAGTTAGCAAAGATGAATTGTAAAAAATCATGATGTATCCATGGGTTGTTGCATTAAAGTTTTTTAAGCATTAAATATTGATTGAATTGTTATTAATTAGATTATTTTAACTCAATTAACCTATGAACCCATGTAACTGATGAACCCTAGTTTTTGACTGCTTGATAGGTTAAGTGATTTGGACTTAATACTGATAAATTTTGGTTTAGTTTTCTATGGTCTATTGAAGGATATAGGAATTGTATTCAATTCATGTATAGGTTGTCTTAGATTTGTAAATATATATTGAGTTGACCTACTTTCATTCAGTATCATAGTTTTTATTGCATTGATGTTCATGGCCATGGGTAAGGTCCTTATGGTACTGAATTGAATGATTTAGACATGGATTGAAGTGGAGAGTATGGATTAGTTGTACTCTACCCTAAGTCTCTTTATTTTATGTTAATTTTACTTTAATTATGGTGTGATTCGTATGGTCCACTTAAGGTGGCGGTGTTAAATGCTTTACTTGCTATTGATATGGCCTTGTCGGCGTTACTTTATGTATTACAATAATCATGGCCTTGTCGACACTACTTCAAGTATTATGATGATTTATGTATTTGATTTATGTGAAGTATGAGCATATCTATCTAAATGTTAAGTAATGTGAAAGTATGTGTTCTTCTATTTATAATATGAGATCATGTTAGACTATAACTATGTGATTACATGTGTAGTCTTAGATTTGATGCATGATTGTTCCTAAACTATATTAGTATATGATGATTATATTGATGATGTTATAGAAAGGTATATGATTACATAAAGATGATAACGGTCATTCCTAAGTGATTTAAAGAATGATATGTTCTATGTTTTAAAGTAAATTATGATGTGTTTTGTTTTGGTATACTTGTGTGCCTTACTTGATACATGTATGAATGATATGTGAATATGAGATGTCTTGACTAGGTAGAATGAGTGCACCCTTGTCATGTATGAATGAATGATATGTGACAGGCAGATAATATTAAGAAGTTCATGTACCTGGAACCTTAAAGATAGTTGTAAGGTTATGAATGTTGAAGTCGACACCCGTAATGGTATCCTTCATGTAATGGAATGGTAGACTTAGGGTTTATTGACAAGAATGACTTCATATAATCCTTAGGAAATTCATAATGAGCTATCTTAGTCGCCATTGAAAAGTATCCCCAGTGTAACTCTTTGGTAATGTGAATGTGATTGGGTTATGAACTAGATATGTAACCCCTTGGTATGAACCTTTAATGTCAATTACTCTATGAGAACAAAGGCTAGCGGCAACACTTTGAAAATCAAAGACGTGTTCTAGATCCTAACATAAGTTTCATAAGGTTTAGACACTATTTTAAGGTCCATTTTAATGAATATAAGTCATTTAGGAAGTCTAGAAACAAAAAAGTCAAAGAACGTTCATGACGTTCGGAAACTAGTTCAAGGTGGTACTTGTGTACTTTAGCCCATTTGACAAGTTTTTTGTAGTCGGAAAATGATGAAAATAGGTGGAAGGGTTTTTAAAATGTGTTTAAGTTTATTCACGGTCGAATCATTCGGGTATGAATCTCAAAGTACCAACCATGGGCCCTTGAGGATGACCCTAGCAAGAGTGGGCAAAAACTGTCAAAAGACAGTGCCACCAACGGATGCCACATATAGGCCGACGGTGAATCGTTAGGGCCTCAATGCCACTGTTGATGGTAACTTTTCCAACATCCTTGGTGGGTCATGTTACATAATCTCTGACCAAGAGGACGCATGTGCAGCACAAAAGGGAATACTGGCCGTCGATTGACCCAAGATACGTTGATCGTGGTGTCGTCTATGGTCACTGTAATTTTTTGGACGTTTATAATTAGTTTGAATCAATTAATTGAGGGAATAGGTCTTTATTCAGGGTATTATGGAAGCCTGATAAAGTTAATTAACCCACCATATAAAGAACCCAACCCTATTGGACTAATCACAACTCACAAAAACAAAACTCTCTCCATTCTCTCTTGGTTCTCTCTCTACTGGAAAACACCATTGAAGACCAAGAAATGAGAGGGTTTAAGGTCATCAAAGGGTCAATTTCCTCCATAAATCTTCATAAATTACAAGGTATGGTATCTAATTCACCTTTGAGACCTCAATCCTCATATGGTTCAATCAAATTGATTTTAAAAGTTGAGTTTTCATCCAATGCAAAATTGATGTTATGAATTGATTTGTTTATGATTTATTTTGGATATATTGAATATATTAACATGTATTACAACCTAATTATGATATATGTTGATTGTTTGGTCCAATTTGTAGAAGATGACCTTTACACCTTAACACTAGGTTTTGATTTTTATATGTATTATGTTGTATTGGTTCAGTAAGATTGATTATTGGTAGAATTCCTACTAGATTGTGTGTTTATACTAATTATGAATGAATTAGGGTTAATTGTATTCCTATCATGCTAGTCGTTGAGAATTTTATCTAGGTTATGAAGTACATTGTGAATTGACCTATGTATCTTGTCTTAAGCTATGATGTAGTATTGAATTGTGATGTAGTGATTCTTCTAGCCTTGTTTTCATGTTGGTTACTGATTTATGATGATGTATACCGAAATTGGGTTGAATTGAGGGTTTGTGGTAAGACCTTGATGATGAACTATGAAGTAGACTTTGTAATTCTTCTGATCCCTATCCTTTAATTCAAATTGTAGTTAATTGTGCTTAAGTCATGATATTGTATTGGAGTATGCCTTTTGTTATGATTGATAGGATGGTATAATTCTGCATTGAAATTTCTTGATTATTATTGTAAGGTGTTGGCTCAAAATGTAAATGTTATATGGAGGGTGAACGATATACAAATGTGTGTTATCATGATATGAAGATGTTAATGTGTTAACCACACCTATATCAAGTGTAATGAAAAGATAATTACCCATGCAATTCTTATTGAGCAATGATGATGATGTTAATACAAGGGTAAGAACCTACGAACTACAATAAGATATGATGATTAAAAAATATATTTCAAAATGGAACTCTAGATTAGCACCGAGTGAACTAGAGTAAGGAGTGTCCCTTCCCAGATAGGGAAAGTAGGATCATTAATGTACTCTTGAGATTGGAGACTACAATTCATGTAGCATAAAGAGGGTCCAAACTATATCTCACAGTTCTTGAAGTATGTTGCCCCATAGGATTACTAGTTAGTGGATCCATGTAGTTGCTATGTTCATATTTTGGTACTACCTTGGCAAGAAGTCCACCTTCTTTTTGTGTCAGGTTCCATGACACCGGATTACATATCAACTCATGTTGTCAATGTATCTTAGGGAAAGATGTTCCCAAAGGTAAAATGAACTATAGGATTGAAGTCTAACTAAGATGGTCGAAGGGGTTGGGTTAGTCTAGGTAAGGACATGGGACTTTGTTCAAACATTACACTAGGTATCCTTGAACGGAGCCTTAGGAGGATGTTCTTATGTATTAAAATACTTATAATGATATATGATATGTATATGATGAACTTGTACAAAGTTGATACTATATGTTGATTGGTGTCACTTATGAAATTTTTTTTGTATAGACTGTTAAAGTATGATGCTATGTACGCTTAAATGTTATGATATGTGATGTAGGATGTTACTCATGACTCTTTACGTGACTTTGCTTGTTCATTGCATTTGTTGACTTAATAAGGGTTCATCGCTAATGGTCTTGCTTTGGTTATATTAAAATATGCTCATATTAATGCTTTTTATTATTATGGCTTGATGATAGAGTTAATTTGTAATGTATTCAACTACATGCTATGCATGTTGATTTGACTAGACTTGATCGTGTTGTTCTTGTGATGTACATGCATAAGACTTAATGAATATGCCTAACTGATTTGGTATGGGCGTTTTGAATGTGCATAAAGGTTTTTAATGAAAAATGCATGCTATATGAGATGTCCCATTTTCTTAGCATGTTTTAAAAGTATGTTAGCATATGGTCTCATACTTAGTACAAGTGTTGTACTAACACCATTTCTTCCTTGTCCCCAACATTTTAGGTTCTGGTAATTGAAGTGCTTTTGAAGACGACTTGAAGAAGATTTGGAACTCTTGATCATCCATGTATGGTAGGTCCTCACTTTCCGAGGGCGATGCCACTATCTAGATAATGCAGTTGTTTTGAGTTTAAGACATCTCTGTTTCTCTCTTTTCCATTTAGTATGAAACATTGAATAACCCATGTGAGGCATTCTTTATTTTCATGCATGGGTTATGCCTAAGTTCTTGTAATCTTATTAGATGGTCATGAGTTTAGACGACTATAATTTCTATGTTATATTTCTGATTCTTATGTGCATTAAAAGTAAAAAACTAAGTAATCTTCCTATATGAAGGGTCTATGTATATTCTATATATATGTACTATGTGTACATGTAAACAAAAGTTTTAATTTTTTCGTTAAAATTTGTCATACGAATAGAATGATATAAGCTAAAAAGCTAGTCTTAGTCGTCAAGGTGGACTATCAAGCTGATTACGTCTAGGGGCTATTCCTAGATGTGACAAACTTTATATCACAGCATGAGGTATAATATCTTTGAGTAGATGTCTCTCTCAACCACGTCAATGTAGGTTCATATTCGTAATTGTTAAGCGCTCTACACTTATGAATAGGAATCTATGAGATGCTTAGGAAACTCTCACCTTTTTGGAAGTACAATATCGTGCCTTTGTAGTGTTAACTCTATGTGCTTTTGCATCTTTTCCTCTTATTGTGATTATTTGCTATAAATACTCGAAGGAATGGGACGTTTAGACTTGAAGAAGAGATTGACAATGCGGGAGTTCCTCCCCATGGTGATCAAGTTCCTCGTCTTAAGGATGATGTGAATGATGACCAAGCCCCGGTGAATCTACTCCTTTAATAGATGCGAACGTAAGGGACACTCTCTTTCGAATGTCCCAAGCTATTGCCACCCAAGCACAAGATGCCACTACTCAAGCCCAATCCAAGATGGCCTAAGATAATCGGGAGGTTGTACCCCGAGCTCATAAACAAATTGCCACCATGGCCTCCCGTTTAAGGGATTTTACTAGAATGAACCCTCCTACTTTCTATGGGTCCAAAATTGAAGAAGATTCTCAAAAGTTCATCGATGAAATCTACAAGATCCTCTATGCTACGGGGATGTCTACTACTGTAATGTACGAGTTGGCTACCTATCAACTAAAGGATGTGGATGAATCATTGTATATCCAATGGAGGGACAATTGGCCTTTAAGAGGTTGACCTGTTATTTGGGAAGTTTTCAAGAACGCTTTTCTTGAAAGGTTATTTCCTAGGGAAAAGAGGGAAAGTACAGTTGTGGAGTTCATCAACCTTCGCCAATGAGGTATGGGTGGGTGTTCATGAATACTACTTTGAAATTCACTAAATTGTCAAAATATGCTCCTTCTTTGGTTTCCGATCCTAGATATGAAACGAGCGATTTTGTGACGGGGGTGTCAGATGATTTGCAATAGGAATGTCATTTGGCTATGATACGTGACATCATCAACATTTCTCGTCTTATGGTTCATGCTCAAAATGTAGAAGAGTCAAGGGCTTAGAGGAAGAGTAGAGGGTCTAAGAGGGTAAGGTCTTTTGATTGAGGTCCTCAAAGGGAAGGCTTGAGATACAAGATAAGACTAGGATGAAGATATGGCTTTCTAATAAAGTTCCTTCTATTTTTCCTAAGGAAAGAGATGATAGGGTATCTATACCTAGGATTAATAAGGGAAAGGGTACTAGTTCACTAACCGAAAAGCAAAATTGTGGAATGTGTGGCAAGAAGCACTATGGTGATTGTCTTAAGGGGACAAAAAAATGTTTTTGTTGTGGTAAAAGTGGGCACAAGGTTAGGTATTTCCCTAATATGAGGGGTAAAGACAAGGGTAGTGCTCAATATCAATTATGTGGTTCAAATGATGCTCAAAAAAAGAATCACTTGTATGCTCTCCGCTCTAGGGGTGAGAAAGAGACTTCTCCCGACGTGGTGACCAATATGTTGAAAGTCTTCTCTATAGATGTATATGACTTACTTGATCCCGGTTCCACTTTATCATTTGTTACCCCTGTAGTAGCTATTAAGTTAAACATTTTCCCCAAATCTTGCATGAACCTAATATAGTGTCTACCCCGGTGGGTGAGTCGTTTATTTCAAAAAGGGTGTAAAGAAATTTCACTATTATGTCTCCCAATTGAATTTTATATGTTTAGCTAGTAAAACATGATATGCTTGATTTTGATGTCATTTTGGGTATGGATTGGTTGAATGCTTTTTTTGCCTCTATAGGTTGTAGAACAAGGGTGGTGAAATTTAACTTTCCAAATTTTCCAATCTTAGTGTAGTAGGTGGGAAATTCTATTCATAGTGGTCGCATCTTCTTTTGTTTTAAAGCATGCAAATTGATCTCTAAAGAGTGTTTAGATTATATAGTAAGAGTCCAAGATCTAGACTTTGAAATTACTCCCATTGAAATGGTCCCCGTAGTGAGGGAATTTCTCAAGGTCTTTCTGTAACGACCTGTTTAGTCGTTTTGAGCAGCAGATTTTATTTCTGGAAAAACTGTCTTGGTCGACGGATCCCACGACGGACCTTCATGGGAACGACGGACCGTCGAGGGGGTCTCGTTCCAAAACACTTAGAATTCTGAAATTTAGGTACTGAAATCGACTCTCTGAACTTCGTGACGGAATGGCAGGACGGACCATCGCAGGCACGATGGACCGTCACAAATCTTTCCACAGAATTAACTCTCTGAACTTTGTGACGGACCTGCAGGACGGACCGTCACAGCCATGACGGACCGTCATAGGTAGCGTAACCCTGACTGGGTCGGATTTCTATTAAAAGTTTTAAGGGGCGTTTTGGACTATTCATGCTTATAATTATAAAGTTAGTGGATTAATTTTAATAATTCAATTTGTTGGGGGTTAAAGGAGATGACCTTGGAATAATTAGTGGGTTATTTTTATCATCTTTTATACTTAATTATATGACAATTAGGGTAAAAGAAAGAGGGTTTGAATAAGAAAAACAGAAAGAACAGAGAGAGAGAGAGAGAGAGAGAAACGAACGAGAGAAGAGGAACGAAGAGGACAACAGAGCTTTGGGGAATTAGCTTGTTTGATCGCAATTCTTCAGTGGAGGTAGGTAATGGCTTATGCTATTCGTAGTAAACTCTTAATAGCGAATGATATGTGTTGGGGAGTATTATAAAGTCTTCTATATGCTTAATTGTGTGCTTACATGATGTGATTGTATAATTGTGATGAATTAGCATGATGAAGCTATTGAATCATGAATCCTAAATGTACTTTGTTAATGATGATGCCTTGGTATAAAAGAAGGATTGATGAACTAAAGTAATGAGATTAGAGGATCGGGTGTCACGTTCCGACACCAGGATAGTAATAGAGGATCGGGTGTCACGTTCCGGCACCAGGATAGTATATGGATGAGAGTGTCACGTTCCGACACCTGGATAGTATATGGATCGGGTGTCACGTTCCAGCACTAGGATAGTATATGGATTGGAGTGTCACGTTCCGACACCAGGATAGTATATGGATCGGGTGTCACGTTCCGGCACCAGGATAGTATATGGATCGGAGTGTCACGTTCCGACACCAGGATAGTATATGGATCGGGTGTCACGTTCCGACATCAGGATAGTATATGGATCAGAGTGTCACGTTCCGACACCAGGATAGTAGTAGTGGAGCGGAGTGTCACGTACCGACACAAGAGGAATAAAGATAATGAATCTTGAATTATGATAATATACTAAATTGTAAAGAACTAATTCCCAAATGAGTATGATGGAGAGGCTTGAGTCCTCATTGATGTGCTTTGTGTTGTGACAAAGGGTTATGGTAATTGTTAATGTCTCCTGTTAAGAATATTAGTTGATTTTATGTTATTATATGATATATACTGTTTTCTATTTTGAGTTGGCCGATGATACCTACTCAGTACTTGTGCCTTTTACTGACCCCTACTTGTATTTGTTTTCTTTGATAATTGTGGAGTGTAGCAAACGTACCGTCGTCTTCAACTCAACCGCAACTCTAGCCAGTCTTCATCAAGCCAGATATCAGGGTGAGCTATTTCTTCTAGGTTGGACTGGATCTTCCTCTTCATGTCTTGATGCCTTGAACTTCCGGCATGGACTAGCTTTTTATTTATTTTAGCTTCTTAGATACTCTTAGATTTAGTAATTTGAGGATATATGTTCTTGTGGTGATGACTTCCAGATTTTGGGGATAATGATTGATAAATTTTAGAAGTTATTTAATTGATTTCGTTAATGAGTTTTAAGTCTTCCGCATTGTATTTTGTTCAATATGTTGGGGTTTTGATTGGTTGGTTCGCTCACATAGTAGGATAAGTGTGGGTGCCACTCGCGGCTCATTTTGGATCGTGAAAAACTTGGTATCAGAGCATTAGGTTCGTTGGTCTCATCACACAAGAACGAGTCTAGTAGAGTCTTAAGGAACGGTAGGGGGACACCTTTACTTTTCTTTGAGAGGCTATAAGACTTTAGGAAAATTCCATTCTTTCTTACTTTCTTTCGTGCTATTACTTGGATCCAATTGGTATCTAGGTGATACAAATTGGTATCTGACAATCTTCACTCTATTTCGCAGATGGTTAGAACTAGAGCAACAACGGTGCCAACACCAACACCGGCAAGACAAGATGCAAGTGAGCCAGCCACTGGGGCTGTAGCTCGAGAAGGATTAGTGGCAAGAGGCCGTGGTAGAGGTCACGGGAGGACGTCCTCTAGAGGAAGAGGACAAGCACCTGGCCCATCTAGTACTAGGGCGGTGACTCCTCCATCGACTAAGGAAGTAGTAAGAGAGGGTGAGGAAGGGGAAAGTGAGCAAGTGCAGAATGAGGAACTACCACCCCAACCTACCCCAGAGATGATTAATCAGGTTCTTGCTTATCTTAGTGGGTTATTTGACCAAGGCCAGACACCTCCAGTGTTTTCTGCACCAGCACCTCAGGTTCCGGAAGTACGACAGGCCGCTGATGAGGCTCCCCGCATGGATGCCTCATTGGAAATAGGCACGTTTCCTCGTTTGACCACAGGGCATATAATGACAAGTGATCAGCATGAACTTTTCAGTAAGTTCTTGAAATTGAAACCTCCAGTCTTCAAAGGTGCTGAATCTGAGGATGCGTATGATTTTCTGGTTGATTGTCATGAGTTACTACATAAAATGGGCATAGTGGAACGATTTGGCATTGAGTTTGTAACCTATCAGTTTCAGGGAAATGCCAAAATGCGGTGGCGGTCACATGTTGAGTGTCAACCTGCCCAGGCACCACCTATGACTTGGGCGTAATTCTCTAGCTTATTTATGGAGAAGTATATCCCCCGGACCTTGAGGGATAGGAGGAGAGATGAGTTCTTGAGCTTAGAGCAAGGCAGGATGTCGGTGACTGCGTATGAGGCTATGTTTCGTGCATTATCAAGTTATGCCACCCAGCTTTGTTTCAGTCCACAAGAGCGGATTCGCCATTTTGTGAAGGGTTTGAGGTCAGATTTGCGGATTTGAGCCTTACAGGTAGCGGCTACAGCAAAATCCTTTCAGGAAGTGGTAGACTTCGTGATAGAGGTTGAAGGAGTGAAGCCAGATGACTTCACCATGACATCGACATCAAAAAGGTTTCGTAAGGGAGGTTAGTTTGATGGTTCTTACACCAGAGGGCAGGGTTCAGGAGGTTATCCACCCGACCTATTCAGTCTTCACTACAGACTGTAGTTGGGGGTCCACCACAGACCAGTCAACACTTCTCCGAGTTTGGAGGTTATCCCCAGACTTCGTCATTCTCACAGAGACCTATGCTTGAATTTAGAGAGTGTTATGGATGTGGGGAGACTTGACACATTAAGAGGTATTGTCCAAAACAGAGTTACAGACCTCAAATAGTCAGAGGTAGAGGTGGTCATGGAAGAGGCCGTCATTCTGGAGGACGTGGTGGCCGAGGTAATGGTGGTCACCAAAACGGCCGGGGTGACGGTCAAACTAGAGCCACTACAGCACAACATGGTAGGGGCAACGGGCAGACAGGTGATAGGGCCCATTGTTATGCTTTCCCCGGGCAGTCTGAAGCGGAGACATCTGATGCTGTTATCACAGGTAATCTTTTGGTTTGTGATTGCATGGATTCTGTATTATTTGATCCTGGCTCCATATTTTCATATGTATCTTCCTCATTTGCTACTGGTCTTAATTTACATTGTGAATTGCTTGACATGCCTATTCGTGTTTCTACTTCGGTGGGTGAGTCTATTATAGTTGAAAAGGTATATAGGTCTTGTCTGGTGACTTTTGTGGGGATCAATACTCATGTAGACTTGGTTATCTTAGAAATGGTTGATTTCGATATAATTCGGGGTATGACTTGGCTTTCTCCGAATTTTGCAATCCTAGATTGTAATGCTAAGACTGTAACATTGGCCAAGCCTGGGACAGATCCGTTAGTGTGGGAGGGTGACTACACTTCAACTCCAGTTCGTATCATCTCCTTTCTTCGTGCTAACAGAATGGTTAGTAAAGGTTGTTTAGCGTTCTTGGCACACCTCAGGGATGATACTACTCAAGTACCTTCAATTGAGTCGGTTTCGATAGTCCGTGAGTTTCTGGATGTGTTCCCTGCAGACCTTCCTGGTATGCCACCGGATAGGGATATCCACTTTTGCATTGATCTGGAGCCGGGTACTCGGCCCATTTCCATACCCCCTTATAGGATGGCCCCAACGGAGTTAAGGGAATTAAAGTCCCAACTTCAAGAGTTCTTAAGTAAAGGATTCATTAGACCAAGTGCATCCCCTTGGGGTGCTCCGGTGTTATTTGTAAAGAAGAAGGATGGGAGTTTTCGGATGTGCATAGACTACCGGCAGTTGAACAAGGCAACTATTAAGAACAAGTACCTCATTCCTCGCATTGATGACTTGTTCGATCAGTTACAAGGTGCTTGTGTCTTCTCTAAGATAGACTTGAGATTCGGTTATCATCAATTGAAAATACGGGCAACGGATGTGCCAAAGACTGCTTTTCGAACCAGGTATGGACATTACGAATTTGTTGTAATGTCTTTTGGTCTTACGAATGCCCATGCTGCTTTCATGAGCTTGATGAACGGGATTTTAAGCCATATCTGGATCTCTTTGTGATCGTATTTATTGATGATATACTGATATACTCCAAGAGTAAGAAGGAACATGAGGAGCATCTGAGAATTGTGCTGGAAGTATTAAGGGAGAAAAGTCTTTATTCCAAATTCTCCAAGTGTGAGTTTTGGCTAGATTCAGTGACCTTCTTGGGGCACGTGGTTTCTAAGGATGGAGTGATTGTGGATCGTTCTAAGATTGAGAAAGTGAAGAATTGGGTAAGACCTACTAATGTGTCAGAAGTAAGGAGCTTTGTTGGTTTAGCTAGCTATTACCGTCGATTTGTCAAGGGATTCTCTTCTATTGCTTCCCAATTGACGAACTTGACTAAGCAGAATGTTCCATTTGTATGGTCAGATGAATGTGAGGAAAGCTTTCAGAAACTCAAGACCTTGCTGACTACTGCAACTATCCTTACCTTGCAAGTAGAAGGCAAGAATTTCGTTGTTTATTGCGATGCATCTTATTCTGGGTTGGGTGTAGTGCTAATGCAAGAAAAGAATGTAATTGCTTATGCTTCGAGACAATTAAAGGTGCATGAACGTAACTATCCGACCCATGATTTGGAGTTGGCTGCGGTAGTGTTTGCATTAAAGCAATGGAGACACTATCTATATGGGGTTAAGTGTGAAGTCTATACGGATCATCGTAGCCTACAGTATGTCTTTACTCAGAGGGATTTGAATTTGAGACAGAGGATATGGATGGAACTAGTGAAGGACTATGATGTTACTATCTTGTATCACCCAGGAAAGGCTAATGTTGTGGCAGACGCCTTAAGTAGAAAAGCAGGGAGCATGGGAAGCCTAGCTCACTTACAGGTTTCCAGACGCCCATTGGCTAGAGAGGTTCAGACCCTGGCTAATGACTTTATGAGGCTAGAAGTAAATGAGAAGGGAGGATTCTTGGCCTGTGTGGAGGCAAAATCTTCTTTTCTTGACAACATCAAGGGAAAATAGTTTGATGATGAGAAACTAAGCCGAATTCGGGATATGGTGTTGCGAGGAGAGGCTAAAGAAGCAATATTTGTTGAGGAAGGTATTTTGAGAATTAAGGGAAAGGTATGTGTGCCCCGTGTTGATGATTTGATCCACACTATTCTTACACAGGCTCATAGTTCCGGATATTCTATACATCCTGGTGCAACCAAGATGTACCGTGACCTAAACCAACACTTTTGGTGGAGTAGAATGAAGCGCGACATTGTTGAGTTTGTTGCCAAGTGTCCAAATTGTCAGCAAGTAAAGTACGAACACCAGAGGCCCAGAGGAACACTTCAGAGAATGCCCATTCCTGAATGGAAGTGGCAGAGAATTGCAATGGACTTCGTGGTTGGTCTTCCAAAGACATTGGGAAAGTTTGATTCTATTTGGGTAATTGTGGACAGATTTACTAAGTCTGCTCACTTCATTCCGGTTAAGGTGACCTACAATGCAGAGAAGTTAGCCAAAATCAATATCTCAGAAATTGTTCGATTGCATGGAGTTCCACTTTCCATCATATCAGATAGAGGTACGCAGTTTACTTCTAAGTTTTGAGAACATTGCATGCGGAATTAGGTACTAGGTTGGACCTTAGTACTGCATTTAACCCTCAGACCGATGGTCAGTCTGAGCGGACAATTCAGGTATTGGAAGATATGCTTCGTGCATGTGTGATAGAATTTGGTGGTCATTGGGATAACTTCTTACCCTTAGCGGAGTTTTCAGACAATAATAGCTATCACTAAAGTATTGATATGGCTCCATTTGAAGCATTGTATGGGAGGAGATGTAGGTCTCTCATTGGTTGGTTTGATGCATTTGAGGTTAGACCTTGGGGTACTGACCTTTTGAGGGATTCATTGGAGAAAGTGAAATCTATTCAAGAAAAGCTTTTAGCGGTGCAAAGTAGGCAAAAGGAATATGCAGATCGAAAGGTTAGAGACTTGGAGCTTATGGAGGGTGAGCAAGTTTTGCTAAAGGTTTCGCCCATGAAAGGGGTGATGCGGTTTGGTAAAAGAGGTAAGCTAAGCCTAAGGTATATTGGACCATTTGAAGTACATAAGCGAGTAGGGGAGGTGGCTTATGAATTTGCCTTGCCTCCAGGGCTGTCTGGAGTGCATTCGGTATTTCATGTGTCTATGTTGAAAAGATACCATGGGGATGGAAACTACATCATTCGTTGGGATTCAGTTCTGCTTGATGAGAATTTGACTTATGAGGAGGAGCCTGTTGCCATTCTAGATAGAGAAATTCGCAAGTTGAGATCGAGGGAGATTGCATCCATCAAAGTTCATTGGAAAAATCGACCAGTTGAGGAGTCAACTTGGGAGAAGGAGGCTGATATGCAAGAAAGATACCCACACCTGTTCACAGATTCAGGTACTCCTTTTCGCCCTTGTTTTTCTTCTTATGATCGTTCGAGGACGAACGATGGGTAAATTGGTATCTATTGTAACGACCTGTTTAGTCGTTTTGAGCAACAAATTTTATTTCTGGAAAAACTGTTTTGGTCGACGGATCCCACGACGGACCGTCATGGGCACGACGGACCGTCGAGGGGGACTCGTTCCAAAACACTTAGAATTCTGAAATTTGGGTCATGAAATCGACTCTCTGAACTTCGTGACGGAATGGCAGGACGAACCGTCGCAGGCACGACGGACCGTCACGAATCTTTCCACAGAATTAACTCTCTGAACTTTGTGACGGACCTGCAGGACGGACCGTCACAGGTTGCGTAACCCTGACAGGGTCGGGTTTCTATTAAAAGTTTTAAGGGGCGTTTTGGACTATTCATGCTTATAATTATAAAGTTAGTGGATTAATGTTAATAATTCAATTTCTTGGGGGTTAAAGGAGATGACCTTGGAATAATTAGTGGGTTATTTTTATCATCTTGTATACTTAATTATATGACAATTAGGGTAAAAGAAAGACGATTTGAATAAGAAAAACAGAAAGAACAGAGAGAGAGAAACGAACGGGAGAAGAGGAACGAAGAGGACAACAGAGCATTGGGGAATTAGCTTGTTTGATCGCAATTCTTCGGTGGAGGTATGTTATGGTTTATGCTATTCTTAGTAAACTCTTAATAGAGAATGATATGTGTTGGGTAGTATTATAAAGTCTTCTATATGCTTAATTGTGTGCTTACATGATGTGATTATATAATTGTGATGAATTAGCATGATGAGGCTATTGAATCTTGAATCCTAAATTTACATTGTTAATAATGATGCCTTGGTATAAAAGAAGGCTTGATGAACTAAAGTAATGAGATTACAGGATCGGGTGTCATGTTCCGACACCAGGATAGTAATAGAGGATCGGGTGTCACGTTTTGGCACCAGGATAGTATATGGATCGGAGTGTCATGTTCCGAGACTAGGATAGTATATGGATCGGGTGTCACGTTTCGGCACCCGGATAGTATATGGATCGGAGTGTCACGTTCTGACACCAGGATAGTATATGGATCGGGTGTCATATTCCGACACAAGGATAGTATATGGATCGGAGTGTCACGTTCCGACACCAGTATAGTAGTAGTGGAGCGGAGTGTCACGTACCGACACAAGAGGAATAAAGATAATGAATCTTTAATTATGATAATATACTAAATTGTAAAGAACTAATTCCCAAATGAGTATGATGGAGAGGCTTGAGTCCTCATTGATGTGCTTGGTGTTGTGACCAAGGGTTATGGTAATTGTTAATGTCACCTGTTAAGAATATTAGTTGATTTTATGTTATTATCTGATATATACTGTTTTCTATTTTGAGTTGGCCGATGATACCTACTCAGTACTTGTGCCTTGTACTGACCCCTACTTGTATTTGTTTTCTTTGTTAATTGTGGAGTACAGCAAACGTACCGTCGTCTTCAACTCAACCGCAACTCTAGCCAGTCTTCATCAAGCCAGATATCAGGGTGAGCTATTGCTTCTAGCTTGGACTGGATCTTCCTCTTCATGTCTTGATGCCTTGAACTTCCGGCATGGACTAGCTTTTTATTATTTTAGCTTCTTAGATACTCTTAGATTTAGTAATTTGAGGATAGATGTTCTTGTGGTGATGACTTCTAGATTTTGCAGATAATGATTGATAAATTTTAGAAGTTATTTAATTGATTTCGTTAATGAGTGTTAAGTCTTCCGCATTGTATTTTGTTCAATATGTTGGGGTTTAGATTGGTTGGTTCGCTCACATAGTAGGATAAGTGTGGGTGCCACTAGCGGCTCGTTTTGGGTCGTGACACTTTCCTAATGATCTTCTCGGTTTCCTGCCGAGCGGAAAATCCTATTTCAATTCCTCGTTATCGGATGGATCAGATCCATTAGAAAAATTTGGAGGATTAACTCAAAGATTTAATAGACAAAGGCTTCATTAGACCTAGTATTTATCCATGGGGTGCTCCGGTTTTCTTTGTGAAGAAGAAGGATAGTCCCTTTTGGATGTGCATGGATTACCGCCAAATCAAAAAAGTCACAATCAAGATCAAGTATCCTCTCCCTCAGATGGATGATTTGTTTGATCAAATCCAAGGGGCAAGCTACTTTTCTAAGATTGACTTGAGATTGGGGTATCACAAACATAGGGTTAAAGGTGAGGATATACCAAAGACAACATTCCAGACTAAATATGGTAACTATGAGTTCTTAGTAATGTTATTTGGTCTCATGAATTCATCTGCAGCATTTACGGATTTCATGAATAGAGTATTTTGAAGTTACCTAGATTCATTTGTCATTTTCTTCATTGAAGATATCTTGGTATATTCGAAAAATGAGGGTGATCACATGAACTATTTGATATTGGTGTTACAAGTTCTTAAGGAGAACCAATATTTTGCAAAGTATAGCAAATTTGAGTTTTGGTGAACGTCGGTAGCATTTGTTGGTCATATCTTCTTTATTTAGGGAGTTGAGGTTGATCCAAGGAAAATTGAGGTGGTGAAAAATTGGCCTAGACTATTGACTCCAGCCGACACTACGAGTTTATTGGGTCTAGAAGGTTATTATCGGAGGTTTATGGATGGTTTTTCATCCAACGCATCTCCCTTGAATACATTGACCCAAAAGAGTAAGCAATTTAAGTGTTCATAGGCACGTGAGAAAAGCTTCCAATTCTTTAAAGATAGGCTTATTTCGGCTCTAGTGTTGACTTTATTGGAGGGTACAAAATGGTTTCGTTGTGTATTGTGACACATCCCGAGTGGGTTTAGGGTGTGTACTTATTCAAGATGGGAAGGTAATATCATACTTGTAGGCGACCTAAAATGTATGAGAGAAACTATCTAACTCATCCCCTTGAATTAGAGGCCGTGGTATTTGCCTTAAAATTTTTAAGCATTCCTTGTATAGTGTTCATGTTTATATATATAACGGCGATATAATTAACCAATATGTTTTTACCTAAAATGAGTTGAATCTTTGACAAAGAAGGTGGTAAGAATTGTTGTAAGATTACGACATGAGTGTCCTCTATCACCCTGGCATGGCCAATGTGGTTGCAGATGCTCTAAGTCGTATGATCATGGGTAGTAGGTCTCATATAGGGGAAGACAGGAAAGGCCTAGTCACATATTTTCACAGGTTTGATAGATTGGGTGTTAGGTAGCAATATTCTCCATGTAAAAACTAGGAATCTAGACTTCGGATGCGACCAGCGTCGTTAGCCTCTCAGAGGTCACAGACAAGCCTCGTATTAGATTTCATCCCAATCATACAGTCAATTTGCAGAAATATTTAAAACTTTTCATACACTAATGAAGTATACTTAATCTTCATAATTAAGATTCATAAAAATATACGATATTCTAAAATTGCCTCACAAAAATAGATATCATCTAAGAGTGCAAATCTGGACTTAGCATATAAATAGTATCCAAAGAATATAATGGAAATAGCGTATTCTTAAAACTACTAAAAATCTATGTAAGCTAGACTATGAAAGATAACATCCCCTAAATTGAGGACCTACCAAGACATGGAAAAAGAGTTCCAAGCTTCTTCAAATCGACCTACTTAAGCTTCAATAGACGGAACCTACATTGTAGTAATGCAAATTACTGGGGTTAGTAGGCCACATGTAATAAGTATGGGTATATGCACATAACACATAAGGACATGCATGAAAAAGAATCATTTATCATATCTTTAGAAAAGATGCTAAGCTATGTAAAAATCATCAATGCACATACCATATAACTTATACAAGTTAAGGATTTCATTGACATCAAACATGATAATAATTAAAGACATATTATCATAGTCATGTTAACTTTTCATATTCAATAAATCCCATAAATCAACATGCAAAACACATACCAATTATCCCATCCCCAATCTACAAGTGCAATGGTCATGTGAAGCCCCATCATCCCACACAACCAAGTAGATATGATAGGAGACCACAAGTAAACCTTTGCTTCATATAACTTTTAACATATTTAGTCATCACTTCCTATATCAATATAACCAAATAACATATTAAACATAATAGCCAACATTCAATTAAGAGTAACATCATATATAATAAACATATATCTTTCATATGATCATATTAATAAAGAAAAATCTCCTAGGACTTCCCTTAGATTCAACTCGTGCAATGTCTAGGTAGCGTCCCATACCACTACCTATATTAAACAAACTCCTCAAGTCACCCTAGTCGACGTTCACTTACTTGTCTTTTGTTTTACATATGGGAACATAAGCCTAACTAACATAGATCATGTGATATAAACATGGATCCTGTGTCTTCTCCACACTAAAAAGAGGTGTTCTACTGGCCAAAGTTAAACCTAATATGACATAGCTTTCTAGGTGGATCCACTAGCTAGTATCCTATGGTGGCAACATAGTTCAAGAACTAATAGATGTATTAGATACCCATAGTTCCACATTACATGTAAGCCTCAATCTAATGAGAATCATTATGAACCTACCTTCCCCTAGGGAAGGGACACTTCCCATATCTAGTTCATCGGTTCTTAGATTAAGTCCCTTTTCTTTATATAACCTTTAATTTGTTTTTCATAATAAACTTTTCATAGGTCATAGGAAATTATCTCCTTGTAACATTATCCTGAGCTCTTTTAGATTAGATGAGAATTTTCCTTCAATCGTAACCTTTCTTTGTGAGATTAACAAAACATAATCAACTTGTGTATAACGTACAAGGAATATCATAAACTTGCATATTCGTGTTCTCATCATGATCTCACAATTTACAAATTCATAGCCAGAATATTCACATAGCAACATCATACATACTTTTCATAACATAGCATCACAACTTATAGGCTAACATAAATATCTTAGAGTATCACAATTTTAGAAGACTTACCTCTTGTTTCCAAGAACATTTTTCATCATAGGCTATTAATAATAGTACTTCGTAAAATACTCAATGACATAATAAAA
Organism: Solanum chilense; assembly: GCA_032847665.1. NCBI lineage: Eukaryota > Viridiplantae > Streptophyta > Magnoliopsida > Solanales > Solanaceae > Solanum > Solanum chilense. The sequence continues at coordinate 29,411,714 of CM064965.1, read as the reverse complement.
AACAACTCATATAATCATGTACAATATCAATACATAGCGTAGGAGAGGGTAAACAGATCATTAAAGGGTTCATTGAAACCTTAAATTCTAACCCTAATGTTTTCACGTTATCAAACACTACAACTTACCCATTTGAAACTATCACACAGGTAAAGATCATGTTTCACACGACATTCTAACATTATCAATAAATTACTCACAAGCAAAATTAGATATGAAAAACATTTACTTTGCATTAAAAATCATAAATCTAGGATTAGGAAGAAAAGCCGTTTTGTAGAATAAAAACACTAGCATTTGAAGTTCTTGAAAACTTATCTTGAAAGAACCTCCTTGGGAATGGATCTCTTGAGTGAAAACCCTTACCTTATATATGAAGAATCCATGAAAATGTTATTGGAACTTGTAAAACTTTGTCTTCTTCATTAAGCTTTTCTTGTTCTTCAATGGAGTTTGGAAAAATATAGTGTTTCTTGAGAAATACTGTAATTTCATTTGATTCTGATTTAGGACGTGTGAAATTGGTCTAAAACTGACCTATTATCAATATATAGACGTTTCAAGAATTACCCAAAAGACCCTCCACTTAAATTATGTAAAACGCCCCTCCTAGATTAACTACAACTAGGAGAGACTTAGGGTCTCGGGTTTTTACTACGATTTAAATAAATTAATCAACTGGATAATTTAATTAATTTAGTGACCTACGGTATTTACCAAAGTACCCCTAAGTCGTTAAGACCATAACCAACCTCTTTGTATCATTCTAGGTTAGGTTCTAGGATGTTTCTTTATCTAGTTACTCAGCTAGCCGTTTAGGTCTTAGGTTGTCGGATGCGCTTGTTAGTTTATTTTTGTTTTCCCTTGGTTATTTATATAGTTAGGTTTATTAGTTATATACTAGATTTTGTTAGCAAGATAGGCCCCACATGGCTTTACCCGTGCGTGCACCTGCCCCTAGCCGCCCTAAAAAAATTCGATTGGGCATGTCTGTTGGCCGGTTATCACATGTGCTTGCACATGTATTGCTGCGCATTTCTTGTCTTCTCGTACCCTTCTGGTCCAAGGGCCCTCATTATGTCCTTTGGCACTACTTAATCTACATGATCATTTTAAATGATCATGTGCCATGGTACCTAGGTTGACACTTGGATGCATCGTATCTAATGTGTGTATATGTAGCCAAAAAATTTAGCTTAGGGTCTTCATTGCATGTACAATTCCTAAAAAAGCTTGGGTTGGGGCATTTGAACCAAAGTGTATTTTATGTTATTGTTTAATACATAGAAATTAGCTAACAACCTTAAGCCAATATTCTCTAACATGCCCACATTACTAAATATTAAACAATGGGATGCCTATGCACATTAATACATATTTTTAAAACCTAATAGGCTCTTCACTGGAAAAATTATATCATCTGGCAACATCATTTTAAGCATTATTAAATATATTAAGCTCTATCTAAGTCATGGTATTTCCAAAGTGTTACACTCCAAATGGTGTTTGTATGGCCATCATAACTCAGAGTCATCCATGGTGGTTGAGGTGAAATCCAAATAATACCTTGATCAAACATTGATGGAGTTGAAATAATTGGTTCTTGGTAAGCTTTATGAGGCATTCTCCTTGGGGGAGAGCGAACGATGGTGTATTGAGGTACCAAGGAAGATTGTGTGTTCCCAAGGTATATGGGTTGAGGAACCGTATCCTTGAGTAAGCCCATCGGTCCCGTTACTCCATTCATTAGGGTTTGACAAAAATGTACCATGAGGATAATTTAACACTTCAAAAATCTAAGACCTATTCTAGGAAAGTGTGTTTGGTGGGAAGGTTTGAAAAATGATATAGCAGAGTTTTTTGCAAGCTGTACAAATTGCCAACAAGTGAAAACCGAACATCAAAAGTCGGGTGGCTTGCCACAAGAAATCTAAGTTCCTACTTGGAAGTGAGAAAACATCAATATTGACTTTGTAGTAGGTTTGCCTCGGACTCAAAGGAAATATGACTCTCTATGGGTAGTTGTGGATAGGTTGATCAAGTCCGCTCATTTTATTCATGTCAAGTCTACTTATTCAGTGGTTGATTATGCAAGGATCTTCATAGATGATATTGTGTTTCTCCATTGTATTTTGTTATCCATCATATGATATCGGGGTACACAATTCAAATATAGGTTTTAGAAGTCATTTCAAGTATCGCTTTTCATCCACAAATGGATGGTCAAGCGGAGCATACTATTCAAACCCTTGAATATATACTTAGAAGTTGTATTATTGATTTCAAGGGAAATTGGGATAAGCATTTCCCTTTGGTATAGTTTTCTTACAAAAATAGTTTTCATTTATCCATATCCATGGCTCCTTATGAAGCCTTGTATGGTAGGAGGCGTAGGTCTCCTATTGGATTGTTTGAAGTGGGTGAATCTTCACTTCTTCGTCCTGATTTAATTTATAAGACTTTGGAGAAAATTCATATCATAAGGAATCGCTTCCAAACGGCCTATAGTCGGCCAAAGTCTTATGTCGTGGCGAGTCCGAAATGAACTCTTGTTACCCTCATCTATTTGATAACTAAGGTTAGTAGTTCTTACTAATAATGAAAATAATGATTAAAATTAATATTGATTTAATTTTTAGTGAAGTTTTGCAAAAGGTGCCTTTTTTTAGTTAGAGTGAATTACAATGAATGTGCATATTGACATGAAGTTTTTCTATTTGGCTTGTTTTGAGTCATGTTGTACATTTTGGGATGGTGAGTATTTATGAAATGACATGTAGCATGTTGGTTAGTTGATGTTTTGCATAATTGCCTCATAAATGCTATGTTGAGCTCTTGTTGTTGTGACAAAGATATTCCTCATAATGTAATGATGAGCCTTATGTGTAGTTATTGAAGTTTTGAATATCCTTATGTAATTTATATGGTTGGTGTTGTTATCAATTTTTGTTTGTTGGGCTACTAGTCTTGAGTATATTTCTTCCTTCAATGATTTTTAGTGCAATTCGGGGACCGATGTTCCTAAGGGAGGGGGGGAGGATAATTTAACACTTCAAAAATCTAAGACCTATTCTAGAGCCTAACATAAGTGTCATAAGTTTTAGACATCGTTTTGGTGAAATTTAATGAATATAAGTCATTTAGGGAGTCTAGAAACCAAAACATCCAATAACGTGCGAAAAATAGTTCAAGGAGGTACTAGTGTGCCATAGTCTATTTGAATGCTTTTAGAACCAAGAAAATGATGAAAATTTGTGTAAGGGTGTCTTACTTGTGTTTAAGTTTATTCATGGTGGAAACTTACGGGTCATCTCTCAAACGACAAATCAAGGGTCCTTGAGGAGGACCCTTGCAAGAGTGGGAAAAAGTTTTCAAAAGACAGTGTCAACAACAGATGCCACACACGGGCCATTGGTGAATTTATGGGGCATCAATGCCACCATTGATAGTCACTTAGCAAAAATCCTGGAGGGGTCATTTTGCATATTCTCTTACCAAGACGTTGGATGTGCAGCACGAAAAGGCACAGTGCCCGTTGAAGACCAAGTTAGGGGAGGGCTTACGGGCTGCAACGGGTCAATTTTGATCCATCGATATTCCTAAATTAATAAAATATGAGATCTAATTAATCGTTGAGACCTCTTTATTTCAAGGGTTCCATCAAATTGATTTCCAAATTTGAGTTTTGAAGTGGGTTTTCATCCAATAAGAAATTGATGTTATGAAGTGATTTGTTACTGATTTTTTTTAATATTATGTATTAATTCACATGATTATAACCAAATTATGATATATCTTGATAGTTTTGTCTTATTTGTAGAAGATGATCTTTACCCCTTAATAATAGGTTTTGATATTGATATGAATTAGGTTGTATTGGTCCAATTGGCTTGATTATTGGTTGAATTACTACTAGATGATGTGCTTATGCTAATAATTAATGAATTAGTATTGATTGCATTCCTTCATTCTAGTTTTTGAGAAGTTGATCTAGGTTATGAAGTATGTTGTGAACAGACCTAAGTATCTTGTCTTAAGCTATGATCTAGTTTTGAATTGTGATGTAGTAATTCTTCTAGACTTGTTATCATGATGGTTATTTATTATTGTGATGTATACCCAAAATGTGGTTTAATTGAGGGTTTCTGGTAAGACCTTTATGATAAACTATGAAGGTTACTTGGTATGTCTTGTGATCCCTATCCTTTACTTCAAATTGTGGTTAATTGTGATTAACTAATGATGTTTTATTGGAGTATTTCTTGTACTAAGATTGATAGGGTGGTATGATATTAAATTTAAATATCTTGATTATGATTGTGAAGTGTTGGCTTAAGATGTAATGTTATAAGAAGGGTGAATGATATAACAATGTGCCTTATAACGAAATGAAGATGTTAATGTAATAACTTCACAAATATGAATTACAATGAAAGTAGAATACTCATTCGATTCTTATTTAGATATGATGATGATGTTTATACAAGGGTTAGTCCCTATGACCTACAATTATCAATGATGATTAATAAATACATTAAAAATATTTTTAAAAAGGGACTCTAGCTTAGAAACAAATGAACTAGAGTATAGAGTGTCCCTTCCCACATAGGGAAGGTAGTATCACTAATGTACTCTTGAGATTGGAGACTAAAATGCATGTAGAATTAAGAGGGTCCCAATTATATCTCCAAGTTCTTGAACTATGTTGCCTTTATAGGAATACTAGCTACTGGATCCATGTAGTTGATATGTTACATGACAATGAATTCCATATTAGCAAGTGTGGTCTATGTTAGTTAGGGCATGATGTTCCCAAAAAATAAAATGAACTAAAGGATTGAACTCTAACTAAGATGATTTAAGGGGTTAGCTTAGTCTAGGTAGGGGTATGGTATTCTACTTAAACATTGCACTAGTTAGTCTTGAATAATGTCTTAGGAGGATTTCTTTTGTATGAAAATGCTTATAATTCTATAGGACATGTATATAATACAATTGCACAATTATGATACTATATGTTTATTGGTGTAACTTATGAATATATGTTGGTCAATATTGTTAAAATAAGAAGCTATGTACTCTTAAATGTTATGATATGTGAAGTATGATGTTAGTCATGATTCTTGTTGGGTTACCTGATTTAGTAAGGCTGTGGGTCTTTCTTTGCCATTGCACTTGTTGACTTGACAGGGGTTCATGGGTAATGTTGTTGCTTCGGTTATGTTTAAAGGTGGTCTTATTCATTCTTGTTATTACTATGACTAGATGATATTGGTTATGTATTCAACTATATGCTATGCATGTTGACTTGGATAGACTTTATGTTGTTGTTCTTATGATGTACATGCCTATGTGTTAAATGAATATGACTAAGTGATTTTTGTATGGTCGGTGTTAAATGTGCATAAAGGTTCTTAATAAAAAAATGCATTCTTTATGAAATATCCCTTTTTCTTAGCATTTTTTTAATGTATGTGCATATGGTCTCATACCTAGTACAAATGGTGTACTAACCCCATTTCTTCTTTTTTCCCAATATTTTAGGTTCCGTTCATTGAGGTGTTTTTGAAGACGACTTAAAGAAGACTTTGATCTATTGATCATCCAAGTAGGGTAGGTCCATACTTTCTGAGGGCGATGTCACTATCTATATATATGAGTTATTTTGTGTTTATCACTTCTATGATTCTTTCTTTTCCATTTAGTATGAAACATAGCATTGTGAGGCATTCTTATTTTGATTTATTGGTAATGCCCAAGTTCTTTACCCTTATAAGATGGTTATGAGATGAGACGACTATTATGACTATGTTATATTTTAAATACTTATTTGCAATAACGTAGAAGACTAAGTAATCTTCCTATACAAAGGATCTATTCATAGTCGATATATATATACGATGTATATGTAGAGGTCGATGTAAACCTCTGAGTAGATGCAATGAAAAGTTTTAAATTTTCCTCTAAATTTAACCTATGAATGTAATGATGTAAGTTATAAGGCTAGTCTTATTTCTCAAAAAGGACGATGACATCGGTTACATCTAAGGGGTATTCTTGGATGTTACACTAGCACCGAGTGATTATGTCAGTGGAAGTAGCTCTACTTGAGATGGAGACTCTAGTACAATGCAACTCTACTTGAGAATGATACTAGAGTGCATAAAGACCCTTAATATTCTTTAACCATGTGCTTATATGGGATGTGTTTTAGTTCTACCCTTGCCAAGTAGAACACCCTCATCGAAGTAGGTTAAAACTCCAGATTCCAAATCTATCTATCATGATCTATGTCGTTTATTGCCTATTTGCATCATGTGGGATGACTATTATCCTTAGATAAGTTCTATGAAGTTTAGGATTTGGTATGGAACGCTATCTAGACATTGCACAATATAGTTTGAAGGTGTTAGTGAGAGTCCCTAGGTCCAAGACCATTACTTGAATGTCTTTATGTGACGAAGAACTCTTAAATGAACTGATGAATTTAATTACTTACGTTAAGAAATCATGTAAAATGAATAAGTACTTACATAGAGTAGTTAAGGGTTTTCTAGTTAAGGTGTGAAGGGGGCATCTGAATTAACTTCGTATCTTAGCTAGATTAGTCTTAAGAATGATTCTAGTTAGGGAAGATGGTTGATTATGTGGACATGATATAAGCCTTAGGTAGTCTTAAGGATTATTTAGGTAATCTTGAAGAGTTAAATCATGGAAGTTATCTTCTTGATTTACTTAAGTATGTCTTTTGATAGCCTTTGGAAGGATAATGTAATATTATCTATGTGTTGATGTTTTAAGTGAGAATGATTCTATCATAGGTAATCTATAGGATCTCTTAAGTGTGTGCATGGGATTTTATGAGCGGTTTCTTCAAAACTCACTTAAGTGAGACTTCAAATCACCTTTTGTAGAAGCATCTCATGTTCATGTGATTGGTGTCTTGTAAGTATGTGTTGATCCCATTATAGATGGTCTTAAGGATCATTTAGGTGTGCCTAGAGAAGATATATGGGCAGTATCTCTTTGTCTTACTTAAGTGAGTCTTAGGACAACTTTTATTAAGGAAATATATGCGAGGAAGTGGATAAAGTAAAGTGTGTGGAATTCATTACAACAGTGAAGAAGTTCATTGTAATAGATGTACTTCATGGTAATGTTTTCCTAAAAATGTACTAAATTGCTTAAATGTTATCTTATGTGATTCTAAGGTGTTGAATGTTATTGTTATAATTATGATATAATATTTAAATGAAAAATATGCAAATTTGCAATAAATGTCTGTTTTAACAATTTTATGCATTATGCTATACTTAGTACATTTGTTTGTACTAATTCCATGCTTTTACCTCTCTCTATGCTGGTTGGTAGGTGAGGAGCATTTGCGAAGCACGACTTGGATCGTAGTATCATTCAAGTGAAGTTGAATTATGCCCTTATTTGACTCGAGGGAATATATGTCTTTTACTTCTTTTGAAGTATTGTAATAGACTAAGTAATTCTATATTCGTATTGTATGGGTTGTGTCCCAAAGTATTCTCGTGTCTGAGATTTAATGAAATGAGACTTAGTATTCCCTAGGAGTTTTATATGAAACAAATTTTAAAGAACTGTAGACTGTTTATGAAAAGTTTTTAATTTCACACTACTTTTCATATGTTTTATATGCGATCAACGATATGAAAGGGTTTGCACAAGACCTCTGAGAGGTCATGTACGCAAGTTGCACTCCGAGAGTGCCATATCTTCTAGGGAGGGGTGTCGGGATGCTAAAAGCTTTGTATCGGATCATAGGTTTTGAAAGTAGTCTTAGGAATCAAAAAGACTCATCAAGTAAAGTCTAGTAGAGTCTTGACCATCGGTGTAGGTCGCGACACATCATGAGCAATAGGATGTAGGACTATAGAGTTTCCCCTAATTTTTAATCATATGTTGTGCCGTAAAGTAAAAGTTATGAATACTCTTTTCTTATGGCTTTCCTTGTGTTTATAGGAATATAAATTCGAGGAGGACATCGAATAGAGGGGTTGAGAAGAATGATGTCAATGAGGATATTCCTCCTCAAGTTGAGCAAGTTTAGTGTAATACCTTGCAAATTCAAGACACATTGTAAATCCTAACATAGTAGTCATAAGGTCTAAATATTGTTTCTAAGTTTATTTCTAATAAATATAGGTCATTTAGGATGTCTAAGAACAAAAACGTCCAAGAACGTCCATGACATCTAGGAAGGTGGTTCAAAGGGGGTGTTAGTGTTCCTTAGCTTATTCGACTAACTTTTAGGAGTCGGAAATGTACGAATTTTTTCGGAAAGGTAGATAATAGGGGTTGGAGATGTTTCATGGTTTAAACATCCGAATACGACTCCCTAAGGACCAACCAAGGTCCCTTGAGGAGGACCCTTGTAGTTTGATGCAACACTTCCTGGCAGTGTGCATCGACAGGACCAAAAACGTCCTATGTGTGGATCAACGGGTCGTCGACGACACCATCGACCGAAAGTTAGTCTGGTTGAGAAGGTCCCTTCACCCGCACAACCTCTGAACTCATCGACAGAGTGCTGAGGTGCAGGCTACAGTCCTTGTTTGGATCGATGGGGCGTCGATGCCACCGTCGTCCCACACTTATCTAATGCATTGAATTCTCACGCATGCCCAGTCTATGAACTCATCAACGGAGTGAAATATGGAGGGGTAATGCAACATCGACTCACAGATGGCCCGTTAATCAGGGTCTCGTCTGTGAGGGTCGAGTTTTCTTCCTAATTTAATTTGGTATCACATAATTAGTTAGGGGGTTAGGTGGTTTAGTTAGTGATTAACGGAGTCTAATTACTTTTATTTAAGACAAAATATAAATACTCCCAACCCTCATTAATGTAAAGACAACTAACAAATAAACTCTCTTCTTTCTCTCTTCTTTCTCTCTCTACTTGAACTCACCATTGACGACAAACAAGGATAAGGTCTTAGGGCTGGAAAGGAAAAAATTCACCATCAAATTGTTGTCAAACATTAATTTATGGGATTTAATTCAACTTTGAGACTCTTTGTTCAAAGGGTTCGTTCAAAATAGATTTCAAAAAAGTTGAGTTTTCTTATGGGTTTCATTAAATTACAAAATTGAAGTTATGAAATGAGTTGTTAATGATTTCATTAGATTATATTTAGTATATTAACATGTAATTCAACTTGTTTATGGTAATTGTTGATGGTTTGTTCTAAATTTAAAAATATGAACCTCCATCCCTAAACCTAGATTGTGGTCTTGACTAATAAGTTATTATAATCATTCATTTTAATTGGTTCTTGATTATATTACTATAATATGGTATTATTTTTATTGAATTTAGATGAATTATAGGCCTATAACACTAGCTCTTGAGATGTGATTTAGGTTATTAATTGTAATATGAAATTAGCCTATGTATCTTGTCTCAAATTGCGATCTAAGTTGAATTGTGTTATAGATATGCACTTGGCCATGTTATTCTTTTGGTTATCATTGTGCAATGATGTTACTCCCCAAATTGGGTTCATCTATGGGTTGATGGTAAGACTTGATGATAGATTATGAGGAAGACTTGGTAAGTCTTAGAATCTCTATCATTACTTTTTTTTTGTAATTAATTGTTGTTAAGACATTATATTACATTGGAATATGCCTTATACTAGGATTATAGAATGGATGATGTTGAATTGAAATGTCTTGACTATGTGTGAGCTTGATTAAATTGTATGTGATATAAGGATGGTTAAAACTATCAGTGTACCTTAATATGCTATGAAATTTTTATGTGTTAACCTTACTTATATTAATTGTGATGAAAGAACATCATACTCATACAATTCCTATTTATCAATTGATGATTATGATTATACAAGGGTTAGACCCTCTGACCTAAATTAAGCTATGATTGATAACTAAAGTCTTAAAGACATTTCAAAAAGGGACTCTAGCTTAGCATCGAGTGAAATAGATTGAGGAGTGTCCCTACCCACATAGGGAAGGCTGGAACACTACATTAATCTTGAGATTGGAGACTATAATGCATGGCGCATAAAGAGGGTCCCAACTATACCTCCTAGCTCTTGAGCTATGTTGGCCCCATAGGAATACTAGCTAGGGGATCCACATAGTTTCTATGTTTCATGTTTTGGTACTACCTTGGCAAGTAGTCCTCCTTCTTTTGCTATATGGTTTTATGACACCATATTCCACACTATCTCATGTGGTCTATGTCGGTTAGGACAAGATGTTCTAAAAAGGTAAAACGAATTAAAGGACTTCAACACTAACTTATATAACCTAAGACGTCTAGCTTAGTCTAGGTAGGGTTATGGGACTCTAAATAAATGTTTATGTTATGATAATATATGATGTATATGAGATGAACATGGCACATTGTTGATACTAAATGTTGATTAGTTCATTTATGAATATGTCTTGGGTTATAATGTTAATATATGACGAAATGTAAACCTAAATGCCATGATATGTAAAGTTGGACATTGGTCATGTTTTCTAATTGATGATACTTGATTGAGTAAGGTTATGGTGCTTTGCTTTGTTATTGCACTTGTTGACTTGATACGGACTTGTTAGTTGATTGTCTTGCTCGGTATGATATGATTGACTCTTATTCGTTCTTGTGATGTTATTCTTTGATGTTAGGGTTGTAGTGAATAATGGTTTTCATGTATGTTAGAATTGGTAATACTTCCTGAGTTACTAAGCATGTCGGGTTGATTGATATGACTTGCCTGGGTTCGCACTAGGTCCCTAAAGGGCCAAAATGGCATGTTTTGACTAAAAAGATCTTTTAAGCATGTTTTTCTTGTATATATGCATAAGGTTTCATACTTAGTACATGTGGGACTAACCACATTTTCTTCCATTTTCAAAAACATTTTAGGTTTCTATCGTTGAAGAGTTTTGAAGGTGACGTTATTAAAGGCTTGGGTTCTTCCTTTCATCTAAGTGGGGTAAGTCCTCAACTTTCAAGGGAAATGTCATCCTTTAGGTTACGTATTTTGTTATGAGCTTAATGAATCTTTCATTTATGTCCTTTTTAATTGAGTACTGTCTTTTCATATGACCTATATGTGGTCTTTTTGGATTGATGTAAGGGTTGTGCCGGTATTGTGATAATTGTTTAGATGGTATGAGATGAGACAATCGTTGAAACTATTTCTATATTTTACATATATGTATGTCCAATAAAAGTAGAAGGCTATGTAACCTTCCTATATGAAGGGTCTATGTATATACTCGATATAAATATATGTTATGTGTATGTAGAGGTCTATGTTTACCTCCAAGTTGTTATAATGAAAATTTTAAATTTTTCCTCACTTTTAGCCTGTGAATGTGATGACATGTGACTAAGAAGCTAGTCTTAGTTTTTGAAAAGGAGCACCTGCCGATTACGTCTAGGGGGTAAACTCAGATGTGACATTGAGCAAGTTCCTCAAGGTTCTCAAGGTGATCAAGTCCCTATTGTGTGTGGAGGTAATGATTTTCCTGTGGTTCCCCGGAAATTAACTAATAGAAAGATTAATGTGGTTTTTCTTTCCTTAGCCTGAGCCGTGACTACTCATGAATTTAAGTATGGAGCCCACAGTGAATGTTGTGGAGAGCACTATGACATCTAGATTGAGAGATTTTGTGAAGATGAATCCTCTTATGTTTCTTGGATATAAGGTTTGAGAGGATCCCCAAGAGTTTATTGATGAGGTGTATAAGGTAGTACATGCTATGGGAGTGAATTATATAGAGATAGTGAAGTTCCCTTCCTATAAATTTAAATATGTTTATCAAGTGTAGTACACACAATAGGAAGGCAACAGGACGGTTGAGTCAGTTCCTATTGAGTGGGAAGAATTGAAGGAAGCTTTTCTTTGAAAGTACTTTCCCCGTTAGAGGAGGGAGGTTAAGGTAGAGGAGTTTATCAATATCAATCATGGCAATATGAGTGTTGAGGAATAATATTTGAAGTTCTCTATGTTGTCTAAATATGCTCCGACCCTTTTGTCTAACCCTAGGTATGAGATGAGTAGGTTCGTGACGGGTGTCGCCGATCTAGTGAGGGAAGAATGTCGTACTACCATGCTACATGATGACACATCCTTAGCTAGAATCACGGTGTATGCTCAATCCAAAGAAGAGTCAAAACTTAATAGATTATGAGAAACTTGAAAAGGAGTGCTTCTAGTGATCAAGATCAACCTAGTTGTTGGAGTGATGATCATAAGGTGGGAGATTGTCCTACCATTGCGGATAGAGGAAGAGAGGGTAAACAAATTGCTCCAAATGTTCCAAAAGATTATGCTCCAAATAAGAGGCGTTTCTATGAACTCCGGACAAGAGGATCAAAGCTGGATGATGATGGTAATTCTTCTGTTTCTTTAGATATATGATATCCTTATAAGTGGGGGAGTACGGTGAGTAAAGGAGTTTTGATTAAATGTTTCATATCTTTTATTCAACTCAAGTTTGAGAGTGCAAAGTCATAGAAGCATGTCCCATGTGCATTGTGTTTAGGGGTCTTGTTGAAAATGAATTTCATTAAATCCTTGCATTGTGCAGTCTATGATGTTATGATTATGTTATAAGTTGTTTCTATGTGATTTTACTTTGCATATTAGCATGTTTCCATCATGAATTTCCTAAAAGTAGCATTTTTGAAAAAGTTGCATAAATCAGACTAAAGGGTTGCCTACTTACTTTAAAAATTTGCAAAATTGTCTAATGCATTCTTTCGTCTAAAATTCTTGTAATATTGTTAGAACTGTTGTATATGAGAATGATATTCAATATAAAATTACATTTTGCTTTTTGGAATGAAGGATGTGAGTTTTATGGCATAATAAGTTGTCGGATTTATTCTAGTTTCTTCTTGTGTTGTGATCCTCTTGATTAAGTGAAATTGATGTTTCTCCTTTATTCTTTGTTGTATAAGGTGTTATACGGTATGTTCATGAGATGTAAAGTGTAGTCTCTATTCTTGAAAGTGTTCGAAGAGTGTCAAAGTGTCATTCGAGGATGAATGTTGTCCAAGTGGGGGAGATTGTAATACCTCAAAAATGGCTTAGATGAATCTAGAGCCTAAATGTCACATTCTGAAGCCACACCATAGACATTAGGGTGCAATCTGGTATTGCGACAAGGTTACGTCGTTCATTCAGAGGTCTAAGACAAGCCGTTTTGTACCATCATTGCATACATGTATGAAAAGTAGTATGAAATAAACTTTTCAATCTAGATAATATTACTTCAAAATATCACTTTTATTGAAAACATAATGAAAGACTAAGTCTCAATGTCGCCATCTTAGACATACGAATATAGGAAATAGCTAAGTATATCAAAGTACTTCAATAAGGAAAACTAAAAATTACGATGACCTCGGATCAAGTGAGGACATACCAAACTCTTTGCTTGAATAAACACTAATCCAAGCTTCAACTTTGAGACTCCTTTCAAACACTGCCTACACCTTTAAAGATAAACAAAATGTGAGGAATTTGTACAAACACTTGTACTAAGTATGGCGTATACATAAAATAATGATAAACGGAAATTCGTATAAAACATGCTCTTTTTGATTAAGACTTCATAGTATAAGTGTAAGAACAACATTTCAAATCTTATAAATATAGAAGATATCACATAAGCAGTTTATCAATATTGAAGGATATTACCGTGATTTGAGTTTAACCTTACCGTAACCTCTTTTAACTTGCATTCTTATCACCAAAGGTTATCGTAAGATAAAATCATTCTCTTATTCATTTAATTAACTCCCCACCTATGTTTACTCTATGATTCACATAGTTAGAACAAGAAGGGACCACCCATACACCCTCTTAAAGCTTACCTGAAAAACCATCGAAGCTACGTTAGATAGAGCACATTCTATTTATCAAACGTTACCTAAATACGTGAATGTTCATTAAGTCACTTAGACGACATATAATTCATTAAAGACTTCACATAATTTACTTGGAAAGACGTAGTGTCTCACATACTAATATCTTCAAAGTCTAGTCGTGCAATGTCTATATAGCGTCCCATTCCACTACCTAAACTTCCTAGAACTTATACAACACTAGCACGAAAACCACATGATGAGAATAAGCAATAATTGACATAGACCATTCTAGCTAGGAATGGAATTTTGAGTTCCAACCTACTCCGATGAGGGTGTTCTACTTGCCAAGGGTAAAACAAGGACATATCCCATGTAGGCACATAGTTAAGGAATAGGATGGTATTTTATGTACATTAGTATCATTCTCAAGTATATCTACATTGCACTCTAGTCTCATTCTTAAGTAGAGTTGCAAACCATAACATATTTGCTTATTTAAATGTTCCTACTATTTTATATTTCCTTGAAAAAGGGGCTCAACCTACGAAAACTGTTCAGGATATTTTAAAGAAGGCAGAGGTTTTTTAGGAACTTCGTCTTAATCAACCGATATTCAATTAAGGAAATAATTAAGGAATTACAAAAAAGGGTGTAGTGATTTGTATATAACTTTGTATGACTTTTATCTTCTATTTTTTTTTGTATTTCCTCCCTATTCTTTTCTATTTGTATTTATTTATCATTGCTTCAAGTGAATTCCGTGTTCTATAACGACAAAACCTCTTATTTTATTGATCTTCGAAATAGTTAATTCGGGCATTTCGGAATGAAATCAAGTTTGCTTGTCTCAGTTAACTTGATAGAATCCATTATGAATTGAATAAATCTAAGTAAATTAAATTAAATTGTAGTTTTGTTTTCCACTTTTTTTTTTTCAATATTCAATATTTATATTGACAACAGTGTATCGAACAAATATAATTCATTGTCATAAATGAAGTGGATCTATTTTGTTTTATTTTCTGTTTTAAATGAATTCGAAAGCGTGAATGTATTTTTTTCGATTTCTTCTTTCAATGGTTTTTGGTTGTCTTGTCTAATCTAATTATTTCTTTTTCTTCGGATTGGATCTACATTATTTTTTCGATATTTTCTTCGGGTTGCAAACTCAACGGTAGCACTATGAATGGTGCATAGCAAAGCAGCGCCCAATACACCGGCAACTCCCATCATGTCTCCAAAAGAGCTTCCCTCCCCTTTAGGACTGAGTTCAGGACATAGATTCCTTGGAAGTGAATTAAATGTACTAACATATTCAATGAGTTGCGGAAACATAATAGAACCCTCTTCCCTGATTTGTCACTGATCTCGTAGATGGGGTGGTTTTGCACTAGAGGTCTTACATTACCCTTCCAATTAGACACCAGGTGCTTCAGAAGGAAAATCCCATCCGTGCTAGCCTTTGTTCTCATAGAGTAAGTTCAATCTAAGGGACATATGAAAAGGTACTATTTCTTAGTCGTTACTTTGTCATAATGTACCTACCAAATATGGGTCCACTAGGGCTTCCATTCGGTGGTCTCTAAGTACAACTCATTGTTAACCTTCTTTCTATATAAGATTCCCTGTATTACTCATGCTTAGAAGGGCACCGTCATAGGTCTACCAATCCTGGAATTTAATTAAACATTTTTCCATACACATAAAAGACAAAGGTGCATAAGTCTACTAAGTCAAAATATTCATATTCATCATATACTTGTGTAACGACCTGTTTAGTCGTTTCGAGCAGCAGAAATTATTTTTGATAAAAACTGACTGGGTCGACGGATCACGCGACGGACCGTCATGGTCTAGACAAACTGAGACGGACTCCGTCGTCCCACACTTGTGTAATTCTCCTACTGCTCTCCTCATTACCCTCGACGACAGGTAGGACGAATCGTCATAGGCACGACGGTTTGTCGAGAGTCTTCATGCCAAAACACTTAAACTCTGAAATCTGGGTACGGGGATCAACTCTTTGAACTTCGCGACGAAACTGCAGCACGGACCGTCGTAGATACGACGGACCGTCACAGACCTTTTTATTGAATTTGAGTCTCTGAACTCTGTGACGACCCTGCAGGACGGACCGTCGCAGGCACGACGGGTCGTCACGAGTTGCGTAACCTCGAGTGGGTTAGATTTCTGCTAAAAGTTTTTAAGGCGTGTTTTGGACTATTCCTGATTTTAATTATGAAATTAGTGGGGTAAGTTTAATATTTAATTACTTGGGGGTTAAAGGAGATAACCTTGAAATAAATAGTGGGTTTCTTTTATCACCTTTTATACTTAATTATATGATAATTAGGGTAAAAGAAGAAGAGTTTGAATAAGGAAAAATAAAAAGAACATAAGAGGGGAGAACGAACGAGAGAGAGAGAACGAAGAGGAAAGCAAAGGCATTGGGAAATAGCTTGCTTGATCACGATTCTTCGGTGGAGGTAGGTTATGGTTTATGCTATTTCGTAGTAAACTCTAAATAGCTATTGATATGTATTGGGTAGTATTGTAAAGTCTTCTATATGCTTAATTGTGTGGTTGCATAATGTGGTTATGTAGTTGTGATGGATTAGAATGATGAGGCTATTGAATCTTAAACCTTAAAAATCTCTCTATTAATTATGATACCTTGACATAAAGGAAGGCTTGATGAACTAAAGTAATGAGATAAGGGGATCGAGTGTCACGAACTGACACGTAGAATTAGGGGATCGGGTGTCACGAACCGACAAGTAGAATTAGTGGATCGGGTGTCACGAACTGACAAGTAGTATTAGGGGATCGGGTGTCATGAACTGACACGTAGTATTAGGGGATCGGAGTGTCACGTTCCGACATGTAGTAGTAGGGGTTCGGAGTGTCACGTTCCGACACAAGGAGATAAAGAGAATGAATCTAAAGTATGTAATATACTCAAATTTAAAGAACCTATTTCCCAAATGAGTATGGTGTGGAGTCTTGAGTCCTCATAGGTGTGCTTGGTGTTGTGGCCAATGGTGCTTGTACTTGTTGTTGTCACCTGTTGAGTATTGTAGTTGATTTTATATTATTATTTGATATATATTGCTTTCTATTTTGAGATGGCCGATGATACCTACTCAGTACTTGTTCCTTGTAATGACCCCTACTTGTATTTTTTTTCTCTTTGTTATCTATGGAATGCAACAAACGTGCCATCGACTTCGACTCGTCCGCAACTCTAGCCAGTCTTCATCACGTCAGATTTCAGGGTGAGCTATTGTTCCTAGCTCGGACTGGATTCTCTCCTTTGTGTCTTGATGTCCTTGAAGTTCTGACATGGACCATTCATTTACTTATCTTAGTTTCTTAAATACTCTTAGATTTAGTAAATTTGAGGATAGATGTTCTTGTGGTCATGACTTCCAGATTTTGGGAATAATAAGTATTAAATTTTAGAAGTAATTTATTGGTTATATTAATGAGTTTTTAGTCTTCCGCATTGTATTTTGTTCATTATGGTTGAAATATTGGTAAATGATTGGGGTTTAGATTTGTTGGTTCGCTCACATATGACGATTAATGTGGGTGCCACTCGCGGCTCATTTTGGGTCGTGACAAACTTTGTATCAGAGCATTAGGTTCGTTGGTCTCATCACCCAAGAACGAGTCTAGTAGAGTCTTGAGGAATGGTAGAGGGACGCCTTTACTTTTCTTTGAGAGGCTATAGGACTTTAGGAAAATTCAATTCTTTCCTTCTTTCTTGCTATTACTTTGATCCAATTGGTATCTAGGTGATACAAATTGGTATCTGACATCCTCACTCTATTTCGCAGATGGTTAGAACTAGAGCAACAACTGTGCCAACACCAACACCGGCAAGATAGGATGCGTCTGAGCCAGCCACTGGGGCAGTAGCTCGAAGAGGAGCAGTGGCAAGAGGCCGTGGTAGAGGTCGCGGGAGGACGTCCTCTAGAGGTTGAGGACAAACACCTGGTCCAGCTAGTACTAGGGCGGTGACTCTTCCACCGGCTGATGAGGTAGTAAGAGAGGGTGAGGAAGGGGAAAATGAACAAGTGCAAGATGAGTAATTACAACCCCAACCCACCCCAGAGATAATTAACCAGGTTCTTGCTTATCTTAGCGGGTTATCAGATCAGGGCCAGATACCTCCAGTGTTTTCTGCACCGGCACCTCAGGTTCCGGGATTACAACATGCAGCTGTTGTGGCTCCCCGCATGGATGCCTCATTGGAAATAGGCACGTTTCCTCGATTGACTACAGGGCCTATAATGACTAGTGATTAGTATGAACTTTTCACTAAATTCTTGAAGTTGAAACCTCCAGTCTTCAAGGGTGTTGAATCTGAGGATGCTTATGATTTTCTGGTTGATTGTCAGGAGTTGCTACATAAGATGGGCATAGTAGAACGATTTGGCGTTGAATTTGTGACCTATCAGTTTCAGGGGAACTCCAAAATGTGGTGGCGGTCGTATGTTGAGTGTCAACCAGCACAGGCACCACCTATGACTTGGGCATCATTCTCTAGCATATTTATGGAGAAGTATATACCCCGGACTTTGAGGGATAGGAGGAGAGATGGGTTCCTGAGCCTGGAGCAAGGCAGGATGTCGGTTACTACTTATTAGGCTAAGTTTAGTGCACTATCCAGGTATGCCACCCAGCTTTGCTTCAGTCCGCAAGAGCGGATTCGCCGCTTTGTGAAGGGATTGAGGTTAGATTTGCAGATTCCAGCCTTACAGGCAGGTGCTGCAGCAAAATCCTTTCAAGAAGTGGTTGATTTTGTGATAGAAGTGGAGGGGGTGAAACCAGACGATTTCACCATGGCCTCAACATCTAAGAAGTTTTATAAGGGAGGTGAGTTTAGTGGTTCTTACTCCAGAGGGCAGAGTTCAGGAGGTTACCCAGCCCGACCTATTCAGTCTTCACTGCAGGCTGTAGCTGGGGGTCCATCGCAGAACAACCAACATTCATCTGAGTTTGGAGGTTATCCGCAGACTTCTTCGTTCTCACAGAGACCTATGCTTGACCCCAGAGAGTGTTATGGATGTGGGGATACTGGACATATTAGGAGATATTGTCCAAAACAGAGTTACAGACCCCCAATAGTTATAGGTAGAGGTTGTCATGGAAGAGGCCGCTATTCTGGAGGATGTTGTGGCCAAGGTAATGGAGGTCACCAAATCAACTGTGGTGGCGGGCAAACTGGAACTACTGCAGCGCAACATGGTAGGGGCAACGGGCAGACAAGTGATAGGGCCCATTGTTATGCTTTCCCCGGGAGGTCTGAAGCGGAGACATCTGATGCTGTTATCACAGGTAATCTTTTAATTTGTGATTGCATGGCTTCTGTATTATTTGATCGTGAATCCACATTTTCATATGTATCTTCCTCATTTGCTATTGGTCTTCATTTACATTGTGATTTGCTTGACATGCCCATTCGTGTCTCTACTCCTGTGGGTGAGTCTGTGATAGTTGAGAAGGTGTATAGGTCTTGTCTTGTGACTTTTGTGGGGTACAATACTAATGTAGACTTGATTATTCTAGAGATGGTTGATTTCGATGTAATTCTGGGTATGACTTGGTTTTCTCCAAATTTTGCAATCTTAGATTGTAATGCTAAAACTGTAACATTGGCCAAGCCTGGGACAGATCCGCTAGTGTGGGAGGGTAACTATACTTCCACCCCAGTTCGTATCATCTCCTTTCTTCGTGCTAAGAGAATGGTTAGTAAGGGTTGTTTAGCTTTCTTGGCACATCTCTGGGATGATACTTCCCAAGTCCCTTCGATTGATTTTGTTTCGATAGTCTGTGAGTTTCTAGATGTCTTTCCTACAGGCCTTCCTGGTATGCCACCGGATAGGGATATTGATTTTTGTATTGATCTGGAGCCGGGTACTCGCCCCATTTCCATACCCTCTTATAGAATGGCTCCATCAGAGTTAAGGGAGTTAAAGGCCCAACTTAAGGAGTTGTTGGGTAAAGGTTTTATTAGGCCAAGTGCATCCCCTTGGGGTGCTCCTGTCTTATTTATGAAGAAGAAGGATGGGAGTTTTCGGATGTGCATATACTACAGGCAATTGAATAAGGTAACTGTTAAGAACAAGTATCCTTTTCGTCGCATTGATTATTTGTTGGATCAGTTACAAGGTGCTTGTACCTTCTAAAAAATCAACTTGAGATCTGGTTATCATCAATGGAAAAAACGGGCAGCAGATGTGCCAAAGACTGCTTTTCGAACTAGGTATGGGCATTATGAATTCTTAGTAATGTCTTTTGGACTAACGAATGCCCCTGCTGCGTTCATGAGCCTGATGAACGGGATTTTTAAGCCATATCTGGATCTCTTTGTTATTGTATTTATTGACGATATACTGATATACTCAAAGATCAGGAAAGAACATGAGGAGCATTTGAGAATTGTATTGGAAGTGTTGAGGGAGAAAATACTTTATGCCAAATTCTCCAAGTGTGAGTTTTGGCTAGATTCAGTGTCCTTCTTGGGGCACGTGGTTTCTAAAGATGGGGTGATGGTGGATCCTTCTAAGATCGAAGCAGTGAAGAGTTGGGTAAGACCTATCAATGTTACAGAGATAAGGAGCTTTGTTGGTTTAGATAGCTACTACCGTCGATTTGTGAAGGGATTTTCTTCTGTTGCCTCCCAACTGACAAATTTGACTAAGCAGAATGTTCTATTTGTATGGTCGGACGAATGTGAAGAAAGCTTCCAGAACCTCAAGACCTTGTTGACTACTGCACC
Source organism: Solanum chilense (assembly GCA_032847665.1). Taxonomy (NCBI): domain Eukaryota; kingdom Viridiplantae; phylum Streptophyta; class Magnoliopsida; order Solanales; family Solanaceae; genus Solanum; species Solanum chilense. The sequence continues at coordinate 29,391,054 of CM064965.1, read as the reverse complement.
AATTCTTACCTTGCCAGTGGAAAGCAAGAATTTCATTGTTTATTGTGATGCATCTTATTCTGGGTTGGGTGCAGTGCTAATGCAAGAGAGAAATGTGATTGCTTATGCTTCAAGGCAATTAAAAGTGCATGAACGTAACTACCGACCCATGACTTGGAGTTGGCTGCACTCGTGTTTGCATTGAAGCAATGGAGACATTATCTATATGGGGTCAAGTGTGAAGTTTACACAGATCATCGTAGTTTACAGTATGTGTTCACCTAGAAAGATTTGAATTTAAGGCAGAGGAGGTGGATGGAACTACTAAAGGACTATGATATTACTATTTTGTATGACCCAGTAAAAGCTAATGTGGTGGCAGATGCTTTAAGTAGAAAAACAGAGAGCATGGGAAGTCTAGCCCACTTACAGGTTTCTAGACGCCCATTGTCTAGAGAAGTTCAGACTCTGGCTAACGACTTTATGAGGCTGGAAGTACTAGAGAAAGGAGGATTTTTGGCCTGTGTGGAGGCAAGATCTTCTTTTATTGACAATATTAAGGGAAGTTAGTTTGATGATGAGAAGTTGAACCGAATTTGGGATATGGTGTTGCGAGGAGAGGCTAAAAAGGCAATAATTGATGAGAAAGGCATTTAAAGAATTAATGGAAGGGTATGTGTGCCCCGTGTCGATGATTTGATCCACAGTATTCTTACAGAGGCTCATAGTTCAGGATATTCTATACATCCTGGTGCAACCAAGATGTATCGTGACCTAAAGCAACATTTTTGGTGGAGTAGAATGAAGCGTGACATTGTTGATTTTGTCGCCCAATGCCCGAATTGTCAGCAGGTAAAGTATGAATCCCAGAGGCACGGAGGACACATCAGAGAATGCCCATTCTTGAATGGAAGTGGGAAAGAATTGCAATGGATTTCGTGGTTGGTCTTCCAAAGACATTGGGTAAGTTTGATTCTATTTGGGTAATTGTTGACAGATTAACTAAGTCTGCTCACCTCATTCCGGTCAAGGTGACTTACAATGCAGAGAAGATAGCCAAACTCTATATCTCAGAAATTGTTCGATTGCATGGAGTTCCACTTTCCATCATATCAGATAGAGGTACGCAATTTACTTCTGAGTTTCGGAGAACATTGCTTGCTGAATTAGGTACTAGGTTGGATCTTTGTACTGCATTTCACCCTCAGACCGATGGTCAGTCTGAGCGAATGATTCAGGTGTTGGAGGATATGCTTCGTGCATGTGTGATAGAATTTGGTGGTCATTGGGATAACTTCTTACCTCTACCAGAGTTTTCATACAATATCACTCAAGTATTGATATGGCCCCATTTGAGGCGCTATATGGGAGGAGATGTAGGTCTCCCATTGGTTGGTTTGATGCATTTGAGGTGAGACCATGGGGTAACGATCTCTTGAGGGAATCATTAGAGAAAGTGAAATTCATTCAAGAAAAGCTTTTAGCGGCTCAAAGTAGGCAGAAGGAATATGCAGATGGAAAGGTTAGGGACTTGGATTTCATTGAGGGTGAACAAGTCTTGCTGAAGGTTTCACCCATGAAAGGTGTGATGCGGTTTGGTTAGCGAGGTAAGCTTAGTCTGAGGTATATTGGTTCATTTGAAGTGCTGAAGCGCGTGGGGGAGGTGGCTTATGAATTAGCATTACCTCCAGGACTCTCAGGAGTGCACCCGGTATTTCATGTGTCTATGCTGAAAAGATATCATGGAAATGGAAACTACATTATTCGTTGGTATTCAGTTCTCCTTGATGAGAATTTGTCTTATGAGGAGGAGCCTGTTGCTATTCTAGATAGAGAAATCCGCAAGTTGAGATCAAGGAAGATTGCATCCATCAAGGTTCAATGGAAGAATCGGCCAGTTGAAGAGTCCACTTGGGAGAAGGAGGCTGATATGCAAGAAAGATACCCACACCTTTTTACAGATTCAGGTACTCTTTCTCGCCCTTGTTTTCCTTCTTGTGATCGTTCGAGGACGAACGATGGGTAAATTTGTATCTATTGTAACGACCTGTTTAGTCGTTTCCCACAGCAGAATTATTTTTGATAAAAACTGAAGGGGTCGACGGATAACGCGACGGACCGCCATGGTTACGACGGACCATGACGCACTCCGTCGTCCCACACTTGTGTAATTATCCTACTGCTCTCCTCATTACCCTCGACGACAGGTAGGACAAACCGTCATAGGCACGATGGTCCGTCGAGAGTCTTCGTGCCAAAACACTTAAACTCTGAAATCTGGGTACGGGGATCAACTCTCTGAACTTCACGACGGAACTGCAGCACGGATAGTCGTAGATACGACGGACCGTCACAGACCATTTTTTATTGAATTTGAGTCTCTGAACTCTGTGATGACCCTGCAGGACGGAGCGTCGCAGGCACGACGGGTCGTCACGAGTTGCGTAACCTCGACTGGGTCGGATATTTGCTAAAAGTTTTTAAGGGGTGTTTCTGACTATTCCTGATTTTAATTAGGAAATTAGTGGGGTAAGTTTAATAATTTAATTACTTGGGGGTTAAAGGAGATAACCTTGAAATAAATAGTGGGTTACTTTTATCACCTTTTATACTTAATTATATGATAATTAGGGTAAAACAAGAAGAGTTTGAATAAGGAAAAATAAAAAGAACAGAAGAGGGGAGAACGAACGAGAAAGAGAGAACGAAGAGGAAAGCAAAGGCTTTGGGAAATAGCTTGCTTGATCGCTATTCTTCGGTGGAGGTAGGTTATGGTTTATGCTATTTCATAGTAAACTCAAAATAGCGATTTATATGTATAGGGTAGTACGGTAAAGTCTTCTATATGCTTAATTGTGTGGTTGCATGATGTGGTTATGTAGTTGTGATGGATTAGAATGATGAGGCTGTTGAATCTTAAACCTTAAAGATCTCTCTATTAATGATGATGCCTTGACATAAAGGAAGGCTTGATGAACTAAAGTAATGAGATTAGGGGATAGGGTGTCACGAACCGACACGTAGAATTAGGGGATCGGGTGTCACGAACCGACACGTAGAATTAGGGGATCGGGTGTCACAAACCAACACGTAGTATTAGGGGATCGGGTGTCACGAACCGACATGTAGTATTAGGGGATCGGAGTGTCACATTCCGACATGTAGTAGTAGGGGATCGGAGTGTCACGTTCCAACACAAGGAGAATAAAGTGAATGAATCTAAAGTATGTAATATACTCAAATTTAAAGAACCTATTTCCCAAATGAGTATGGTGTTGAGGCTTGAGTCCTCATAGGTGTGCTTGGTGTTGTGACCAATGGTGCTTGTACTTGTTGTTGTCACCTGTTGAGTATTGTAGTTGATTTTATATTATTATTTGATATATATTGCTTTCTATTTTGAGTTGGCCGATGATACCTACTTAGTACTTGTTCCTTGTACTGACCCCTACTTGTATTTTTTTTCTCTTTGTTATTTATGGAATGCAGCAAACGTGCCATCGACTTCGACTCGTCCGCAACTCTAGCCAGTCTTCATCACGTCAGATTTCAGGGTGAGCTATTGTTCCTAGCTCGGACTGGATTCTCTCCTTCGTGTCTTGATGCCCTTGAAGTTCGTACATGGACCATTCATTTACTTATTTTAGTTTCTTAAATACTCTTAGATTTAGTAAATTTGAGGATACATGTTCTTGTGGTGATGACTTCCAGATTTTTGGAATAATAAATATTAAATATTAGAAGTTATTTATTGGTTATATTAATGAGTTTTAAGTCTTCCGCATTGTATTTTGTTCATTATGGTTAAAATATTGGTAAATGATTGGGGTTTAGATTGGTTGGTTAGCTCACATAGGAGGATAAATGTGGGTGCCACTCGCGACTTGTTTTGGGTCGTGACAACATGTATCAAGTAAGGGACACTAGTCTACCAAAACAAGACCCAACGTACTTTACTTTATTTCATATACATATAGGAATTACCCTTTTCGTCATCATGTCACCCTATATATTACTAAAACATTATCAATATAATCATCGTAGACTCATACAATCAGGTAGGAATAATCACGTACCAATTTTAAGGCTACACACATAAAAAACATAGTCATAGTCAAACATGATCACCTAATATCCATAGGACATAACATGCTTTCACGTAATTAGCATGTAAATAGATATGATCATACTTCACACAATCAATTAGACAAATTTTCATAATGCTTCAGAAGTGCCGACAATGCCATGATCATCAATTCCAAGTATAAATTGTAATACTAGATGTAAACAGGTCAATTGAACATAGAAATATAACTAGGACCAACTATAAATCAATTGCATATAACCTTTACATCATTAGAAAGCCCATAAGAAACTGCTCATTACTTCATAAGTAAAGAGACATGGTTACTTAATCCATAAAATAGTCAATAGGAATTTGAATGGCTTGCATGGGTTCATTTGAATTATATCTTTATCACATAGCATTAACATATATTTCATTCTAAAACATTGATTAAAGAACATTTTATGCAAGAGCTCATGGCTAGAAACATAAAATTTGAACAATCATATTTTTTTAAAATCTTTGAAAATCATTGGAATTGACTCCTTGAAGAAAGAGATTTCAAGGATGAATAACCATACCTTATATATGAATAATCCACAAAATATTAGTTGGAAACTTCAAAAACATAGTCTAATTACTTAAGCTTTGTCTAGTTCTTCAATGGAGTTTGGAAAAGAGTGCGTTCTTTAGAGATTAGGAGAATTTCGTGTGGTTCTGCTTTGGGACGTGTAATTATGTTCTAAAACTGACTTAATATCTTTATGTATACGTCCCATAGGTTACCTTAAATACCTCCAAATAAAATTACCTAAAATGCCCCTCCTAATTCGACTACAAATAAGAGAACATTTGACCTAGCTTAATTCGGGTTTGACCATGATTTTTAATTAATTAAGTTGCCAATTTAATTAATTAAGTGACAAAGGGTAAAAAATAAAGTACCCTATGTCTGTAAGACCATAACCGACCCTTTGCACCATCCTAGGTTAGGTACTGGTTTTCTCTTACTTGACTTAACCGAACTCTGGAAATTGCTTGGTGGTTTTGGTTTTGTCCATTTAAATTTTTTAATTATGTTTCTAATTTAATTAATTAAGTAACATAGGGAAATTACTAAAGTACCACTAAGTTTTTAGGCATAACCAACCCTTTTGGACCATCCTAGGTTTGGGACTAGGATGTTTCTTTAGTTAGTTATTCGTTTAGGTCACCCGGTAAGGTCTTAGTATTTCGAACACCCTAGTAAGTTATTTTTCATTGGTTCTAAGTTAGTTATTTAGTTAGGGACGTTAGTTAGAACCTAGAATCAGGTTGGGATCTTGGATCTATGTGATTCTACATGCCTGTCACCTAACCACCCTAACCGTTTTTTTTAGGGTTTGTCTCTTGGTCGTTGGTAGCACATGTGCTTGCACATTTGTTGACATGTACTTTAACCAACCTTGCACTTTAGAATGTTCTCTACTTGTCTAAGGATTCTCACTATGTCATTGGACACTACTTAATCTACATGGTCATTTTAAATAATATGTGCTATGGTACCTAGTCTTGACAGTTGGATGCCTCGTACGCAATGTGTGTGAGCTATAAAGGAAGAAATTTTATCTTAGGGTTTTCATTGAAGGTAAAAAAACTTGGATTGTGGATTTTTAACATCAAGGTGTATTCTAAATTTGGTTAATTTATAGAAATTGGCTAACAACCTTAAGCCAATTGTCACGACCCACAAGTACTCACTAGAAGTTAGGAGGAACCCTCGTTTCGTGGCCGGGCGTACTTGACCCTTTGGTGTCTTGTACATGTCACGACTTGAGTCTAGTCCCCAGACGAGAGCGGCATATTTGACCTCTCAGAGGTCGCAGACAAGCCTAAATACATACTTGTTACTTCATCTAGGTTAATTTTAGCGAAAATTTTGAACTTCTTGTTACTTAACATTCACATAAGACATTTTGATTAAACTCATAAACATTCACAATCAACCATCTAACATTAATATCATTAAATGAAAGAAATAGTTCAATACTGCATTAAGTCTGTACTTGCCAAAATGGCACCAATACAATGTCTGAAATCAAATGACAAAGAAATGCTAGTGGAACATACTCTATTAACACAAATTTAGATGTAAGCTAGATGTAATGGGCAAGCGTTCTCGAAAGCAAGAGGGCCTACCAAGTCCGAATGAATACTTCACATCCGGATAGCTTCAGCGTCGACCTGTAAGCTCTTACGTCCAGCTGTGCCTGCACCTAAAAATGTAGAGTTGTATGGGATTAGTACACACTTATAGCAAGTATGGGTATATGCAAGCACACACCAAATACATGCATGATTAAGAAGATCTCTTTCCTAACTATAGGTATTATAGAAAGTCAGTCTGTGGACTTGCCAAATTCGATTTAGAAAAGCCATGCCATGAGAGTAACATGCATCATCATACTTATCATTTTGCAAACATCACATAACATATTGCACATATCATATCACATAGTTCGTATCATTCTTTAATATTCCATGAGACCTTGTAATCATGGGCTTGACATTAGAACTTCCCAAAATAAGGGCTCAACATATGGGACCTCAACTAGGGATCCTTCTTTATCAAACACAAAATCTGCTTCATTCATTCATACGTACTTCATTTTCATTCTTTTGTATACTTGTGCAACCACCAGTCCAACCTTGGATGTAGTTTAAGACTCTCATCGGTTTCGGTGTTCGATGACCAAGAATAACCTGGTGTCATTACTTAAGTCTAGCTCACGTCTTGATTATCCTAGCCTAACACCTTTGGTATCGTTGATTTCATTAATGTATTTTTGTAGGTTGGACTGATTCTTTCATTTGGAACTTTAACCTTAACCAACATAGATTATGTGAGCATCATGAGATCCAGTGTAAGCCCACATCGAAAAGCGGTGGAATCACCGGCCATGGTGACCCAAACATGGTAGCGTATACAGGGAATCGAACCCTTCTAGATCCCTATATTGGCGGTATAGGTTCAAAGACTAGGAGATATAAGGAGACCCATACCTGGTATGCCAGACAGTCTCATCTCATGAGATTTACGTGAACCGTGCCCTTCTCGAAGGAAGGCATCTCCACTCATACTTAGTCTATCGGTGCTTAGTATAAATTTCCATTACATTCAACTCATACATCATGGAATTTGGTTTCTAACATGAGGACATCATAGCACGTTAGATGATTTATCATTTCAACATTACTATTAAGTATGCATTAACTTTAATTCTTTCATTAGAGTGTTCATAGAGACTGGTTTCTTCATTAACTTTACATTCTCATATATGAGTACGTTTTGGTAACATTTACATAGAATCATTTTAAATTTCTCTCATCTTTCACATTAGCCTCTTATCATGTTGTCACCACATTTATTATAGTTAGCACATTTGCTCTTCATAATTGCTAACCCCTTTTACCTGAATGTTCATTTCATCATATGCCAATACTCTTTGACCTTTAGTGTGTTTCATACTCTTACTTAACCCTGCTAGGATTATATCATTTCAGCACATATATTTTAGGTTTACTTACTTTTACACTTATGCTAGACCTATGAGTCTAAAAGTAGAAGCCATAAGGCTTCATTAATAATTCGTTTAAGTGATTTATATCTTCCTAAGATTATGTGGTAGAAGACTTATGCATCTTATATGTATGCCAAGATATCAATTTCTAACCATATGTGCAAAATTAATTTAAACATTTATTCACGTACGACTTATGTGTCAATACAGAATTTGTAAAAGGGAAACTGATTTCGAATTCCTTCGAGAACAATTAGCTTTTCCACTTAATTTTTTATTTACATTTCTGCTTGGGGCAACTCAAGATTGAATCCCCACACCACACATTCATTCATTCCCTTTTTTCCTTCACTTTTCCTTAGATGTTTAGATTTAGGAGATCCGAGGTCGAACCACACAACCACATTTATTTTTTAATTTGTTTTTTGCTTAAGTTAGGAGGGATTCGGCTACGGGCACACGAGTTCGAATCCCATGCCCCTCACTCCTTTTTATTTATTTTATTTTTGCAGCATTCTTGTAGTGAGATCTTGGGTTCAGTCCCTACTTACCTCACATGTTTTAATTCATTTTGAAACCCTCCAAAACTTTAAGCATCTTGCCGAATCCAAATTTCTAGAAAGCTGGTAATTTGGCACATTTTGCAGCCCATTCTCTACACCTTTTTTACATTAGCTTTAGGACAATTTTCTTAGAACGGTTTGTACATAATTAATGGCATCCTTAGATTACATTCAGTAAAGAGTTCTTTACTCAAAAACAAAAATTACATCTTCACATGAACATCGTGGTTTTACGCAGTTATTCACATAAAATACAAGTGATCTTTATTCCATTAACATGAACAAGCCGAAACTCAAAGTCACAATCCATAGTTGCACACATACACACATGCGTACACTCCTATTTCCAAAAGACATAAACATAAGTACATAATCATGAACACATACTAAAAATTATATCATCACACAAAACACATTACCCCTAGTTTCTATCAGCAAGCATACCAAACATATGATCATAGGGAGCTAGTGACAGGGAGCATGAAATAGGGGGGACATACCTACTTTTTGGAGTAGATTCATCTGATACTTTAAGGTATCTTTGGAAAGGACCAAGAGTAAAAAAACCCATATCTGATTTCACGTCGTTCAAGACTTCAAATTGCTGACAAATACATCCCAAACCAAACGTCACCAACGAATATCATACCTTCCCCAACAAGAATATAACTTTTTGCTTTACGTGTTCGGATAGCTTTGTCGTTTGTAATTTGCGTCTAAGTTCTTCATAATATCTTCAAGTATGAAAAACTTTTATTATTGTTATTATTTTTTTTTTGTTTTTTTTTGTTAAGCAGAGAGAACATGAAGGATAGAGTTGAAGATAGGGAGATAAACGTGAGAGTGGGTAGATGTGCGAGGGAGTGTTTCCTTAGGGATATGAATTTAGCAAAGACTTAGTAAAATAAGGTTAAATAATTAATAAATAATAATTAATAGTAATAATCTGATTTTCCTTTTTCTTATATCAGCCATTAATTAATATTTTTTTTAAATTAATTCACCAAATTAAATAATTATATTAAATCATTGCTCCCACCTAGGTTCAAACCCGGGTAAAGCAATATTTTACTTACACGCCAATTGCGGCCCTTTCTCCACAAAATGTCCATCCAGCATATTAACTAAATATTTAGAGTAATAAATATACTACCCTTAGCCTGGAAAAAGACCATTTTACCCCTAGACCCTTCAAACAGAAGATTTCCCCTTTTTATATCCGGTAAAGATTCATCCAGGTAAATCTTCATATTCAGGTGCCCTACATGGCTGGAACCAACCTTTCCTAGCCCAACTAACTCACTAAGTTAGTTGGTTTGGTTGTTGTAGAAGTTCAGAGGTCTGGTTCTACGCACATCAATCCGTGTGAAGCCGGTCTAATCGTAGGCATTCTAGACAGATTACACATTATTTAGCATATGAATTTTTAGGGTTGTTACATTATCCCCCCTTAGGAACATTCGTCCCCGAATGAATGTTCTTATAATCTAGAACAACGTCAGTCATATCATAACATAATCACTACGTACAATAAAGTAATAACAACAAAAAATAGAGAGATCATAAGGAATCTTTGACTTAAAAGTAGGAAGTCTAACATCACGTACTGAAAAGATGAGGATAGCGGGATCTCATATCGGACATGATCTTCCACGTAACACCCTCAACAAAATGGTTCCTCCACAATACCTTCACTGTGGAAAACTCCTTGCTTCTCAGCAGCATGACCTATCTGTGTAAAATTTCAATAGGTACCTCCTCATAGGATAAGTCTTCAACAACCCCCAAACCTTCAATAGGTAGAATCGACACTAGATTACCTAGGATCTATTTTAACGTAGATACATGAAAGACATGATGAACAGAATCTAGATAGGCAAGCAAAGCAAACTCATAGGCTACCTCACCAACACTTTGTACGATCTCATATGTCCCAACATATCTGAGGCTAAACTTCCCCTTCCTACCAAGCATCATCACGTCAACAACATCAAACTCTAAGGTTCGTTTTCGGTTGTCTTCATATGACTTCTACCGATTATAAGCGGTACCCAAACTGTTCCTAATTACCTTGACCTTCTCTAAGGCCTCTTGAATGATATCTGGACCAAGAATGGATTACTCTCAAAACTCGAACCACCCAACTATAGTGCTTCACCTTCTACTATATAGTGTCACAAACGATGCCATCGCAATGATGGAATGATAATTATTATAATACGAGAACTCTATCAAAGCTAGATGGTCATCCCAACTACCACTGAAGTCAATTACACACACTCTCAATATGTATTTGAATGTCTAAATAGTGCGATCTGCCTGCCCATCTCTCTGAGGATAAAACACAGCATTGTGCTTTACCTGCGTACCTAAGCTCTTCTGGAAGGATCTCTAGAAATGTGAAGTGAACTGAGCTCCTCTATTTTAAACGATAGACAAAGGAATACCATGCCATCTTAAAATCTCATAAATGTAGAGTGTGGCATAATCCTCGGCACGGTAAGTAGACTTCACAGGTATAAAGTGGGCAGACTTAGTCATCATGTCCACAATAACCCAAATAGAGTCATGTTGTCTCCTAGTCTTCAGAAGACCATCCACGAAGTCCATATTCGTGGCCTCCCACTTCTGCATTGGAACCTTGATAATCTGAGTAAGACTGCAGGCTTAAGTGGTTCTGCCTAACATGATGACAATGAGGACACTTGGCCACATATTCAACAATGTCCTCTTCAATCAATCCCACAAATAGATCTTCTTATGATCATGATACATCTTGGTGGAACCTGGATGTAGGCATATATGGAACATGGGCCTCTACAACAATTTTGGTCTGCAAATTCACATCTAGTACACATAGCCTATCCTAGTACCTAAGTATGACGTTACCTCCCAAAGAAAAAGAATTATTCAGCTTAAAAAACACTCTTCAGCTCCATCAACATAGGATAAAGAGGACGACCCTTCTTGACTTCAAATGCTTAGGATGATTCAGAACTAGGACGAACTGAAACACCCCTACTAGAAGAGTCAACTAAGCGCACACCCAGTTTGGCCAATTTGTGTACATCTTTCACTAACTCCTTCTTCTAATCTTCAATGTAGGTTGTGCTTCCCATTCTCATCTTTGTCAAAGCATCAACTATAACATTAGCCTTTACTGGATGGTAGTGGACATTCATGTCATAGTCCTTCAACACCTCCAACTAACTTTGCTGGCGTAGATTCAACTCCCGCTGCGTGAACACAGACTGGAGACTCGTGTTGTCTTTGAACACATAAACATGCACACCATAAAAGTAGTGCCTCCATAGATTCAGTACAAGCACCACATCTTCCAACTCCAGGACATGAGTGGGATAGCTCTTTTCATGAATCTTGAGTTGCCTGGACACATAACCTATAACCTTACTACCCTGCGTAAGATCACAACCCAAACCAACCCTAGATGCATCACAGTAAACAATGTAATTCACACCACACTTAGGCAAAGTATGCACCGGGGTAGAAGTGAGTCTGTCCTTGAGCTCCTACAAACTTTTCTCACAAGTCTCCGCATATTCAAACTTAAATTTCTTTTTTGCCAAAACTGTGAATGGACCGGAAATGGAAGATAAACCCTCCACAAACATGCTATAATAACCAGCCAATCCCAAGAAGCTAAAGATATCACTGGGAGTAAGAGGTTATGGCCAGTTCTTCACAACCTCAATTTTCCTGGGATCTACCTCCACACCTTTGACGGAAACAACATGACCTAGGACGTTTACTGATCTAAGACAGAATTCACACTTGCGGAATTTGGCATAAAATTGATGTTGTCAAAGTACCTACAAGGTTAGTCTGAAATGATGTTTACGCTCTTCCTTGGTGTTAGAGTAGATGAGAATGTCATCAATGAATACTATGACGTAAATGTCAAGGTACTCACGGAAGACCCTATTCATGTGATCCATAAATGCAGCAGGTGCATTAGTGAGACCAAATGACATAATTAGAAACTCATAATGACCATAATGGGTACGAAAGACTGTATTTGGGATATGTCCATCCCTAACCCTAAGCTGATGGTACCCAGAACGAAGATCAATCTTCTAGAAGAAAGTAGATCCTTGGAATCGGTCGACCAAGTCATCTATTCAGGGTAGTGGATACTTATTCTTGATAGTGACTTTATTGAGCTGTCGATAATCGATACACATTTTAAGGGTTCCATCTTTCTTCTTCACAAACAATACTGGATTGCCCCAAGCGGGTATGCTTGATTTACCGTGGTTTCACGGTACTTTCAATGTCTTTTCCTTAAGTTTATTGTGTATCTAAAGGCTTTTTGTATTGATTTTGGATGTAGATTTCTCTTTATTTGCAGGAAATTTATCCAAAGGAGAACACAATGAATTTGAGCAGGAATTGCAGAAATGACCACCAACGGAGCCCACGACGGTTCATTGTAACTGTGAAGGTTTATAGGTAGAACTGTAGTAAAAAGAAAACAGCTGTTGAAGGAAGTTGGGAAAGTCTGACAAAGTTTGGGACTACGGAAGCTCATGACGGACATTCATAGCCATTATGGTCCATCCATGATATTCGTCATTGTTGTCAGAGAGTAGTTCCAATACCCAATTTCAAGAAGTTTGTAAGTGTTATGGAACAGAAGCCCTTGACGGACTGTCGTGCATGCAACGGTCTGTCATATCTGTCCGTTGAGGGTAACAGAGAGTTGATGAAGAAAGAAGCAAAAAATTATGCGAAGTATGTAATGACGGAGCCCAAGACGATCTATTATATCCATGACGGTCCGTCGTAGGGATTGTCGATTCAGACACATTTTGGAAAGATTTGCCTTAAATATATTCCTTCTTTTTTTAGGTTTTAACTTATTATATATAGTTTTAAAGACCTTGTTTTTGGGGTTAGAATTTTGGTTATTTTTTAGTTCTCTTCTTTAAGTATGGAACTCTTGATTTTTGTATTTGATCATACTTTTTTGGAATCAATTATTGGTGTTTTTTTGAATCATTCAAGTTAATTTCTGTATTTTCTTCCTTCTCATAAAAGTAAGTGCATCGGTTTTATATTATCAATATGAATTGTGTGATTATTAGCATGGGTAACTAAACTCCATACCTAGGGTTGGGGGAACAATGGGTAAATAACAAGGTTAAATCTAGCTAAAATAACAATTCTAAAATAGTGTCTTGCATGTATTGCTTATTCTTTCCCTTAAAAGTGTTTTTAACGGACGACCTACATTAGAACTCGCCTTATTGCTACTTGCCGACAAAGGGGGTAGATAATAGGAAAATAATTATAAACATAGATTTAGAATATTCTATCTAATAGGCTAGTGTCGGTTGGTACGAGGTAACAACTTAGTCAAATATCGAATATGATTCTCAATATGAGGTAAAGATAAGTTTTAGTAAAGCAACACACGTAGTCGGACCAACGTGCGGAGTGAAATTCTCTAGATGCCGGACCAAGGATTTAGAGATACCTAGCTTATCATTTTGTATGCAATATACTAAGAAAGGACTTTTACAACTAGAACTGTCAAATTAGGAGCTTGTGGGTAACACTTACGCTATAGTTACTCTCATTGCTTGATTAGACTCCAATACTTGAACATGTCACTTGTTTACTATAATTTAGCTAACTGCATTTATTAATCAAACCCCCTTTAGTTATTTGTTTTCGGGAAATAATTGACTAAATAGAAGTAATAATAGAATAAAGTTAAGTCTGAACCATTTTCATCGTGGAAACAATCCCAACCGCCCTAGTTGGGTTCTCAACATGATGCGACTGCTTTTACTTCTTTCCGAGAAGTAATTATGAGCGTATCATATTTTGGGGCCGTTGCCAGGGAAATTTGGTTTTAGATTAACATTAAGCTTATTATCGAAATCTAGTCAACATTTTCCTAATTTTACTTATTCTTTTTGTTTTTGTCTCCTGTCGGTCTAACTTCCTTACATGTCAACCACACGGAGTAGAGGAATACCCATTATTGAATTTGACCCCAAACTAGATCATACTTTATGAAGAATGAATCAGAATTTGGGCAGCCAAAGTGACGAGGTTGAACCACAAATGCCACCATTAGTCGACGCTCGTGACCGTGTAATACCTGATATTCTTGGGGAAGGTTAAATACCGATATAAAATCCTGCTCCACTCCCTCAAAAGTACTATAGGGGCTATGAAAATATCACAGACTTTGATCGGCCACTCGTCTTGCCCCCTCTACCACACGGCCACACTTTAGTGGTAACTAGTAGTGAGATGCTAATGCTCACTGCCAGAGGTTTATTTTCAAGGCTACGTTCTAAGGATCCACATGACCACATCGTTAAGGTAAGGCCAGTGTGCAAAAGTTTTTTAGGGATGACCTATTTGAGTTTGGATGTGAACGGGCTGAGAGGTTTTCCTGTCTCAGTAACGGAAGAGGTTTCAATCAGGTTTAATTATTTCCCCTAAAACTCAATTTTCACTTGGAATCAACTGAGGGATGCTTTCTTAGCACGCCACTACGCGTGTCTAAGAAACTAAACAACAAAAACAGAGTGAACAACTTTGTGGCACTATTAGGAGAGTTAATTAGCAGTTCTTGGGATAGGTACACTTCATTTTTGCGAAGTGTTCCAAATCACCACATAGATGATGAGTCTCAGAAAGAGTGTTTCTATCGTGGACAAGATGATAATAGCAAATTGGTGTTGAATACAATAGCGTGTTGTTCTTATGGGGAGTTTCCTTATGCCTATATTGCTGAAAAGGTATTGAAAATCTCTCTAAATAATATAGGTTGGAGTATTAGGAAGTCAGATACTAGGAGAAACACCTTAGCAGTCCGATCCGCACACAACTCAGTTGCAGATGATCTTCGTGAGGAGATAGCTAAAATGAGAACTGAACTTGGGTTGGTGTTTAAACATGTTGTTGGGGGTGTGGAAAAGGTAAATGCGGTGAACTACTTCTCTAAACCACCATCCCCAAATGATGAATATTACTATGAGGAGGACTCCAATGTAATGAATAATCAAACGAGGGGTTTTTGACAGAACGCCAAAGGCTCCAATCAGGAGAATTGGCGCCAAGGTCAAGGAAACCAAGGTTGGAACTATGGTAATTATAACGGAAAGGGTCATTATTTCGAAGTTGGGAAATACAACCCCAAAAACAACTTCAACTGGGATAACTATGGTAATATAAATGAAGGGATAGACCCTATGTTCCACCTCAAAATTATTAAGTTTATCCTAGGGATGGTGGAGGTAGTATGGCGCGAGTTTAGGATATGATGCAGAAAATGATGAGGAGGTTCGGTGATAGTGATGAGCACACTAAATAGTTAAGGAATGACTTAATAGGTATAGGGAAGAAAGTTGATATACATGCAATCTCTATTAAGCATTTGAGTTGCAAATGACCCAATTGTCTTCAACTGTGAACACACGGCAACCGGGCACTCTTCCTAGCAACACTGTCCAAAATTCGAAAAATGATGGGCATTATAAGTCAATCACTACATGGGGTGGTAACAAAACCATTAATCAACCTATGTCGTCTGGTGTAGAAAAGGTGATAAGAGGTGATGATACAGCGGTGGAGATTAATTGGTGAGTTATAAGATAAAATAGTAAACTGCTATTGAGGTGCCCCAAAAGGTGACCCCCATTCCTAGAACACCACCTCCTTTCCCACAAAGGTTATTAACAAAGACTGAGGATGGTAAATACCGGCGTTTTATAATAATGTTGAAACACCTTTTATCAGTGTCCCTCTTGTAGAAGCTCTTGAATAAATGCCGGTTATGCCAATTTCATGAATGATTTGGTTACAAAGAAAAGATCAGTCACTTTTGAGGATGATGATAGAATGCAGCATTGTAGTGCCATTGCTACAAGATCTCTAGTTCAAAATAAAGAAGATGTGGGTGCTTTCACTATTCCTTGTACAATTGGGTTATTACATTTTGCGAAAGCATTATGTGATGTTGGGGCAAGTATGAATCTCATGCCCCTCTCGATTTACAATAAGTTGGGTTTGGGTGACCCAAAGCCCACTGTTATGCCACTACTCATGTCGATCGATCGGTAAAAAGGCCCATTTGTATATTCCACGATATGCTAGTAAAAGTAGAGTCGTTCATATTTTTGGTCAATTTTGTGATTCTTGATTTTGAAGCCAAGATTATTAAGGTTCCTATTATTCTTGGAAGGCCATTCCTTGCTACAAGTAAAGCCTTGGTTGACATGGAAAAGGGGAAGATGAAATTCCGGTTGAACAATGAAGAAGTGACCTTCAATATTTGTAGGTCCATGAGGCAGAGGATGAGCTCCAATTTGTATCTGCTATATCCTACAGAGTTAAAGAGTCATCTGAGGTTCAAATTGAATAGAGTCTGGGAGTAGAAACATTGGTTTTAGTGATTATAAATTTTGATAGTGATGGCATTGAAGAGTATGGGTCATTGGTCGTGGCACCTGATCGAGGTAATGTTCGTTTTAAACCAAATTATTTGAGTTAGATATGCAATATCGCGAATCTCAACCCGCAAAACCGTCTATTGAAAAAGCTCAAAAATAAGAACTTAAGCCTCTACCACCTCATCTGAGGTATGTATTCTTGGAAAAAGATGACACTTTGTCGGTTATTATTGAATCATATTTGAATGTGGAGCAAGTTGAGAGTTTAGTGAAAGTGTTAAAAAGGTTCAAAACCTCTATTGTGTTTGCTATTGTGGATATTATTGGGATCCCCCACGGTATGTGTTGTCATAAAATCCAACTCATGCCCGATCATAAGCCAAGTATTGAGCATCAAAGACATCTAAATCCACGTATGCTAGAGGTTGTAAAGAAGGATATTATAAAGAGGTTGGATGCCGGAGCGATATATCCAATCATTTATAGTAGTTGGGTATGCCCTGCTTAGTCTTTACCTAAGAAAGGTGGAATGACTGTGGTCCACAATGAGAAATATGAGCTTGTTCAAATGAGATTGGTGACTTGTTAGCGGGTGTGTATGGATTACCAGAAATTAAATGCATGGACTGAAAAAGACCATTTTCCTATGCCATTTATGGATCAGATTTTGGATGGACTTGCTGGAAAAGGGGTGGTACTATTTTCTTGATGGTTATTCCTTGAATAATTAGATTTATATTGCACCGTAAGATCAAGAGAAAACCACATTTACTTGTCCATATGGGACCTATGTGTTCAAGAGAATGTCGCTTGGGTTGTGCAATGCACCCGCCATATTTCAGATATATATGATTTTGATTTTCTCATCTATGGTATAGGACACTATTGAGGTGTTTATGGATGACTTTATTTGGTTTGTGACTCTTTTGAGCGATGTTTGAGTCACTTGTCTGAGGTTCTTAAGAGGTGTGAAGACTGTAATGTAGTACTAAATTGGGAAAACTTTCACTGCATAGTGAAAGAGTGTATTTTATTGGGTCATCGCATTTCGGAGAAGGGTATAGAGGTTGATCGAGCTAAGTCGAGGTAATAGAGAGAGTTCCCCCACCAGTGTCTGTCAAAGGTGTGAGAAGCTTTCTTGGCCATGCATGTATTTACCGGAGACACATCAAGGACTTTTCAAAACTTGTGCATCCTTTATGCAAGTTGCTTGAGAAAGAGTGTAAATTTTATTTTAATGAATATATATTAAGACATTTTGTTAGTTTAAAGAAATGTTGGTGTCTGCACCTATATTTCTTTTGTCGGATTGGAGAAAGCCATTTGAGGTGATGTGTGATGCTAGTGGGGTTGCTCTTTATGTAGTATTGTGTCAAAGAAGGGACAAAATCCTTCACCCCATTTACTATGCTAGTAAATACCTAAATAAATCTAAAAAGAACTACACCGTGACTGAGCAAGAGCTTCTTGTAGTATTCTTTGCTTTTGAGAAATTTTGCTCCTACTTATTTGGAACTAGGGTTATAGTGCATACTGATCATTCTACTTGAGGTATTTTATGGAAAAAAAGGATGCAAAATCGAGGTTAATTCGTTGGGTATTACTATTGGAAGAATTTGACTTTCAGGTGATTGATAGAAAAGGGAACTAAAATCAAGTTGTTGATTACTTGTCCATCTTAGAAGATGAAGCAATGAGAGAGTTGGGGGATAAAAATGATTATTGATGTCACCCTATATATTACTATAACATTATCGATATAATCATCATAGACTCATATAGTCAAGAAGGAATAATCATGTATCAATTTTAGGGTACACACATCAACACTTTGTCATTCTCCAACATGATCACCTAATATCAATAGGAGATAACATACTTTCACTTAACTAGCACGTATATATATATGATCATACTTCACATAATCAATTAGACAAATTATCATAATACATTTAATAGAGCCGACAAGGCCATGATCATCAATTCCAACTATAAATCATAATACTAGATGTAACTAGAACAATTCAACATAGACTTAACAATCTAAGACCAATTAGACATCAATTGCATGTAATCTTTAAATCATTAGAAAGCACATAAGAAACTACTCATAATTCATAAGTATAGAGACATGATTTCTTGGCTAGAATCATAAAAATTGGCAAATCATATTATTGATCATCTTTGAAAATCATTGGATTTGACTCCTTGAATAAATATATTTCAAGGATGAGTAAACATACCTTATAGATTAAGAAACAACTAAATCTTGGTGGAAAACTTCAAAACCTTAGTCTTCTTCCTTAAGATTTTTCGAGTTTTTGAATGGAGTTTGGAAAAGAGAGCATTAATGAGAGATTAAGAAAATTTCGTGTTGTTCTAGTTTGTTCCGTGTAATTATTGTCTAAAAATGACTTAATATCTTTATATAGATGTCCCATAGGTTACCCTAAAGACCTTCCACTTAAATTACCTAAAACGCCGCTCCTAATTCGACTACCAACAGGAGAACATTTAACCTAGACTAATTCGGGTTTGACAATTATTTTTAATTAATTAAGTTGCCAATTTAATTAAATAAGTGACCTAGGGTAATTACTAAAGTACCCCTAAGTCGTTAGGACCATGACCAATCCTTTGCACCATCCTAGGTTAGGTACTAGGTTGTCTTACTTGATTTAACCGAAATCTGGAAATTTGTTGGTGGTTTCAGTTTCTCAAACTAAATTAATTAATTAAGTTGCTAATTTAATTAATTAAGTAACATAGGGTAATTACTAAATCACCCCGAAGTTGTTAGGACCATAACCAACCCTTTTTGACCATCCTAGGTTAGGTTCTAGGATGTTTCTTTAGTTAGTTATTCGTTTAGGTCACCCGGTTAGGTCTTAGAATTTCGGGCACCCTAGTTAATTTTAGTTGGTACTAGGTTAGTTAGTTAGTTAGGGACGTTAGTTAGGAATTTGAATCAGTTAGGGAGCTTGTCCCCACGTGATCCTACATGCCTGCCCCCTAACCACCCTAACTAATTCGGTTGGGGCTTGTCTCTGGCCGTTGGTAGCACATGTGCTTGCACATGTTTTGCCGTGTACTTTCCCCAACATTGAATTGTTGAAGTTCACTACTTGTCCAAGGATTCTCACTATGTCATTTTCCACTACGTAATCTACATGGACATTTTAAATGATTATATGATATGGTACCTAGGCTTGACACTTTGATGACTCGTACCTAATGTGTCTGAGTTATAAATGAAAAAAATTATCTTAGGGTCTTCATTGCAGGTACAACAAGCATAGATTGGGGCATCTTAACATAAACGTGTATTCTAATTTTTTTTAATTCAAAGAAGTTGGCCAACACCCTTAAGCCAATATTCTCCAATATGCCCAATATTACTCAATATTGGGTATTGGGATGCCTATGTACCCCCAATACCTATTCTTAAAATCTATTAGGATCTTCAATAGACAAGTTTATTATCTTTAATTTTACACTAAAATCGTTTTCATGATTGTATAAGGTCCTAAAATTTTCTATAATGTGGTATTGAGGTAGTGCATAGAGTTTTAGGTGATTTGAAAGTAAATGTCAATAGACGTCCAAGACGTTCGACGACTAATTCATATATGTTCCTCATATGTGTTTTATTTGTTTATATGTGTTTTACAAGTTTATAAGGTCCTTAAATGAGTTATTATAGTGTTTATAGGTAGTGTGTCAATTTTCTTGATGTTTGGATGTCAAACATCCAAGAACGCTCATTATGTTCGAAAGGTTTGCCTTTAAATGACCTTACGTGTCTAGGAATGTTTTATTGAGTTTTACGTGTCTTTTTTTATGAAATTTGTATTAGAGGTCCTAAAATCGTATACAAAAATATTTGGGTTGGAAAAGTCTGGGCAAACATCCCCAAGGACCATCCAAGGGTCATTGAGGAAGGACACATAATGGTGGGCAAAACTGCCAAAGGCAGTCCAACCTACGGATGGCAAACGATGGACAGGTGACCTGGTCGACACCCCATAGGTTGAGGGTGTTATTAAGGACTTATTCTAGGGAGACAATCTCCCATTTTAAGTCTCTAAACCGATTGACGGAGGACAGGACGGTCCGTTAGTGGACTGACTCCCCGTTGATGGTCAAGTCGTCGATTGTGTTTATCTCCTGCGTGTAGTCACTTTTAAGTTAGGGGTTCAAATTGTGAATTCTACCCACTTCCAAATAAGATTAAGGGGGGTTACATAGGTGTCTTTTGGGTATTTTAAATGTTCTTATAAGTCTTTAACACTTAGAAGAATTCATTCTTCAAAATCAAATCCCAAATTCTCTAAGAAATTCTCTTGAACTGCATTAGAGCCAAAACTCAAGGAAGAGCTTGAATTGGAGGTTTGATTGGTGATTCTTCAATTAATTGGAGGATTAGCTTTATTGAGGTTTCAATTTTAATCCTTGACTCTTTTATTCAAGGAAACCAACTTTCAAAGAAGTTTTCAAAAGTTTTGAAAGATGAAATGTCCAATTTTATGATCTATCCAAGTATTTGCATTAATGATTTTCAAGCATTAAATATTGACTGAATTGTTGTTAATTAGATTAACCCTAGTTTTTGACTACTTTATGGGTTAAGTGATTTGGACTTAATGATTATGAGTTCTAGTGTAGTTTTCTATGGGCTATTGAATTATATAAGAATTGTATTAAATTCATGTATAATTTGTCTTATATTGATAAATCTATATGGAATTGACCTAGTTTCATAGATTATCATAGTTTTGATATTGAATTGATTTTCATGGCCATGGGTAAGGGCATTATGGTATTGAATTGGATGATTTATACATGGATTGAAGTGAACTGTATGGATTGGGGGTACGCTTCTGTCACATCCAAAGACTGTACCCTATAAAATATGGTACTCTCAAAGATAAACCAGCATACTAGACCTCACAAAGGTCTTACAGAAGCCCTTACGTATTGTTTATCGCATATAAATAGTAAAAAGTACTACGAAATTAAAATTTTTCACGAAACATTTAATATTCTTTAAAACTCTAATATATAAAATTATAGTAAATAGTCTCAATCTCATCAAACTTAGACACGAGACTAGTTTGTGACACGGCCAATACAATACGAATTTAGAAATACTTAATCTAATGCAATTCTTCAAAGGAAATAAAAGACCTCTATATATGCCCTCAATCAATTCAGGACATACTTCAACTTTTCTTGAACGACTCTAGAATCCAAGCTCTTCTTTACGATCCTTCTCTCCTTCACCTACCACTTTAAAGATAAACAAAACTATGGAATTAGTACAAACAATTGTACTAAGAATGCCATTATGCATAAAATCATGAAAAGGAACATTATTAGAAGTATGAATATTTTAACTTAAAATATCATATTATAATCATAAGAATAACATTTATCAACTTAGAAACTCATAAGATAACATTTAAGAAATTTGTCACATTTTAAGAGAATCTTTACAGTAAGCTAAGTCACATTATAGTGACCATTTTCCAATGTAACAGTGAAGTCTCTTACTTCACAGTAACACATTCCAAGCATGCAACTCCATCTCTTAAAACGATCCTAATGTTCAGCAAAGTAAGACAAAGAGAGACCGCTCATACAACTTCTATAGGTAAACTTAACTAATTCTTAAGACCACCTTTAATGAGATCACCACACTTACAAGACATCAAACATATGAACATGAGATTTTTCTACCAAAGGTGATTGTAAATCTCACTTGAGTGAGTTGTGAAGTGACCGGCCATATAATCCCTTACACACAAACTCAAGAGATCCTATATACTACCTATGATAGAATCATTCTCACTTAACACGACAACATATAGATATTATGACATTCTCTTTCAAAAGGCTATCAAAAGACTTACTTAAGTAAATAAAAAAGGTAAAGTCCATGATTGACCTCTTCAAGACTACCTGAATAATCTTTAAGACTACCTAAAGGCTAGATCATGTCCACATAATCAACATATTCCCTAACTAGAGTCATTCTTAAGAATTATGTAGGTAAGATACAAAGTGACCATTCCTATGCCCCCTTCACACTTTAACTAGAAAAACCCTTAACTACTTTAGATAAGTACTTATTAATTCAACAGACTTTCTCAACCTATGTCATTACCTTCATTAGTTCATCTAAGACTCATTCATCACATATATACATTCAAGCAATGGTCTTGATAAAGACCTAGGGTCTCTAACTAAAACTTTCAAATCCTATTGTGCAATGTCTGGATTGAGTCCCATACCACCACCTAAACATCATAGAACTTCTCTAATGCTAGTAGGTATCCCATAAGATGAGAATAGGTAAAAATAACATAAGCATGATAGCTAGACATGGAATTCGGATTTCTAACCTACTCCGATGAGGGTGCTTTACTTCCCAATGGTAGAACTTGGACACATCACATATAGGCACATGGTTAAGGAATATGAAGGGTGTGATTTGTACTTTAGTCTCATTATTTAAATACAACTACTTCCCTTACCATACTCACTCGGTGCTATTCTTTGTTATCATAGAGTAATTTGCATTAAAGGTTCATATAAAGGGGTTCCATAAAAGTTCATAACCCAATCACATTTACCCTACAAAAGAGGTCCTCTAGGGATACCTTACAATAGCGACAAGAATCTCATAATGTATTTCCCATGGTTTGATATGATTTCATTCCATTCAATCAACCTTAAGTCTATCATTTATTTACTTGAAGGATACCATTACGACTTTCGACTTCAACATTCATAAACTTACCACTAGGTTTAAGGTTTCACATAAAGGACCCTCTTAACATCATGTAATGTATCCTTCATGTAAAGGAATGTTGATTCGCTGGAGTAGGTTAGAACTCCGAATTCCTTATCTAACTATCTTGGTCTATGTTGGTTATTGCCCATTATCATCATATGAGATACCTATTAGCATTATAAAAGTTTTATGTATTTTGGTTGGTAGTGTGGGACGCAATCTAGACATTGCACAATAGGCTTTGAAGGTGTTACTGTAAGTCCCTACGTCTTGTCCAAGACCATTACTTGAATGTCTTTATGTGATGAATGAGTCTTAAATGAACTAATGAATGTAATGACTTCAGTTAAGAAAGAATGTTAAATGAATAAGTACTTATCTAGAGTAGTTAAGGGTTTTCTAGTTATGGTGTGAATGGGGCATAGGAATGGTCACTTCATATCTTACCTAGATAAGTCTTAAAATTACTCTAGTTAGGGAAGATGGTTGATTATGCTGACATGATCTAATCCTTAGCTAATCTTATCGATTATCTCGGTAATCTTGTAGAGGTCAATCATGTAAGTTAATTTATTGATTTAGTTAATACGTCTTTTAATAGCCTTTAGAAAGAGAATGTCATACTATCCTTGTGTTGATGAACTAAGTGAGAATGATTCTTTATTAGGTAGTCTATAGGATCTCTTAAGTGTGTGTTTAAGGTATTCTATGTGAGGTCGGTTCAAAACTCACTCAAGTGAGACTTGGAATCACCTTTGGTCGAAGGATCTCATGTTCATGTGATTGGTGTCTTGTAACTACGTGTTGATCTCATTATTGATGGTCTTAAGGATCATTTAGGTGTGCCTAGAGAGGTTCTATGGGCGGTCTCTGTTTGTTTTACTTAAGTGAGTCTTAGGAGAGCTTTTAATGAGGAACTATATGATAGGAAGTGGATGAAGTGAAGTGAATGGACTTCACTGTAACATCGAAGAAGTTCACTGTAACAGTGATGTACTTCACTGTAATGTTTTCCAAAAAATGTACTAAATTTCTTAAATGTTATGTTATGTGATTTTAAGGTGTTATATGTTATTATTATGATTATGATATAATATTTAAACTAAAAAGTTACATATTTCTAATAAATGTCTGTTTTCATGATTTTATGCTTTATGCCATACTTAGTACATGTGTTTGTACTAACTCATTAATGGTTGGTATGTTTGGAGCATTTGGGAAACAAGAATTGGATCATAGAGTCATTCAAGTGTAGTTGAAGTATGACCTCATTTGATTCGAGGCATAGATGTCTTATGTTTCATTTGAAGTGTTTTAATAGACTAAGTAATTCTATATTCATATTGTATGGGTCGTGTCCCAAAGTATTCTTCTGTCTAAGATTTGATAAAATGAGACTTAGCATTCCCTATGAGTTTTACATAAATATATTGTAAATACTTATAGAATGTATATTAAAATTTTTAATTCCATAATACTTTTCACACGTTTTATATGCGATGAACAATATAAAAAGGTTTGTACAAGACCTCCGAGAGGTCAAGTACATCGGTTGCACTCCGAGAGTGCCATATCTTCTAGGGTGTAGTCTCGAGATGTGACAAGCTTTGTATTAGAGAATAGGTTATGAATATAGTCTTATGAATCTAAGAGTCTAATCAAGTCACGTCTAGTAGAGTATTGATGATCGGTGTGAGTCGCAACGCATCTATGGTCGAGAGGCTATGTCATGCCGTAGGTTAAAAGTTATGAGTATTTTTTTTCTTGTCATGACATGGTGTCACGATCTAGAATGAGTTGTGAGTGGCACCCACACTTAACCCCCTAGGTGGAAGAATCAACGAATTTAACCCCAACTTACAAACTACAAGCATAATGGGGATGATCAAAACTTACTAAGTATCTTTTCCCAAAACATGAAAGCCAACATTACAAGGACATCTAAGATCTAATTACTAAGTCTAAGACTATCAAAGAAAAAAAAATAAATGAAGGAAATAAGGACATCAGGTAATAATTGAGAGAATCCAACCCAAGTTCAAATGAATAGCTCACCCTTGAACCTTATATGCAGAGCCTTGATTGAGTTTAGGGCGTCTAGAATTTGTTCGTACACTTAATGCACTCCATATAAGGAAAACAAAGAAAATTACATGTAGGGCTTAGTACGAGGCAACATGTACTGAGTAAGTATAATCGGCCAAACAAAAATAGTAACTAATATACAAAGAATAGAGTTTAAAATCAACTATAGTACTTAATAGGTCATAAGAAACAAACAACATGAAAAAGTTTCAACAACATTATAATAGGTACATAATAAGTCAAATAGTACATAATATGTAAACTATAACAAGATAACACATTAGGACTCATGCCTCTAGAAAACCATTTTTGGACTTGAGTTTTTTGAGATTGAGTACCTTTCGTTAATTTAACATATTTTAATTTAATATTATCATGTATGAACGTGACACTCCAGTCCAAAAATACCGTGTCAGAATGTGACACTTTGATCCAAGAATATTTTGTCGGAACGTGACACTCCGGTCTAAAAAAACCGTGTAAGAACGTGACACTCCGATCAAAGAATACTGTGTCAGAATGTGACACTCCAATCCTATAATATCATTAGTTTATCATTTAGTTTCACCACTTTTCCATTCGTTATTAATATTTCATCGATCTTTTTTTTATCTAAGGCATCACTTTGATAAAGAGGGTTCAAGAATATAAATTCCACGGTCTGAGGATTTCAGACCAATCACAAAACACACAACAAAGAAACACAATCACACAATAAAGTAGATAGAAAACTTCACAATATCATTCAATACATTTCAATCAATAGTAAGAGTTATCTATCAAATAGCGTAAACACTAACCTACATCTACCGAAAAACCATAGTGAAGCAAACTAATTCTACAATTCTTTTTTTTTCCTCAATGTGTCTGAACCTTTCCAATGTATATAGTATAAATGCATAATTTATAAGTTATCTAGTCCAGAAACACTCATATTATTTTATGTCTAGCCTAAATCCAACAAGTCACATAATCTATAATCACTTTTTCTAACGTTCAAACCTAAGGATAAGTGTTAATTCCTCCAATTAGCATAACTTTAATGGAATTTAAATAACACAAATACACCTATATTTAATTACCTATCTTAATATATTAAAATATAATTTATAATGTGAGAACAAAATATTAACATACAATGATGGAAGCCACTAATTAGGAAAACAGTGGTAGACAAACTAACAACAATCCCACCATATTGATAAACAAATTAGTAACCATATTCTGTTACATTCATATATAATAATATATATAATTAACCCTCATTCTTTTTACTCCATAACTCTCCACTATTCTTTGTCCAGAATAAATAAATAAGTAATCATACATTAACTACGACTATAGACAACCCAATTATGACCTAATAAAATATAAGTATTATAGTAATAATTTCTACATGTATACTATTGATCAAATTCATATATAAATATATCTTTTACCTTGATTATCATATCATCACTCTCGAGATTGTGCCTCCTTTTGAAGTCTTCTTCTTGGAATATATTTCTTAAAATACCTCGTCAATACTACATTTAAAAATATTAAACCCTAGTTTTTTTAAATATGGTTCAAAAGGAACAGGTTACTAAATAAATTATTAAAAATACCCCCATTAATTTTAGAATTATAGTCACGAATAGTCCAAACTATCCATTTAGAATCTATTGGAATGTATTTTTTATAATAAACAGTTCTAGTATTAAAGACAACCCTATGGGTCGTTACATTAGATACCAATTTAACCATTGTTCACCCTCGAACAATCAAAAGAAGTAGAGGTTAAGAGAGGGTACAAGAATTGACAAAAAATTTGTGTGAATATATTTTGTGCATATCATGCTCATGCATCAATCAATCAATGAGAGAACAAAATCTCCTCTCATAATATGTGTCAAATAGGGTCATATCACTACTCAAGTGGTAGCGATTGTTGTATGTAATCTCAACCAACAACAGAATCTATCCTTAACAGCTATGAAAGATAATCGTACACACATATGAAACATGTTCTCAAGGACCTTTACACAACCATCTTGTAGAATCTTTTTCACAAAACCACAATAAAATATTGATTCAATATTGATTCCAATCAAAACTCAACCCAAACCAACAACCACACACTCGTTTATCGAGCCTCGAATCCACTGAAGTCAACACTTTAATACTCACAAAATATCATACCCACATCAATAATCCCAACCCATCATTAGAATCAAAGCATTCTTATAAAATACATGTTCAAACTATGTCTATATCTCTTTCTATTTGAGCATTTAATGAAAAATACGAGTCTCAAATAAGGATAATAGCACACATTTCAATTTTGGTTGTACCTTTTAATCGAGATAAAACTATTAAATAACACTCAAAGTCAACTCCACACCACTTCCACATACCATGCTTTAGATACCATTTTAAGGCATTGCATACCTCATGACAACACTTAGGGAGATTTATGATCACTCAAATTATTGTGTATACAATAAGCTCATAACCTCTATTCACCATCAAATATCTATGTAACACATTCATAACCTTCTATGTAGTCCATCAATAGAGTAGTATTAATTCAACTCAAAATTTTTAATAACCATGTAGAATTATATCTCACCTCGTGCATCATTCTTCAATCATCTATCTCAATTTAAACAATCTAAACCCATGTAAAATTCTAATTTTTCATACCTCACAGTTTGTCAACTAAATCAAAATTCAATCTTCATAACAGTCGATGACAAATTTATAGTAAGTCTCTACTACACTAGTTCACAACTCACAATCATATAAAAACTCATAGAAAATAAAAATAAAAATATAATCAATACAACCTTCAAATTCACCCCAAGGGTTTATACGAGAGGTCTTATTCGTTTTACTTTTTTCAAATCTTCTCATGGTTCATGATTTTAAAATATCTCTACCCCTCAATATATAAGACTTTTGTCTCTCTAACTTGCTTCCTTATCTCATTCTATAACCAACAAACCATGACATTTTACTTCACACTATAAATAAAAAATCCAAGGAGAACTCTTCCATTTCTCCTTTAACAATCATAGTAACAAACTTTACAACTCAAAACGCACACAGATTCTTCGGAATACCCAATGCACCACACGATTAATTATTTATTACCTAACAAATTCATACCTTGACTAAATCTACTACAATGAATATCGACTTAAAATAAGGAACTTGAACTTTGATTTCAACCGTATAACCGAATTCCCTTATCTATCAACATTAGCTCATACGTTGAAGATTTTTACGAATTCATGTATCTTAACTTATCATTGATCGCCTCTTCATAGATTTTACCATATACTTTGCTAAAAAGTGAATAGTACTCATTACTAAACTCAAAAACACAAAAGAACTTATCGTCACATTCGACATAAATGTATTTACACTCTTTTCTCATGTCTTATCCAATCATTTTTTACCAATATGATGAACATCTGACACTATTATCATAACCAAAGAAAAATAGATAAAATCACGCATCATTAAATAAATTTTTCAAATCCTTTGAAGATACGTCTTTACCCCTTAAAATTTGCGAAAGAATTTTTTTTTTTGCTCTGACTTCTCACTGAAGGTTACCCTACAATTCCATTAATTTTATTTTATTTTGATTATGACTCTTGCTTCTTTAAATTCAATTCGAGTGGTTCCCTAACATCTCCTAAAATTTGTCATAGGACCACATTACTCACTAAATAGTAGAAATCTCAACCTTAGATACTCGCAAGTTTTTATCCCCATAAAAAAATGATTTGACCAACAATTTGTATTCTATAATTGCATCTCCGTCACCATCCATCACATACTCCTATTACCATCATGATATGTAAGACCTTTTCATCACCACAAAGTAAATGTTTTTCCTCGACATGACACCTTAAACTCAGATATAGTAATAAAAATCAAGGGACTAACAAATTATATACGCTCTTTATTACTAAAATCTTCAATTTAATTCAGTTTAAGTATACTCACTAGGACTTTCTTCCCATATAAGTTTGTCCTTCTAGTATCAATCTATCCCTTGAAACTTAATATAAGATCACCGCACCTCATTCGGAACCCTTAAGATGCATTTCACAACCTAAATTTATCAATATTGTACCAAACAACCACAAAAATTTTCCTTAAAAATAAGGTTCAATCCAAGTGCCCATAGTAACAAACTAGTTGGTTTCTCAAATGTGAATGCAACACTGAATCTTATTATCTGACTATGTGATACAACTAGTTACTCCTTAAGTAGTTATTATTCTCACTTGATAATCGACATATCCATTTTCATATACATATAATACAACACCATAAAAGTCCATTAATTCCACCACTAGAATGTATCATACCCTCCCAAAAAATTTACTCAAATAATTTTTTGTCCATTAAGTGACTACAATACGCCATCAAATCTTTTTGGTATCTAATCCAAAGCGATATTCATTCTTTTGTAGCTTAGGTTGACCAAAAAAAATATCACACTCTATAAGTTTTACCAAGTAAACACTGATAGCATTAGTATTATTTTTGTAGTTAGTCATGACCCTTTTTTATATACACACAACCTATGAAATCATAAAATGATTATGCCTCAATTGCCTCAGCATAATTTCATCATTCACTATACAACCCATATATGTTAGGAAAACTCTACTAATTGAATTTTCTAACCTAATGATATGCGTTATCTAGTTTTTACTTAGGAAACTTCTTGTTTGTTGTCAAATATCTAGATAAAGTAAAAAATTTGTAACTTATGGGCTGGAAGACATATCTTCCGTTTCTCTATTATCAGGAAACCATCACTCTTCCCATCGCTCAAATTTTGGGGTATATAATTGGATGAAGAAACGAGAAAATGTTGCCTTAAGTCATAAGTAGTGCCTTTACTAATAAACACTCAACATGAGACTATCGCCACATTTTACGTCTCCCCGAAACTAATAGGTCCAAACTCAAAACTAACCGTCTCCACTATATTCATAAAATAACCCAAAATAATTAACAATGAAAGCATAGCAATCTTCACAATCAGCATCCATGAAGAGTGAGACTTTCAACTTTTACTTCATAAAGAAAAACCATGTTGGTGACTATTCATTACAAATCCTTTAGTAATTAGAGAATATATACCTATTTTCAAGAGCACATTTTTTTCGGTGTTGTTGTTTGAACTCATCATACTCTAGTCCTAACCATATGTGAAATAGATGAACAAGTAAAGATACCAATTTGTATCACGTAGATACCAATTGGATTCAAGTAGTAGTATGAAAGAAAGAAGGAATCAAGTTTTCATAAATTCCTATAGCCTCTCGAAGAAAAGTAAAGGCGTCCCCATACAATTCAACAATACTCTACTAGACTCGTCCTTGTGTGATGAGATCTCTCAACCTAATGCTCTGATAAAAAGTTTTTCACGATCCAAAATGAGTCGTGAGTGGCACCCACACTTACCACCCTAGGTAGAAAAACCAACGAATTTAACCCCAACTTAAAAAACTACAAGCATAATGCGGAAACTCAAAACTTACTAAATATCTTTTCCCACAACCTGAAGGTCATCACAACAAGGATATCTAATCTCTAATTAGAATGTCTAAGAGTATCAAAGACACAAAAATAAATGAAATAAAGTAATATTTGTCCAGAAATTAAGTACATCAGGTAATGACTGAGAAAATCCAACCCAAGCTCAAATGAATAGCTCACCCTTGAACCTGATATGCCTAGACTTGATGGAGCTGAGAGCCATTAAAATTCATCGATACAGTTGTTGCACTCCATGTAACGAAAACAAAGAAAAATACAAGTAGGGATCTGTATGAGGCAACATGTATTGAGTAAGTATTACCGGCCACCCAAAAATAGTAATTAATATAGAAAGAATAATAGTATAAGATCAACTATAGTACTTACTAGGTGATAAGTAAGAAACAACATGAAAAAGTGTAAACAACATTAAAGTAAGTACATAATAAGTCAACTAGTACATAATAAGTAAATTATATCAAGATCACACATGAGGACTCATGCCTCCAAAACAAACCATTTTCGGACTTGAGTTCTTTGAGATTGAGTATCTTCGGTTAATTTAACATATTTTCCTTTAATATTAGTTTGTTGTAACGTGATACTCCGATCCAAGAATACCGTGTCGGAACGTGACACTCCGATCCAAGTATACCGTGTCGAAACGTGATACTCCGGTCCAAAAATACCATGTCGGAATGTGACA
The DNA here is from genome assembly GCA_032847665.1 of Solanum chilense. Classification (NCBI taxonomy): domain Eukaryota; kingdom Viridiplantae; phylum Streptophyta; class Magnoliopsida; order Solanales; family Solanaceae; genus Solanum; species Solanum chilense. The sequence goes on along the minus strand of CM064965.1, from coordinate 29,359,317 downwards.
CTCCGATCAAAGAATATTGTGTCAGAATGTGACACTCCGATCCTATAATATCATTAGTTTATCATTTAGTATCACTACTTTTCCATTTGTTAATAATATTTTATCGAGCTTTCTTTATTCAATGCATCACTTCGATAAAGATGGTTTAAGAATGTAAATTCTACGGTCTTAGGAATTCATACCAATCACAAAACACACAACAAAGCCACACAATCACACAATCAAGTACATAGAAATCTTCACAATATCATTCAATACATATTAATAACTATTAAGAGTTAACTATGAAATAGCATAAACCATAAACTACCTCCACCGAAGAACCAAAGTCAAGAAAGATACTTCTCCAATACTTTTCCTATCGTTAATGTCTCCGAACCTTTCCAATCTATAGAATATATATGCATAATTTATAAGTTATCGAGTATATAAACACTCATATTATTTGATGTCCAGCCTAAGCCCAACAACTCACCTAATGTATAATTACTTTTTGTAACGTTCAAACCTAAGGATAAGCCTTAATTCCTCCAATTAGCATAACTTTAATGTAATTCAAATAACACAATACACCTATATTTAATTACCTATCTTAATATATTAAAAATTAATTTATAATGTGAGAACTAAATATTAACATATAAAGATGGAAGCCACAGGTTAGGAAGTGGCAGACAAACTAACAACAATCCTACCATATTGATAAACAAATTAGTAACCATATAGTAACCATTCAGTTACATACATATAAAATAATATATATAATTAACCCTCATTCCTTTTACTCCATAACTCTCAAGTATTCTTTGTCCACAGTAAGTAAATAAACAATCATACATTAACCATGACTATAGACAACCCAATTATGCCCACATAAAATATAATTATTATAATAATAATTTCTACAAGTACACTATTCAACAAATTCACATATACATATATCTTTTACCTTTATTATCATGTCGTCTCTCTCGAGATTGTGGCACCTCGTGAATTCTTCTTTTGGGAGTGTATTTCTTAATATTCCTTGTCAATTCATCATTTCAAATATTAAACCCTTGTGTTTTTAAAATATGGTTCAAGAGGAATAGTTTACTAAATAAATTATAAAAACTACCCCCATTAACATTTTATTATAGTCACAAATAGTCCAAACTATCCATTTAGAATCAATTGGAATGTATTTTCTTAAATAAAAAGTTCTTGTATTCAAAACAACCTAATAGGTCGTTACACATGGATTTTGGAATCCGAATGCCAAGTGACGTCGTTGACTTCTTAGAGGTCCAGACAAGCTTCATCTTGAATTCATCACATTCAAATGACTAATCTTAGCGGAAAATTTTAAACTTTTCATAAGTATCAAGTTTACATAGACTTCACATAGTTGATACTTAATTGCATCATATACTAAGCTCAACATAAATGAAACACCCATCTATCATAAGAATCAGTTAAAAACAAAATATGAACATATCATAAATACGTTTACCAAAAACAGCCTTATTACAAAAAGCTTCGAAATAAATTATGACGGAAATGCTACGGACAACATCCTCTAGATATAACTATATCTAACTCTATGCTAAGTTGTAGCATCCTCAAATTCAAGAGGACCTACCAAATTGTCACGACCCAAAAAGAGCCGCGAGTGGCACCCACACTTATCCTACTATGTGAGCGAACCAACCAATCTAAACCCAAACATTTCCACCATAATAAACAGAATATAATGCGGAAGACTTAAAACTCATTAATATAACCAATAAATAACTTCTAAAATTTATTAACAATTATCCCCAAAATCTGGAAGTCATCACCACAAGAACATCTATCCTCAAATTACTGAATCTAAGAGTGTCTAAGAAGCTAAAATAAATAAACGGCTAGTCCATGCTGGGAATTCAAGGCATCAAGACATGAAGAGGAAGATCCAGTTCAAGCTACAAGCAATAGCTCGCCCTGAAATCTGGCGTGATGAAGACTGGCTAGAGTTGAGGACGAGTTGAAGACGATGGTACGTTTGCTGCACTCCACAAATAATGAAGAAAAACAAATACAAGTAGGGGTCAGTAAAAGGCACAAGTACTGAGTAGGTATCATCAGCCAACTCAAAATAGAAAATAGTATATATCAAATAATAATATAAAATCAACTACATACTCAACAGGTGATAACAACAAATACCATAACCATTTGCCACAACACCCAACATATCAATGAGGACTCAAGCCTCCCCATCATACTCATTTGGGAATTAGTTCTTTAAATTGAGTATATTAACATAATTCAAGATTCATTCTCTTTATTCCTTTTGTGTCGGTACGTGACACTCCGCTCCACTACTACTATCCTGTTGTCGGAACGTGACACTCCGATCCCCTACTGTCCTGGTGTCGGAACGTGACACCCGATCCTCTAATACTATCCTGGTGTCGGAATGTGACACCCGATCCTCTAATACTATCCTGGTGTCGGAACGTGACACCCGATCCTCTAATACTATCATGGTGTCGGAACGTGACACCCGATCCTCTAATACTATCCTGGTGTCGGAATGTGACACCCGATCCTCTAATCTCATTACTTTAGTTCATCAAGCCTTCTTTTATACCAAGGCATCATCATTAACAAAGTGAATTTAAGATTTAAGATTCACAGCCTCATCTTCCCAACCCTTTACAATTACATAATCACATCATGCAGGCACACAATTAAGCATATAGAAGACTTTACAATACTATCCAATACATATCATTCACTATTAAGAGTTTACTATGAAGTAGCATAAACCATAACCTACCTCCACCGAAGAATCGCGATCAACAAGCTATCTTCCCAAAACCTTTGCTTTCCTCTGCGTTCTTCTCTTTCTCTCGTTCGTTTCTCCCTTCTCTCTCTGTTCTTTCTATTTTTCTTATTCAAACCCTTTTTCTTTTACACTAATTGTCATATAATAAAGCATAAAAGATGATAAAAATAACCCACTTTTTATTTCAAGGTTATCTCCTTTAACCCCCAAGTAATTGAATTATTAACATTAATCCACTAACTTTATAATTATATGCATGAATAGTCCAAAACGCCCTTGAAAAAACTTTTTAAAAGAAATACGACCCAATCAGGGTTACGCAGCCTGTGACGGTCCGTCTTGTAGGTCCGTCACAAAGTTCAGAGAGTTAATTCTGTGGGAAGATTTGTGACGGCTCATCGTGCCAACGACGGTCTGTCCTGCCATTCCATCACGAAGTTCCGAGAGTCGATCCCAGTACCCAAATTTCAGAATTCTAAGTATTTTGGAACGAGACCCCCTCGACGATCCGTCGTGCCCATGACGGTCCGTCGTGGGATCCGTCGACCCAGACACTGATTTCTAGAAATAAACTCTACTGCTCAAAACGACTAAAAAGGTCATTACAATAGATACCAATTTACTCATCCTTCGTCCTCGAAAGATCACAAGAAGAAAAACAAGGGCGAAAAGGAGTACCTGAATCTGTAAACAGGTGTGGGTATCTTTCTTGCATATCAGCCTCCTTCTCCCAAGTGGACTCTTAAACTGGTCGATTCTTCCATTGAACTTTGATGGATGCAATCTCCCTTGATCTCAACTTGCGAATTTCTCTATCTAGAATGGCAACAAGCTCCTCCTCATAAGACAAATTCTCATCAAGCAGAACCGAATCCCAACGAATGATGTAGTTTCCATCCCCATGGTATCTTTTCAACATAGACACATGAAATACCGGATGCACTCCTGACAGTCCTGGAGGAAAGGCTAATTCATAAGCCACCTCCCCTACTCGCTTAAGTACTTCAAATGGTCCAATATACCTTGGGCTTAGCTTACCTCTTTTACCAAACCGCATCACCCCTTTAATGGGTGAAACCTTCAGCAAAACTTTTTCACCCTCTATGAATTCCAAGTCTCTAACCTTTCAATCTGCATATTCCTTTTGCCTACTTTGCGCCGCTAAAAGCTTTTCTTGAATAGATTTCACTTTCTCTAATGAATCCCTCAAAAGATCAGTACCCCAAGGTCTAACCTCAAATGCATCAAACCAACCAATGGGAGACCTACATCTCCTCCCATATAATGCTTCGAATGGGGCCATGTCAATACTGGAGTGATAGCTATTATTGTATGAAAACTACGCTAAGGGTAAGAAGTTATCCCAATGACCACCAAATTCTATCACACATGCACGAAGCATATCCTCCAATACCTGAATCGTTCGCTCAGACTGACCATCGGTCTGAGGGTGAAATGCAGTACTAAGGTCCAACCTAGTACCTAATTCAGCATGCAATGTTCTCCAAAACTTAGTAGTAAACTGCGTACCTCTATCTGATATGATGGAAAGTGGAACTCCATGCAATCGAACAATTTCTGAGATATAGAGTTTGGCTAACTTCTCCGCATTGTAAGTCACCTTGACCGGAATGAAGTGAGCAGACTTAGTTAATCTGTCCACAATTACCCAAATAGAATCAAACTTACCCAATGTTTTTGGAAGACCAACCACGAAGTCTATTGCAATTCTCTCCCACTTCCATTCAGGAATAGACATTCTCTGAAGTGTTCCTCCGGGCCTCTGGTGTTCATACTTTACTTGCTGACAATTTGGACATTTGTCAACAAAATAAACAATGTCACGCTTCATTCTACTCCACCAAAAGTGTTGCTTTAGGACACGGTACATCTTGGTTGCACCAGGATGTATAGAATATCCGGAACTATGAGCCTCTGTAAGAATAGTGTGGATCAAATCATCAACGCGGGGCACAAATACTCTTCCCTTAATTCTCAAAACACCTTTCTCATCAATTATTGCATCTTTAGCCTCTCCTCGCAACACCATATCCCGAATTCGGCTTAGTTTCTCATCATCAAACTGTTTTCCCTTGATCTTGTCAAGAAAAGAAGATCTTGCCTCCACACAGGCCAAAAATCCTCCTTTCTCTAATATTTCCAGTCTCATAAAGTCGTTAGCCAAGTTTTGGACTTCTCTAGCCAATGGGCGCCTAGAAACTTGTAAGTGGGCTAAACTACCCATGCTCCCTGATTTTCTACTTAAAGCATCAGCCACCACATTTGCTTTTCCTGGGTGATACAGAATAGTAATATCATAGTCCTTCAACAGTTCCATCCACCTCCTTTGTCTCAAATTCAAGTCTTTCTGGGTAAAAACATACTGTAGACTACGATGATCTGTGTAGACTTCACACTTGACCCCATATAGATAATGTTTGCATTGCTTTAATGTAAACACAACTGCAGCCAATTCCAAATCATGGGTCGGATAGTTACGTTCGTGCACCTTTTGTTGCCTTGAAGCATAAGCGATTACATTCCTCTCTTGCATTAGCACTGCATCCAGCCCAGAATAAGATGCATCGCAATAAACAATGAAATTCTTACCCTCTACTGGCAAGGTAAGGATAGGTGCAGTAGTCAGCAAGGTCTTGAGTTTCTGAAATCTTTCCTCACATTCATCCGACCATACAAATGGAACATTCTGTTTAGTCAAGTTTGTTAATTGGGAAGCAATAGAAGAGAATCCCTTGACAAATCGATGGTAGTAGCAGGCTAAACCAACAATGCTCCTTACTTCTGACACATTCGTAGGTCTTACCCAATTCCTCACTGTTTCAATCTTAGAAGGATCCACCATCACTCCATCCTTAGAAACCACGTGCCCCAAGAAGGACACTGAATCTAGCCAAAACTCACACTTGGAGAATTTGGCATAAAGCCTTTTCTCCCTTAATACTTCCAACACAATTCTCAAATGCTCCTCATGTTCCTTCTTACTCTTGAAGTATATCAGTATATCATCAATAAATACGATGACAAAGAGATCCAAATATGGCTTAAAAATCCAATTCATCAAGCTCATGAAAGCAGCAGGGGCATTCGTAAGACCAAAAGACATTATTACGAATTAGAAATGCCCATACCTGGTTCGTAAAACAGTCTTTGGCACATCTGTTGCCCGTATTTTCAATTGATGATAACCGGATCTCAAGTCAATCTTAGAAAAGACACAAGCACCTTGTAACTGATCGAACAAGTCATCAATGCGAGGAATGGGGTACTTGTTCTTAAGAGTTACCTTGTTCAACTGTCGGTAGTGTATGCACATCCGAAAACTCCCATCCTTCTTCTTCACAAATAACACCGGAACACCCCAAGGGGATGCACTTGGTCTAATGAATCCTTTACTTAACAACTCTTCAAGTTGGGCCTTTAACTCCCTTAACTCTGCTGGAGCCATTCTATTAGGGGGTATGGAAATGGGGCGAGTACCCGGCTCCAGATCAATGCAAAAGACAATATCCCTATCTGGTGGCATACAATGAAGGTCTGCAGAGAACACATCCAGAAACTCACGGACTATCGAAACCGACTCAATTGAAGGTACTTGGGTAGTATCATCCCTGAGGTGTGCCAAGAACGCTAAACACCCTTTACTAACCATTCTCTTAGCACGAAGAAAGGAGATGATACGAACTGGAGTGGAAGTGTAGTCACCCTACCACACTAACGGATCTGTCCCAGGCTTGGCCAACGTTACAGTTTTAGCATTACAATCTAAGATTGCAAAATTTGGAGTAGTAGCTTCATTTCATTGTTTATGGACGATGAGCATTTCTTTTAATGAGTTACGTATGTTCACAGTTCATTCTTTTTGAGCATGTTCGGAGTTGTCCCAATGAATTACATGCCCTTTGTTATGGATTCACTGAATTACTTTAGAAGATCTTATAATATATTTGATGCTCTTACTTCACAAGATTGGCATACGATTAGTATTGGCCTCAACATTTGGGATATTAAACTACATAACCACCTTTGTTGGCATAAGCCAATTTTACCCATATTCATATTTTAATTGAATATGTACGAAAAATTATCCAATCTTTCAATCATTTACATAAACTCATAGCCATTTTCATGCATTCTTTTTGATAAAGTACTGTTAGCCAATATGTTGGCATAAGATAGGCAATTCATTCATGATATAATTTCATAGATTTCTTTTATGACAATCTTAGTTTATGGCTTTAGTGATAACGTTTTTGAACCTATTGTACAGCATCATATCAAAATTTTATGACTTCAGAATCTTCATAACGTCACAATAATAGCAAGGCAAGATTTGTACAAACACATAAACAATTACACACATGACTAGCACATCATCAATTTTTAATTCACTTTATTACGGTTTTACATCATACGATAATAAGTTTATATGTTCATTCCACATTCATTATTAAAAAACATTACAAAAAAATATCATCCAGCACCACATACCAACAACATGATCTCTAACCTATTCAACATTAAATCGGAAAGAATATTAGGGACAAGGGTGTTCGAAAAGAACATGGGAACGACCCTAGTTTTAAAGATCTTTGAATCATTGGAAAAAAATTTCTTTTGGAGAAAGAAGTCGAGGATAGAAACCCATACATTATGAATAATTTAATCTATGAAGGTCACCTTTCACGAAACCTTGAAGAAAACATTTAATTTGCCTAAGAAATATTTAGCGTTCCACGTTTTCTTGTGGTTTGTCGCCTACTCCTTTAGCATCGTGAGTGTAATCATTATGACCGTGATTTTACGTTTAGGAACTGAACTTGAGTTATACAACTTATCTTTAATAAGTTAATTTAATAAAATAATTTTTCAATTACAAAAATGCCCTCGTGAGATGACAAAACATAGGAAAATGTTGACTTGACCAAAAATCTAAAAATTGGGGTTGACTATGGTTTTTGTCAACATTTTTACTTTATATTAATTATTAAATCCTTATTTCAATAATTTAGGGACCTAGGATAAGTACTAAAGTACACCTAAGCCTTTTTAACCAAAATCAACCCTTTAGGACCATCCTAGGTTAAGTACTATGATGTTTCTTGAATTATACTAGGTTAGTGTAAGGATTTCATTTAGACAATATAAACTAATTAATTAAATTGCTAATTTTATTAATTCTGTGAACTAACGTATTTACTAAAGTATCCTTATGTTGTGAGGATCATAATCAATCCTTTGAACCATCCTAGGTTAGTTACTACGTTGTTTTTTTCTTGTTTTAACCGAAATTAGGAAATTGCTTTGTATGAGTTCGGTTTCTCCTCTTTAAATAATTAATTAAGTTGATAAATTTTTTAATTAATTAGTCTAGGGTAATTACGAATGTATCCCTAGGTTTTTATGACCGTAACTAACTTTTTGGACCATCCTAGGTTAGCTACTAGGTTGTTTCTTCAAGTAGTACTAGGTTACTGTCAACCCGGTTTAGTCCTAGGTTTTCGGGTGCACTAGTGGGTCCATTTCGGTTAGTCCTAGGTTATTTATCTAGTTAGGATAGGTACTTAGAGCCTAGAGTTTTTTAGGTTGTTAGGCCCCACATTGGGGGACCGGTCCGCACATGCTGCGCCTTAACTATCATAATTGAATTCGGTTAGGGTAGTCCCTTACTTATGGCCGATTCCCACAAGCATTGCCCATGTTCTCGAGCATGGGTTGGTTGTACTTTCCTAATTAACTATTCTTGATGTACTCTTTGAAATATTTACTTATTGTCCCAAGAACCCTCACCATGTCCTTGTGCACTGCTTAATTTAGATGATTAAATGATCATGTTTTATGGTACTAGGCTTGACACTTGGATGGGTAGTACTTTGTGTGCTAAGATTGTAAAGAAATATTTTAGCTTAGCTTCTTCCTTGAAGGTACATTTCTAAGCAAGCTTGGATTATATTATGCTTATTTGGGTATATATATATATATATATATATATATATATATATATATATATATATATATATATATATATATATATATATATATATATATATAAAATTTGGCTAACACCCCTTAGACAATTTTTCTATACTATGCCCAATATATCTAAATATTGGGCATTAGGATACTTATTAAATCAATGTGATTATATATGAAGGATATTGTTATTTTAATTACTTTTGCATACATAGAAATTGGCTAACACTCCTTAGCCAATATTGTATAATATGCCCAATATTTCTCAATATTGAGTATTGGGATGCCTATGTACCCCAATACGCATTCTAAAGGACTTATTGGGCTCTTCATTAGACATATGATTTTATAGAATGTTAAATTTCTTATTTTTTTCCTTGTGTTTCTAGTAATATTAATACGAGAAGGACACCCTCTAGGAGGGTTGAGGAGAATGATCTGAATTAGAAGATTCCTCCTCAAGTTGAGCAAGTTCCTCAAGGTTCTCAAGGTGTTAAAGGTGATCAAGTCCCTATTGGGTGGAGGTAATGATGTTCTGGTGGTTCCCTCGAAATTTACTAATTGAGAAATTAGAGAGGTTTTGTTGGCCTTAGCGCGAGCCGTGACTACTCAAGTTAATTTGAGATTGGACTCTAGACTGAATGTTGTGCAGAGTACTATGACATCTAGATTGAGATATTTTGTGAGGATGAATCCTCCTATATTTCTTGTGTCTAAGGTGTGAGAGGAACCCCAAGAGTTTATTAAATAGGTGTATAAGATAGTGCATTCTATGGGAGTGACTTTTAGGCCCAAGGGGGAGTTGGCTTCGTATCAATTGAAAGATGTTGCTCAAGTTTGCTACAGACAATGGGAAGGTAATAGGCCGGTTGAGTCAGTTCCTTTTGAGTGGGATGAATTTAAGGAAGCTTTTCTTGGAAAGTTCTTTCCCCGTGAGAGGAGAGAGATTAAGATAGAGGATTTTATCAATCTCAAGCAAGCCAATATGAGTATTGAGGAATACTTTTTGAAGTTATCTATATTTTGTTAATATGATCCATCATTTGTGTCTAACCCTTGGGATGAGATGAATAGGTTCGTGATGGGTGTTGCTGATCTAGTGAGGGTAGAATGTCGTATGACCAAGCTACATGATGATATGACCTTAGCTAGTCTCATGGTGTATTCTCAATCCTCTGAAAAGTCAAAACTTAAGAGGATGACTAGAAACTTGAAAAGGAGTGGTTCTAGTGATCAAGATCAACCTAGGTTCAAAAAGAGGGTTCAAACTCAAGAAGAACCTAGGAGTGCTACGGTGTAATTTGAGAAGGGAGGTGGTTCACAATGAAAAACCTACATGTGTCACTTGTGAAAAGAGGCACTAGGGGAAACGTCTAGAAGGTCTTAGTGGTTGCTTTGGTTTTGGGAAGGTTGATAATAAGATGAGAGATTGTCCTACCATTCGGCTTAATGGAATACAAGGGAATAAAATTGCTCCAAATGTTCCAAATGATTATGCTCCAAATAAGAGGCATTTCTATGCACTCCGGACTAGAGGATCAAAGACGGATGATGATGATGATGATGATAATGGTACGTTCTTGTGTTTCATTTTTGATATGAGTCCCTTCTAAGTGGGGAAGTATGGTGACTAAATGTGTTTCGATTGATTGTTTCATCTCTTCTATTAAACTCAAGTTTAATAGTAGAAAGTCATAGAAGCATGTGCATTGTATTTCGGGGTCTTGTTGAAATCGAATTTCATTGATTCCTTGCATTGTGAATTATATGAATTTATGAATATGTTATAAGATGTGTCTATGTTATTTTTTTTACATATTAGCATGTTTCCATCATGAATTGCCTAAAAGTAGCATTGTTGGAAAAATCGCATAAATCATTGTACAGCGTTTCCTACTCAGTGTAAAAATTTTACAAATTTGGTGTAAAATTGTTTCAATATGGTTATACCTGATTTATAGGAACATGATATCGAATATAAAATGAGTTGTTGCTATATGGGTTGAAGGATGTGAGTTTTATGGCATAATGACTTATAGGATTTATTCTAGTTTCTTGTTGTGTTGTGATCCTCTTTATTATGCAATATTGATGTTCTTTTCTTATTGTGTGTTAAATAAGGTGTTACACGGTATGGTCAAGAGATTTTAGGTTGAGTCTCTACACTTAAAGTGTTCAGAGAGTTGCAAAGTGTCATTCGAGGACAAAGGTTGTACAAGTGGGGGAGATTGTAATACCTTGAAAATGAATTAGGTGAAGTTATAGCCTAACATGGTTTTAATTATAGTATAAGTTCCGAGTCTATAATGTGGTATTGAGGCAGTGTATACATTTTTAGGTGATTTGGAAGCGTCAACGGACGTCCAAGACGTTCGACGACTATGTCACCTATGAGCCTCACATGTGGTTTATGTGTTTATGCGTTTTTCATGACGTTATAAGGTATTTAATTGAGTTATTATAGTGTTTATAGTCTGTATGTTATTTTCCATGATGTTTGGAGAATAAACGTCCAAGAACATCCATTAGATTTAACAGGCTTGCCTTGAAACGACTTTACGTGTCTAGGCATGTTTTTTTGAGTTTTACTTGTTCGTTTTTGATGAAATTAATGTGATAGGTCCTAAACTCGTATAAAAACATATTTGGGTTTGAAACAACAGGGCAAAGATCCCCAAGTACCATCCAAGGGTCCTTGAGGAAGGACCCATGTTGGTGGCAAAAACTGCCTAAGACAGTCCAACCTACGGATGGTAAACACGGCCAGAGGCCTGGTCAACGCCCCGTAGGTGGAGGGCGTCGTAAGGTACTTAGCCTAGGGATCTAATATCGCATTTTCCTGCCTTTTAACCCATCTATGGAGGATAGGATGGTCTGTTTGTGGACTGACGCCCCGTCGACTGTCAAGTCATCGATTAGGTCTATCTCCTGCGTTTATTTACTGTTATGTTAGGGGTGAAATTGTAAATTCACCCTACGTCTTAAAAAGAGAAAGGGTGGTTACTTAGGAGTATTCTTGGTGTTTTGAACATTTGTAAGTCTTTAATACTTAGGAAAATTCATTCTTCCAAATCTAAACTCAAATTTTTATAGAAACTCTCTAGAACTCAATTGGACCCAAAAATCAAGGAAAGGCTTGGATTGGAGGTTTGAGTGGTGATTCTTCATCAATTTGAAGGATTGTATTTATTGAAGAATGTTTTTTAAACTTGAAACTCTATTCATCAAGGAGCTAACTTTCAAAGAAGTTTTATGAAGTTTTCAAAGATGAATTTTCCAATTTCAAGATCTATCCATGGGTTCTTGCATTAATGATTTTAAAGCATCATATATTGATTTAATTGTTGTCAATTAGATTATTTTAACTAAAATAAACTATAAACCTATGTAATTGACGAACCCTAGGTTTTGACTACTTTATGGGTTAAGTGATTTGGACTTAATATTTATGAATTCTAGTGTAGTTTTCTATGTGTTATTCAATGATATAAGAATTTTATCCAATTCATGTATAGGTTGTTTTAGATTGATAAATTTATCTTGAATTGATCTAGTTTTATGGAGTACTATAGTTCTTACATTGAATTGATGTTCATGGCCATGGTTAAGGATCTTATCGTGTTGAATTGGATGATTTAGACATGAATTGAACTGGAGAGTGAGGATTGGTGGTACGCTTCCCTAATTCTCTTTATTTTATGTTAATAAGACATCAATTATGTTGTGATTAGAATGTTCTAGTTATGGTGGCGGTGTCATGTGCTTTACTTGCAATTGATGTGGCTTTGTCGTGTTACTTTATGTATTATGATTATCATGGCCTTGTCGTCACTACTTGAAGTATTATAATGATTTTTGTAGTAGATTTTTTTTAAGTAAGAGCATATCTATCTACATGTGAATTAATGTGAAAGCATGTGTTGTTTATATGCATAGTAGGAGATCATGTTAAACTATGCCTACATGCTTATATGCGTAGTCTTAGAGTTGATGCATGATTGTACCTACTTTACATTATTAGTCTATGATAGTTATATTGATGATGTTATAGTAAGGTATAGGATGACATAAAGATGATAATGGTCATTCCTGAGCGATTTAAAGAATTATATGGTATATGTTACTAAAGTATAGTATGATGTGTGAATATGAGATCTCTTGACTAGGTAGGCTTACTGCACCCTTGTCGTGTATTAATGAACGATATTTGAGACTTTATATTACATTAAGAAGGTCATGTACGTGAAACCTTAAACATAATGGTAAAGTTATGAATGTTTACGTTAAGAGTCGTAATGGTATCCTTCATGTAAAGGAATGGTGGAATTAGGGTTGATGGGATGGAACGACATCATATAATCCTTATGAAAGTAATAATGAGATATCTAACTGTAACAAAAGCTAGTTGTAACACTTCGAATGTCCAAGATGTTTTTAGAGCCTAACATAAGTGTCATAAGGTTTATAGATTGTTTTAACATCTATATTAATTAACATAAGTCATTTAGGAAGTCTAGAAATCAAAACGTCCAAGAACGTGCATGACGTCCAGAAATTACTCCAAGGAGGTACTAGCGTACCTTAGCCTATTTGACAAGATTTTAGAAGTTGAAAAAAGATGAATATTTGTGGAAGGGTGTCTAAAATGTGCTCCAATCAATTCCTGGAGAAACAACTGCGTACGACTCCCAAAGGACCAACCAAGGGCCCTTGAGGTGGACCCTTGCAAGAGTGGGCAAAAGTTGTCAAAACACATTGTCACAAACGGACGCCATAGACGGGCCATTGGTCAATCGAGGGGACTTTGATACCACTGTTGATTGTAACTTATTCAAAATCATGGAAGGTTAATTTTTCATAGTGTTTGACCAAGAAGATGGATGTGCAGCCCGAAAGGGCACAGTGGCTGTCGATTGACCAACGATTCGTTGATCGTGGCGTCGTTTATGGTCAATGTAATTTTCTGCATGTTTTTAATTATTTCCAATTAATGAATTAAGGGGTTAGGTTGTTAGTTACAGGATTGTGGAAGCCTAATTATGTTAATTAACCACAGATATAATGGCCCCAACCCCATTAGACCAATCACAACTCACAAAACAAAACTTTGTTCCTTTTGTCTTTATTCTCTGTCTAGTGGAAAGATCCATTGAAGATCAAGCTAGGGGACCATTTAAGGGATGAAAAGGGTCGATTTACTCCCTCAATATTTATTAATTAATAAGGTATGAGATCTAAATCACCTTTGATAACTCTTTCTTTCAGGGGTTCCATCAAATTGATTTCCAAAATTGAGTTTTCAAGTGGATTTTCATCCAATACGAAACTGATCTTATAAATTAATTTGATTATAATTTATTTTGGATATTACGAATATATTAACATGTATTATAACTTAATTATAATATGTAGTGATGGTTTGGTCTTGTTTGTATAAGATGACCTTTACCCTTGAATCCTTGGTTTTGATCTTGATATGAATTAGGTTGAATTGGTTCAATTGGCTTAGTTTTTGGTTGAATTACTACTACATGATGTTTTTAATTTACCTAAGTACCTTGTATAAATTTGTGATCTATTATTGAATTGTGATATAGTTATTCTTCTTGCCTTGTTATCATATTGGTTATTGATTTATGACGATGCATACCCAAATTGGGTTGAATTGGGGGTTTCGGGTAAGACCTTGATGATGAACTACGAAGGAGACTTTGTAAGTCTTATGATTCCTATAATTCACTACAAACACTGTTTAATTGTAATTAAGTCATAATGTTGTATTGGAGTATGCCTTTTATTCGGATTGATAGAATGGTATGATGTTTAATTGAAATGTCTTAATTATGATTGTGAGGTGTTGACTTAAGATGTAATGTTATAAGGAGGGTGAATGATTTAGCAATGCTCCTTATCATGATATGAAGATGTTAATGTGCTAACCTCACACATACGAATCATAATGAAATGACAATATTCATGCAATTATTGATGGGATAAGATGACGATGTTTATAAAAGGGTTAGACCCTATGACCTACAATAATCTAATAATTAATAAAGACATTAAAGAAATTTAAGAAATGAAATCTAGGTTAGCACCGAGTGAACTAGAGTTAGAAGTTTCCCTTCCTACATAGTGAAGGTATGATCACTAATGTACAGTTGAGATTGGAGACTACAATTCATGTAGCATAAAGAGGGTCCCAACTGTATCTCCTACTTCTTGGACTATGTTTCCCCCATAGAAATGCTAGTTGTTATATCCACGTGGTTGCTATGTTCATGTTTTTGTACTACCTTGGCAAGTAGTCCGCCTTCATAAGGTGTAGGGTTCCATGACACCGGATTCCACATTAACTCATTTGGTCTATGTCGTTTAGGGCAAGATGTTCTCAATTGGTAAAATGAACTAAAGGATTGAACTATAACTAAGATTATCTAAGGTGTTTAGCTTAGTCTAGGTAGGGGTATGGACTATACCCAAACAATGCACTAGTTAGCCTTGAAGGATACATAAGAGGACATTCTTATGTATGAATATTCTTATAAAATGTTATATGACATGTATATGATGAACTTGCACAGTGTTGAAACTACATGTTGATTGGTGTCACATGTGAATATGTGTTAGTCTATATTGTTAAGTTATGAGGCTATGTACTCTTAAATGTTATGATATGTGAAGTAGGATGTTAGTTATGATTATTGTTGGGTTACTTGATTAAGTAAGGTTATGGGACTTTGCATGGTCATTGCACTTTTTGACATTATAGGGGTTCATGGGTAATGCTCTTGCCTTTGTTTTGTTGAATGCTTTTATCCATGCTTGTTATTACTATCACTTGATGATAGAGTTACTATGTTATGTATTCAACTATTTACAATGAATGGTGACTTGAATAGATTTAATGTTGTTGTACTTGTGATGGACATGCCTATGACTTAATGAATATGCCTAAGTTATTTGGTATGGTCGTGTTCAATGTGCATAAAAGTTTTTAATGAAAGGTGCATGCTTTATGAAATGTCCCTTTTTCTTAGCATGCTATAAAAGTATGTGTGCATATTGTCTCATACTTCGTACAAGTGGTGTACTAACACCTTTTGCTTCCTTTTTCCCTAACATGTTAGTTTCCGGTAGTTTAAGTGCTTTTGAAGATGACTTGGATATCTTGATCATTCAAGAAGGGTAGGTCCTCACTTTGCGAGGGCGATGCAACTATCCAGCTAATGGTGTTTTTTTGAGTTTAAGACTTCTATGTTTCTTTATTTTTTATTTAGTTAAAAACATTGTATAGCCCATGTGAGACATTCTTATTTTAATATATAGGTTATGCCCAAGTACTTGTACTCTTATTTCATGGTTATGTTATGAGACTACTATTATTACTATGTTATATTTATATATTTAGGTGCAATAAAAGTAGAAGACTAATTAATCCTCCAATACGAAGGGTCTATGTATACTAGATATTCATTATTCGAGTAGATGTAATGAAAAGTTTTGTAAATTTTCTGCTAAAATTGATGTATGAGTGTAATGATATAAGCTAAGAGACTAGTCTTAGTACTCAAAGAGGACGACGACGCGGGTTACGTCTAGGAGCTATTCGTGGATGTTACAAACTTGGTATCAGAGTATGAGGTTTATTATCTTTGAGTTGATGTCTTTTTCAACCACGTCTATGTAGGTTCATATTCATAATTGTGAAGAGCGTCGCATTTATGAATAAGAAGCTATGATACGCATAGGAAACTCACTTTCATGGAAGTCCAATATTGTTCCTTTGTAGTGTTACTCTATGTGCTTTTGCATCTAATCCTATTATTGTGATTATAGGAAACGAATACTCGAAGGAATGTAGCACAAAGACTTGAATAAGAGATTGCCAATGCGGGAGTTCCTCCCCGTGGTGATAAAGTTCCTCCTCTTGAGGAAAATGTTAATAATGACTAAGCCAAGGTGAATCCTCCTCCTTTGACCGAGGAGAACATAAACGCGTCTCTCTTTCAAATGGCCCACACCATTACCACCCAAGCACAAGCCGCCACTACTCAAGACAAAGCCATGACAACCCAAGCTAATCGGGAAGTTGTACTACTAGCTCATCAAAATTTATTTACAATGGCCTCGCGTGTAAGGGTTTTCACTAGGATGAACTTTCCTTCTTTATATGGGTCCAAGGTTGAAGAAGACCCCAAAGAGTACATCTATAAAATCTACAACATCCTCTATGCTATGGACTTGTCTACTAAAGAGAAGGCCGAGTTGGCCACCTATCAACTCTGAGATGTGGTTCAAGCATGGACGTCCAATGGGGACAATACGCCTTTAAGAGGTGGAACCGCTACTTGGGAAGTGTTCAAGAAGGCTTTTATTGATCGTTTCATTACTAGGGAGAAAAGGGAAGATAAAGTGGTGGATTTCATCAACCTTCACCAAGTAGGTATGAGTGTTCAGGAATACTCCTTGAAATTCACTAAATTATCAAAATATGATCCTTCTTAGGTTTTCGGTTCTAGAGATAAAATGAGCTATTTTGTGATGGGGTGTTGGATAATTTGAAAGAGGATTGTAATTCGCCTATTCTACATGACAACATGAACATTGCTCATCTTATGGTTCATGCCCAAAATGTAGAAGAGGCAAGGGCTAAGAGGAGGAGTAGAGATGCCAAGAGGGCAAGATATTTTGATGGAGGTCCTTGAAAGGGAATGCTTTAGATTCAAGAAAAACCTAGGATTAAGAAGTGGGTTTCTAATAATGTTCCTTCAAACATTACTTAGGCTAGGGATGATTGGGTGTCTAGCCCTAATCCTAATATGGGAAGGGTACTAGTTCACCAACCGAAAAGCCATTTTGTGGAAACTATGGCAAGAAGTACTATGATGATTGTCTTAAAGGGATGGAAGATTGTTTTGGTGGTGGTAAAAGTGGGCACAACGTTAGGGTTTGCCCTAATGTGAGGGGTTAAGACAAGGGTAGTGGTCAATCTCAAGCAAATGGTTAAAATGAGGCTCCAAAAAAGAATCTCTTCTATTCTCTCCGCTCTAGGGGTGAGAAACAGACTTTTTCCAATGTGGCGGTATATACATTATCATCTTTTACCCCTCTAGAAGATAAAAAGTTGACATTTTGCCTGATATCTTTCATGAATCTTTTATAGTGTCTACATCGGTGGGTGAATCAGTCGTTGCAAAAAGGGTGTATAAAAATTATCCTATAATTTGTCCCAATAGAGTTTCTTATGTTGATCTAGTAGTATTTGATATGCTTGATTTTAATGTAAGTTTTTGTATGGATCACTTGCATGCTTTCTTTGCCTTTATAGATTGTAGAACAACGGTGGTGAATTTTAACTTTCCAGATGAGACCGTTTTTTAATAGAAGTGGGGAAATTCTATTCCTAGAGGTTGTAACATCTCTTGTTTGAAATCATGATAAATGATCTCTAAAGGGTGTTTATATCGTATAGTAAGAGTCCATGATCTAGAATAAAAAATTCCTACCATTGAGTCGGTACCCGTATTGATGGAATTTCTCGATGTCTTTCCTAATGATCTTCCCCGTAAGATTTGAAGGCTCAACTCAAAGATTTACTAGACAAAGACTTCATTAGACCTAGTATTTCTCCATGGGGTGCCCCATTTATTTTTGTGAAGAAGAAGTATGGATCCCTTAGGATGTGCATTGATTACCGCCGACTCAATAAAGTCACTATCAAGAACAAGTATCCTCTCTCTCGGATTGACGACTTATTTTATCAACACCAAGGGGTAAGCTACATTTCTAATATTGACTTGGGATTTGGGTATCAACAACTTAGTGTGAAAGAAAAGAAAATACAAAAGGCGGCATTTCGTACTAGACATGGTCAGTATGAGTTCTTATTAATGTCCTTTGGTATCACGAATTCTCCGACGACATTTACCGATATCATGAATAGAGTGTTTTAAAGTTACGTAGGTTCATTTGTCATTATCTTCATTGATGACATCTTGTCTATTCATAAAATGAGGGTGATGACATGAACCATTTGAGAGTGGTGTTACAAGTGCTTAAGGAGAATCAATTGTTTGCCAAGCATAGAAAATATGAGTTTTGGTTAAGGTCATTAGCATTTCTTGGTCGTATCATCTGTAGTGATGGAGTTGAGGTTTATACAAGGAAAACCGAGACCTTGAAAAATTGGCCTAGTCCATTGACTCAAACTGACATTAAGAGTTTATCTTGTCTAGCATGTTGTTATCGGAGGTTTGTGTATGGTTTTGCGTCCATTGCATATCCCTTGACTACTTTTACCCAAAATAGTAAGAAATTTGAGTGGTCAGAGGCATGTATGAGAAGCTTCAAAATTTTGAAAGATAGGCTTACTTTTGCTTAGGTGTTAACTTTACCTGAGAGTACAAAAGGTTTTTGTTGTGTATTGTGATGCTTCTCGATTAAATTTAGGGTGTTTGCTTATGAAACATAAAAAAGTAATAGCCTATCATTCTAAGAAACTTAAAGTGTGTCAGAAAAACTATACAACTCATGACCTTGAATTAGTGGCCCTGGTAATTTCCTTGTAAATAGGGAGGTATTACTTGTATGGTATTCATGTTGATTTATATACCGACCATAACAATCTCCAATATATGTTTTACATAAAAGGAGTTTAATATCCTACAAAGAAGTTTGTTAGAATTTTTAAAAGATTACCATATGAGTGTCATCTATCACCCCGACAAGGCCAATGTGGTTGCGGATGCTCTAAGTCATATGACCATGGGTAGTGTGTCTCACATAGATGAAGCCAAGAAAGACCTAGTGAGAGATGTTTATATGTTTGCTATATTGGGTGTGAGGTTGAAAGATTCTCTAAATGGTGGTTTTATGGTCCACCGTAACTCCGAGTCATCCTTAGTGGTTGAAGTGAAGTCCAAACAACAACTTGATGAAACATTGATTGAGTTGAAGGAATAGGTTCATGGTAATCCTAATGAGGCATTCTCCTTAGGTATGGAAGGTGGTACCGACGAAGATTGTGTGTTCCAAAGATAGATGGGTTGAGGAACCGGATCCTTGAGCAATCCCATAGGTCTTATTACTCCATTCATCAGGGTTCGACAAAAATGTACTATGACCTTAGGGAAGTGTTTTGGTGGGAAGGATTTAAAAAGGACATAGCAGAGTTTGTTTCTAAGTGTCGAAATTTCCAAAAAGTGAAAGCGGAGAATCAAAAGTCGGGTGGCTTGCTACAAGAAATCCAAGTTCCCACTTTTATGTGGGAAGACATCAATATGGATTTTATAGTAGTTTTATGTCACTTCCCAAAACCACACCCTAGAAGTTAGGGGCAATATCGGATTGCAACCGGCGTACTTTACCTCTCGGAGATCTATAACAAGCCCTAACATATCATTCATCGCATAAACATAATGAAATGTAGTGCGGAATTGAAAATTTTAACAAAAACATATCA
The DNA here is from genome assembly GCA_032847665.1 of Solanum chilense. Lineage (NCBI taxonomy): Eukaryota > Viridiplantae > Streptophyta > Magnoliopsida > Solanales > Solanaceae > Solanum > Solanum chilense. The sequence goes on along the minus strand of CM064965.1, from coordinate 29,339,050 downwards.
TAGTCTTTAAGAACTCTTTCATGTAAATTCATAGGAAATACTAAGTATCATTCTCATCAAACGTAAGACAACATAATAATTTTGGGACACGGCCCATACACAATACTAATATAGAAATACATATTCGATTACATTACTTAAAATTGAAACGTAAGAGACATCTATGACCTCGAATCAAATGAGGAATACTTTGAGTTCTCTTGAACGAAGATACGGTCCAAGTAATCACTTCCCAAATTCTCCTCACCAACCAACAACTATAGAGATAGATAAAATCATCGATTAATACAACCACATGTACTAAGCATGACATATGCATGAGAATCATGAAAACCGACATTTATTAGAAATATGCATCTTTTTATTTAAAAATCATAATATAATCATAAGAAAAACATTTAACAACTAAGAAACAAATAAGATAACATTTAAAAGATTAATCACATTTTTAATGTCACTTTACAGAAAATCTGTTTCACTGTACAGTGAAATGATTTCTTTTCCATTTAACACTTCTTAGCACATAGTCTCCTCCCTAAAATCTACTAAAACCCACTTAAGCAAATCAAAGAGAGACCGCCCATACAACCTCTCTAAGCATAGCTGAATGACCCTCAAGAATACTTATAATAAGCCACACACACACTTTAAGACATCAAAGCATCAACACATTGCTAATATGACATTCTCCTTCCAAAGGCTATAAAAATATTAAGTAAATCAAGAAGATAACCTCCATGGTTGACCTCTTTAGGACTATCTAAATAATCATTACAATACCTAAGGCTTATATCATGTCAAAATGATCAACATCTTCCATAACTAGGGTCATTTTTAAGACTCATCTATGTAAGATACGAAGTGACCATTCCTATGCCCCCTTCACACTATAACTAGACAACCCTTAACTACTCTAGATAAGTATTTATTCAATTAACATACATTATAACAGAAGTCATTAGTTCATTGGGACTCATACATCACATAAAGGACATTCAAGTATTGTTCTTGGACAAGACCTAGGGACTGTAACTAACACACCTATTGTGCAATATCTAGATAGCGTCCCATACCACCACCTAAACTTCATAGAACTTCTCTAATGCTAGTAAGTGTCCCATATGATGAGAATAGGCAATAAAAGACATAGACCTTCATAGCTAGACATTGAATCCAGAGTTGTAACCTACTTCAATGAGGGTATTTTACTTCGAAGGGTAGAACAACTAAACATCCCATGTAGGCACATGGTGAACGTATATGAAGGGATTTTATGCACTCTAGTCTCAATCTCAAGTAGAGAGGCATTGTACTCTAGTATCATTCTAAAGTAGATCTACTTCCCATAACATAATAAATTGGTTATAGCCTTGGTTCTCCTAGAGTAACTGACATTAATGGATCACATGAAGAAGTTTCTTTTCTAGTTCGTAAACCAATAAAATTCACCCCACCAAAGAGGTCCACTAGGGTTACCTTGCAATGGCAATAAAGATAACTAATTATGAATTTACTACGGATTATATGATATCATTACAGCCAATCAACCCTAAGTCCACATTCCTTTACACGAAGGATACCATTACGGCTCTCGACTTCAACATTCATAACCTTACCACTAGGTTTAAGGTTCCACCTACATGACCTTCTTAAAATCTTCTAAGGTCTGACATATATTTCATTCATACATGACAAGGGTGAACTAAGCCTACCTAGTCAAGACATCTCATATTAGCATAACATTCATACATTCATCAAGTAAGGGACACAAGTCAACCAAACAAGACACAACATTATTTTACCTTATCACATATAGAATATCATTCTTTAAAGCACTTAGGATGACCATTATCATCTTTATGTAACCATATACATTACTAAAAAATAATCAATATAACCATTATACACTCATATAGTTAAATAGAGACCATCATGCATTAACTCTAAGACTACACATATAAGCACATAATCATAGTCTAACATGATCTCCTAATATACATCAAACTTTCACATTACTATCATATAGGTATATATGATCATACTTCACATAATCAACTAGACTATTAATCATAATACTTCAACTAGTGCCGAAAAGGACATGATCATCATAATAAATAAAATAAAACCGACAAGGCTAAATCAAAGGCAATTAAAGCACATAACACTGCCACCATAAGTAGACCATACAAATCAAAACACAATTGAAGTCTAATTAACATCAAAATAAAGGAAATAGGGAAGATTACCACCATATCATAGTCAACACCTCAATTTGATGCTAAATCATCAAATTCAAAACCATAAGGCCCTTACAAATGGCAATGAACAATAATTCAATATAGAAATGATCATAATCAATGAAACAAGGTCGATTCAATAAATATTCATCTATCTAAGACAACATACGTATTATATTATTATATATATTATATCATTACCCAGCCCATAGAAATCTACACCATAATTCATCAACATTAGATCAATATAAAGTAACCCATCATAGACAAAATCTAGAGTTCATCCAATTCATGAGTTCATAGGTAATATAGGTTAAAATCATTAATAAAATAAAAAATTAATCCATGATAAACGTTTAAAAACAACTGATGCAAGAACACATTGTAGAATCATGAAGTTTGACAATTAAACTTTTAAAACATTAGAAAACATCTTAGAGTATGGGTCTTTGATGAAGAGAGTTTCAAGGATAAAAATCCCTAGATTAATGATGATAATTCTTCACTTTGATAAAGAATCTTGACTAAATTCAACAATCCAAGAGCTTCCTTGACTATGGACTTCAATGAATTGTTAGGAATTTCTAAGGGATTTTGGGTTTTTTATTTGATAGAATGAAATCTACAAAGTGTTAAACACATATATAAACATTTAAAATACCCAAAATAACCTTAAGTAACCGCCAATAATCTTATTTGTAAGTGGGTTGAAATTACAAGTTCATCCCTCACTTGGCAGTGAACTGCACGCAAGAACAAACTCCCATCGATGGTTACCCATCGACGGGGCGTCAGTCCACACAAGGACTCTCCTATCCTCCGTTGATGGGTTCAAATATTGGAAAATTTTAGATTTTCTCCCTAGTCTATGTACCATAAAATGCACACCACCTACGGGGCGTCGACAAGGCAACTGGCTGTTGTTTGCCATTGGTAGGTGGGACTTCCTTGGGTAGTTTTGTCCAGGAACATGAGTCCTTAGTGAAGGACAATTGAATGGTCCTTGAGGATGTTTTCTTGGGAATTTCAAAACCAAACATGCCCGTATACAATTTTAGCACATCTACATGAATTTCACCTAAAACGAATATGTAAAACTCGACGAAACATGCGTAGACACCGAAGTTCATTTCAAGGCACATCTTTCGAACGTCATGGACATTCTTGGACATTTGACCTACAAACTCCACGAAAATTGATACACTGCGTATACCTTTCATTATAAAAAAGTAAGACAATTACCCATAAACCTCTATCAAGTCAACAAGCGCAATATAAGCAAAGCCCCATGACCTTACTCAATCAAGTAACCCATGAAGAATCTTGAATAACACTTTACTTAATATAACATGACATTTAGATATACATTTCATCATGCATTAAAAATATAAACTAATACGTACTCAAAATTGAACTAGTCAACATATAGTATAAATAATGTGGAAGTCCTTCATTTACATATCATAAAACATCATATACAAAAATATATATAAGAACATCCATCAAAGGATCCCCTCAAGGTTAACTATTGTAATGTTCAGGTATAATACCATACCCCTACCTAGACTAAGCTACATCCTTTAGGTTATCCTAGTTAGAGTTTAATTCTTTAATTCATTTTACCTTTTGGGAACATCTTGCCTTAACCTACATAGACCACATGAGCCTTTGTGGAATGCGGTGTCATAAAACCCTACACCGAAAGAGAGCAGACTACTATCCAAGGTAGTACAAAAATATGAAACATAGCAACTACGTGGATCCACTAGCAAGTATTCCTATGGGGGCAACATAGTTCAAGAACTAGAATATATAGTTGGGACCCTCTTTATGCTTCATGCATTGAAGTCTCCAATGTCATGATTTCTTTAGTCCTCCTGCTTTCCCTATGTGGGAAGGGATACTCCTCAATCTAGTTCAATCGTTGTTAAGCTCGAGTCCCTTATTGAAATTTGTTTAAGCCTTTAATTTTCAATCATAGCTTAGTTTAGGTCATAGGGTCTACACCATGTATAATAATCATCATCAATATTTCAATAAGAATTGTATGAGTATAAGTCCTTCCATTATAATTTATATAAGTGAGGTTAAGACATTAGCATTTCATATAACAATAATGCACATTGATAGTCCTCACCATCCTTATAACACATACACTTCAATAAACCTCACAGCATACTCAAGAAATTTCAATTAAACATTATACCATTACATAACAAGTCATATTCCAATATAACAAAATTACTTAACAACAATTAATCACAATTGGAAGTAAAGATAGAGATCATGAAACTTACAAAGTCTCCTTCATAGTTCATCTTTTAGGCCTTACCATACACCCTCAATTCAATCAAATTTAGATATTTAAGAATATAATTCAATAATAAACATGATAACATCACTAGGAGAGTCATTATACTATAATTCAATACAAAATCAAAGCTTATAACAAGATACTTGGGTCATATTTCATAAACTAGATCACCTCTGAAGATTTAGTATCAAAGACTACAATTCATCTTAATTTTTTCATTAATAGTGTAACAACATCATCAAATATTTATTTAACCAATAATCAAGTCAATTGAATCAATCACAACCCAATTCACATCAAGACAAACGTAGGGTTAAGGGTTATGGATCATGCTTTTCAATTTAGACCAAACCATCACATATCATCATAATCAATTTAAAATACATGTTAATATATTCCTTATATCCTAAATAAACCATAAAAAATCAGTTCATAACAGCAAATTCATAATTGGATGAAACCCACTTGCAAACTTAACTTTTAGAAATACTTTGAAGGGGCCCTTTTAGAAATAGTTTCTAGACCTCAAGACACCTATGTTAGGCGTTAAGAATTGTCTTGTATTTTTGAAATGTTACAATGATGGACTATGAAACCACCGTTTGGAGAATCTTCTAACTGCACACCTAAACTAGCCAACCTATAAACATCTTTGATATGATCTTTTTTCCCTTCTTCCACACGAGACACACTACCCATAGTCATACTACTCAAAGCATGACCTTCCACATTGGCCTTGAAAGGGTGGTAATGGACACTCATGTCGTAATTCTTCAAAAGTTCTAACAATCTTATCTGTAAGAGATTCAACTCCTTTTGTGTAAAAACATATTGAAGACTTTTTTGGTTTGTAAAAACATCAACATGCACACTATACAAGTAGTGTCTCCAAATTTCCAAGGAAAAAACTACAGCAACTAATTCAAGATTATGAATTTTGAGTTTCCTAAAAGAATACGCTATAACTTTTCCTTGTTGCATGAGGACACATCCCAATCCCACTCGGGAAAAATACCATATACTACAGATCCTTCATTACCCTCCACTAATGTCCACACTTGGCAGAGTTAAGCTTATCTTTCAACTATTGAAAACCTTTCTCACAAGATTCTGACGACTAAAACGTCACCCTTTTTTGGTCAATGTTGTCAAAGGAGAAGCAATGGACGAAAATCCATCAACAGACCTTCTATTATACCCGGCTAGACCTAAGAAACTTCTTATGTTTGAGTGAGTCAAAGGTGTAGGGCAATTTCTGGTTGCATCCGTCTTTTTCGGATCAACCTCTACACCATCACCTTAGATAATATAGCAAAAAAAGCAAATGACCTCAACAAATATTCACACGTACTAAATTTGGCATAGAGTTGGTTTTCTTTGAAGACGTACAAGGCCAACCTTAAATGACCCTTGTGCTCATTTTAATTCTTGGAGTATATCAACATATCATAAATGAGCACAATCACGAATTAGTCGAGGTAATCTTGCAAAACATTATTCATTAGGTCCATAAATGCAGTCAGGGCATTTGTTAACCCAAAAGACATATCTAGAAATTCATAGTGACCTTATCTAATTTTAAAAACTAGTTTGGAAAATCATACCTCTCATCCTAAGTTGGTGATATACCGAACCTAAGTCAATCTTGGAAGAGTGGCTAGCACATTCTGGTTGATCAAATATATAATCAATTAGAAGAAAAGGATACTTGTTCTTTATGGTGACCTTATTAACTTGGCGATAATCAATACACATTGTAAGAGACCTATCTTGTCACACCCGGAGAATACACCCCAGATGAGACCGGCGTTGTTAACCTCTAAGAGGTCGTAGACAAGCCTCTTCTTAGATTTCGTCACAATCATAAAGTTATATTTAGCAAAAAAATTATTAATTTTTACATACTATTGAAGTATATATAGACTTTATACTTAATATATATATATATATATATATATATAAAACAATCTAAGAGTTCAAATCTGGACAAAACCAATAAATAGTCAATATGACATATAGGCTTTCATAAAAAAGAATCCAAAGAAAACATGATGGAAATATATAATCCTAATATTTACTAATGTCTTCATAAGCTGAAAAATAAATGATAGCATCCCTAACATAAGAACCTAGAAAGAATTGGAGAAAGAGTTCCAAGCTTATTCAAATCACCTCCTTAATCTTATATGGCCGGAACCTATAGTTGTAGTAATACAAAGTAATGGGGTTTTACGCCACATGTAGTAAGTATGGGTAGATGCACATAACACATAAGGACATGCATGGAAAAATATCATTTATCATTTCATATGAAAACATGTTATGTCATATAAAAGTCGTCAATGCATATACCAGATAACCTATATAAGTTAAGGATTCCATCAACTAAATCATGATCATAATAAAAAAACACATTAGCGTAGATTCATATTAACTTTTCACTTTCAATGGATCATATAGCGAGGCATACAAAACACTCCCAATGATCCCATCCCCAACCCACAAGTGAAATGGTAATGTGAAGTCCCATAACAACAAACAACCAAGTAGATAAGATAGGAGACCATAAGTAAAGTTTTTCTTCATATAACTTGTAACATAAGTAGTCATCACTTCATATATCAATATAAACCATTAACATGTTCACTATAATAACTAACATCATATAAGAGTAACATCATTTATCATAAAAATATATCTTTTATGTCATCATATTACATAAGAATAATCTCCTAGGACTTCCCTTAGAGTCAAATTGTGTAATGTCTAGGTAGAGTCCCATACCCCTACCTATACTAATCAAACTCTTTCAGACACCCTAGTCAATGTATATTTACTTGCCTTTCATTTTACATTAGGTAACATTAGCCTTAACCGACATAAACCATGTGAGCTAAACATTGAAACCGGTGTCTTCCCCACACCGAAAAGAGGTGGCTTACTGGTAAAATTAGAACCTACGTGACATTGCTTTCTAGGTGAATCCACTTGCTAGTGTCCAATGGTAGAAGCATAGTCCCAGAACTATGAGATGCATTAGAGACCCATAATTACAATTACATGGCAGCCTAAATCTTATGAGAATCATTGTGCACCTAACTTCTAATAGGGCAAGGAAACTTCTCATATCTAGTCCATCGGTGCTTAGCTTAAGTCCATTTTCTTCAAATAACCTTTAATTTTTCTTTTATCATGAACTTATCATAGGATATAGGTGGTTAACTCCCTGTATAAACATGATCATGATCTCTTTTACTATTAGATGAGATTTCCTTTCATCGCAACCCTCATATGTGACATTAACATAAAATAGGCATCTTTTGTAAAGCATAAAAGATATTATCATAGATTTCATTTTCATAGTTTTATCATGATCACACATTTAAAGTGTTCATATTCCAGCATATACACATAAAAAACATAATACATACATGATTCATAGGCTAACATAAACATTGTAGATTAGTTACAACTTTAGAAGACTTACCTCTTGCTTCGAAGAACCTTATTCATCTTAGACATTTCATAATCATACTTAGTGAAACACTCAATAACATAATAAATAAAAATACATCAAATCATATAAAAGATTAATGCATAGCGTACGAGAAGGGAAATGGGACGTTAAATGGTTCATTCAAGTCTTAATCCCAATCCTAACGCTTTCACATTATCAAATACCATAAACAGCCCATTCGAAACATTCACTAGGAGATATATTATGTATCACACTTTATTCAAATATTATCAACGAAATACGCAATTCGTGTGAAATTTTCTATGAAAAATGTTTACTTTTCCTTGGAAATCATAAATCTAGGTTTAGGAAGAAAATCTGTTCTGTAGAGTAAAAACCCTAGTATTGAAGTTGTTGAAAACTTATCTTCAAAAGACCCCTTGGTTAAAAAAATCACAAGAGTGAAAAACTCATACCTTATAGATGATGAATCCACGAAAATCTGATTGGAAACTTCGAAACCTTAGTCTTCTTCCTTAAGCTTTTCTTGTTCTTCAATGGAGTTTGGAAAAGAGAGCTTTCTTGAGAGATTGAGAGAATTTATGTTGTATCTAATTTGGGACCTGTAAAAGTGGTCAAAAACTGACCTAATATAGATATATAGTCGTCCCATGAAATTACCCAAAAGGACTTCAACTTAAATTACCACAACCCCTCTCTTAAATTGACTAAAACTTGGAGAGCATTTGACTTAGCCAAATCTGAAAAATTAAATAATAAAGTTGCTTATTTAATTAATTAAGTGACCTAGGTTAATTACTAAAGTACCCCTAATTTACTTATACCATAACCAACCCCTTTGGACCATCCTAGGTTAAATACTAGGATGTTTCTTTGTTAGTACTCGACTAGTGTCACCCGGTTAGGTTTTAGGATTATGGTTATACTAGTTAGTTTATTTTAGTTAATCCTAGGTAAGTTAGTTAGTTAGGTAAGTTACTTAGATCCTAGGACTGGTTAGGAATCTAGGCTCCATGTGGATTTACCCGCAGGTGCACCTTCTCCCTCACCGCCCTAACCGAATCTGGTTGGGGCTTAGTCGCTTGGTCTCTTGCACATTTGTTGCTGTACATTTTTTGTCCAAAGAAATGCACTATGTCCTTGGGAACTGCTTAATCTACATGATGATTTTAAATGATCATGTGCTATGGTACCTAGTCTTGACACTTGGATGTCTTGTACCTAATGTATAAAACTAAGAAATCAATATTTTAGCTTAGGGTCTTCATTGCAGGTACAATTCCTAAACAAGCTTGGATTGGAGAATTTGAATATGAAAGTATGTCTTAATACTTAGAAATTGGCTAAACATCAAAGTGTATTTTAAGTTACTTGTTAATACAGAGAAATTGGCTAACACCCTAAAGCCAATATTCTCTAATATGGCCAATGTTACTCAATATTGGGCATTGGGATATCAATGTACCCCAATAAAAAATATAAAAACCTAATAGACTCTTCACTAGACAAGTACATTTTCTGGAATAGTACATTATCCTGCCTTAAGGAACATTCGTCCCGGAATGACACTAAAATCTTTTGGTGGTAAGGAAATAAATTCAATACTAGCAGCACAACAAGCACATAATGTATCATTACACTTAGAACACAATTCATGATGCACAATCATATAAGAGCTACATATTCATAACATATATTGAGGAAATTCCTTCTCAACCTTATCATAATCTCAAAATGCATCAAAGAGATACCATGCTATCATTCCTATCAAGACAACAACAAAATTGTCAAAAACTCATATGCATACATGTTTCACATAAGAGCAAGAATAGAGTTTGAAGGAATTTTAATTACCTTGGGGAGTAGCTCCCGCATTTGCAATCTCTTCTCCTACAATTCTCGTAGCTGTTCTTATTGTGTTCATCTCCAATATACACAATAAATTTATCGGATGCTAAACAATACATAGTGTCAAAAATGGAAAGGCACGACATAAGAGTATCAAGAAATATAACTTTCCTAGTGATCACATACACTCTCATCCACAACTGTGTCTCGATTCACAACCATGAACAAGACACTAGGTAATGTTGTTTTGCGAGGCATTGATCCTAATGAAATTTCACCTAATGTTTTGATACCAAGTTTGTCACACCCGGAGAATACACCCAAGATGAGACCAGAGTCATTAACCTCTAAGAGTTCGCAGACAATCCTCTTCTTAGCGTTTATCACAATCATATAATTATATTTAACGCAAAATTAAAACATTGAGCTTAACAATTAAGTAAATTTACACTTCATATTCATAATTCATAAGCCATACGATATTCTAGGGAATTATCTCATATATATATATATATATATATATATATATATATATATATATAAAACAATCTAAAGAGTTCAAATCTAGACATAGCCAATAAATAGTTAATATGTCATATAGGCCTTAATACAAAAGAATCTAAAGAAAACATGATGGAAATAGATAATCCTAATATATACTGAAGTCTTCATAAGCTTGAAAATAAATGATAGGATCCAGAAAAGAAGGACCTACCAAAATATGGAGAAAGAGTTCCAAGCTTCTTCCAATTGGCCTCCTTAAACATCAATGGATGGAACGTACAGTTATAGTAATATAAAGTAATGGAGTTAGTACGCCACATGTACTAAGTATGGGTATATGCATATAACGCATAAGGACATGCATGAAAAATAATTATTTTCATTTAATTACATATCATGCTAAGTCATATAAAATTCTTTAATGCACATACCATATAACGTAAACAAATGAAGGATTCCATCAACTTAAGTCATGATCACAATCGAAGACACATTAACATAGAGTCATATTATCTTTTCACATTCAATGGATCATATAGCGTAGAATACAAAACACTCACCAATCATCCCATTCCTAACCTACTAGTGCAATGGTCATGCGAATCCCCATAACCCCACACAACCAAGTAGATAAGATGGGAGACAATAAAAAAAAATGTTTTTCTTTATATAACTTGTAACAAAAGTAGTCATCACTTCATATAGCAATATAAACCAATAACATATTCATCATAATAACTAACATCATATAAGAGTAACATTATGTATCATATGATATATCTTTCATGTCATCATATTACATAATAACAATCTCCTAGGACTTCCGTTAGAGTGAACTTGTGCAATGTCTAGGTAGAGTCCTATACCCCTATCTATACTAAGCAATATCCTCAAGTCAGACTAGTCAATGTTCATTTATTTTCCTTTCATTTTACACGAGGGAAAATTCTCCTTAATCCACGTAGACCATGTGAGCTTAACATGAAATCCAGTGTATTTCCCACTCTGAAAAGAGGTGGTCTACTGGCGAAAGTAAACCTACAAGACAGCATTATAGGTTGATCCACTAACTAGTGTACTATGGTTACAACATTGTTCAAGAAATAGGAGATATAGAGACTCATAGTTCCATATTACATGGAAGCCTCAATCTCATAAAAATCATTATCAACCTACCATCCACTTGGGAAGGGACAATTCTCATATCAAGTCTGCCGGTGCTTAGCTTAAGTCCCTTTTCTAGAAATAACCTTTATGTTTTCTTTCATCATAAACTTATCATATGTTATAGGAGCTTAACTCTTTGTATAAACATGATCATGATCTCTTTTATTATTAGATGAGAATTTCCTTCATCGCAACCCTTCATATGTGAGATTTACAAAACATAGTCATCTTGTGTAAAGCATACAAGAGAATAATATCATAGCTTGTATTTTTTTAGTCTTATCATGCTGTCACATTTAACATCTTCATAGCCCATAATATACATATAAAAATATCATACATACTTTCATTACATAACATCATGATTCATAGGCTAACATAAACATTGTAGAGTGATCACAACTTCAGAAGACTTACCTCTTACTTCCAAGAACCTTATTAATATTACAATATTCATAATCATACTTAGTAAAATACTCAATAAAATAATCAAGAACAACTCATCAAATAATGTACAAGATCAATGTGTAGCGTAGTATAAGGGAAACGGGTCGTTAGAGCATTCATTAAAGTCTTAATACCAAGCCTAACATTTACACGTTATAAAATACCATAAACCGCCCATACGAAACCATAAATTATATAAGTATCATGTTTTACACGTCATTCAAACATTATCAATCAAATACTCACAAATTTGTGTGAAATTACCTTCGGAGAACATTTACTTTTCGTTCGAAATCATAAATCTATTTTTAGGAAGAAAATCAGTTTTGTAGAGTAAAACACCTAGTATTGAAGTTCTTGAAAACTTATCTTGAAAGGAACTATTGGGGGAAGGAATACCAAGAGTGAAAAAACCATTTCATATGGATTTAGAATTCCCAAAAATCTGATTGGAAATTTTGAAACCTTCGTCCTCTTCCTTAAGCTTTTCTTCTTCTTGATTGGAGTTTGGAAAATAGAGTGTTCGTGAGAGATTGAGCGAATTTTCATTTGATTTGGTTTGGGAATTGTAAAAGTGGTCTAAACTGACCAAATATATATATATATATATATATATATATATAGAGAGAGAGAGAGAGAGAGAGAGTCTTCCTAGGAATTACCCAAATTACCCTCTACTTAAAATACAAAAATGCCCCTCCTAAATTGACTAAAAATGTGAGAATTTGACTTAGCCAAATCTGAATTTTTTAAGGATTTCGACTTTGACTAGGATTTGGAATTAATTAATTATGTTTCTAATTTATTGAATTAAATTACCTAGGGTTATAACTAAAGTACCCCTAAGTAACTAGACCATAACAAAACCCTTTGGACCATCCTAGGTTAGGTACTACGATGTTTCTTTAGTTATTACCCGATTAGTGTCACCCGGTTAGGTTTTAGGATTTCGGGTACACTAGTTAGTTTATTTTAATTAATCCTAGGTTAGTTAGTTAGTTAGGTAAATTAGTTAGAGCCTAGGACTGGTTAGGAAACTATGCCTCATGTGCTTTAAAAGGACGCGCCACTCCTCCCTAACCGCCATAACCGAATTAGGTTGGTCTTGGTCGCTTGTTTACATACACATGTGCTTGCACATATTTTGCACATGTCTTTAACATGTGTTGGTGCAAATTTATTGTCCAAGGACCCTCACTATGTACTTGGGCACTGCTTAATCTACATGATCATTTTAATTGATCAAATGCTATGGTACCTAGGCTTGACAGTTGGATGCCTCGTACCTAATGTGTACAACTAAGAGATTAATTTTTTTTCTTACGAACTTGTTTGCAGGTAAAATTCCTAAACAATCATTGATTGGATCTTTTGAAAATCGAAGTATATCTTACTACATGGAATTTGTCTAAACTAAAAAGTGTATTTTATGTTTTTTGATAATTCATAGAAATTTCGCTAACACCCTTAAACCAATATTCTCTAACATGCCCAATATTACTCAATATTGGGCATTTGGATGTCTATGTACCCCAATAAAAATTTTTGAAAAACATTAAAGACTCTTCACTAGACAAGTACATTTTTTGAATGTTACATATCGTTCTTCTTAACTAAGAATATCGGAGCATCATATGGAGAAATATTAGGCTGAATAAAACTCTTTTCTACCAAGTCCTTGAGTTGAAGCTTCAACTTTTTCATTTTAGGCGAAGCTATTCTATATGGAGGAGAAGAAATGGGGTGCGTATCCGGCAATAAATTAATGCCAAAGTCAATTTCCCATTTGGGAGGAACTCCTGGAAGTTCATTAGGAAAAACCACAGGGAATTCCATCATAACTGGGATTGCCTCAATAGAAGGAGTTTCACATTCTAGGTCCTTAACACTCACAACATGGTATAGAGAAACCTTGGCTATCATCTTACAAACCTTTAAGAAAGAAATTATTTGACCCCTTGGCATAAAATTTTCCCACTTTTACTCTAGAATGGGTTCATTTGAGAATTAAAACTTTACTACCCTTGTTCTACAATCTAAGGAAGCAAAATATGCATGAAGAAAATCCATACCCAAGATGATATCTAAACCAAACATGTCAAGTCCTACCAAATATATAAGAGTAACTCTATTGGTATGCGTTACAGGACATCTTTTATAGACTCTTTTCGTAACCATAGAGTTACCCATTGGGATACAAATCGAAAAGGGTTCAATCAAAACAACGATTAGTACATCAAACTTTTGTGACAAAAGAAAGAGTAGCACATTATCAATCAATGTATAAACATTAACAGAGAAAACTTGTAACATACCATTACAACGTTGGGAGAGTTATGTTTTTCACCCCTAGCCTTGAGTACATAGAAATAATTCCTTTTTGGAGGTTAAGAACAAGGACCTGTTGGTTGATCATTGCAATTCCCTTTTCCTTGGATTCTCACATTAGGACAATCTTTCACCCTATGGCCACCCTTGCCACAACCATAGTAACTATTCATCCCAACAAGACATTCACCCACATGTTTTTTACCACACTTACTATAAGTCAGTCTCGCTTTTGGTGGATGAACATTTCTCCCCTTTTGATGTTTAGAATTAGAACCTCTATGATTGCGAATCTTTGATAAATTTTAAGAGACTTGATTCGAAAACCTCTTTTTGAAATTAGGCTTGTCTTAAACATCAAGTCTATTCTTTGAAGAACTACTTTCGAAAGACCTTGCCTTCTTAGCTTCTCTATTTCTCTTCCTTAGAATACTATATTCAACTTCTGTAGCATGAACCATCAATATATAAAGATCCATATTGTCACGAAGCATGGATACACCACATTCTTCTTCAAGCTATTTGGACACGCCAGTTACATAACAACTCATTTCATTCCTAGCATTTGAAACCAAAGAAGAGGCATATTTGGACATCTTTATAAACTTTAAGGAGTATTCTTTAACACTCATACCTCCTTTTGAAAGAATTTTCCAAGAAAGGCCTTTATGAAGATCTCCCAAGTCACGGGACCACCTCCTAAAGCCTTACTATCCTTCTACGGATTTTACCATTTCTTATCCACATCCTTGAGTTTAAAGGCAGCAAGCTCAACCTACATATTATAACTCACCCCCATATAAAACAAGAACTTATAGACCTCATCAATAAAATCTTGGGGGTCTTGATAAACTATAGATCCAAAGAAAATGGAAGGATTCAACCTCGTGAAATATCTTAGACAGCCTGCCATAGTACTAGCATATTGATTCTCTCAAGGAACAACCTCTCTGTTAGCTTGTGTCGTAATGGCTTGAGCTTGAGTTTTGATGACTTGGGCCATTTAAATCAGGGCTTCCCTAACCTCACCATGCATCACAGCCGTACGATTGATCAAAAGTTGATCATTCGCCACAGTTTGCACATGAGAAGGAACTTTTTTGCCGTTGGGATTACCTCCCGCATTCGCAATCTCATCTCCTACTCTTCTAACGGATGTCCTTCTTGTGTTCTCGCCTATAACCACAAAAAAGGAATTAGCTTCCAAAAGAAACATAGTATCAAAACTATAGAGACACGATATAGGATTACAAAGAAAAGAAAAGTTTTCTAGTCATCATATAACCTCTCATCCATAATTGTGGTGTCCTTCACAACCATGAAAAACAAACTAGGTAATGTGGTTTAATTAGATATTGATCCTAAGGATATTTAACCTAATGCTCTGCTACCAAGTCTGTCATAGCAAGAGAGCATCCCCAGATGCGACCGACGTCGGCGTCCTCTCAGAGCACTCATATAATGCCTTAGCATTCGTTAAATCATGTCATCAATTAAAATTGCAGAAAAAATAAAAATTTTAATACTATGTGAAGTATATTTAGACTTCATACTTAACATTCATAATAACATATAATATTCAAAAAAAAAATTGTCTCACGTGTATAAGACCATCTAAAATGTAAGAATTTGGACTTAGCCAATAAATAGTCAATGTGCCATACAAGACTTAATACAAAAGATTCCAAAGAAAATAAGTGGAAAAAGAATATTCTTAAAACTACTAAAGTCTTCGTAAGATAGAATAATGAAAAAATAGCATCCCCGAACATGACGACCTACCAACAATTGGAGAATGAGTTCCAAGATTCTTAAATCAACCTTCTTCATCTTCAATGTACGGACCCTACATTTTTACCAATATAATGTAATGGGGTTAGTATGCCACACGAACTAAGTATGAGTATAGGAACATAACATTTAATGACACGCATGAAAAAGGATCATTTATAATTTCTTTGGAAATCATGCTAAGCCATATGAAAGTCTTTAGTGCACATACCATACAATAAGGATTCCATCAACATAAAGCATGATCATAATGAAAGACATATAATCATAGAGTCATGTTAACAATTCTTACTCAAAAGATCTTATACAAATAACATACTAAACATTTACCAATGATCCCATCCCCAATCTACAAATGCAATGGTCATATGAAGCCCCATAACCCCAAAAAACCAAATATATAAGATAGGAGGCCATAAGTAAAGGTTTGATTCATGTAACATGTAACTTAAGTATTCATCACCTAATAAATCAAAATATGGACCAATAACATGTTCATTGACGCAACCAACTTCATATTAGTGTAACAACGTGTATCATAATTACCTTATCTTTCATATCATCATATTACATAAGAACAATCTCCTAGCACATTCTTAAGAGTTAAATTGTGCAATGTCTAGGTAGAGTCTCATACCCCTACCTATACTAAGTCGATTATTCAAGTCACCCTAGTCAATATCCATTACTTGTCTTTAATTTTACATGAGGGAACATACGCCTCAACAAACATAGACCATGTGTGCCGATTAATTTCTTGCTTAAGGACTTGGTAAGCCTGAAACTAGATCACTGTAATTCCAGTAAGACCCATAGGAGCAAGCAACCGATCTTTTAGTGTTCCGTCCTACAATAAGACTTGCCAAAGACTTGTAATATCCAATATGCGTGATATAAGTTGAGTAATATCCAACACCATTTTAATTATTGAATCATTGTCATTTATATTACTTTTTTGATAATCTTTGCTATAACATGGAGATTATTATAAACAAAGTTAATTAGAATACAAACGAGTTACTAAAACAATAAATTATCCTGGTTATTTAAATAAATCACATGATTTCTAACATCCTAGAAAACCTAAGGATTTATCTATTCATGCTACCTATTTTGTGCCATAAACATGACTCTAATACCATTAAGAGGATCGAAATTGCGGAAATAATCGAAAGTGCAGAGAAAATAAAAGACTTACAAAATAGGCAAACTTTTTTATTGATCTTCAAACATTTTACAGCAAGAGAAATATATGGATCATTCAAGCAAAATTAATGTTCATGAATTTTATAATGCTTTAAATAATTTATACATCGCCTTATATAGAAGAAAGAGGATAAGGAAAATTGTAAAGCTTATTTTCTTATTGGCTATTTGTTTTCCTCCATTGCTTTGGTTTTGATAAAGCAAGATAACTTCTTTAATTTTCTCCACTACTTTTGCTTTTGAGAAGGCATCTTTTCCTTTCGACTTTGTCTTTAGTAAAGTCCTTGTCTGCCACCATTATTGGCTATTGTTTATGATAAGGTCCTGGTTGGCCATGCTTTGTAGGTGCTGACTGGGTCCTCTGATTTTTGATGATGAAATTCATTATTACATTTTGATTATCTTTAAAATGATTCCATATCTTTGAAACTCCTTTGTTTCTTTCTAAATAATTCCTATCTTTTAGATCTCTATTAGAAATAATTATTCCGGTCTTAATGCCTCAATTAGAATTTAATCAAATGATTTAAATATGAATTTTCTAAAAGACTTTGGATTTAGCATATCACTATTGTCATCGCTTTGAGAGGAGGATTCTTCAAGAAGTAGATTAACTAAAACTTCATCGCATTATCATCTAACTCATATAGAGCTTTTTCAAAACTCATCTTTAATTCACTCTTTGAGGGAGAAACTTCTGATAATGTCTTCTTACTTTAAGATGGTGGTGTATCTTTTTTGGCTGGGGACCAAACTTTGACTCGAATTTCATTAGAAAGGAACTTAATCTTGTGAAAATTTTCAATAACAAACGTCCAACTTATAATATAAGATAAACGGTTTAGAAGGAAAAACTTACACACCTTTATATTCTCTAGTAGTGTTGATATGCCTTCATCGATCTGGAACTGAGGGTATTTCTCAGCAAATTGTCGAGGCATTACATGATTAATTCCACCAAAGCAGCTCCACCATTTGTATAACCATCTTGAGATAGTAGAAGCTTCAACTTCTGGACAATATTTCAAAAACTAGGTGTGGGTTGTAGGTCTAACATAAGGGAAGCTTATCCAGGCATTCTGAATGTCATACCAATTATAGGTTTGTGGGTTAAATATCTTAGAGCGATTAATAGGAGTTGGCAAATGGTCTATAGTCCAATTGTAAGAAGATAAAATCCTTTTAATTGTGAACATAGAGTAAGCAATAATATCTGGGTCAGATTTGTCTGCTAACTAATGTTCAATCTCAACGGATCCTGTATCGACAAGGATGAATTTAAAATATCTTGTTGTTGTCAAGCAATTATGTGTTTCTACATAATTCATATTTGTATAAATTGGTTTTAAGAGATGTTTAATCTCATACCCTTCATATTTCTTGTCTAAAGCAAGAACAGGAAAAACATGTAGAGAAACAATTTCAAATTTGTCTTTCTCTTTGTGAGTAGTTTTGACACTACTTGGAGAGACTTCTTCTCCAAAACATTGGGGCTTTTTCATAGCATTACAATTACTTGTTTGCTTTTGGGAAAATCTAAGTTCTCCGCTTGGTGATGAACATGAGTTGGTCTCTTCTTCCTTTAATAAAGGCTCTTCAAGATCAACAATTTTTACAAAATATTCTGAGCAAGTAAAGGAGGAATGATTGGAGGAAGTTGGGCTAAAGAGGAATACCGGTTTAAATCAGGCCTTGTATGATTTATTTCAGACCTTATTGCAAATGGGCCTGATGCTCTTGTTGGGCCTGGCTTATTGTATACCCGCTACGGGCCTAATATGTGGTCTGCTCATGTTGACCCTGCAAGAATTCTCTAGTTAGAAAATATGGTAAAGAATTATTTTCACCTTTAATAAATTCGATTTGGAAATCGAAGCTGGCTAATAAGGCTTGCCATCTGGCAAAAAATTATTTAGAAAAAATATTCTTAACATCCTTTTGGAGGACATCTTTAGCAGATTTACAATCTACTCTAAGCAAGAATTCTTTATCGATTAAATCATCTTGTAACTTAGTAATGGAAAAAATAATAACAAGAATTTCTTTCTTAATCATGCTATAATTTTTCATAGCAAAATTCCAGAATCCTGAGGTATAGAGAACCAATTGCTCTGAAGAATACGGGTTTTTTCTTTGTTTAAAAATACCACCATATCCAATGTCAGATGTATTAGCCTCAAGTATCATACAAAATTATGGATTATATATACCAAGACAAGGGTGATGCTTAACAAAATTCTTGAGTAAGATAGCTGCAATGGTGTGATTGTCACTCCAATGAGACAGGTTTTTTTTAACTTATCAAAAAGAGGTTTGCAAATATTCTAACTTTGGGAATAAAGTCAGCAACATAATTGAGACTTCCTACAGATCTCTGTAGCTTAGTTTTATCCAAAATGACATTTGGAAACTTATCAGAAAACTCAATTGTTCTGGAAGTTGGATTATAGGTACCTTGATAAAGATCATGTCCTAAAAATCTGTTTTTTGTTTGAAATAATTTAACCTTTTTACCGCTAATGACCAAACCATTGTTCTCCATAATATAAAGAAAACATATAAATGTTTCAAATAAGAATCTATATCTTCGGAGAAGATTAACACATCATCAATGTGGAGAATTGAAATATTGCTATATGATTAAAAATTGAATTCATTATATTTTAAAATTCATATGGGGCATTCTTAAGCCCAAAAGGCATGACATTCCATTCATATTGTCGAAACGGGACATTAAAGCAGTTTTATATTTATCCTTTTCAGCAATATGAATTTGCCAGAAAACTGATTTTAAATCAAATTTGTTGTAAACATTTGCTTTAAAAGTTCTCTTTAAAAGATCCCTTTTGTTAGGAATTGGATAGTGAATCAATTTTAAAACTCATTTTAAAGGGTTGTAATTAATTATAAGTCTTGGAGAACCTCGTTCTGGTTCAGCAGCATTGTTAACATAAAAGATAAACAACTCCAACGTTATTTTGAAGGACTAATAGTTTTATTATTCAAAAGGGTTTTTATTTCTTCCTTGAAGATTTCCATTAATTCATGGTTCATCTGAATATGCCTAGCTTTCGTAGAAATGGCCTTTTAATCAAATCCATCATGTATCGAAAAATCTATAATGTTGGTCTTTCGATCTTAAAATGTGTTAGGAAATTCTGAGCAAATTTCACTTTGAAATATCTTTTGAAGATTAGTAAGTTTAGCAACCATTCCCGGGGTTTTTAAATTGTTCAATTTTTTTCATTGTAATATCTTCTTTGAGAAAACAAATTTGCTTGATTTTAAATGCAGTTTGTTTATGAAAAATTTACTTTCTTCAAGAGAAAGTGTCTTGATAAAAGGAAACGAAATTTCTTTTCCTAAATTTTTTATTTTGATTGAATCAAAATCAGAAATATAAGGTTTTATCTGAGTGATGAAAGGTATACCCAAAATAATTTCTTTATTAATGTTTTTTGTTATGACAAAATCATTAGTAAGGCAAATGTCGTCATTGCAGATATGAGCATTAGAAAGTTTATAATTTATACAAATACGCTCACCAGTCGCGCAATATAGCTTAGTAGTTCCCTTCTATAGGTACTTAGTTGGAATTAAACCATAAACAATGCAATTTCTATCTGCACCACTGTCTAATAGAGCAATTTTGTTAAGTACAAAATTAGAATTAACAACTAGTTTAATCATAATGTGAGAACTTTGAGGTCTCACTTTTGTAATCATACTAATACCTGAATCAGTATTTTCTGTATCAGTTTCATCTCCAGGTGATGAAGGAGTAGACTAAGGGTCTTCAGGATTTTTTTCTTCATTATCAGAATGAACTGATTCTTTTCCTTTAAGTGATACTTTAGCTTCTTTTAAGAATTTTTGTGCTAAAGCATCAATTTCAATCATGATAAGTCGTCACTTAACTTCTTTAACTTCTTCCTTGAGAAATTTAACTTCTGCTTGCAGTTCATTAAATAGAAGGTTCTTCTTTCTTATATGAATACCTTTTGTAGCGACCTATTTAGTAGTTTTGAGCAGCAGATTTTATTTCTGGAAAAACTGGCTGAGACGACGGATCCCACGACGGACCATCATGGGCACGACGGACCATCGAGGGTGTCTCGTTCAAAAACACTTAGAATTTTGAAATTTGAGTGCTGAAATCGACTCTCTGAACTCTGTGACGGACCTGCAGGATGGACCGTCACAGATACGACGAACCGTCGTGAGCCCCCGTTTCAAAACACTTCAACTCTTGAAAATTGGGTACTGGGAACAATTCTCTGAACTTCGTGACGGAAGTGCAGGACGGACCGTCGTAGGTACGACGGACCGTCACAGACTCTTCAAGGAAATTGAGTCTCTGAACTTTGCGACGGACCTGCAGGAGGGACCGTCACAGGTTGCGTAATCCCAGGCAGGGTCGGATTTCTGCTTAAGTTTTAAAGGGGCGTTTTGGACTATTCCTGCTATAATTATAAATTTCGTGGGTTAATATTAATAACTCAAATTCTTGGGGGTTAAAAGAGATAACCTTGAGTTAATTAGTGGGTTACTATTGTCATCTTTTATACTTAATTATATGCTAATTAGGGTAAAACAAAGAGGGTTTGAATAAGAAAAATAGAAAGAACAAAGAGAGAGAGAGAGAGGATCGAACGAGAAGAGGAGAAACGAAGAGGAAACAAAGCTTTGGGGAATTTGCTTGCTTGATCACTAATCTTCGGTGGAGGTAAGTTATGGTTTTTATACTATTCGTAGTAAACTCTTAATAGCGAATGATATGTATTAGTAGTATTGTAAACCCTTCTATATGGTTAATTGTATGCTTGCATGAATGTGATTATATAATTGTGATAAAATAAGCATGATGAAGCTATTGAATCCTAAATCTTGAAAGAAACCCTAATCTACTTTGTTAATGATGATGCCTTGGTATAAAAGAAGGCTTGATGAACGAAAGTGGTGAGATTAGGGGATCGGGTGCCATGTTCCGGTACCAGGATACTATATGAGGATCGGAGTGTCACGTTCCGACACCAGGATAGTATTATGGATCGGGTGCCAAGTTCCGGTACCAGGATAGTATATGAGGATCAGAGTGTCACGTTCTGACACCAGGATAGTATATGGATCGGGTGCCACGTTCTGGTACCAGGATAGAATGAGGATCGGAGTGCCACGTTCCGGCACAAGGATAAAATATGGATCGGAGTGTCACGTTCCGACACCAGGATAGTATATGGAGCGGAGTGTCACGTACCGACACGAGAGAAATAAAGATAATGAATCTTGAAATATGTTAATATACTCAATTTAATGAACCTAATTCCCAAATGAGTTTGATGGGGAGGCATGAGTCCTCATTGACGTGCTTGGTGTTGTGACCAAGAGATATGGTAATTGTAATGCCGCATTTTGAGTATTGTAGTTGATTTTATGATATTATCTGATATATATTGTTTTCTATTTTGAGTTGGCCGATGATATCTACTCAGTACTCGTGTTTTGTACTGACTTCTACTCGTATTTTTCTTTCTAGTTATTTATGGAGTGCAGCAAACGTACCGTCGTCTTCAACTCAACCGCAATTCTAGCCAGTCTTCATTACACCGGATTTCAGGGTGAGCTAATGCTTCTAGCTTGGACTGGATCTTCTTCTTCATGTCTGGATGCCTTGAAGTTCCGGCATGGACTAGCTTTTTATTTATTTAACTTCTTAGAATACTCTTAGTTTAGTAATTTGATAATAGATGTTCTTGTGATGATGACT
The DNA here is from genome assembly GCA_032847665.1 of Solanum chilense. Lineage (NCBI taxonomy): Eukaryota > Viridiplantae > Streptophyta > Magnoliopsida > Solanales > Solanaceae > Solanum > Solanum chilense. The sequence continues at coordinate 29,315,963 of CM064965.1, read as the reverse complement.
TCCAGATTTTGGGGGAATAATAGTTGTTGAATTTCTGAAGTTATTGAATTGATTTTTATTAATGAGTTAAGTCTTCCGCATTGTATTTTGATATTATGTTGAAATGTTGGGTTTTCTATTGGTTGGTTAGCTGACATAGGAGGGTAAGTGTGCGTGCCAGTTGCGGCTCAGTTTTGGGTCGTGACAAACTTGGTATCAGAGCATTAGGTTCGTTGGTCTCATCACACAAGAACGAGTCTAGTAGAGTCTTAAGGAACGGTAGGGGGACGCCTTTTCTTCTCTTTGAGAGGCTATAAGACTTTAGGAAAATTCCATTCTTTCATTCTTTCTTTCGTGCTATTACTTGGATCCAATTGGTATCTAGGTGATACAAATTGGTATCTAACCATCTTCACTCTATTTCGCAGATGGTTAGAACTCGAGCAACGACTGCGCCAACACCAACACCGGCAAGACAAGAAACGTCTGAGCCAGCCACTGGGGCTGTAGCTCGAAGAGGGGTAGTGGAAAGAGGCCGTGGAAGAGGTCGTGGGAGGACGTCCTCTAGAGGAAGAGGACAAGCACCTAGCCCATCTGGTACTAGGGCGGTGAGTCCTCCACCGACTGAGGAAGTGATAAGAGAGGGTGAGGAAGGGGAGACTGAACAAGTGCAGAATGAGGAATTAGCACCCCAACCTACCCCAGAGATGATTAATCAGGTTCTGGCCTATCTTAGTGGTTTATCTGATCAGGGCCAGACACCTCCAGTGTTTTCTGCACCAGCACCTCAGGTTCCGGAGGTACAACATGCAGCTACTGTGGCTCCCCGCATGGATGCCTCATTGGAAATAGGCATGTTTCCTCGTCTGACTACAGGGCCTATAATGACAAATGATCAGCATGAACTTTTCAGTAAGTTCTTGAAATTGAAACCTCCAGTCTTCAAGGGTGCTGAATCTGAGGATTCCTACGATTTTCTGGTTGACTTTCATGAGCTACTACACAAGATGGGTATAGTAGAACGGTTTGGTGTAGAGTTTGTGACTTATCAGTTCCAAGGGAACGCCAAAATGTGGTGGCTGTCACATGTTGAGTGTCAACCAACAGAGGCACCACCTATGACTTGGGCCTCATTCTCTAGCTTGTTTATGGATAAGTATATCCCCCAAACGTTGAGGGATAGGAAAAGAGATGAGTTCTTCAGCCTAGAGCAAGGTAGGAGGGCGGTTACTGCATATGAGGCTAAGTTTCGTGCTTTATCCAGGTACGCCACCCAACTTTGTTTCAGTCCACAAGAGCGGATTTGCTGTTTTGTGAAGGGGTTGAGGTCGGAATTGCGGATTTCAGCCTTACAGGTAGCGGCTACGGCAAAATCCTTTCAAGAAGTGGTAGACTTCGTGATAGAGGTGGAAGGAGTGAAGACAGATGACTTCACCATGGCATCGACATCAAAAAGGTTTCGAAAGGGAGGTGAGTTTAATGGTTCTTACTCTAGAGGACAGGGTTCAGGAGGTTACTCAGTCCGACCAATTCAGTCTTCACTACAGACTGTAGTTGGGGGTCCACTTCAGACCGGCCAACAATTCTCTGAGAGACCGATGCTTGAATCCAGAGAGTGTTATGGATGTGGGGAGACTGGACATATTAAGAGGTATTGTCCAAAACAGAGTTACAGACCTCCCATAGCCAGAGGTAGAGGTGGTCATAGTAGAGGCCGTTATTCTGGAGGACGTGGTGGCCGAGGTAATGGTGGTCACCAAAACGGCCGGGGTGACGGGCAAACTGGAGCCACTACAACACAACATGGTAGGGGCAACGGACAGACAGGCGATAGGGCCCATTGTTACGCTTTCCCTGGGAGATCTGAAGCGGAGGAATCTGATGCTGTTATCACAGGTAATCTTTTGGTTTGTGATTGCATGGCTTCTGTATTATTTGATCTTGGCTCCACGTTTTCATATGTATCTTTCTCATTTGCTACTGGTCTTAATTTACCTTGTGAATTGCTTGACATACTTATTCGTGTGTCCACTCCGGTGGGTGAGTCGGTGATAGTTGAAAAAGTATATAGGTCTTGTCTGGTGACTTTTATGGGGAGCAATACTTATGTAGATTTTGTTATCTTAGAAATGGTTGACTTTGATGTAATTCTGGGTATGACTTGGCTTTCTCCGAATTTTGCGATCTTGGATTGTAATGCTAAAATTGTGACGTTAGCCAAGCCTGGGACAGATCCGTTAGTGTGGGAGGGCGACTACACTTCCACTCCGGTTTGTATCATCTCCTTTTTTCGTGATAAGAGAATGGTTAGTAAGGGGTGTTTAGCTTTCTTGGCACATCTCAAGGATGACACTACCCAAGTACCTTTAATTGAGTCGGTTTCGGTAGTCCGTGAGTTTCTGGATGTGTTCCCTGCAGATCTTCCTGGTATGCCATCGGATAGAGATATCGACTTTTGCATTGATCTGGAACCGGGTACTCGCCCCATTTCTATACCCCCTTATAGAATGGCTCCCGCGGAGTTAAGAGAGTTAAAGGCCCAACTTCAAGAGTTGTTAAGCAAAGGCTTCATTAGACCAAGTGCATCCCCTTGGGGTGCTCCGGTGTTATTTGTGAAGAAGAAGGATGGAAGTTTTCGGAAGTGCATAGACTACAGACAACTGAATAAGGTAACTATTAAGAACAAGTATCCCATTTGATGACTTGTTCGATCAGTTACAAGGTGCTTGTGTCTTCTCTAAGATTGACTTGAGATTCGGTTATCATCAATTGAAAATACAGGCAGCGGATGTGCCAAAGACTGCTTTTCGAACCAGGTATGGGCATTACGAATTTGTAGTGATTTCTTTTGGTCTTACGGATGCCCCTGCTGCGTTCATGAGCTTGATGAACGTGATTTTTAAGCCATATCTGGATCTCTTTGTGATCGTATTTATTGATGATATACTGATATACTCTAAGAGTAAGAAGGAACATGAGGAGCATTTGAGAATTGTGTTGGAAGTATTAAGGGAGAAAAGGCTTTATGCCAAATTCTCCAAGTGTGAGTTTTGGCTAGATTCAGTGTCCTTCTTGGGGCACGTGGTTTCTAAGGATGGAGTGATGGTGGATCCTTCTAAGATTTAAATAGTGAGAAATTGGGTAAGACCTGCTAATGTGTCAGAAATAAGGAGCTTTGTTGGTTTAGCTAGCTACTACCGCCGATTTGTCAAGGGATTCTCTTCTATTGCTTCCCAATTGACGAACTTGACTAAGCAGAATGTTCCATTTATATGGTCGGATGAATCTGAGGATAGCTTTCAGAAACATAAGACCTTGTTGACTACTGCACCAATTCTTACCTTGCCAGTAGAGGGTAAGAACTTCATTGTTTATTGTGATGCATCCTATTCTGGTTTGGGTGCGGTGCTAATGCAAGAGAAGAATGTAATTGCTTATGCTTCGAGGCAATTAAAGGTGCACGAATGCAATTACCCGACCCATAATTTGGAGTTGGCCGCGGTACTATTTGCATTAAAGCAATGGAGGCACTATTTATATGGGGTTAAGTGTGAAGTCTATACGGATCATCGTAGCCTACAGTATGTCTTTACTCAGAAAGATTTGAATTTGAGACAGTGGAGATGGATGGAACTACTGAAGGACTACGATATCACTATTCTATATCATCCGGGAAAAGCTAATGTTGTGGCAGATGCTTTAAGTAGAAAGGAAGGAAGCATGGGAAGTCTAGCTCACTTGCATGTTTCTAGACGCCCATTGGCTAGAGAAATCCAAAGCTTGGCTAATGACTTTATGAGACTAGAAGTAAACGAGAAGGGAGTATTTTTGGCTTGTGTGGAGGCGAGATCTTCTTTTCTTGACAAGATCAAGGGAAAACAGTTTGATGATGAGAAACTAAGTCGAATTCGGGATATGGTGTTGCGAGGAGAGGCTAAAGAAGCAATAATTTATGAGGAAGGTGTTTTGAGAATTAAGGGAAGGGTATGTGTGCCCCGTGTTGATGATTTGATCCACACTATTCTTACAGAGGCTCATAGTTCCGGATATTCTATACACCTTGGTGCAACCATGATGTACCGTGACCTAAAGCAACACTTTTGGTGGAGTAGAATGAAGCGAGACATCGTTGATTTTGTTGCCAAATGTCCAAATTGTCAACAAGTAAAGTATGAACACCAGAGGCCCGGAGGAACACTTCAGAGAATGCCCATTCCTGAATGGAAGTGGGAGAGAATTGCAATGGACTTCGTGGTTGGTCGCCCAAAGACATTGGGTAAGTTTGATTCCATTTGGGTAATTGTGGACAGATTAACTAAGTCTGCTCACTTCATTCCGGTCAAGGTGACCTACAATGCAGAGAAGTAAGCCAAATCTACATCTCAGAAATCGTTCGATTGCATGGAGTTCCACTTTCCATCATATCAGATAGAGGTACGCAGTTTACTTCTAAGTTTTGGAGAACATTGCATGCTGAATTAGGTACCAGGTTGGACCTTAGTACTGCATTTCACCCTAAGACTGATGGTCAGTCTAAGCGAACGATTCAAGTGTTGGAGGATATGCTTCGTGCATGTGTGATAGAATTCGGTGGTCATTGGGATAACTTCTTACCCTTAGCGGAGTTCTCGTATAATAACAGCTATCACTCGAGTATTGATATGGCCCCATTCGAAGCATTGTATGGGAGGAGATGTAGGTCTCCCATTGGTTGGTTTGATGCATTTGAGGTTAGACCTTGGGGTACGGATCTGTAGAGGGATTCATTGGAAAAGGTGAAAGCTATTCAAGAAAAGCTTTTAGCGGCTCAAAGTAGGCAAAAGGAATATGCGGATCGAAAGGTTAGAGACTTGGAGTTCATGGAGGGTGAACCAGTCTTGCTAAAGGTTTCACCCATGAAAGGGGTGATGCGGTTTGGAAAAAGGGGTAAGCTAAGTCCAAGGAATATTTGACCATTTGAAGTACTTAAGCGAGTAGGGGAGGTGGCTTATGAATTAGCCTTGCCTCCAGGGCTGACAGGAGTGCATCCGGTATTTCATGTGTCTATGTTGAAAAGATACCATGGGGATGGAAACTACATCATTCGTTGGGATTCAGTTCTTCTTGATGAAAACTTGTCTTATGAGGAGGATCCTATTGCTATTCTAGATAGGGAAGTCTGCATGTTTAGATCAAGACAGATTGCATCCATCAAAGATCAATGAAAGAATCGACCAATTAAAGAGGCCACTTGGGAGAAGGAGGCTGATATGCGAGAAAGATACCCACTCCTGTTTACAGATTCAGGTACTCCTTCTCGTCCTTGTTTTTCTTCTTTTGATCGTTCGAGGATGAATGATGGGTAAATTGGTATCTATTGTAACGACCTGTTTAGTCGTTTTGAGCAGCAGATTTTATTTCTGGAAAAACTGGCTGAGACGACGGATCCCACGACGGACCGTCATGGGCACGACGGACCGTCGAGGGTGTCTCGTTCCAAAACACTTAGAATTCTGAAATTTGAGTGCTAAAATTGACTCTCTGAACTCTGTGACGGACCTGCAGGACGGACCTTCACAGATACGACGAACCGTCGTGAGCCCCCATTTCAAAACACTTCAGCTCTTAAAAATTGGGTACTGGGAACAATTCTCTGAACTTCGTGAAGGAAGTGCAGGATGGACCGTCGTAGGTACGATAGACCGTCACAGACTCTTCAAGGAAATTGAGTCTCTGAACTTTGCGACAGGCATGCAGGATGGACCGTCACAGGTTGCGTAATCCCAGGCTTGGTAGGATTTCTGCTTAAGTTTTAAAGGGGCGTTTTGGACTATTCCTGCTATAATTATAAATTACGTGGGTTAATATTAATAACTCAAATTCTTGGAGGTTAAAAGAGATAACCTTGAGTTAATTAGTGGGTTACTATTGTAATCTTTTATACTTAATTATATGCCAATTAGGGTAAAAGAAAGAGGGTTTGAATAACAAAAATAGAAAGAACAAAGAGAGAGAGAGAGAGGATCGAACGAGAAGAGGAGAAACGAAGAGGAAACAAAGCTTTGGGGAATTTTCTTGCTTGATCACTAATCTTCGGTGGAGGTAGGTTATGGATTTTATACTATTCGTAGTAAACTCTTAATAGCGAATGATATGTATTGGTAGTATTGTAAACCCTTCTATATGCTTAATTGTATGCTTGCATGAATGTGATCATATAATTGTGATAAAATAAGCATGATGAAGCTATTGAATCCTAAATCTTGAAAGAAACCCTAATCTACTTTGTTAATGATGATGCATTGGTATAAAAAAAGGCTTGATGAATGAAAGTGGTGAGATAAGGGGATCGGGTGCCACGTTCCGGTAATAGGATAGTTTATGAGGATCGGAGTGTCACGTTCCGACACCATGATAGTATTATGGATCGGGTGCCACGTTCTGGTACCAGGATAGTATATGAGGATCGGAGTGTCATGTTCCGACACCAGGATAGTATATGGATCGGGTGCCACATTCCGGTACCAGGATAGAATGAGGATCGGAGTGCCACGTTCCGACACCAGGATAGAATATGGATCGGAGTGTCACATTCCGACACCAGGATAGTATATGGAGCGGAGTGTCACGTACCGACACAAGAGTAATAAAGATAATGAATCTTGAAATATGTTAATATACTCAATTTAATGAACCTAATTCCCAAATGAGTATGATGGGGAGGCGTGAGTCCTCATTGACGTGCTTGGTGTTGTGACCAAGAGATATGGTAATTGTAAATGCCGCATGTTGAGTATTGTAGTTGATTTTATGATATTATCTGATATATACTGTTTTCTATTTTTAGTTGACCGATGATATCTACTCCGTACTCGTGTTTTGTACTGACCCCTACTCGTATTTTTCTTTCTTGTTATTTGTGGAGTGCAGCAAACGTACCGTCGTCTTCAACTCAACTGCAATTCTAGCCAGTCTTCATTACACCGGATTTCAGGGTGAGCTAATGTTTTTAGCTTGGACTGGATCTTCTTCTTCATGTCTGGATGCCTTGAAGTTCCGGCATGGACTAGCTTTTAATTTATTTTAGCTTCTTAGAATACTCTTAGTTTAGTAATTTGATCATAGATGTTCTTGTGATGATGACCTCCAGATTTTCGGGGAATAATAGTTGTTGAATTTCTAAAGTTATTGAATTGATTTTTATTAATGAGTTAAGTCTTCCGCATTGTATTTTGATATTATGTTGAAATGTTGGGTTTTGTATTGGTTGGTTCGCTCATATAGGAGGGTAAGTGTGGGTGCCAGTCGCGGCTTGGTTTTGGGTCGTGACACCTTTGCATGATTTTCTTCACGCTGAAAGGAGTTACATTCCTTGTAACTTCTTTCTCCTTTTGTGTAGTGAAAAGCTTTTAAAGCTCTGAAAGATAGCTTATTCTAGCATCATCATCTTTGATATGCTCAATAATTGCAAATAATATTTCTGCAGAATCTTCTAAGAGTACTTTGATAGATTGGCGGTCACAATGACAAAATGCTCCTTGGCAATTGCATTCTTGTCCACTATCTTCTTAAACTTGATAAACAACAAAGAATTCTTCATCCTCTGTTTCTTCTTCTAAAGAGGAATTCGAATCTGATTCTTCTTCATTTAATATAGACATAAACTTTTCCTTAGTTTCTTCATCAACTTCAAGAATATTGATTTTCTTCTTTGTTTTTTGGACAATTAGCAGACTTGAGTCCATATTTTCTACATGTCAAACATTTGTCATCGTTAGATGTGATGTGAGAGGTTTTCTTTCATTTAGAATAACCTTTCCTTTTTGAGTATCTTTTTTTAGGTGATTATTTTTTTGATCGATCTTTATTCGAAACCTTTCTTGCTGAAGGGGGATTTACACTTGGGAATCCAAAGTCTTGACAAAAGCTTCCAAGTTCATTACTTTAGAATCTTACTTAATCTGTTCGTTTATCTTCAGATCAGTACATAGATCCATTGCTACAAGATGAATTAAGCTGGTAAGATCTCCATAGGTCATTTCTTAATAAGTAATTGTACATTCACATCGATCTCTAATTTTGGATAGAACCTTTTCTGCAAAATGAGGATGTAATCCACTAAGGAATCGCTCATTCAAATAATCATTATTGCTGTCATCAACTACCTCTACCGATGTACTGGTTTGTCCACCTTCAGTAATTACAAAATTCTTGTTTGTCATATCATTAAGAATTTCATTTGTATTTCATTCTGTGAGATAATTGTCCTACCAATTTCTGAGAGTACGTGTAAACCCTGCAACTATCCAGTTTGCTGCTTGGTTATCGGTAGCATATTTCGGTTTATAGGTTGTGATGTTTATACCTATCTGTTGGAGTTTATTGTAGATTTGGCCATCAGCATTTCTATCAATATTAATATATGTTACATTTGTGCCATCTGCAACACTCGGGGATGCATATTATTTTCCTCAAACTAGATGTAAGGAAAAAGGGTCTAGGATAAATGTGTTTTTAGTGAGGAAGCCTCTATTTGAAGGAACAAGCCTTATCTCCCTAAGTAATTTTAATTCATTTAAGCTAATCATTAATCCTTTCTAGGATTTCTGGAGAGTTTTTGAATTCACTAGCTGGTTTGGGAAAATCTTCTGGAGAGAACTTAAGGATTTTAAAAATGGGGTGGGTATCTAAATTCAAATAAGATTTTGAAGAACTTGGTTTGTTACCAATCTGGCTGGTACCACTATAATTATACTTTGAATCTTCAATTTGTTTAGAAACAATATGAAGAACTTGATTAGTATAATTATTTTGTTCAAATAGCTTTTTGATATCTTCAACTGTTAAAATGGTTGTTCCTTTACTTTCAGAAGGCTTTTTGAAAGGAGTTTCCTTTAAAACATCCTTTGTGTAAGGAATGTTTAATCCTTCAACAGGAGGAGCAATACTTTCGAAAACATTATCTTTTGTATGCCACCTGTTTACCAAAACCTGAAGCGATGAATTGGTTTCATCAATTTAGCCAGAACATTCAAACCACTCGAAGAATTCAATTTCTTTTTTGAATCTCTTCATATCATTAAACCTTTTTGTTTTTTCAAAAAGAATCTTTGTTCTCTTGTTTATGTATCAACATACGATGCTTTCTATAAAGCATGTTTAGAACTCATCCACCACTTATTGATCTTCTTTATATCAGGAGTTAAGTTATTAACTGATTAGATAACTCCAATAGAATCCTTTTTCTTATGAAAAGGGGTTTTCATTTCGCTTGTAGTAAAACTTCCTGCAAAAGAAGAATTATAATAAACCTTGGGTAGGGTTTGGGTGAAATCCACCCCACGGAATTTACCCTGTTCTGAAACTTCTTTAGTTTCATAAAGGTCATCTTCTTCCTGAGTTTTCGAATTAGAAGGTCTAGCCATAGACATTCTTTGGCTTGAAGAGGCTTGTCTGAATGAGTTGGATCTTAAAAACATAAGGTTAATAGATCCATCGGCAAATTGGACAACACATTCTAGGGATGATCTAGAAGGTTGAATAAGAAGGGATTCGGTAATAGATTAAAATTTCCTACTGTCGTCAGAGAGAATCTCATACCATTGAAATATTCTAGAAACAGAAGTAGTGTTATGCCCTTGGTTAGATTCCATAAACATTGTACAACCTTTGGTACTAGAGTTAATGGCCTTTGCGGCAATAATGGTTTTCATTAGCTTGTAAAATACTCCATATATTACAGCTAAATCTCTGGTTCCTAATTTTCTATTCATGCGTTAAACGTCAAAGTGTCAAGAACATTGGGGTCTTATAACTTGATAGAGAAATCGGGATAACAATTAAAGTAAACTGGCCCCTTAAATAGATTACTTTCAATGATTCCTAACAGTGAATCATCAAAATTGAGAAGTCTAGCATCTCTAAGAAGTAAACTAATAGGGATATTCAAACCTTTACGGAATAGAGGTTTAAGCTACTTGCACAAGACCAATATGAAGGAATTTAAAATATTTCTTATATGTGTCTATGTCAGCAAAAATCAACAAGTTAATAGTCTCCAAAGAGTGATGAATTCAACAAGTTGATTCAGTAGTTTCTATTTTAATACTTTTGAACAAATTAAAATTACAGAGGTTTTAGAACAGGGTAATTTCCGTGGGTGGATTTCCCCCAAACCGTACCAAAGGTTTATGATGATTCTTCTTTTGTAGGAAGTCCTACTCCAAGCAAAATGAAGTTAATATACTCCTGATATAAAGATGATAAATAAGTGGTGGATGAGTTCCAAACATGCTTTAATGAAATTATGGTATGCTGGTACATACACGAGAGAACAAAGAATTTGGTTCAAAAACAAATGGTTTAAGGATATGAAGAGATTCAAAACAGAAATTGAATTCTTCAAGTGGTTTGAATGTTGTGGACAAATTGATAAAACCAATTCATCGCTTCAGGTTTTGGTAAACTGGTGGAACACAAAAATAAGGTTGTCGAAAGTATTACTCCTCCTCTTGAAGGATTAAACATTCCTTAGAGAAAGGATGTTTTAAAGGCAGCTCCTTTCAAAAAGCCTTCTAAAAGTAAAGGAACAACCATTTTAACAGTTGAAGATATCAATTAGGTATTTGAACAAAATAATTATACTAATCAAATTCTTCATGTTGTTTCTAAAAAGATTGAAGATTCAATGTATAATTAAAGTGGTACCAGTAAAATTGGTAACAAAGCCAGTACTGCAAAATCTTGTTTCAATTTAGATACCAACCCCATTTATAAAATTCATAAATTCTCTCCAAAAGATTTTCCCAAACCAGCTAGTGAATTCAACAACTCTCCTGAAATTCCTATAAAGGATTAATGATCAACTTAAATGAATTAAAATTACTCAGGGAGATAAGGTGGGTGCTTTAAAAGAAAGGCTTCCTTACTCAAAAAACTTTTATCCGAGACCCTCTTTTCCTAACATCCAGTTTGAGGAAAACAATATGCATCCCCTGAGTGTTGCAGATGGCATAGTTATAACAGAATGGAATTTTGATGGAATGGATGATGTCCAAATATACAATAAACTCCAAGAGATGGGCATGAACATCACAACTTATAAATGGAAAAATGCTACCGATAAACAAGCAGCTAACATGAAAGTTTTAGGTTTTACAGGTACTCCAAGAAATTGGTGGCACAATTATCTCTTAGAACAAAAAAGAAATGAAATTCTTAATGCTATGGCAAACAAGAATATTGTGAAGACTGAAGGTTGACAAACCACTATGTCGGTAGAGGTATTTGAGGACGCGACTACTACTCTACTTTATAGCATTGCTAAACATTTCGTGGGAGAACCATGACTATTTAAAGATAAGAGTTTAGAGATTCTAAACAGTCTTTACTGCAAGAAATTGACTGATTTCAGGTGGTATAAAGATATGTATTACAAAGGTCATGCTAAGAGAAAAGTACAATAATGATTATTGGAAAGAGCGATTCGTTAGTGGATTACCTCCTCATTTTGGAGAAAAGATTCGATCCAAAATTAGAGATTGATGTGAAGGTAAAATTTCATTTTTAAGAAACGACCTATGGAGATCTTACCAGCTTAATTCATTTTGTAGCAATGGAGCTATGTACTGATCTAAAGCTAAAGGAACAAAAATTCTCAAGTTAAGAACATGGAAGCTTTTGTCAAGACTTTGGATTCCCAAGTCTAAAGCCCACTTCATCAAGAAAGGTTTCGAAGAAAGATCAATTAAAAAATTCATCACCTATAAAATTATCCTCAAAAAGGAAAGGATATTCTAAAGGAAAGAAAAGCTCTCATAGCACATATAACGAAGACACGTGTTGGACATGTGGAGTGTAAGGACACAAGTCTCCTTATTGTCCAAAAACAAAAGAAAAAAGAAGAAAATCAATATTCTTGATGTTGACGAAGAAACTAAAACAAAAGAAAAAAGAATAAAATCAGTATTCTTGAAGTTGATGAAGAAACTAAAAAAAAGTTTTTGTCTATATTAAATGAAGAAGAATCCAATTCAGATTCCTCTTTAAAAGAAGAAACTGAGGATGAAGAATTCCATCATGTTGCTCAAGATTTAGAAGATAGTGGACAAGAATGCAATTGCGAAGGATCATTTTGTCATTGTTATAGACAATCTATCAGCGTACTCTCAGAAGATTCTGCAGAAATCTTATTTGCAACTTTGAGCATGTAAAAGATAATGATGCTAGAAGAAGCTATATTTTGGGTCTTAAAAAACTTATCACTAAACAAAATGAGAAAGAAGTTACAAGGAATGTAACTCCTTTCAGCATAAAGAAAATCACGCAAAGGTATACAGATACGAAGGAAGAATCTTCTATTTCATGAACTGGAAGTAGAAGTCAACTTTCTCAAGGAAGAAGTTAAAGAAGTTAAGTGACGACTCATCAAGATCGAAATTGATGCTTTAGCACAACATTCTTAAAAGAAGCTAATGTATCACTTAAGGAAAAGAATCAGTTCATTCTGATAATGAACAGAGAAATTCTTAAAGACCCTCAGTCTTCTCGTTCATCACCTAGAGATGAAACTGATACAGAAAATACTGATTCAGGTATTAGTATGATTACAAAAGTGAGAACTCAAAGTTCTCACATTATGAATAAACTAGTTGTTAATTCTAATTTTGTACTTAACAAAATAGCTCTGTTGGACAGTGGTGCAGATATAAATTGCATTGTTGAAGGTTTAATTCCAATCAAGTACCTTTAGAAGGGAACTACTAAGCTATACAGCCCGACTGTTGAGCGTATCTGTAGATATTATAAAATTTCTAATGCTCATATCTTCAATGAGGACATTTGCCTTACTAATGATTTTTACATAACAAAAATCATTAATGAAGAAATTATTTTGGGTATACCTTTCATCTCTTAGATAAAAGCTTTTATTCTGATTTTGATTAAATCAAAATAAATAATTTAGGAAAAGAAATTTCGTTTCTTTTTATGAAGACACATTCTCTTGAAGAAAGTAAATTTTTCATAAACAAACTGCATTTAAAATCAATCAGATTTGTTTTCTCAAAGAAGCTATTAAAATGAAAAAAATTGAACAATTTAAAAAACCCTGGGAATGGTTGCTAAAATTACTAATCTTAAGAAATTTTAAAGTGAAATTTGCTCAAAATTTCCAAACACATTTTGGGATCGAAAGACCCACATTATAGATTTTTTCATACATTGATGGATTTGATGAAAAGGCAATTTATACGAAAGCTAGGCCTATTCAGATGAACCATGAATTAATGGAAATCTTCAAGGAAGAAATAAAAACCCTTCTAAATAATAAAATTATTCATCCTTCAAAATCACGTTGGAGTTGTTTAGCTTTTATGTTAACAATGCTGCTGAACAAGAACGAGGTACTCCAACACTTGTAATTAGTTACAACTCTTTAAATTGAGTATTAAAATTGAATCGCTATCCAATTCCTAACAAAAGGGATCTTTTAAAGAGAACTTTTAAAGCAAATGTTTACAACAAATTTGATTTAAAATCAGTTTTCTGGCAAATCCAAATTGCTGAAATGGATAAAAATAAAACGGCTTAATGTCCCCTTTGGACAATATGAATGGAATGTCATGCCTTTTGGGCTTAAGAATGCCCCATATGAATTTCAAAATATATTGAATTCAATTCTAATCATATAGCAATATTTCAATTGTCTACATTGATAATATGTTAATCTTTTCCGAAGACATAGATTCTCATTTCAAACATTTAAATGTTTTCTTTTAATTATTGAGAATAATGGTTTGGTCATTAGTGCTAAAAAGATTAAATTATTTCAAACAAAAATCAAATTTTTAGGACATGATCTTTATCAAGGTACCTATAATCAAATTTGCAGAACAATTGAGTTTTCTGATAAGTTTCCAAATGTCATTTTGGATAAAACTCAGCTGCAGTAATCTGTAGGAAGTCTCAATTATGTTGCTGACTTTATTCCCAAAGTTAGACATATTTGCAAACCTCTTTTTGACAGGTTAAAAAAGAACCTGTCTCCTTGGAGTGACAATCACACCAATGCAGTTATCTTACTCAAGACTATGGTTAAGCATCTCCCTTGTCTTGGCATCTCTAATCCATAATTTTTTATGATAGTTGAGGCTACTACATCTGACATTAGATATGGTGATACTCTTAAACAAAGAAAAAACATGAATTCTTCAGAGCAATTGGTTCGTTATACCTCAGGAATTTGGAATTTTTCTCAGAAAAATAATAGCACGATTAAGAAAGAAATTCTTGATATTATTCTTTCCATTACTAAGTTTCAAGATGATTTAATCAATAAAGAATTCTTGCCTAGAGTAGATTGTAAATCTTCTAAAGAAATACTCCAAATGGATGTTAAGAATATTGTTTCTAAATAAATTATTTCCAGATGGCAATCCTTATTAGCCAACTTCGATTTCCAAATTGAATTTATTAAAGGTGAAAATAATTCTTTACAAGACTTTCTAACTATAGAATTCTTGCAGGGTAAACATGAGCAGACCACAGTTAGGCCCATAGCGGGTAAAAAACCAGCTAGGCCAAATATAAGTGGCCCAATAAGAGCATCACGACCATTTTCAATAAGGTATGAAATAAATCATACAAGACCTTATATAAACAGTTATTCGGCTTTAGCCCAACTGCCTCCAATCATTCCTCCTGAATTTCCTAAGAATAGTTCGTCAAAATTGTTGATCTTGAAGAAGCCTTTTCTAAAGGAACAAGAGCACAACTCTTCTTCATCACCAAGCGGAGAACTTAGATTTTCTCAAAAGCAAACAAGTGACAGTTAAAGTTTTGCAGAAGCATTCTCTCCAAGTAGTGTCAAAAGTACTCATAAAGAGAAAGAGAAATTTGCAATGGTTTCTCTACAGGTTTTTCCTATCCATGATTTAGACAAGGAATATGAAGGGTATTAGATAAAAAATCTCTTAAAACCAATTTATACATACAGGAATTATATAGAAACAGATAATTCGTTGAAAACCAAAAGATAATTTCTATTAATCCTTGTCCATCAAGGATCAATTGAGATAGGATATTAGTTAGCAGACAAATCTGACCCAGATAGCATTGCTTACTCTAAGTTCACGTATAAAAATATTTTTTCTCCTTTTAATTGGCCTGTAAACCATTTGGAAACTCCTATTAATCTCTCTATGAGATTTAACCCACAAACCTATAATTGGTATGACTATAAGATTTCCTAGATAAACTCCATGTATGTTAGATCTACAACCCACACATGGTTTATGAAATATTGTGCAGAAGTTACAGCTTTTACTATCCCAAGATGGTTCTACGAATGGTGGAGCTGCTTTGGTGGAAAATAACAAGTAATGTATCAAATTTTTTTTGATAAATATACTCAGTTCCAGATCGATGAAGGCATATAAACACGACTAGAGAATATAAAGCTTTGTATGTTTTTCATTAAAAACGTTTATCTTATATTATAAGTTTGACGTTTGTTACTGCAGATTTTGACAGGATTAAGTTTCTTTCTTAAGATTTACATTCAAAGGTTGGTCTCCAACAAAAAAGATATACCTCCATCTTCAAGTAAGAAGACATTATCAAAAGTTTCACCCTGAAAGAGTGAATTGAAGAAGAGACTTGAAAAAGCTCTATTTGAGTTAGATGATAATGCAGATGAAGTTGCAATTAATGTACTTAGTGAAGAATCATCCTATCAAAGCGATGACAACGGTGATATGATAAATCCAATGACTTTAGAAAATTCATATTTAAATCCATTTGATTAAATTCTAATTGAGGTTTTATTACCGGAATAATTAGTCTTTCTAACAGAGATCTAAAAGATCGAAATTATTAAGAAAGAAACAAAGGAGTCTCAAAGAGATGGAATCTTTGTTAAAATAATCAAAATGGAATAAAGAATTTCATCACCAAAAATCAGAGGAACCATTCAACACCTACAAAACATGGCCAACTAGGACCTTATCATCAACAATAGCCAATAAAGGTGCTAGACAAGGACTTTACTAAAGATAAATTCGAAAGGAAAAGATGCCTTCTCACAAGAAAAAGTAGTGGAGGAAAATAAAGAAGTTATCTTTCTTTATCAAAAGCAAAAGCAGTGGAGGAAAACGAAGAGCCAATAATAAAATAAGCTTTAGGATTTTCCTTACCCTCTTTCGTCTATATAAGGCGATGTAATAAATTATTGAAAGCATCAGAAAATTTAGGAACATAAATTTTTCTTGAACGCTCTATCTATTTTTCTTGCTGTAAAATGTTTGAAGATTAACAGAAGTTTGCCTATTTTGTAAGTCTTTTATTATCTCTGCACTTTTTACTATTTCCGCAATTTTGATGCAAACTTTGTAATAATTGTCTACTTGTTGTGATGAAGAGCATGGTATGAGTCCTAATGGAATTATGTGATGTGGTCATGTACTTATATTCACTAGATTGGTCTTAATGACTACATGATTAAGGTTGTATACAGGAATGAAATTTTCCTCACTTGCTATGTTGATGTATGAATTGGATTTTAAGGCTTGTAGTCTTATGATAGGTTTACTAAGTGTTATGAGGTTATGGGGCTTTACATATACATTGCACTAGTAGGTCTAGAGTAGTATTTTCACTAAGGGCTTACAGTGTATTAATGTGAAATGAAATATGAATATGTGCAAGTTGATGTAGCTTCCTTTAATATGGTTATAGTATTGACTTAAATGTAACTTTGAGGTATTAAACTTCTATGATGGTATCTGTGGACTGTGTAAGTTGTAGGTATCATTTTCCTTGTGGCCTTAAGGTGATTCATTGCACCAAGTATTAATAGAGCATAACATGGGAAGTTATGAAGTTAAAGTAAACATGTTAACTATTAAAAAATAATATGCTTACTGTAAACGGAAAGTTGGTTACTGTAATCTGACAATAAATATGTCTTAAATTTTATGTGTCATTTTATGATATTTGTCCTTTGAATATTTATATATTAAGTATGTGAATCATGCAAATGCTATTACATAATGGTTTTATGAAAATTTACTCAAAAGGCATGAAGTATGATTTCAAGAAAATGTCCTTTCTAATGCATGTTTTTGGATGGTTTCCATACTTAGTGCATTCTTGTACTAACTCCATTCTTATATACTCTTTACACAAAGAGTAGGTTATGGATGCAAAAATGATGATCTCCGTAAATGAGCTTAATATGTGATCCACAAGCTCAAGGAAAGGAATCCTTAAGACCAAGGATGTCCTAACGTCTAGTTTACAATAGAGTTATGAATAAGTCTACTTATGTATTATGTTGTACGGGTCGTGTCCCTAAAGTACTCTTATGATGTTGAGTCTAGGATGGCAAAAAGAGACTATAATCTTTAACTAAGTATGATGATATTCTATATATATGATGTAATATTTCTTGCATATGATGCGCTGAGAAAGTTTTAAATTTTCCTCTAAATTTACATATGACAATGCAATGAATGATAACTATGGGCTTTCATAAGATCTATGAGAAGTCAGGTACGCCATGTTACTTCTATGGAGAGCTCCCCGGATGTGATGAAATGTCATGGCGAACGTCAATGTGAATGTTGATGTGAAAGTCAATGTAAATGTGAATGTCAACGTAAACATCAACATCAACATGAACGTTTACGTTAACGTGAACATCATTGTGAATGTTAATATCAACGTCAATATTAACGGAAACGTAAACCTAAATGTTAACATCAAAAAAAATTTCAACAAAAATGTAAAATTCTATATAAACATAAACGTCAACAATAACATCAACATCAACATCAATGTCAACGTCAACATCGATGTCAACTGAACTTTAATGTCGTCATCAACATTAATGTCATCATCAACGTAAACATCAATATGAATATCAACATCAATGTTAACGTCATCGTGAACATAAACGATAATGTAAAAGTCAATGTAAATGTAAACATCAATGTTTATGTCAACATCACGTAAATGTTAAGGTGATCGTCAATGTCAAGGTAAATATGAATGAAAACGTCAATGTAAACATGGACGTTAATGTCAATGTGATATCAGCCTAAACAAAAATTAAAATGTCAGTGTGAACGTCAATGCCAATGTTAATGTAAACATCGATGTAAATATAAATGTAAATGTCAGCATCAACATAAACATGAATATAAACATTAATGTCAACGTCAATGTAAAGGTTAAAGTCAATGATAACATCAACGTGAACATCAACATTAACGTTAATGTAAACATCAACATAATACTCAATATCTACATCAACGTCAACGTGAACATCAACGTCAATATGTATGCCAACTTCAACGTCAGCGTCAACGTCAATGTCAACTTCAACATGAACGTCAAAGTGCACGTTAATCTCAATATTGATATCAACGTAGACGTAAATGTCAGCATGAATGTAAATATTAATGTCAATGTGAACGTCAAAGTAAACATCACTGTGAACATCGAAGTGAACGTCAATGGAAACATCAATGTGAATGTGAATTCCAACATGAATGTTAACGTGAATGTCAACATAAACATCAAAGTCAACGTGAACATCAATATGATTATTAACACAAACATTAACTTCAATGTGAACGTTAACTTTAACGTGAATGTTATTGTCAATATCAATGTGAACGTCAACTTAAATGTAAATTACAATGTCAACATAAAACCCAACATAAACGTATACATCAACATCAACATAAACGTCAATGTTAACTCCAACATAAATGTCAATATTAACATCGACGTTAACATCGAAGTCAATTAAACGTCAATATAAAAATCAAAGTGAACATCATGATCAACGTAAACATCAATATGAACATCAATGTGTACAAGAAAAAAAATGTGAATGTCAATGTAAACACAAACATCAATGTCAATATCAACATAAATATTAATGTGAACATGTTCGTCAACATCAATGTAAACGTGAACGAAAACTTCCATGTAAACTTGGACATGCACGCTAACTTGAACGTGAATATCAATGTAATATCCACATCAACATAAATATAAATGTTAGTGTGAACGTCAATGTGAATATTAATATATATGAGAATGTAAATATAAATAAAAATGTGAATGTAAACATAAATGTGAATATCAACATCAACGTGAATAAGAATTTTAACATGAATGTAAAAATCAATATTGATGTTAACATCAATATGCACATCACGTGAACATCACGTCAATGTTAATGTGAACGTCAACGTGAACCTTAACATCTACATCAACGTTAATGTGATCGTGTATGCGAAAGTCATCATCATCATCAATATAAACATCAATATCAACATCTACATCATAGTCAATGTAAATGTGAACGTAAACATCAGCGTCATCGTGAACATAAAATATGAAAGTTAACGTCAATATCAATATCAATGTCAGCATGAATGTCAACGTCAATATCAATGTTAACGTTAACGTCAACCTCAACATAAACATAAAACATCAATGTCAATGTAAACATTAATATGAACGTCAACTTAAACATCAACATATGTGTGAACGTCAAGGTTAACGTAAACATCAGCGTGAAAATCTTGTCAACGTTAATGTTAATGTCAACATAAATGCAAGAGTCAACGTCAATTTAAAGATCAAAATAACTATAAAAGTGAATATCAACATAAATGTCAACGTCAACATTAATGTCACTATCAATGTAAACGTCAACGTAAAGGTGAACGTAACATAAATGTAAACGACAGTATGAACATGCATGTCAACTTTAACATCAACGTGAATGTTAATGTGAGAGTCAATGTCAACGTTAAAGTCAATGTTAACATCAACGTCAATGTGAATGTCAACATCAATGTGAACATCAACGTCAATGTCTAGTGAGTGTGAGCATCAATATCAATGTGAACGTGAATGTTAAAATCGATGTGAACATGAATGTAAACATCAACGTAAGTGTGAATGTCACGTGTACAACAACGTTAACATAAACATCAACGTCAAAGTGATCATCAAATTAAATGTAAATGTAAACATCAACGTCAACATCAAAACAAATGTAAAAGTCAATGTCAACTTTAAAGTTAAAGTCGATGTCAGCATCAATGTAAACGTCAATATCTTCATGCACGTCAATTTTAATATCAATGTAAATGTCAACTTTTTTGTATATTGAAACCTTATTGTCAAAATCTTTGTAAACGTCAATGTAAAAATGAATGTCAATGTGAACATCAACATCAACGTGTACGTGAACGGGAACATGACCGTAAATATGAATGTCAATGTGAATATTAAAGTCAACATCAATAAAAATGTCAACGTCAATGTCAACGTTAAAATGAACGTCAACATCAATGTAATTGTAAATATAAATGTCAACATACATGTAAACATCAACATGAACGTCAACGTAAATATCAGCATCAACGTAAACATAAATGTAAGTGTGAATGTTAACGTCAACATTAACATTAATGTGATAGTCAATTCTGAATGACAACATAGACCTTAATGTTGATGTTATTGTTAACATCAACATAAGTGTGAACTTATATATGGGCACATAAACATGAACGTCAACTTGAAAGTGAGCATGAACGTCAAAGTTAACATTAATGTGAATGTCAATGTAATGTGAAGTCAACATCAATATAAATGTGAATGTCAACGTCAACATCAACTTAAAGGTCCATGTAAACGTCAACATTAATTTTAATATCAACATCAACATCAAAGTCAAAGTCAATGTCAACTTCAATGTCAACGTCAACGTCAACGTCAACATCAACGTCAATGTTAACCTCAACATGAAAGTCAACATGGACATTAACATGAATGTCAACATGAAAGTCAACATAAACTTTAACAAGATCATCAATGTAAACATCAATGTCAACGTCAACGTGAATGTAAACGTCAATGTGAATGTGAATGTAAAGGCCAACGTCACTGTAAATGTTAGCATAAATATGAACGTCAATATAAATATAAACATTCGTGTTAATGTGAATGTCAACGTCAATGTTAATGTCAATGTTAATGTAAACATCAATGTGAACGTAAATGTGAACATCAATATAAACATTAATATGAACGTGAATCTCAACATTAATGTCAATGTAAATGTGAATTTCAGCGGTAATTTCAATTTAAATGTCAATGTGAACATCAACTTCAACGCCAATATAATCGTAAAAATTAACATGAACATAAATATGAACGACAATATAAACGGCAACATGAAAATCAATGTAAGAGTCAATGTAAATATTAATGTCCACGTCAATATGAATGTTCACGTCAGTGTAAACGTGAACAAAAACGTCTATTTCAACATGAACGTGAATGTCAACATGAGCATAAATATCAATATTTTAATAAATGCTAATGTCATCGCCAACGTGAATGTAAAAGTCAATGTAAACATGAACGTCAATGTGAACATCAGCATCATCGTGAACGTCAATATAAATGAAAATGTGAATGTGAACGTCAATGTCAACGTAAATGCGAATGTCAATGTGAACATCAATGTGAACGTTAACATAAACGTCAATATTAACATCAATGTGAATGTGAATGTCAATGTTAATGTAAACATCAACATAAACTTAAATGCCAGTCTGAACATTAATGTAAACGTCAACATCAATATCAATGCCTATCGTCCATTTAGACGTCATTAAGTTGGTAAACGCAAACGTGGTCATAAAAATCAATGTAAACGTGAATGTAAAAATGAACGTCAATGTGAACATCAATGTCAACGTAAACGTGAACTTTAGTATGAACGTCCGCGCCATTCTCAACTTTAATATGAATATCAACATTAATGTTAATGCAAATTTGAATGTCAACATACACGTAAACGTCAGCGTGAAAGTCAATGTAAACATCAGCATCACCGCCAACGTAAATGTTCGTATAAATGTCAATGCGAACGTGAACATCAATGTGAATGTCAACATTATCGTCAATATAAACCATATATATTCACATGTCATAAGCACATCATAAATATCAACTTCACATAAAAACCATCACCTAAGAGAACTCTTAAGTCACACTAGTGCAATGTGTTGGTAGAATCAGGTGTACCTAAGAAGTCACCTTAGACTAGGCATAACATATTTAAAAAGTCTAAAGTCATTACACTTTAATTTATTACAAATCATAAAGCCACATACTTCATAGCATCATATAACGACTCTTTTCTTTACTACAACCTTGGTCATAAATCATTTAGTTCATATCATAGGTAAACCACCCTCATAGGCCTTACACAAGCTTACGTGTGCAATGTAAACATAGAGTCCCGTACCTCCACATGTACTAAGTAAAATCACATAGAAGCCATCAGTGAAATTCACATTCATATTCATAATTCATATCCTTACATAGCAAAGTCACTTAACATGAATTCATACAATTCATAAATAACATAAGTCTTTACTTCATAAGAGAGTCCAATCCTATCCTTTCTTGAAGTCATCTACTGAAATGCATAGATATGGTCCATAGTCCTACCTATGCTAAGTAAACTCCTAAAGGAATTTAGACTAGAATTCATATTCTTATCTAGGTTTATTTATTAACCTTCGGGAGACATATCCATAAGCGATATAGACCATGTGAGCTACATGGAATCAGATGTTATACTCCCACACCGAAAAGAGAGAGTTAATAGTTTCCTAAGGTGAAAACAATCGTACATAGCTATATAAGTTGTATCCACAAGTTATAACCTATGAGGGAACATAGTTATGGAACATGGAGATTTCCTCTAGAAACCTTGACTTACTAGCGTGGAGTTTTCCATCTCATGAGACAACATCTATGTAAGGAACCGGAACTTGCTAGACGCAAAGGTTCCCATGTCGGAAGCAGGACTTTCTAACGTGAAACTCCCACACTCATTTGTCAATTTTACTCGGTGATAGGTTCTATCTCTCTTTTGAACATATATAAGGCTTTAGGGAATTAATTCATAAAGAAGGCTTTGGATCTTTCTCCTTAATAGATCATATAGCTCAAAGGATTCTAAGAAGAGAATGCCCTTTAATCATAGATCCTAATTCATCAGAAAATGCCCTTGCACATAATCATACATCATGTGCGTGTGCATATAATGTCAGATCTACCTTCACATAAACACCTCTGGTAACATATGCTCATAACTTTATCAATCCTATACTTACATGCATAAAAATAGGAAATGATGAATAGGAGAACTAGTCTTTCCTTAGTCATCACAAAATCTACCCTACTCATAGACATGAATGAAGTATTGTGAAAGTTTCTAAGCATCAAAAGAAGTCCAAAGCTTGTAAAGATACCTTAGATAGTTAGTGTGTAGTACAAAGGTTCCAAACATCCGGTAAAGGCAACACAAGGACCACCCGAAGGGTCCTTTGGGAGGAATCCAACATGGGTAGGCAGGATGCAAAAGCAGCCTGCGCGAACAAGAAAGCGAGGTGAGGCTGATACGCACATCACTGCCTCAACCAAAAAATTAAGAAAAATAACGGGAATTGGGCCCTCGATGCGCAGCCACATCCCAGATTCATTAAAATTGTATTTTTGGTAATTTAACTTCATAAAAAAATATCCTTTTAAGTGGTCTTTTAGGTATTCCATAGGGCGAATATATATGGAAACTAGGTAACTATTAGACTACTTTTTACACGTCCAAAAAAGATTCAAATGCAATTACATATCTCTCTCAAGAAACACTCTCTTTTCGGAACTCCATTGAAGAACAAGAAGAGCTTAACAAGACAAAGACTTCAAGGTTTCTACTAAAGTTTCATGGATTATTCATCTATAAGGTATGGGTTTTTCACACTGTGGATTCCTTTACCGAAGAGGTCCTTCAGAAGCTGGTTTTCGAGAAATCAAATTCTAGGGTTTTTACTCTACTAAACGAGTTTTCTTCCTAACTATAGATTTTTAACTTCAAGTGAAAAAAAAAAGATTTATATGGTTTATTTCACGGAAAATTTTGAGAATTTGATAATTAATGTTTGAATTTCGTGTGATGCATCATCTTTCTCAACTCTATGGTTTCAAATGGGATGGATCTACTACATGATTACATGTAAACGTTAGGCCTTGAAATAAGACTTGAAATAAATATTTAATGACCCTTTCCCTCATTCTACCTTAGGAATTTATCTTGTATATCAATCTATGAGTTGGTATTAACTATGTTCTAGATTAATTCACTATGTTATTGTTATGATTATTGAAAATGGAACGTAAGTACTTGAAAAAGGTACTTGGAAGCAAGAGGTAAGTCTTCTAATGTTGTGATTTCTCTATGATATTTATGTTAGACTATGAATGATGATAATATGCTAATGATTTATGCATGATGTTGCTATCAACATATTTTGGGCTATAAACATGATAAATGTGAGAACATGATAAGAATACGAAAATGAAAATTTATGACCTCCTCTTGTATGATTTACACAAGGTGATTATGTTACATTAAGCTCACATACAAACGGTTATGATGAAAGGAAATTCTCATCTTATCCTAAATAGCTCATGATCATGTTTATAGAAGGAGTTAATCTCCTATGACCTATGATAAGTTTATGGTATAAGACAACTTAATGGTTAATCAAGAAAGGTATAGAGACACTTGTGCGATGCGTAGGTGAAGTCCCATACCCCCACCTACACTAAGCAACTAACCCAAGTTTATCCTATTTAGGGTCCTTACTTTAATTCCATCGTTCATTTTACTTTACAGAAACTTTTGCCTTAAGTGACACTAAGACCATATGTGCTAACAATGAATTTTGTGTTGTAGATCCTTACATTAATGGAAGGTTCTCCTACCTATCCAAGGTATAACATTAACACATGCTAGCATACTAGTGGATTCACTTTCTAGATCCTATGTGGCAAGCATTGTTATGGAACTTGGAGGCATATATGTGAAAATACTCTGTATGACAAATGGGGCATTAAGACTAATCTCTTTTGAAAACCCTTTCTATTCATATTGAGGCATTGTAGTTATCCACCACATGAGGATTATGGTGACCTACATTCCTACAATGGGAAGGGACATCCCTCATTTCATGTTATGTAGGAAAAAGCTAAGTTTGGTTTATTGAAAAGCCTTTTATTAACTTTACCTTATAAAATTATGCTTAGGAGAGTCATCCCGTCATATGCTTAGCTCATAGGTAATAGATGGGAATTCATCAATCTATATCATGTGAGAAACACTTTTACATGGACATAGAATATGTAAGCACCTATCTAGTTCAGGATATACTTGAACACGCCTTTCAAGCCTCCTCTATTGATTTGATCTTCATACATGTGTGTATACTTATCTGTGAGCAAACCTTTCACATAACACTTTAAAGACACATATGTTCATACCTCATTTTATTCATGCATAAGTGTACAAGCGTAACTATATGAGCCATGCTTTCATATGAACACATTTAGACACTAGGTATAATCATACTTCATCATACCACATACTTCACATATAACATATAAAACATATTCATAACATCTTCATACATTCATTTTCAGGTACATAGAACCCATATATAGGAAATATCCTTTCAAGGTACAGATGTGCAATGCATAAAAAGGGTCCCATACCCTTACCGATACTAGTAAACCTAACAATTCATCACAGTTAATCAATACCTATTATAATTCACATATATTTATTTTACATGCATAGTAGAAGATATTCAGTAAATATGAGAATTACCTTTTATTAGACACTATGACTTTTTACTACATTGCAAGAATGAATAATGATTGAGTGTGTCTGTACATTAATTAACATGATCAAAATATGTCTATCAACCATCACATGAGGAAGTTATCCTCTTAGGACTATATTACCCTTTCAAGCCTATACCATACATCACAATTTAGCATAGGAGACAAGGCAATCTTCACATTACATTCAAGACTCCTAACCTTAGGTGTTTACACACTCACATAGGGTACATGGTTAAGGGACTATTAACCCTTTATACTCATCCAAGGCAGCACCTAATGAAACCCCAACATATTCATACAGTTGCATATGCAATAGCCATACAACCTAGATCATGCTAAAATAGAAAAGTAGGCATAAGATTCACATAGTGTGGTCATGACAACCACACACTCATGTATTCATCAACACATATATAATGACAATAAAGTAAACACCTTTACCATAAGTGGACCATACCACACATTGCCATACAAAGGTTCATTAACAATAATATAGAGAATTATCTTAGTAGAAGAGAAGAGCAATTCTTACCAATCCTTTAGCCTTTGGTCGTCCTTGACCATCACTACTCTTTCATCAACAATTAATGTATAAGGTAGTAGCTATAGTACATTAAACATATATGAAGTCATGCATAAGCTACTACAAGACCATGATAGAAGAAGGACAAAGAAACTAGAAGGTCATAGACCATTAACTAATTTCAGTTGCATGGATCATAAATCAGATTTGATCAACACTATAAATCTACGACAGCAGCTAAATATACCCTTATCATAACAAAATCATTCCCAAATCCCTAAAAGATCAAGATACCAACATGCATACTAAACTATCCATTCAATAGAGAGTAGAGGAAATAGGTGTCACGACCCGCAAATAAACCCTAGAAGTTAGGGAATCCTTGTGTCGTCACACGAAAAATGAGATTTCAAGTCGATTCATCTAAGACTCTCGAATCATTCATTGCATACGAATCATACTAAAATAGGTAATAATTTAAAACATTCTTCACAAACGAAGAACTCTTTCATAAAGATTAAACAAGCGAAAGAGTTTTATTTAAAACATTAAATACACTTGGGACTAATCTCATTCAAGAAAATAAAACGAACTCTATGACATAAGGGACATGTGGATATTGTCCTCGAATCGATGAGTACTCACCAATACTTTGTCTTCAAGCCTTACAAACCTATCTATCCTCCATGTCACATCAAGACTTCTAATTCGCTTAACTTTAGTCAAAAAAGGAAAAGAAGGGGTTAGCACATTAGATGTACTAAGTATGCAAGCCATTCAAATACAACGAAAAAGGATGATTTTGTAAATAACACGATTTTCATGAATTTTAATTTAATCATACTTTAATCATAAGGACAACATTTATCAACTTAAAAACCACATATAAATCATTTAAGAAAAATGTCACATTTTAGGAGCACTTTCCGGAGAACTCACTTCAATGTACACTGAACTAAATTTACTGTTACAGTGAAGTTCTTCCACTTCACTTTCGACATCTTCTAGCATGATATTTTCCCACTTAAATCTATCCTCAGACACATTTAATTCACACAAAGAGAGACCTCCCATGCAACCTCTCTAGGAATGCCTAAATGATCCTCAAGACTATTAATGATGAGTCACATACACACTTACGAGACACCAACATAAGAACATGAGAGTCTCCTACCAAATGTACTTCAAAGTGTCACTTGAGTGAGTTGTGAAGCAATCGCTCATACAATACCTTACACATGAAATTAAGAGATCCTATAGACTACCTAATATAGGATCATGCTTACTTAATACAAAAACATAAAGATGATATGACATTTCCTTATCAAAGGCTATTAAAAGACTTACGTAACTAGATCAAGAAGATACCATCCATGATTGACCTCTTCAAGACTACTTAAATAATCCTTAACACTTCCTAAGTTTGGATCATGTCGACATAAATAGTCATATTCCCTCACTATAGTCATTCTTAAAGCTTATTTGGGTAAGATAACAAGTGACCATTCCGATGCCCCCTTCATGCCTTTACAAGACAACCCTTAATTACTCTAGATAAGGAATCATTCATTCAACATACTTTCTTAACTTAAATAATTACTTTCATTAGTTCATTTAAGACTCATTCATCACATAAATAACATTATGTAATGGTCTTAGACAAGATCTAGGGACTCTAACTAACCCCTTGAAAGCCTATTATGCGATGTCTATATAGCGTCCCATATGACAACCTAAACTTCATAGAACTTCTCTAATGCTAGTAAGTATCTCACAAGATGAGAATAGGCAATAACCGACATAGACCATGATAGTTGAACTTGAATCTGGAGTTCTATCCTACTACAATGAGGGTGTTCTACTTGCCAAGGGTACAATACACATCCAATGTAGGCACATGGTTAAGGAATATGAGGGGCTTTTATGCACTCTAGTCTAATTCTCAAGTAGAGCTACATTTTACTCTAGTCTCATTCTCAAGTAGAGCTACTTCCCATAACATAATCCGTTGGTGCTAGCCTTGGTTCTCATAGAGTAATTGAAATTAAAGGATCACATGAAGAGGGTTCCTTATCTAGTTCATAACCCAATAACATTCAACCTACCAAAGAGGTAGGCGACCCTTCAATGGAAACTAACATAGCTCATTATGACTTTCCTAAAGATTATATGATGTCATTCCATCCAATCAACCCTATGTACATCATCACTATAAATGAAGGATACCATTATGACTCTAAATTTTAAACATTCATAACATAACTTTTCCACGTACATGACCTTCTTAATATCCTCTAAGGTCAAAATATATGTTTCATTCATCATAACAAAGGCATACTAACTCTACCTAGTCAAGACATATCATATTCACATGTCATTCGTACATGTATCAAGTAAGGGACACAAGTCTACCAAACAAGACACAACATTCTTTCACCTTATCACATATAGCATATCATTCTTTAAAGAATTTAGAAATGACCCTTATCGTCTTTATGTCATCCTATACAGTATCATATCATCATCAATATAACCATCACAACTCTTATAGTCAAGTAGGAACAATCATGTATCAACATCTAAGACTACACATATAAGAACGTAGTCATTGTCTACAAGATATCCAAACATACATAGAAGCACACATACTTTCACATTACTTCACATGTAGATAGATATGCTCATATTTCACATAAATCAACTACACAAATCATCATAATAATTAAAGTAGTGATGACAAGGATATGATCATCATATTGAATAAAGTAACACTGACAAGGCCACATTAATCCACATAGCACTGCAGCCGTAATTGAACCAGACCAATCATAACATAATTGAAGTAAAATTAATATGAAAATAAATGAATTAGGTCAGCATACCCCCACTCCATCTTACCACTTCTATTTCAACGCTAAATCATCCAATTTAATACCATAAGGCCCTTACCCATGGCCATGAACATCAATTCAATACATAAACCATAATATTCAATGAATCTAATTCAATTAAATATATATTTATAAATATAAGACCAATTAGACATCAATTGAATACAATCCTTACTTTATGCATTAGCCTATAGAAAACTACATTATAATCATACACATTAAGTCAATATTAATTCAATAGGCTTAAGAATCAAAAAATCTAAGAATATTCAATACTTAATTTATCAAATTGAAACATCCTATAAACCAATTAATAATAATCCATGCATGAATCAAAATCCCAGAACAATCTACACATGAATTTATCAATCTCAATGCATGATCACATAACCAATATTTTAACCAAATTCGACAGATTTGTGAATATGAAGGGTTTATGGATAATTTCATTGGAAAACATCAATAACATCTTATATTAACGTTTGAAAACCATTTATGCAAGAAACCAAGACTTAGAGTAGAAATTGGGCTTTTCCTCTTTTTGAAATCATTGAATATAATCTTTGAAATTGTCTCTATGGTGATAGAATCCTTATATTAATAACTCACGTACCTTATTTGAAGAAACCAATGAAAATAGATGAATAAACTACATTAAAGAACAACCTTCAAGCTCCATCTTCACTTTGAACTGTCATAGATGTTTTTGAAGAACTTTTGGAGGGAATATGTTTATATTTTGGTGTTACGGTTATAATGACAGTTTAATGACTTATATACTCTTAAAATACCCATAAACATTCAAAACAACCATCCTCAAACTTAATAATTCTTGTGGTGAATTTACAACTTCACCCCTCAACTTAACAGAAAGATGGAAGGAAAACAGGCAGCCCATTAACGTCCACATCGATGGTCCGTGGTCTCACCCAAACCGTCAATGGCGTCTTGTCACACCCGGATTCTTGAATCCAAATGCAAGTAGCATCGTTTACCTATAAGAGGTTGCAAACAAGCCTCTTCTTAGCGTTCATCATAATCATATAGTTAAATTTGCAGAAAATTTAAAAATATTAAAATATAGTGAAGTATACATACACTTCATATGATTAATAGATATAATAATATTCTAATAGATAAAAATAAACAACCATATACAATCAAATAAGCGATTCAATGAAGAAATCAATATATCGTAATAGTTTGCCAGACAACCTTAATACAATGATTTGAATAAAAGCCTGAAATGAAATGTTAGGGACAACATCCACCAGCTAAGTCTAAAGTACTAATATATAATGATAGGTGTAGCATCCTAGAAATCAATAGAACCTACAAAAGTCTAGAGATTGCTTATCCAAACCGCTTCGATAAGTCTTCAATCTATCTCTAACCTGTGCCTATAAAATAGTAATAGTATAGGGTTAGTACACACTTTTACTTATTATGGGTGTATGCACAAATACACATAAGCACTATGCATGATCAAGGAAAGCTCTTCTTATTACAACATGCCATTTCTGGAAAGTGACATCAATAGACTTTCCTAATTTGTTATTTGTGAATTATGGTACGAATATTACATATTTTAATGCATTCAAAGCACACAACTAATTTTCTATACGAACAAAAGACCTTATAATCATGAACATTATTTTAGGACAACTCGATAAAAAATTGTAAATTTGATACTCCCATACCGGAGAGCTTCCTTTTTGATTCTTATTTTTTTCAGTCTTTTTCTTCTTGTTGTTATGTAGTTCAATGATCTCCTTTGATGCTTTGTTTTACTTACAAGTGCAATTATTCATTATAGTACCACACCTACAATGAATCAAGTAAGTAATCCAAAAGACTAAGGAAATGATTTGGCATAGATTGGGCATAGAATCTTTATAAGTCAATCTTTATTGGCTAGGCCACTCATTTGATCATTTTTATACTATGGAGATTATGGGGAATTGATTTTCCAATATATTTTACTCCAATTTATTGGTATAATATAAGAAGTTATTATAAGCCAATTTTATTTGGCTATGCCCATTTTCAAATACTGACAATTGATATTTTTAGGCTCTTACATTCTTAGCTCACTTTAAACATACATCGCTTCTTCTTTGTTTCTTGATTTATTAAGTATATCTTTAGAATTTAGATCATGCGAGCTAACATGAAATGCATTGTCTGCCCCACACCGAAAAAGGGTGATTCACCGATCAAAGTGAATCTAGATCATGTAAGCTAACATGAAACCTAGTGTCTGTCCCACCTTCAAAAATGGTGTTTCACCGGATAAAGTGAAACCAAGTTCAATGTTTTTCCCATAATGAAAAGAGGTTGAATCATCTGCCAAACTAAAAACCCATCATACCTAGCTCGCTTAGGTTGAATCCTTTGGCTAGATCCTATGCTGATTACATAGCTCGAAGACTAGGAGACATAGAGAGACTACTTATCCCACCTTTGTGGTAGTCTAATTTCATGTTGCTTACTGCGCTTGTACAATCTCATTGGTCATCTATCGGTGCTTTGCTCAACTTCTTTTTCTTTACATCTTTTAGAGTTGACTCAAACATTATGCAAAGTTGCACCTAGTTATGAGGTTTACTTATCTCTTTGGATAACCAGTCATCCCTTTCTTTGCTTGATGAATATTAACTTAAGCCTTACATTATCATCATGGTGCGACTGAGATTTGTCTCACAGGCTATCACACTGTTTTATGTGGGTATTTTTGACATAATATAATAAGTTTAATTGAGTTTTGTCTCCCTCCTATTAACACTCCATATTAGGTCAATTTCATATCTTAAGATTTTAGTTACTTCTTTACTCACCTTAACTTGTTTTATGTCTTATGGTAGCTTTATACCATTCTTTATAAACGTTAAGAACTTTGTTCAATGAAGTTACTATGTTCATAGCTCATTTGCAAAGGGTATGTTGGGACTTGTCCCAATTTTTGCATACCATTGGTTATGAATTCAAAGTTACATTAGTATGCTTAATTGTGTTTACATTAACCATTATTGAATCTTCCCATCATACGTTCAAAGTAATATTGTAAGACAATTTCATTAAACTTTTTGGGCAAGACATTGTTAGCCATTTTATTGGCATATACCAAACTTTCCCTTAAACAACTTTCATTTTATTATGACTAACCAAATAAATTAATCCTGTAAATGTATTATAATGATCCCCTCAATAGGAAGCAAGTCGAATTCAACATTAGCTAACTTCATAATCGAGTTTTAAGACACTTCATATTCTTGAACACAATTAGGCATTACATCATTCTTTATTTCATATGACTAATACCCTAATCATATTATACAAGTATATCTATGCCACATTAGCCATTAACTAATCAAGAATAAATATTATAGGGTAAGTATACACTTTTACTAAGTATGGGTGTATGCTCACATTCACATAAGGACTATGCATGATAAAGGAAAGCTCTTGTTATAACAACATGTCATTTCTTGAAAGTGAGATCACTAGAATTTCCTAATTTGTTATTTGTGAATTATGGTATGAATATTACATATTTTAATGCATTCAAACCTACTAACTAATTTTTTATATTAACACAAGACTTTATAATCATGAACATTATTTTAGAACAACTCTAGCGAAAATTTTAAAATTTTATACTACCCAACATGAGATCTACCTTTTTTATTCATATTTTTTTCCTGTCTTTTTGTTCTTGTTGTTGTGTAATTCAGTGATCTCCTTTGATCCTACGTTTTACTTACAAGTGCAACAATTCATTGTTGTACCACATCTATAATTAATCAAGTAAGTAATAAAAATGACTAAGAAAATTAATTGGCATAGATTGGGCATATAATCTTTATTGGCTACCCCACTCATTTCATCATTTTTATATAATGGAGATTATCGGGAACTTATTTGCCATTACATTTCACTCCAATTTATTTGTATAATATAAGAAATCATTATAGGCCAATTTTATTTGGCTATGCCCATTTTCAAACACTAACGATTAATATTTTTAGGCTCTTACATTCTTAGCTCACTTTCAACATACATCTCTTCTTATTTCTTTCTTGCTATATTAAGTATATCTTTAGAAATAAGATAATGCGAGCTAACATGAAATCGAGTGTCTGCCCCGTACTTAAAAAGGGTGATTCACCGAACAAAGTGAATCTAGATCATGTAAGCTAACATGACATCTAGTGTCTGTCCCACCATAAAAATGGTGTTTCACCTGATAAACTGAATAGAAGTTCAATGTTCTTCCCACAATGAAAAGAGGTGGTTCACAGCTAAAGTGAACCGAATACTATGTTTGAGCATTTAACCTGTATCGATCAAGTGAGCTTAACATCAAATCTGGTGTCTTCCACACACCGAAAAAAGGTTGAATCATCCGCCAAACTAAAATTGCATCATATCTAGCTCGCTTAGGTGGAATCCTTTGGCTAGTTCCTATGTTGATTACATAGTTTGAAGACTGGGAGACATACAGAGACTAGTTATCCCACATTTATGGTAGACTAATCTCATGTGGCTTATTGTGCTGGCACAAGCTCATTGGTCATCTATCGGTGCTTTGCTCAACTTCTTGTTATTTACACCTTTTAGAGTTGACTCAAACATTATGTAAAGTTGCATCCAGTTATAAGGTTTACTTACCTCTTTGGATAACCAGTCGTCCCTTTCTTTGCTTGATGAATATTAACTTAAACCTTACATTATAATCATGGTGCAACTGAGACTTGTCTCACTGACTCTCACACCCTTTTATGTGAGTATTTTTGATGTAATAGATTATGTTTGATTGAGTTTTGTCTCACTCCTATTAACACTCCATATTAGGTCAATTTCATATCTTATGCTTTTAGTTACTTCTTTACTGACCTTAATTTGTTTTATGTTTTTTGATAGCTTTATACCATTCTTTATAAACGTTAAGAACTTTTTTCAATGTAGTTACTATATTCATAGCTCTTTTGTAAAGGGTATATTGGGACTTGTCCGAATGATTGGCATCCCCTTGGTTATGAATTCAAAGTTACATTAGTCATGCTTAATTGGGTTTACATTAACCATTAGCCAATCTTCCAATCATACATTGAAAGTAATATTGTAAGCCAATTTCATTCAACTTTTTGGGCAAGAAATTGTTAGCCATTTTATTGGCATAAACCAAACATTCCTTTACACAACTTTCAATATGTTATAACTTTATACCATTATTTATAAACGTTACGAACTTTGTTCAATGTAGTTACTATGTTCATAGCTCATTTGCAAAGAGTATATTGTGACTTGCCCAATGACTGGCATACCCTTGTTTATGAATTTAAATTTACATTAGTCATGCTTAATTGGGTTTTCATTAACCATTAGCGAATCTTCCAATCAGACATTGAAAGTAATATTGTAAGCCAATTTCATTTATTTTTTTGGGCAAGATATTGTTAGCAATTTTAATGGCATAAATCAAAGTTTCCCTTATACAACTTTCATTATTTTATAACTCACTAAATCAATTAATCCCAGAAATCTATTATAACAATCCCCTAAATAGGAAGCAAGTCGAATTCAAAATATTCTAACTTCATAATCGAGTTTTATGATATTTGATATTCTCGAACACAATTAAGCATTACATCATTCTTTATTTCATTTTATTAATAGCCTAATCATATGAATCAAGTATATGTATACCGAATTAGTCATTAACTAATCAATAACCTATACTTAATGATCAGTTAGCACCACATACCAACAACATGTTCGATATTACATCTATAAACTTAAACAATGGAAAACAAGGATAACTAGGGAGATGGATGTTCAATAATATCATTGGGGAACAACATTCGTTTCAAAATTCATGAACTCAAACGTTTAGAAAGTCTCTTGGCAAAATAATT
Organism: Solanum chilense; assembly: GCA_032847665.1. NCBI lineage: Eukaryota > Viridiplantae > Streptophyta > Magnoliopsida > Solanales > Solanaceae > Solanum > Solanum chilense. The sequence goes on along the minus strand of CM064965.1, from coordinate 29,280,885 downwards.
CCATGATACAAAACACATACTTTATTTAGAATTAAATCTATGTATATCACCTTTCACGAAACCTTGAAGAAAAACTTGAAATCGCCTAAGGAATATCGAGAGAAACTTTTCTTTTTTATCTTTCGTTCGTTTACTATTTTCAATTGTGAATTTCTTAGTATTTGAACATGAATCTAAGTCTTAGGAACTGATCTTGACACATTCAACCTAGGATAATTAGGTAAATAAAATAAATTAATTATTAATTACTAAAAGCCCCTCCTAGATTGACTTAAAATGGGAAAACACTTGACTTAACAAAATATCTGGAAATTGGCTAGGGTCTCCCCAAATTTGGAATTTTTTATTAATTTATTAAATCATTAATTTAACTAAGTGACCTATGACAATTACTAAAGTGTCGCTAAGTCATTGGGACCATAACTAACCCATTTGGACCATCCTAGATTAAGTACTAGGTTGTCTCTTTAACTTGTTACTAGGTTAGTGTCACCCGGATATATCTTAGGTTGTTAGAGTGAATTAATTGGTTTATTTCGGTTAGTACTAGGTTAGTTATCTAGTTAGGTCAATTATTTAGACTATATAGTTTTTTAGGGAGTTAGGCTCCTCCTGGAAGGAACCCTGCACACTCCTTCCCCCTAACTACCATAATCGAATTCGGTTAGGGTGGTCCCCTCTTTTGGTGGCTTCTTCACATGTGCTTGATAATAAGTTGCTTTAACCTTTGTAACTAACTATTCATGATGGTTCATTTGTAATGTTTACTTATATTTCCAAGGATCCCCACTATGTCCTTGGGCACTACTTAATCTACATGCCCATTTTTATTGGTCACATGCTATGGTGTCTAGGCTTAACACATGGATATCTCATATATATTATGCAAATATTATGAAATATATGCTTCTTTATTAGGGTCTTTATTGCACGTACATTTCTTAACCAAGCTCATTAATGTTAGTAAATAGGCTAACACCCTTTAAGAGAATATTTTCTAATATGCCCAATATTTTTCTTATTTGGATATTATATAGAAATTGTCTAATACTCCTTAGTTAACTCTTTATATTATGCCTAATATTTCTCTTTAATGGGTATTAGGATGCCTATGTACTCCAAATACACATTCTTAATGTCCGATTGGGCTCTTCACTACACATGTAATATTTCCTGAATGTTACATTATCCCTCTCATAGGAACATTCGTCCCCGAATTACACTACATATTATTTTAAATAAAATAGAGTAATCTAGAAAGTACATTAACATAGTTGAAACTTTACTCTTTGTGATGTTCTGATACACTCACTCTAAATGATGCATATTTCTCAAGCTTATCTGAAGCTTCATATTTGAGATTGAGGAACTTCCTTCTCAATCACACTTAACTTAATGCACATCACAACTCATGCCACATTAAAATCATGTATACAATATACATAAACAACCACATGAATGCAAGCATGAAATCATTTTCACTCTCTTAATGGAAGTGTAATACACAAAATTATTGACTTAAAACATCAAATCGAGTAATGCATTAATAACTCTGAGTTTCATAAACAAAACAAGACTTCGGAAGAGTATATATAACCTCAAAAGCTAAACAAGTGAGGGTAATAGGATCTCATATCGCCCTCGGCCTCCCATGTTGCTCCTTCAACAAGGTGGTTCCTTCATAAAACCTTTCCCGGTGGCAACTTCTTTGTTCCTCAACCGTTTCATTTGGCGATATAAAATTTCAACGGAAACATCTTTGTAAGAAAGGTTATCATCGGATCCTAACCCCTTAGATAACATATTGTTTGCTTTAATATTGAAAACTATTTGGATTTTTGGATTTGAACCACTCCCTTCCCATTTCAAGTATAACTGATTTAGCAACTGAAACCTTATTACCCTATTTTGGTAGTCTATGGTAGCATAATTATTATTAACCCAATCAATACCCAAAATTATTTCAAAATCAAGCATGGTTAATTCTATTGGATCTTCATGAGTAAATTTATTGGGAAATCTCTATATACTCTTTCAGCCCTAACACTTTATCCTATGGGAGTACTTACAAGAAAAGGTGCATTCAACATCTAAGGAAGAAAGTCAAAATTTACTAGATACTAATGGAGTATAACGAGACAAGGTTGTTCCTATTTCTAACAATGCATACACAGGAAAAGAAAATACATGCAAGGTACAAGTGACAACATCAACTGACTTCTCCTACTCCTTTCTACCTATCAATGTGTAGAGGCTTAATCTAGCTTCTTAGACCAACTCGGCCATCTCAACACTTTTCGTACCATACTTGAGCCACATACTTGAGCTAGTATGTAGGCAACTGAATTTTTTATTTTTCATTAACACCCATGGCACAGAAAATTTTGTAGACCTCATTCATAGAATCCCAGGGATCCTGATTAGTTTTGGACCGGCAGTAGACTGGAGGATTTAACCTGGTGAAATCTCTTAGTCTTATAGCCATGGTTCTTGCATGTGGGTTCTCTCTAGAAGCACCATCTCTAGTGTATGGTCTTTGATAGCATGTGCCTAAGAAGTGATGGCTTGGGCCATTTGGACCAATGTTGCTCTCACTTCTCCATCTGTAAATGCAACTGGGTTGACAGTCACTTGCACTCCAGTAGTTGGGGCTTGAGGAGGAGATTGGTTTCCCCCAGGAGCTGCTTCTCCAACTCTCCTGCCTGCATTTCCTATTGTGTTCATCTTTCTACGCGCACACAAAAGAAGGAAGTGTTTTACTAAAATTACATAAAATGTAAAAGTTCTAAACGACACATAAAAGAGTAGAAGAAGGGATGATCCCTAACATCACTTAGTTTCTTAGTCATGATTGTGGCGCGCTTCACAACCATAAGTTAAAAACAACATAACATAGTAGTTATGAATCTTAGGTACTAGGTAATTTAATCTCATGCTCTGATACCAAGTTTGTCACACCCATATTCTTTAATCCAAATGCAACCAGCGTCGTTAATCTCTCAAAGGTAGCACACAAGCCTCTTCTTATCTTTTATCACTATCATATAGTTAAATTTGTGAAAAATTCAAAACTTTTAAAACATACTGAAGTATACATAGACTTCATATGATTACTATATAGAATAATATTTTAATATCTCAAATTAAACAACCATCTAAAATCAATTAAGTCGTTCAATGAAGAAATCAATAAATCGTAATAGTTTGCCAAACGGCCTTAATAAAAAGCTTTGAATAGAAGTTTGAAATGAAATGGTCGGGACAACATCAACTAGATATTTCTAAAGTACTAAACTACAATGATAGGTGTAGCATCATTGAACTCAAGAGGACCTATAAAAGTCTTGTGATCGCTAATCCAAACCGCTTTGATGAGTCTTCAATCTGCTCTCTGACCTGCGCCTTCAAAATAGTAACAATATAAGGTTAGTACATACTTGTACTAAGTATTTTTGTATGCGCACATACATATAAGTACTATGCATGATCAAGGAAATCTCCTCCTATAACAACATGCCATTTCTGGAAACTGACTTCACTAGACTTTCCTAATTCGTGATTTGTGAATTGTGGATGAAAACTACGTATTTTAATGAATTAAAATCAAACAACTCATTTTATATATGTACACAAGACCTTAGGATATTAACATAATTTTAGAACAACTCGAGCGAAAGTTTTGAAATTTGATACTCCCTAACCCGAAAGCACCCTTTTTTATACTTAGGTTTTTTTCCTGTCTTTTTATTCTTGTTGTTGTGTAATTGATGATGACTTGTTTTTTTTCCTAGTCTTTTTATTCTTGTTGTTGTGAAATTAAATGATCTCCTTTGATCCTATGTTTTACTTACAAGTGCAATGATTCATTGTAGTCCCATACCTACAATAAATCAAGTAAGTAATCCAAAAGACTAAGGAAGTTATTTGGTTTTACTTACAACAAGTTATTCGTTCCATTCTTGTTAGATTGGGCATTGAATCTTTATAAGACAATCAATATTGTCTAGGCCATCTATTTCATCATTTTCATACTATGGAGATCATGGGGCATTGATTTGCCATTACATTTTACTCCCCTTTATTGACATAACATAAGAAGTCATTATAAGCAAATTTTATTTGGCTATGCCTAATTTGATGAAGATAGAAGTCATTATTTGCTATGCCCATTACTTTCTAAAAAATTAATTCTTATCAAACATTAAAGATTGATATTCTTAGGCTCTTACTACATATCTCACTTTGAACATACATCTCTTCTTCTTTCTTTCTTGATTTCATAAGGACATCTTTAGAACTAAGATCATGCGAGATAACATTAAATCTAGTGTCTGTTACACACTGAAAAGGGTTAATTCAATGATGAAAGTTACTCTATATCATTTGATCTAACATGAAATCAAGTGTATGACTCACACCAAAAAGGGGTGGTTCACCGGATAAAGTGAAACCAAGTTCAATGTTCTTCCCACATCGAAAAGAGGTGGTTCACGGCTAAACTGAACAGAATACTCTCTTTGAGCATTTAACCTGAATAGATCATGTGATCTAAGCATGAAATCCTGTGTATTCCAGACACCAAAAAAAGGTCTCACCGGCAAAACTAAAACCGCATCATACCTAGCTCGCTTAGGTGGAATCCACTAGCTAGTTCCTATGCTGATTACATAGTTCGAAGACTAGGAGACATACAGAGACTACTTATCCACCATTGTGGTAGACTAATCTCATGTGGATTACTGTGCAGGCACAAGCTCATTGGTCATCTATTTTTGTTTCCCTGAACTTCTTTTTCTTTAAATATTGTAGAGTTGAATCTAACATTATGGAAACTGGCAACTAGTAATGAGATTTACTTATCTGTTTGGATAACAAGTCATCCCTTTCTTTGTTTGATGAATATAAACTTAAACCTTACATTATCATCGTACGACTGAGACTTGTCTCACGGAGTCTCACACCTCTTTATGTGAGTATTTCTGACGTAATATATTAAGTTTAATAGAGACTTGTCTCCCTTCTATTAACACTCCATATTAGGTCAATTTCATATCTTAATCTTTTAGTTACTTCTTTACTTACCTTAATTTGTTTTATGTCTTTTGGTAGCTTTATACCATTCTTTATAAACGTTAAGAGCTTTATTAAATGTAGTTACTATGTTCATAGCTCATTTGGAAAGGGTACGTTGGGACTTCCCCCAATGATTGGCATAACCTTGGTTATGAATTCAAAGTTACGTTAGTCATGCTTAATTGGGTTTACATTAACCATTAGTGTATCTTCCCATCATAATTTTAAGTAATATTGTAATCAAATTTCATTCAAATTTTTGGGCAAGACATGTTAGCCATTTTATTGGCATAAACCAAACTTTCACTTAAACAACTTTCACTATGTAATAACTAAACAAATCAATTAATCCCGTAAATGTATTAGAATGATCCCCTCAATAAGAATCAAGTAGAATTCAATATTAGCTAACTTGATAATCAATTTTTAACACACTTCATATTGTCGAACAAAATTAAGCATTACATCATTTTTGATTTCATATGACTAATACCCTAATCATATGAATAAAGTATATATATTCCTCATTAATCATTAAATAATCAAGAACCTATACTTAATGTTCAGTTAGCACCACATACCAATAACATATTCAATATTACATCTATATACTTAAAGAATGGAAAACAAGGATAACAATATCATTGGGAAACAACCCTAGTTTCAAAATTCATGAGCTAAAAAGTTTAAGAAGTATCTTGGAGAAATAATTACATGAGATAACACCCATAATTTATGTAGAATTACATCTATGAATATCACCTTGCACGAAACGCTGAAGAAAACCGTGAAATCATCAAAAAGAAATTGAGAGATACTTTTCTGTTTTTCGTCTGTTTGTTTACTATTTTGCATTGTGAATTTCATAATGTTTGAATGTTAGTATAAGTCTTAGGGAAAGATCATGACAAAATAAACTTATGCTATAAATTAATTATTTAAATACTAAAAATTCCCTCCTAGATTGACAAAAAATGGCAAAACACTTTCCTTAGAAAAAAAAACTTTAAATTTTCTAAGGTCTCGGTCATATTTCGAAATTTTTATTAATTAGTTAAATTGTTAATTTAAATAATTAAGGGACCTGGGGCAATTAATAATGTGCCTCTAAGTATTTGGGACCATAACTAACCCTTTTGGACCATCCTAGGTTAGGTACTACATTGTTTGTTTAACTAGTTACTAGGTTAGTGACACTCGGTTAACTCTTTGGTTGTCGGGTGCAATAATTGTTTTATTTTGGTTGATTAGTTATCTAGTTAGGTCAGTTAGTTAGAGTCTAAACTTTGTTAGGGATCAGACCCCACATGGAAGGACTCTTGCACACGCCTGATCCTTAACTACCCTAACCGAATTCGGTTAGAGTAGTCACCTCCCTTGGCCGCTTCTTCACAGGTGCTTGAACATGTGTTTCTTGTACTTTCCAATCTAACTATTCATGATGGTTCATTTGTAATGTTTACTTATTGTCCCCAGGATCCTCACAATGTCCTTGGGCGTTGTTTAATCTACATGCCCATTTTAATAGGTCATGTGATATGGTGCCTAGGCTTGACATATGGATGCCTCATATCTATTATCCAAATTCTATGAAATATATGTTTCTAGTTTAGCGTCTTTATTGAAAGTACTTTCTTAAACAAGCTCATTAATATTATAAAATTTTCTAACACCCTTTAAGACAATATTTTCTAATATGCCCAATATTTTGCTTATTTTTGGTATTATATAGAAATTTGCTACTACCCCTTAGCCAATTTTCTATATTATGCCCAATAATTTTCAATATTGCGTATTGGGTTGCCTATGTACCCCCAATAAACATTCTTGAAGACCTAGTAGGCTCTTCAATAAGCATGTAATTTTTCTTGAAATTTATAGGTCTTGTGGGTTGCACCTGTAACTCCTCAACCTGCAGGCTTGCAGTCCCTATTGTCTCCACCGAACGACGGGCTGTCTCCTGGTCGATTGGCCATCGTTTGTGTCCTCGATTGACACTGCCTGGCAGTGTGGAGTTTTAACGTTGTGTCAACCTTTAGGGCCCCTTTGAGGGTCCTATGTGGAGTCATACTCGGACGTTTCCAACCCAAATATGATCGTATATGAGTTTAGGACCTACCCCATTTGTTTCATTGATAAAGAACACGTAAAACTCGACGAAACATGCATAGACACACATGGTCTTCTCAAGGCAAGCCTTTCAAATGTCATAGACTTTCTTGGACGTTTGAATTTTAAACTTCACAAAACTCGACTCACGTCCTATATACACTATAATAACGCATTTAAGAACCTTATAACAACATGAATCACACGTAAGCAAATAAAACCACATATGAGGAACATAGTCACTTAGTCATTGAACGTCTTCGTCATCCCTTGACGTTTGACTTCCAATGCACCCAAACTCTTAGACACTACCTCAAAACCACATTATTGGCCATTTTACGACCTTAGAACATCACGACAACCATGTTAGGCTCAAGATTCACCCATGTCATTTTCAGGATCTTACAATAGGAAATGTTACTAATTGCGTAAGGTCTTGTTCATCAATCATATTTAAAAATAATATACATGTTAGGCAGTATCTAAAGAGATTATTACCCAAAAGGAATCATTCTTCATATAACATAAAATCAAAACCACAACACATAAATAGTTTTATAAATCTATAGACTAGAAGAACTTATATCAATTCATATCAAGACTTTTTTACTTTGATCATATAAGATACATACCCAAAATTCCATCATGATATTAACCTAAGGCAGTAGCTACAGGCATCCTATCATAATCGAATTCAAATTTTATACATTACAAGATCAATGCTATAGTGAACACATGGATATCGAAGATAGGTATGTTCAAATCATCATACATTTATCTACATGGATCCTTCATCATCGATTGATCACCAATAATCGTACATAACAGTAGACATAAGCTATTAAACGTAATACAATCACAATTCAACCTATAACAAGCCATGATCAAAATGCTTATGCAAGGGCTAAATCGAGTTTGTGAATGGAGATGGGTTGATCATGAAATTGAATTTAAATACATATTAAAACCAATACATTATAATCAATTCATCATGATTAAACCTTTGAAAAACTTTTTGACAAAGAACACATGCCTAGATTGATAGATTGAAAGTTTGATCATCAAATCTCTTTGAAAACATTGAGATTAACTCTCTACCTTTAAGGATAATTAGAAATGAAGGATAACCATACATTAATATAGAAGAAAACCTCAAAAATGTTATGAATAATCCAAAGAAATCCATGATGAAAGTTGTTCTTGAGCTTCACCTTCAATGGAGGTTCTAGAGAATATTTTTATAGGGAAAATCTCATTTGTGTAAAAGGATTGTGAATGGGTTAATCATGTTTTTGATCTCTTAAATACGCCCAAAAATAATCAATTAAACCAAGTAGGGTCAGGTTACGATGTGGGGTGAATTTCCCATTCACCCCTTTAATAAAACAGTCATTATGAATCTTCCAACAGCCCGCACCAGCCACCACAATGAATGCTCAATAGGTTCTTCGATGGACCGTTTGTGGCTTCGTTGATTGGGTCCTTGGGTTATTCCTTGTCTTAGCCCAAGGTAATCTAATTTCCATCAACTACAAAACCATTGACGGGTCTTTTGTCAATAAACGGGGTGTCGTTTGGTTTAGTCGATAGACTCTGCCAAGGTAGTGTCTCGACAACCCTTGGGTCCTTCTCGTGGGTCCTTTACTAGGGCCCTTGGGAATTCATACTGATAAATTTCTAACGTAAATATACGCCTTCAAATTTTGAAGACGTTACAAATCAGTTTCACCCAAAAAAATTAAACACAACACGTCCAAACATGCTTCGCATAAAAAACACATAAAAGCATGTAAGGCACATATGGCGACTTGTCGTCGAACATGTTGGTCGTCCCTTGACGTTTGACTTCCAAATGACTTTAACATTTATACAATGGCCTAATACCACATAATATACAATTTTAGGACCTTATACCCTTATGATGACTATTTTAGGCTATAAAAACCCTAACTCATTTTGGGAGTCTTACAATATCCCCTAGTTGGGAACATTCGTCCTCGAATGACACTCAGAACACCTAAATCACAACAAGGACTTCAATAAATCGAGAGAAGCTTACAACACTCATAACATAATCATACAGAAGTTAATGCACCATACTCACAAGGAACATAAGTTCCAACAATTTTGCACTCAATGTAACACAAGCAAGCAAAAATGTCATTCATTCACTCTTTAATGCATCAAACACATATACTTTTATTGTGGTCATAGGAGGATCATCCTTCTCCTAATAATAACATGGTGATTCCACCTCATTTCATTAAGAGCTTATTATTTATATCACACATAGGTAGAGTCAATATTACTCAAGATCAAGCAGGCACTCATACTTCAATGCACATAGACTTTAGTAGGATAGGTCGACAATGGATTCTTATTTGTTAAGCCTAGTGACTTGAGGGTCATACTAAACCATACCATTATTAGTTATTTCTATGTCGGAATGTCCTTCTCCTGAACAAACATACATGGCTCATGACTTCATACCCAAGCAAATGCACAAAAGGTCATCTTTATTGTAACTTGAGAAATCCTCAACTTTTAAACCAAGGAATGCTCATGTTTTCTTCCGAGTGAAGTCTAAATGGTATGTCACACCAAGCACATCACAACAAATAAAAACCCATTTCACAAAATGTCAATTTCTAACATAGTAATAGCCTTCACAGTAAGCGTCACTTGGGAAGAAGTCTTGCAATTTATAGGCACACACAAGGACAATAACTAATCATGCAAAAAATGAGCTTACAATCTGTAACGACCTGTTTAGTCATTTTGAGTAGCAGATTTTATTTCTAAAAAAAAAAAATTGGCTGATACGACGAACACCACGACGGACCGTCATGGGCACGACGGACCGTCGAGGGTGTCCCATTCTAAAACACTTGGAATTATGAATTTGAGTGCTGAAATTGAGTCTCTGAACTCTGTGACGGACCTGCAGGACGGACCGTCACAGTCACGACGGACCGTCGTGAGCCCCGTTTCAAAACACTTCAACTCTTGAGAATTTGGTGCTGGGAACAACTCTCTGAACGTCGTGACGGAAGTGCAGGACGGACTGTCGTGGGCACGACGGACCGTCACAGACTCTTCGAGGAAATGGAAGTCTCTGACCGTTGCGACGGACATGCAGGACGGACCGTCGCAGGCACGACGGACCGTCACAGGTTGCGTAATCCCAGGCGGGGTCGGATTTCTGGCTAATTTTTAAAGGGGCATTTTGGACTTTCCGGCTTTAATTTATAAAATTAGTGGGTTAATGTTATTAGTTCAATTTCCTTGGGGGTTAAAGGACTAACTTTGAGTTAGTTGGTGGGTTGGTTTCATCACCTTTGATACTTGAAATCTTGTGATTTAGGGTAAGAAGAGGAAGGTTTGAGGAAGAAAATTAGAAAGAGAAAGGGAAGAGAAAAGAGAGGCGCTTGAGAGAGAAGGAGCAAGGCTTCCTTGAAGATTTCTTGCTTGAACACAAATCCTTGGTGAAGGTAGGTTATGGTTTATACTATTTGTAGTAAACTCTTAATAGCAAATGATATGTATTGGGTAATCTTGTAAACCCTTCTATATGCTTAATTGTATGATTGTATGAGTGTGATTATATGTTTGTGATAAATTAAGCATGATGAAGCTTTTGAACCCTAAATCTTGAAGAAACCCTAATTTACTTGTAATTGTGATGCCTTAGTATAAAAGAAGGCTTGAGGAACTATGTTTTGTTATTGATAATGCCTTAGTATAAAAGAAGGCTTGATGAACTATGTTTTGTTATTGTGATGCCTTAGTATAAAAGAAGGCTTGAGGAACTATGTTTTGTTATTGATAATGCCTTAGTATAAAAGAAGGCTTGATGAACTATGTTTTGTTATTGTGATGCCTTAGTATAAAAGAAGGCTTGATGAACTATGTTTTGTTATTGATAATGCCTTGGTATAAAAGAAGGCTTGAGGAACTATGTTTTGTTATTGATAATGCCTTAGTATAAAAGAAGGCTTGATGAACTATGTTTTTTTATTGTGATGCCTTAGTATAAAAGAAGGCTTGATGAACTATGTTTTGTTATTGTGATGCCTTAGTATAAAAGAAGGCTTGATGAACTTTGTTTTGTTATTGATAATGCCTTGGTATAAAAGAAGGCTTGATGAACTATGTTTTGTTATTGTGATGCCTTAGTATAAAAGAAGGCTTGATGAACTATGTTTTGAGAATTGTGATGCCTTAGTATAAAAGAAGGCTTGATGAATTAGGGGATCGGGTGCCACGTTCCTGTACCAGGATAGTATATGAGGATCGGGGTGTCACGTTCCGACACCGGGATAGTATATGGATCGGGTGCCACGTTCCGGTACCAGGATAGTATATGAGGATCGGAGTGTCACGTTCTGACACCAGGATAGTATATGGATCGGGTACCACGTTCCGGTACCAGGATAGAATGAGGATCGGAGTGCCACGTTCCGGCACATGGTGTTAGTGGAGCGGAGTGTCACGTACCGACACGAGAGGAATAAGTTCTGAATCTTGAAAGATGTTAATATGCTAAAGCTAGTGAACCTATTTCCCAAATGAGTATGATATTGAGGCTTGAGTCCTCCTGGATGAACTTGGTGATACTTATTGATGATTGTAGTACTTGTTGTTACTACATGTTGAGTATTATAGTTGATTTGTGAGATTAACTGATATATACTGTTTTCTATTCTTAGTTGGCCGATGATACCTACTCAGTACGTGTGGTTGTACAGACTCCTACTTGTTTGTTTCTTCCTTGTATTTGTGGATTGCAGCAAACGTGCCGTCGTCTTCAACTCGACCACGATTCTAGCCAGTCTTCACTGCACCGGATCTCAGGGTAAGCTATGCTTCTAGCTTGGACTGGATCTTCTTCTTCTTGTCTTGATGCCTTGAACTTCCGGCATGGACTAGCTTTTTAGTTATTTTTGTTCTTAGACATTCCTAGTTTAGTGAATTGAGATAGATGTTCTTGTGATGATGACTTCCAGATTTTGGGGATATTTATAGTATTCATTTTTCGTTATTGAGTTAAGTCTTCCGCGTTGTATTTTATTAATTATGTTTGGGCTTTAGATTGGTTGGTCCGCTCACATAGGAGGGTAAATGGAGGTGCCAGTCGCGTCCCCGATTTGGGTCGTGACAAAGTTGGTATCAGAGCGTTAGGTTCGTTGGTCTCATCACACAAGAACGAGTCTAGTAGAGTCTTAAGGAACGGTAGGGGGACGCCTTTGCTTTTCTTTGAGAGGCTATAAGACTTTAGGAAAATTCCATTCTTTCATTCCTTCTTTCGTGCTATTACTTGGATCCAATTGGTATCTAGGTGATACAAATTGGTATCTGATCATCTTCATTCTATTTCGCAGATGGTTAGAACTAGAGCAACGTCTGCGCCAACACCAACACCGGCAAGACAAGAAACGTCTGAGCTAGCCACTGGGGCGGTAGCTCAAAGAAGAGTGGTGGCGAAAGGCCGTGGAAGAGGTCGTGGGAGGACATCCTCTAAAGGAAGAGGACAAGCACCTAGCCCAACTAGTACTAGGGCGGTGACTCCCCCATCAACTGAGGAAGTGATAAGAGAGGGTGAGGAAGGGGAGAATGAACAAGTGCAGAACGAGGAACTGCCACCCCAACCTACCCCAGAGATGATCAATCAGGTTCTGGCTTATCTTAGCGGGTTATCTGATCGGGGCCAGACACCTCCAGTGTTTTCTACACCAGCACCTCAGACTCCGGAGGTACAACATGCGGCTACTGTGGCTCCCCGCATGGATGCTCCATTGGAAATAGGCACGTTTCCTCGTCTGACTACAGGGCCTATAATGACAAGTGATCAGCATGAACTTTTCAGTAAGTTCTTAAAATTGAAACCTCCAGTCTTCAAGGGTGCAGAATCTGAGGATGCTTACGATTTTCTGGTCGACTGTCATGAGCTACTGCACAAGATGGGTATCGTGGAACGGTTTGGCATTGAGTTCGTGAGTTATCAGTTTCAAGGGAACGCCAAAATGTGGTGGAGGTCACATGTTGAGTGCCAACCAACAGAGGCACCACCCATGACTTGGGCATCATTCTCTAATTTGTTTATGGAGAAGTATATTCCCCGGACCTTGAGGGATAGGAAAAGAGATGAGTTCTTGAGCCTAGATCAAGGTAGGATGTCGGTTACTGCATATGAGGCTAAGTTTCGTGCATTATCCAAGTATGCCACCCAACTTTGTTTCAGTCCACAAGAGCGGATTCGCCGTTTTGTGAAGGGGTTGAGGTCAGAATTGTGGATTTCAGCCTTACAGGTAGCGGCTATGGCAAAATCCTTTCAAGAAGTGGTAGACTTCGTGATAGAGGTGGAAGGAGTGAAGCCAGATGACTCCACCATGGCATCGACATCAAAAAGGTTTCGAAGGGGAGGTGAGTTTAATGGTTCATACACTAGAGGACAGGGTTCAGGAGGTTACTCAGCCCGACCAATTCAGTCTTCACTACAGACTGTAGTTGGGGGTCCACCTCAGACCGGTCAACACTTCTCCGAGAGACCGATGCTTGAATCCAGAGGGTGTTATGGATGTGGGGAGACTGGACACATTAGGAGGTATTGTCCAAGGCAGAGTCACAGAACTCCCACAGTCAGAGGTAGAGGTGGTCATGGTAGAGGCCGTTATTCTGGAGGGCGTGGTGGCCGAGGTAATGGTGGTCACCAAAACGGCCGAGGTGATGGGCAAACTGGAGCCACTACAGCACAACATGGTAGGGACAATGGACAGACTGGTGATAGGGCCCATTGTTACGCTTTCCCTGGGAGATCTGAAGCGGAGACATCAGATGTTGTCATCACAGGTAATCTTTTGGTTTGTGATTGCATGGCTTCTGTATTGTTTGATCCCGGATCCACGTTTTCCTATGTGTCTTCTTCATTTGCTACTGGTCTTAATTTACCCTGTGAATTGCTTGACATACCTATTCGGGTGTCTACTCCGGTGGGTGATTTTGTGATGGTTGAAAAAGTATATAGGTCTTGCTTGGTGACTTTTGTGGGGAGCAACACTTATGTGGATTTGGTTATCTTAGAAATGGTCGACTTCGATGTAATTCTGGGTATGACTTGGCTTTCTCCAAACTTTGCAATCTTGGATTGTAATGCTAAAACTGTGACGTTAGCCAAGCCTGGGACAGATCAGTTAGTGTGGGAGGGCGACTACACTTCCACTCCGGTTCGTATCATCTCCTTTCTTCGTGCTAAGAGGATGGTTAGCAAAGGGTGTTTAGCTTTCTTGGCACATCTCAAGGATGACACTACACAGGTACCCCCAATTGAGTCAGTTTCAGTAGTCTGAGAGTTTTTGGATGTGTTCCCTGCAGATCTTCCGGGTAGGCCACCGGATAGGGATATTGACTTCTGTATTGATTTGGAACTGGGTACTCGTCCCATTTCTATACCTCCTTATAGAATGCCTCCCGCGGAGTTAAGAGAGTTAAAGGCCCAACTTCAAGAGTTGTTGAGCAAGGGCTTCATTAGACCAAGTGCATCTCCTTGGGGTGCTCCGGTGTTATTTGTGAAGAAGAAGGATGGGAGTTTCCGGATGTGCATAGATTACCGGCAGTTGAACAAGGTAACTATTAAGAACAAGTATCCCATTCCTCGCATTGATGACTTGTTCGATCAGTTACAAGGTGCTTGTGTTTTCTCTAAGATTGACTTGAGATCCGGTTATCATCAATTGAAAATACGGACAACGGATGTGCCAAAGACTGCTTTTCGAACTAGGTATGGGCATTACGAGTTTGTGGTAATGTCGTTTGGTCTTACGAATGCCCCTGCTGCTTTTATGAGCCTGATGAACGGGATTTTCAAGCCATATCTGGATCTCTTTGTGATCGTATTTATTGATGATATATTGATATACTCAAAGAGTAAGAAGGAACATGAGGAGCATTTGAGAAGGGTATTAGAGTTGTTGAGGAAGAAGAAACTTTATGCTAAATTTTCCAAGTGTGAGTTTTGGCTAGATTCAGTGTCTTTCTTGGGGCACGTGGTTTCTAAGGATGGAGTGATGGTGGATCCATCTAAGATTGAGACAGTGAAGAATTGGGTAAGGCCTACAAACGTGTCAGAAATAAGGAGCTTTGTTGGTTTAGCTAGCTACTACCGACGATTTGTCAAGGGATTCTCTTCTATTGCTTCCCAATTGACGAACTTGACTAAGCAGAATGTTCCATTTGTATGGTCAGATGAATGTGAGGAAAGCTTTCAGAAGCTCAAGACTCTGTTGACTACTGCACCAATTCTTACCTTGCCAGTAGAGGGTAAGAACTTCATCGTTTATTGTGATGCATCCTATTCGGGTTTGGGTGCAGTGCTAATGCAAGATAAGAATGTGATTGCTTATGCTTCGAGGCAATTGAAGGTGCATGAACGTAACTATCCGACTCATGATTTGGAGTTGGCCGCGGTAGTATTTGCATTGAAGCAATGGAGGCACTATTTGTATGGGGTTAAGTGTGAGGTCTATACGGACCATCGTAGCCTACAGTATGTCTTCACTCAGAAAGACTTGAATTTGAGACAGAGGAGATGGATGGAACTACTCAAGGACTACGACATCACTATCTTATACCATCCGGGAAAAGCAAATGTTGTGGCAGATGCGTTGAGTAGAAAGGCGGTAAGCATGGGAAGTCTAGCTCATTTGCAAGTCTCTAGGCGCCCATTGGCTAGGGAAATCCAAAATTTGGCTAATGATTTTATGAGGCTAGAAGTGAATGAGAAGGGAGGATTTTTAGCTTGTGTGGAGGCGAAATCTTCTTTTCTTGACCAGATTAAGGGGAAACAGTTTGATGATGAGAAACTAAGGCGAATTCGGGATATGGTGTTGCGAGGAGAGGCTAAAGAAGCAATAATTGATGAGGAAGGTGTTTTGAGAATTAAGGGAAGAGTATGTGTGCCACGTGTTGATGACGTGATCCACACTATTCTTACAGAGGCTCATAGTTCCGGATATTCCATACATCCTGGTGCAACCAAGATGTACCGTGATCTAAAACAACACTTTTGGTGGAAGAGAATGAAGCGTGATATTGTGGATTTTGTTGCCAAATGTCCGAACTGTCAGCAAGTAAAGTACGAACATCAGAGGCCCGGAGGAACACTTCAAAGAATGCCTATTCCTGAATGGAAGTGGGAGAGAATTGCAATGGACTTTGTGGTTGGTCTTCCAAAGACATTGGGGAAGTTTGATTCTATTTGGGTAATTGTGGACAGATTGACTAAGTCTGCTCACTTCATTCCGGTCAAGGTGTCCTACAATGCAGAAAAGTTAGCCAAAATCTACATCTCAGAAATCATTCGGTTACATGGGGTTCCACTTTCCATCATATCTGATAGAGGTACGCAGTTTACTTCTAAGTTTCGGAGAACCTTGCATGCTGAATTAGGTACTAGATTGGATCTTAGTACTGCATTTCATCCTCAGACCGATAGTCAGTCTGAGCGAACAATTCAAGTATTGGAGGATATGGTCCGTGCATGTGTGATAGAATTTGGTGGCCATTGGGATAACTTCTTACCCTTGGCGGAGTTTTCATACAATAATAGCTATCACTCCAGTATCGACATGGCTCCATTTGAAGCATTGTATGGGAGGAGATGTAGGTCTCCCATCGGTTGGTTTGATGCATTTTAGGTCAGTCCTTGGGGTACGGATCTATTGAGGGATTCATTGAAAAAGGTGAAAGCTATTCAAGAAAAGCTTTTAGCGGCTCAAAGTAGACAAAAGGAATATGCGGATCGAAAGGTTAGAGACGTAGAGTTCATGGAGGGTGAACAAGTCTTGTTGAAAGTTTCGCCCATGAAAGGGGTGATGCGGTTTGGAAAAAGGGGTAAGTTAAGTCCAAGGTATATTGGACCATTTGAGGTACTTAAGAGAGTAGGGGAGGTGGCTTATGAATTAGCCTTGCCTCCAGGGCTGTCCGGAGTACATCCGGTATTTCACGTGTCCATGTTGAAAAGGTATCATGGAGATGGAAATTACATCATTCGTTGGGATTCGGTTCTGCTCGATGAGAAATTGACTTATGAAGAAGAACCTGTTGCTATTCTGAGTAGAGAAGTTCGCAAGTTGAGGTCAAGAGAGATTTCATACATCAAAGTTCAATGGAAGAATCGACCGGTTGAAGAGGCTACTTGGGAGAAGGAGGCAGATATGCAGGAAAAATACCCACATATGTTTACAGATTCAGGTACTCCTTTTCGCCCTTGTTTTTGTTCTTTTGATCGTTCGGGGACGAACGATGGGTAAATTGGTATCTATTGTAACGACCTGTTTAGTCGTTTTGAGTAGCAGATTTTATTTTTGAAAAAAAAAAATTGGCTGATACGACGGACACCACGACGGACCGTCATGGGCACGACGGACCGTCGAGGGTGTCCCGTTCCAAAACACTTGGAATTATGAATTTGAGTGCTGATATTGAGTCTCTGAACTCTGTGATGGACCTGCAGGACGGACCGTCACAGTCACGACGGACCGTCGTGAGCCCCATTTCAAAACACTTCAACTCTTGAGAATTTGGTGCTGGGAACAACTCTCTGAACATCGTGACGGAAGTGCAGGACGGACCGTCGTGGGCACGACGGACCGTCACAGACTCTTCGAGGAAATGGAAGTCTCTGACCGTTGCGACGGACCTGCAGGACGGACCGTCGCAGGCACGACGGACCGTCACAGGTTGCGTAAGCCCAGGCGGGGTCGGATTTCTGGCTAAATTTTAAAGGGGCGTTTTGGACTATTCCTGCTTTAATTTATAAAATTAGTGGGTTAATGTTATTAGTTCATTTCCTTGGGGGTTAAAGGACTAACTTTGAGTTAGTTGGTGGGTTGGTTTCATCACCTTTGATACTTGAAATCTTGTGATTTAGGGTAAGAAGAGGAAGGTTTGAGGAAGAAAATTAGAAAGAGAAAGGGAAGAGAAAAGAGAGGCGCTTGAGAGAGAAGGAGCAAGGCTTCCTTGAAGATTTCTTGCTTGAACACAAATCCTTGGTGAAGGTAGGTTATGGTTTATGCTATTTGTAGTAAGCTCTTAATAGCAAATGATATGTATTGGGTAATCTTGTAAACCCTTCTATATGCTTAATTGTATGATTGTATGAGTGTGATTATATGTTTGTGATAAATTAAGCATGATGAAGCTTTTGAACCCTAAATCTTGAAGAAACCCTAATTTACTTGTAATTGTGATGCCTTAGTATAAAAGAAGGCTTGAGGAACTATGTTTTGTTATTGATAATGCCTTAGTATAAAAGAAGGCTTGATGAACTATGTTTTGTTATTGTGATGCCTTAGTATAAAAGAAGGCTTGAGGAACTATGTTTTGTTATTGATAATGCCTTAGTATAAAAGAAGGCTTGAGGAACTATGTTTTGTTATTGATAATGCCTTAGTATAAAAGAAGGCTTGATCAACTATGTTTTGTTATTGATAATGCCTTGGTATAAAAGAAGGCTTGAGGAACTATGTTTTGTTATTGATAATGCCTTAGTATAAAAGAAGGCTTGATGAACTATGTTTTGTTATTGTGATGCCTTAGTATAAAAGAAGGCTTGATGAACTATGTCTTGTTATTGATGATGAACTATGTTTTGTTATTGATAATGCCTTGGTATAAAAGAAGGCTTGATGAACTATGTTTTGTTATTGTGATGCCTTAGTATAAAAGAAGGCTTGATGAACTATGTTTTGAGAATTGTGATGCCTTAGTATAAAAGAAGGCTTGATGAATTAGGGGATCGGGTGCCACGTTCCGGTACCAGGATAGTATATGAGGATCGGGGTGTCACGTTCCGACACCGGGATAGTATATGGATCGGGTGCCACGTTCCGGTACCAGGATAGTATATGAGGATCGGAGTGTCACGTTCCGACACCAGGATAGTATATGGATCGGGTACCACGTTCCGGTACCAGGATAGAATGAGGATCGGAGTGCCACGTTCCGGCACATGGTGTTAGTGGAGCGGAGTGTCACGTACCGACACGAGAGGAATAAGTTCTGAATCTTGAAAGATGTTAATATGCTAAAGCTAGTGAACCTATTTTCCCAAATGAGTATGATATTGAGGCTTGAGTCCTCCTGGATGAACTTGGTGATACTTATTGATGATTGTAGTACTTGTTGTTACTACATGTTGAGTATTATAGTTGATTTGTGAGATTAACTGATATATACTGTTTTCTATTCTGAGTTGGCCGATGATACCTACTCAGTACGTGTGGTTGTACTGACTCCTACTTGTTTGTTTCTTTCTTGTATTTGTGGAGTGCAGCAAACGTGCCGTCGTCTTCAACTCGACCGCGATTCTAGCCAGTCTTCACTGCACCGGATCTCAGGGTGAGCTATGCTTCTAGCTTGGACTGGATCTTCTTCTTCTCGTCTTGATGCCTTGAAGTTCCGGCATGGACTAGCTTTCATTTGTTTTAGCTTCTTAGAATACTCTTAGTTTCGTAATTTTGATCATAGATGTTCTTGTGATGATGACTTCCAGATTTTGGGGATATTTATAGTATTCGTTTTTCGTTATTGAGTTAAGTCTTCCGCGTTGTATTTTATTAATTATGTTTGGGCTTTAGATTGGTTGGTCCGCTCACATAGGAGGGTAAATATGGGTGCCAGTCGCGTCCCCGATTTGGGTCGTGACACAATCAATCTTTCCAAATCATAAAAATATACACATAGTTATTAAGACTCAACATATTTCATTTTAAAGAGGCTCAATTTCTCTTTAAAAATTAAAATCTTATATATCAAAAGTTACTTCAAGCATGGTTCTTACCTTAACTCATGAAGTCAAATGCACCACAACCCTATCAAGATGAAAAATAAACATGAGAAAACCATTAATTTAATTAAAATTTCTTTTCAAGTACTTCAGAATCTTCAAAATACGATAAATATAGTGTAAATAAAGACATACCAAACATGTGAAGCTGATTCAGTTAATACTTTAATGCAAAACTCTTATCATGTACTATTTTACTAAGAATTCATTAGTTTCAATTTAAAGTAAGAATAGAAGGAAAAGGTAGAAAATATTTGCAACCTCCTACTCCATCACTATCCCCAACTTAGGGTAAACTCAATTAAAAGCAATTTAACCCAACCTCAATAGATCTTAACTTAATAACCTTCATTTTCATCATTTAAAAGTGATAACCACTTTAAAAACAGTTACAATAAATCAACCAACGCATTCTAAACCTCATCATCTATGCAAATTATCCCCCAATTTTCAAGTTAGATTATAATACCAAACTACATAAGGTTTTTCAATAATACAATAGACAACAAGGTCATACAACATTAGGGTAAACAATCGAGGAGTCTTAACCATAAAGGCTCATTCTTTTCATTCAACATTACTATATGGTGACTTCTAGGTCAATCAAACCCACATCATCACCCTACTTTTATAACATTCTACCATTGCTTCTAAGACCAAGCCTACACAAAAACTTCAATCCATGTAAAACAATCATTAAGGGTAACAAATATAAAAAAAACAGGTAACATTTGTACCATTCAACATATTCCTAATGCATTTCAAGTTTAACCATATTATAAAACTATCATCATACGAAGTCATAAAGTAACACATCATTCCAAAAGAGACTCATTTTAACAATAAAAACTCCTAATATGCTTTAACTATATCATGACATACATCTCCACAAAACATGATATTTCACATAATCCTCATACATAGCTTCAAAAGGTATCATATAAATTTATCATTCTAAAATTAACCTTCACATATACTCATGATACCATAAAACCAAGATAAGTATAAAAAAACACCTTTTCTCCCTCAGGCATAGAGATACAATCCCATCCAAGCAATCACATCTAAAAGACCACCGAACAAAAAATCATAAGAGAGGGATGTTATCGAGTTAAGTTCTATGGAACGACATGATAATGATTTAGAAGGGAAACTCTATTGTCCTAGAGCCTCCACTCATAGATGTGTTTCAATTAAAACCGATCATTGAGACTCTACAAGACGTCGAAATATGTGACTTTTAGAAATTAAAACCACTTTCATAAATCTTATGCTTTGTTACCACGTTTGTCACAATCGGGGAGCAACCACATGAAGTAACATGGCTTACTTGACCTCTATGAGGTCTTATACAAGCCCATAGTTATCATTCATTGCATTGTCATAGGTAAATTAAGCGGAAATTAAAAAATTCTTAGCACATCATATGCTAGAAAAGTTACTTAACATATATAGAATATCAACATATATAGTTAAAGACTCTAGTGTCTTTTCACCATCCTAGACATAACATCAAAGATTACTTTAGGGACATGGCCGTTACAACATCATACATAAGTAAACTTATTCATAACTTTACAATAAATAAAAGATGTTAGGACATCCTTACACTTAAGGGTTCTTTTCATTGAGTTTGTGAATAACATATCAAGGTGCTCAACATAGAGGCCATCATTTTTGCATCCATAACCTAAACTTTGTGTAAAAAGTATAAAAGAATGTAGTTAGTACAAGAATGCACTAAGTATGGCAACCATGCAAAAACATGCATTAAAAGGGACATTTTCTTGAAATCATACTTCATGCCTTTTTGAGTAAATTTTCATAAAACCATTATATAATAGCATTTATATAATTCTCATACTTCATATAGACATATCAAAAGGCCAAATATCATATAAGACCACCCATACAATTTAAGTCATATTTCTTGTCACATTATAGTAACCAATTTTCCATTTACGGTAAGCATATTCTTCTTTTACAGTGAAAATCTTTTCTTTAACTTCTTAAATTCCCAAGCAACCCTCTAGTGATACTTGGTGAAATGAATCACCTTAATGTCACAAGGAAAACCACACCTACAACTTACACCTACAACTTACATAGTACACACATATTATCATAGAAAAGTAATAACTTAGAGACAAGTTTATGTCAATACTATAGGCATCGTACAATAAGATACATGAACTAGCACATATTCTAACTTTATTTCACATCAATGCACTATAAGCTCTTACACAATCCTAATCAAGGTCTACTAGTGCAATGTATATGTAAGGCCCGGTAACATCACACACACTTAGTAAACCTATCATAACACCGCAAGACTTAACATCAATTCATACATAAATATAGCAAATGAGGAAAACTTTATTCATGAAAAAAACCTTCATCATGTATTCATTAAGACCAATGTAATGCGTATAAAGAAAAAACCACATCGCATAGATTGTAGTTATCCACCTCATGAGTATTATGGTGACCTACATTCCTACTATGGGAAGGGACACCCCAAACATAATATTCAATCGATGCTAAGCTAAGTTTCCTTTATTTAATAGCCATTTACTAACTTTAACTTATAAAGTTAGGCTTAGGAGACACAACTCATCCCGTAATATGCTTAGCTCATAGGTCATAGATGAGAATTTATCAACCTATATCATGTGAAAAACCTTTCACATGGACATAGCATATGTAAGAACCTGTCTATTTCAGGATACACTTGAGCACACCTTTCAAAACTCCTCTATTGACTAGATCTTCATACATGTGTGTATACTTATATGTGAGAAAACTATTAACATATAACAATAAATACACACATGTTCATGCTTCATATCGTTCATTCATAAGTGTAACAACCCCAAAAATAGATATTCTATGTAATGCTTAATGTGTCTCGAATGTTTACGATTAGATCGGGTTCACACGGATTTATACCCGTACAACCTGAACTCTAAGCCCTTGCGACATCCAAGCGAACTAACTTGGGGAGTTAGTTTAGCTAGTAAAGGTTGGGTCCAGCCATTTAGAGCTCCGATTATGAAGATTTATTCGGATGTCTTTACCGTACTTAAAAAGGGGAAATCTTAAGTTTGGACGGTCTAGGGGTAAAATGGTATTTTTCCAGGCTAAAGGTAGTATATTAATTACCCTAAATATTTAATTAATTTTTTCATTTATAAGCTTGAGGAGAATTTTGGGTAGAAAAGGCCGAAATAGCCCATCGAGCAAAATCTTGCTCCAATCGGGTTTGAACCTAGGTGGAAGCAATGATTTAACTTGATTATTTATATTGGTTAATTAATTTAATAAATAAAAATTTAAATACTGATTTATGAAAAAAAAATATCAGATTATTATTATTAATTATTTAATCAATGGGGCGTTTTGTGTCGGGTCTACCCGTAGTGACCCATTTTCGCGATGGGGACATCACAGGTTCGAACCTCGACGGAAGCAACATTTATGTTGATTAAATTGAGGTTTATAATCTGATTTTGTAAGGTAATTATGGTAATTTCACTAAACTAATTAAATCATATATTCAAAATTTGAAAGTCCTAGTTAACTAAGTCTAAACTACATCACCCAATCCTAAGCCACTTTTCACCTCTTTCACGTGTATCTCTCTCTCTCTCTCCTTCACTTCTATCTTTGTCTCATTTAACACTTTCTCTTTGGCTGCCAAATGTGATAAAAAAATCAGAAAACAACAGTTCTTCGCACTTAAATAAATTGAAATAAAAAAACAAACGAGAAACCAATCAAAAAAAGTTAAACAAAATGTAATACGCGAGTGGGTAAAGTGTGAGTTTCGAGATTGGCGTGAATTTGGAGAAGTTTTTGGCAGCATATTCTAGTTTTGAACAACATTAAAATCACGTAAAGGTTTTCTTACTCTTGGTCCCTTTACCAAGAAACCCTTAAGACTCAGATAATTCTATTCCGAAACTTGGATTGTTCCCCATTACATGTTCCCTGTCACTAGATCCTATCAACAGTCATAGGTTGGTATATATTCTTGTAGATTAGGTATGAAGTGTGATTTTCGTGATAATGTGTTTATGATTATGTGTTCGTAATTATACGAACGATAAATTTAGTGAAAAATGTATGTGTATGCCGTGATATGATTTTTGGTTTTAAACCTTAAAATGATATGTTTTTATGGTTGAATTCTATGTGCGAATATTTGTGTAAATCGTGAGGTGTAAAAGTGGTGTAATGTTGCTGGTTTTAATGGTAATTCTTGGCTGAATATAATCATAAAAATATTACACTTAAAGCTTTACCAAATGATCCACGAAATGTATTAAGAATCAACGTATGAATATGATAAAAAGAATCTTAAAATAGTGAACAAATTTCAAGCATTTGGTTGTTTAGGTTTGGCAAAAAAAAGTGGTTCGAAATGCAATGAAAAATCAATATAATATATGTGAGATCACTATGGATTGAAACCAATGGATTGGAAGATTGAGAGGAAAATGGATTGGAAGAGACCAAATTTCTAGCTTGCTAGAAATTTGATGTCTCAGCAAAGGATGAGGAAAATTATCTATGTTTTTAATTTTTTTAAGTGTGACGTCATTGGGGATTGAACCCATGACCTCACCAAATGAAAATTACAAAAAAAATTCATGAGAAAAATGAAAGGAAAAATAGATGTGGTGAGTGGGGATTTAACCCACAACCTCTTGAATGCATGAGAGAATTAGGAGAAAAATATAGGAGAAAATTAATGTGGAGAGTGGGGATTGAACCCAAAACCTCTTGTATAGGTGAGAAAGTTACAAGATAAATTAAGAGAAAAATAACTATCTTGTGGGGATTGAACCCACAATCTCCTTGCCTTAAAACGAAAAAGGAAAAGAGAACAAGAAAGAAATATTATAGGGTTGATGGGAATGGAACTGGGGTCTCCCAAATATGAAAAATGTAACTATCAAGCTTAAAATAAGATTAAGTGTTGTTTAACTCGAAATTGGGTTCCCTTTCCCAATTCCGTATTTACACATAAGTAATATGTGAACAAATATATAATGAATGCTGACTCTACAGATCGAAATCAATACCTTGGCATATCTACAAGTTACATAAGTCTTGTACCACATAATCTTGGGTAAACATGAATCACATAGACATACAATGAATAAAGCCTCACGGCTTTTATGTGTCGAGTCATAAGTCTAGCATATAATTAAAAGTAAGTGAACCTAAGATGTATGTGATAAAATGATGTAACCCTAGAAGGGTTAAGTAAGAGTGTGAAACACACTAAATGGCCAAGTGCGTTGGCATATGATGAAATGATCTTTCACGTGAATGGGTGAGTAATTATGAAAAAGAAATGTGTTAAAGTTAATGAATGAGGTTACAATATGATAAGTGGCTAATGTGAAAGATGAGTGAAATCGCAAACGATCCTAGTTAAATATTACCAAAACGTACTCACCTTTGAGAGTGTAAAGCTAATGAAAAGACAAGTTTCTATGAACACTCTAATGAAAGTATTGAATTTAATGCATACTTAATACTAATGATGAGATGTGAAATCATCTAATGAGCTATGACGTCCTCATGCTATAAGTCAGCTTCCATGATGTATGAGTTGTATGTAATGGAACTTCATACTAAGCACCGATAGGCTACCTATGAGCGGTGATAACTTCCTATGGGATGGTCGGAGGTTCGCGTAACTCTCAAGAGATGAGATTGTTCGGCATGCCGGGAATGGCTCTACTAGTATCTCCTAGTCTTTGAACCTACACTACCAATATAGGGATATAGCAAGATTCAATTCACTAAATACGGTAGAATTTTTTGGTTCAATTTGGCCGGTGATTCCACCTTTTTTTTTATGGGGATTACATATTGGATTTCATGATGCTCACATAATCTATGTTGGTTAAGGTTAATGTTCAGAAAGTAAGACTGAGGCCAGCCTTAAAGAATGTACATAATTTAAGGAATGATACCAAAGGTGTTAGGATAGGATAATCAAGAGGTGAACTAGACATAAGTAATAACACTAGGTTATTCCTGGTCATTGCACCGCGAACCTGATGAGAGTCTTAAACAACATCGTAGGTACGACTTGTCGTTACACTAGTATATGAAATAATGAAAATGCAGTATGTATGAATAAATGAAACATACTCTGTGTTTATTAAAGAAGGCTCCCTAGTGGAGGTCCCATATGTTGAGCCCTCATTTTGGGAAGTCCTAATTTCAAGTCCATGATTCCAAAGTCTCATGGCATATAAAATTATTATATGAACTATGTGATATGATACGTGCAATATGTTATGTGTTGTTTGTAAAACAATTATTATGATGATGCATGTTCCTCTCATGGCATGACTTTCCTAATTTGAATTTGGCAAGTCCACTAAGTTGAGTTTCAATAATCCATATCGTTAGGAAAGATCTATTCTTAATAACGCATGTCCTTCATGTGTGCTTGCATATACCCATACTTAGTACAAATGTGTACTAATCCCATACAACTCTACATTTTTAGGTGCAGGCACAGGTGGACGTTAGAGCTTACAGGTTGACTCTAACGTTATCCGGACGGGGAGCATTCATCCAGACTTGGTAGGACCTCATGCTTCCAAGGTTACTTGTCAATTATATTCTATATTCGATATAGGTTCGAGTTAGAGGAGTATGTTCCCCTCGTGTTTCTTTCCCATATTATTTTATACATTGTGTTGGTGTCGTTCTAGCAAGCGTTTAATGCAGTATTGTACTATTCCTTTCATTTGATGATCAAAACATTAGATGGTTGATGCTGAACACCTATGAGGTTAAGTAGAATATGTTTCATACGAAATAATAAATAAAATGTTCAAATTTTCTGCTAAAATTAACCTAGACTAAGTAATGATTATGTAAATCGGCTTGTCTGCGACCTCTTAGAGGTAAACGATGCCGGTCTCATCTGTGGTCTAGACTCTGTTTGCGACAAAGTTTGTATCAGAGTGTTAGGTTAAATTCTGAGGGTAATAAGTACACATAAACCACATTGAGTAGTTTCCAAGTCATTTTAGTGAAGTGCACCACTATCTTGAATTAGGACTGCAGGATGCGTAGGAAAAAATCCTTTCTTCTAATCTTATCATGCCTTTTGCTAATGCCTGATTTCTAGGTGTTATGAGCATATTTAACTCTTGAGTATCAGAAATATGAATATGAGGAGAAATGAAGGCAGAGAGATTGAAGGATCAACTGTAGGAGTAAATCAAGTTCCTCTCCATGCTCTTGCAATTTAAATGGAGATGCCTATTAACCCAACTGGGTTGACAATGGAGAAGTGAGGAGAACCTTAGTACAGATGGCCAAAGCCATCACTTTACAAGCTTAGTTTACGACAGCCCAAGCGGAGCAATAAGGTGTTCCCAGGGAGAACCCACCTTCCACTACCATGGATAGAAGGTTAAGGGACTTCACAAGGGTGAATCCTCCAGTTTACACTGGATCTAATATTTCTAAGGATCTTGAGGAGGAGTGTAGGGCATTTATGCTGCATGATAGCATGGACCTTTCAAGGCTTATGGTCCATGTCCTACTAGTTGAGGAAAGCAGGAAGAGGGAGCAAATAAGGTTAGGGAACAAGAATAATTTTTCAAGGAAGAGTAGTACTGAAATCAGGAATAAGACAAGGTTTTAGAAAGGACTCTCCCACCAAGGGGATTCAAGTTCATCCAAGGGTCTAGTTTCTTCTCGAAGATAGATCTTCTTTCAGGGTAGCATCAGCTTAGGGTTAAGGATGGAGATATCCCAAAGATAGCCTTTCGTACTCGTTATAGTCATTTTGAGTTTCTAGTTATGTCGTTTGGTGTCACTAATACACCTGCAGCATTTATGAATCTGATGAACAGAGTCTTCTGTGAATACCTTGACTCTATCATCATAGTATTCATTGAATACATTATCATCTACTCTAAGGCAAAGGAAGATCATGAACATCATTTGAGACTAACCTTGAAGGTACTTAGACAACATCAGCTATATGCCAAATTAAGCAAGTGTGAATTCTTGCTTAGATCAGTGACCTTCCTGGGTCATGTTGTTTCTTACAATGGTGTAGAGGTAGACCCCAAGAAGACTAAGGCTATTAAGAATTGTCCAAAACCTATTACTTCTATAGATATCCATAGCTTATTGGGATTGAATTGTTATTAGGTTGGTGAATGGCTTTTCTTCCATTGCTACCCCACTCACAGCTTTGACAAAGAAGAAACTCAAGTTTGAATAGGCAAAGACCTGTGAGAAGAGTTTCCAGGAGCTCAAGGAAAGACTCATTTCAGCCCTGGTGCTTACTTTGCCTAAGTGTGGTGAGAATTACTGTATTTATTGTGATGCATATCGGCTTGTGGGTTTGGTTCTGATGTAGGGTGGTAAGGTTATAACTTATGAGTCTAGATAGCTCAAAGTTCATAAAAAGAATTATCCCACTCATGACCTGCAGTTGGAAGCTGTAGTGTTTGCACTGAAACTATTGTGGCACTACTGGTATGGAGTGCATTTGGATGTGTTCACAAACCACAAAAGTCTCCACTATATGTTCACACAGAGGGAGTTGAATCTACGTCAGCGGAGGTGGTTGGGGCTGTTGAAGGACTATGAAATTAATGTCCACTACCATCCGGGTAAGTCTAATATTGCAGCTGATGCTTTGAGAAGGATGAGCATGAAAAGTACAACCCACGTTGAGGATGAGAAGAAGGAGCTGGTGAAAGATGTACACAAATAGGCTAGACTGGGTGTCTGGTTTGTTCACTCTACTAATGGGGGGGTTTCAGTTCATGCTTGTTCCGAATCATCCTTGGTAGTTGAAGTCAAGAAGGGTCAGCATGTTGATCTGGTTTTGATGGAGTGGGAGGACTCAACGTTGGTAAAGATGAAGGAGTCTTTTTTTTTGGGAGGTGACGACATACTTAGGTTTTAGGACTAGCTGTGTGTAGCAGATGTGGATGATTTGCGCACCAAAATTGTTGTAGAGGCCCATGGTTCTAAATATTCGATACATCAAGGTTTCACCAAGATGTATCTTGACCATAAACATATCTATTTGTGGGATGGCATGAAGAAGGACATTGTTGAATATGTCTCCACGTGTCCTAATTTTCAAACGGTTAAGGCAGAACATCTTAAGACTGGAGGTCTTAGTAAGATGATCGAGGTTCCGACTTGGAAGTTGGAGGCCATTAATATGGACTTCATGGCTGGTCTTCCAAAAAATAGGAGAAAACATGACTCCATATGGGTTAATGTGGATAGGATAACTAGGTTTTGCCACTTTATCACTGTAAAGTCTACTTACAGAGTCGAGGATTATGTGAAACTCTACATTTTTGAGATTGTGATATGGCATGTGATTCCTTTGTCTATAATTCAGATAGATGATCTCAATTCACTTCACGTTTCTAGACATCATTCTTGAAGAAGTTAGGCACGCAGGTAAAGCTTAGTATTGCCTTTCATCTACAGAGTATTAAGAGGCTGAGAACACTATTGAGACATTGAAGGACATGTTGAGAGTGCGTGTAAGTGTGTAATTGACTTTAGAGGTTGTTGGGACGACTATTTCCCTCTAATAGAGTTCTCATGTAATAACAGTTACAACTCCAGTATTGGGATGGCTCCGTTTGAGGAACTTTATGGTAGAATGTGTATGTCTCCAGCTGGGTGGTTCGATGTAGTAGAGTGATCCATTTTGGAAACAATGAGCATGGCAACTTAGATAAAGTCAGGGTGATTAGGGATAGGTTGGCTACTACGTACATTCGGCAGAAGTCATATGCAGACAACAAAAAATAGCCCTTAGAGTTTGATGTTGGTGACCAGGTCTATTTGAAGATATCACATATGAAGGGGGTCATGAGATATGGCAGGAAGGGGAAGATGAGTCCGAGGTATGTTGGTACTTATGAGATCCTATAGTGTGTGGGTGAGGTGGCCTATGAGTTAGCGTGGCCTGAGGAGCTAGCTTCTGTTCTTCTAATTTTTCATGTCACTATGTTAAAGATGTGCCTTGGCGATCTAGCATCGATTCTACATGTTGAAGGTTTGGGAGTTGATGAATACTTTTCCCATGAGGAGGCTCCTGTTTAGATTTTTAGACTGGAAGGTAAAGCAGCTGAGAAACAAGCAGGTTTCCTTAGTGAAGGTATTATTGAGGAACTATCTTGTTGAGGGTGCTACGTGGGAGGCCGAGGACAATATCAGATCCCGCTAACCTCATATCTTCAGCTCTTGAGTTTAGATTTTCTACTCCTAAGTCTAAGTTCCTTAACTCCTCCATTTCTTGTTTTTTATTGCCCGACTTTTTATAATACCTATGTTATGATATGACTGGCGTTGTGCTAGATTTTAAAAAGTGTAATTCGGCAACGAATTTTTCTAAGGGGGGATAATGTAAGAACCCTAAAAATCGATATGTCAAGTAATGATTAATGTGTCTACAATGCCTACGATAAGACCAGGTTCACACGGATTGATGCGTGTAAAACAAGACCAATGAACCCTTGCGACAGCCAATCCAACTAAAGGGGAGTTATTTTATCTAGGAAAGGTTGGGTTTAGCAATGTAGGGCTCCCAAATATGAAGATTTACTTGGATAAGTCTTACCGGACTTAAAAAGGGGAAACATAAGTTTGAAGTGTGTAAGAGTAAAACGGTATTTTTCCAGGCTAAGGGTAGTATCATAATTAACATAAATATGTAATTAATTATTAAATTAATGAGTTTGAGGGGCATTTTGCGTATAAACGTCTCAAATTTCCCATCGAGCAAAATCTTTTTCCACCCGTTTCGAACCTAGGTGGAAGTAATGATTTAACTTAATTTTTTATATTGCTGAATTAATTTAATCAATTAATATTTAAATACTGATTTAAGAAAAAGGAAAATAAGTTTATTATTACTAATAAAATAAATAATGGGGCGGTTTGGGTCGGGTAGACCCGGAGGGACCCATTTCGAGATGGGGATGTCATGGGTTCGAACCTCGAAGGAACCAACATTTATTTGGATTAAATTAAGGTTTATGATCTGATTTTGTAAGGGCATTATTGTCATTTCACTGAAATAATTAAATGAGATTTTCAAAGTTTGAAAGACTCCTAGTTGACTACGTCTATACTACTTCACCTAATCCTAAGCCACTCACCTTTATCACGTTTATCTCTGTCTCCTTCAGATCTATATCTCTATCATTTCACACTTTCTTTCTTGCTGCCAAACGTGAGAAATAAATCAGATAACCAAATCTATTTATACTTGTAGAACTTGAACGGAAAAAATAAACGAGAAAGCAATCCGTAAATGTTAAACAAAATGTAATACTCTAGTCGGGAAAGGTGTGACTTTCGGAATCGGACATGAATTTTTAAGAAGTTTTGGGAAGCAAGTTCAAGTGTTGAACAACGTTATAATCAGGTATGGGTTTTCGTAATCTAGGTCTCTTTCCCTAGAGACCCTAAGGATAAAATAATCCAATTCCTAAACTAAAATAGTTTCCCAATACATGTTCCCTGTGACTAGCTCCTATCACCGGTCATATGTTTGTATGTTTGCTAGTAGATTAGGTATGAAGTGTAATTTTCATGATTATGTGCTCGAAATATTATGAACGATAATGTATGTCTGCCATAATTTCAGGAAAAACATAAGTGTATGGCATTACCTTATTTTTGGTTTTAAGCCTTTAAAATAATATGTCATTTTGGTTGAATTCTATGTGCAAATCCTTCTGTAAATCATGAGTTGTAAAAGTGGTGAAATGTTGCAGTATTTAATGTTAATTATTAGCTGGATCTAATCATAAAAGGGTTACACTTAAAGATGCGCCAATTGATCCACGAGATGCATTAAGAATTAATCTATGAATGATGATGAAAAGAAGCTGAAAAAAGTGAACAAATTTCAACCATTTCGTTGTTTTGGTTCGGCCAAACAAAGTGGTGAAAACTATAATGAAAAATGAATGTAAAATATGTGAGATCACTAAGGATTGAAATTAAGATATCGTTACATGAAAGCTACAAAAAAAAATAAACAAAAGATTGAGAAGAAAATGGATTGGAAGAGTGGAGTCTCGGCCAAGGATGAGGAAAACTAGCTATGTTTTTTCAAAAAAAAATTAAATATGAGGTCATTGGGGATTGAACCCATGACCTCACCAAATGAAAATTACATAAAAAATTTCATGAGAAAAATGAAAGGAAAAATAGATGTTGTGGGTGGGGATTGAACCCACAACCTCTTGAATGGATGAGAGAGTTAGGAGAAAAATAAAGGAGAAAATAAATGTGAAGAGTGGGGATTGAATCCACAACCTCTTGGATAGATGAGAAATTAAGAGATAAATTGAAAGAAAAATAATAAGCTTGTGGGGGATTGAACCCACAAGCTCCTTGCCTTAAAACGAAAGAGGAGAGGAGAACAAGAAAGAAATATTATACGCTTTATGGGAATCAAACTAGGGTCTCAAAAATATAAAAATGCAATTATCAAGCTCAAAATAAGATTAAGTGTTGTTCAACGGATTGGAAATCGGGTTCCTTTCCCAATTCTATATTAACACATAAGTCATACGCCAATTTTTTTTTTATGAATAATGCCTCTAAAGATCGAAATCAATACCTTGGCATATATACAAGATGCATAAGTCTTGTACCACATAATGTTGGGTAAACATGAATAACTTAGACAAACAATGAATGAAGCCTCATGGCTTGTATGTGTGGACTCATAAGTCTAGCATAAAATCAAAAGTAAATGAGCCTAACATGTATGTGATAAAATTATGTAACCCTAGAAGTGTTAAGTAAGAGTGTGAAACACTCTAAATGGCCAAGTGCGTTGGCATATGATTAAATGAACATTCACGTGAAGGGGTGAGTAATTATGAAAAGTAAATATGTTAAAGTTAACGAATGAGGTGACAATTTGATAAGAGGATAATGTGAAAGATGAGTGCAATCCCAAATGAGCCTAATAAAATGTTACCAAAATGTACTCTTCTACGATAGTGTAAAGCTAATGAAAAGACTAGTCTCTATGAACACTCTAATGAAAGTATTGAAGTTAATGCATACTCAATATTAACGATGAGATGAGAAATCATCTAATAAAATATGACGTCCTCATGCTAGAAGTCGGCTTTCTTGATGTATGAGTTGAATGTAATGGAACCTTATACTGAGCACTGTTTGGATACCTATGATTGGTGATAACTTCCTTCGGGAAGGGCGTAGGTTCACGTAACTCTCTTGAGATGAGATTGTCCGGCATGTTGGGTATGGGTCTCCATATATATCCTTGAAACGTCCAGGTATGACTTCCTAAGCGGCCCGATAAATGGACTATTAGAAAGACCCAAGGGTTGTTGAGACACTACCTTGGCAGTGTCAATCGACTGAACCAAATGACAGCCCGTTTGTTGTCAAACAAACCTTCAATGATGGTGTAATCTATGTAAAATTAGACTACATTTGACTCAACCAAAGAACAACCCAATAACCCAATCAACAAAGCCATAGATGGTCTGTCGATAGACCTACCGGGCGTCGATTGTGGTCGTTGGTATAGGCTTTTAGAAGATGCCTGGTGACTATTCAATTAAAGGGGTGAATGGAAAATTCACCCGACGTCCTAACCTGAACCTAATAGATTAAATTGTTTATTTTTAGGTGTATTTAAGTTATCTAAAATGTGATAAACCGTTTCCCAATCCCTTTTACACAAATTTGACTTTCCTTCATAAACTATTCTCTGTAGAATCTCCATTGAAGGTGAAGGTCAAGAATAGTTTGGAGCTTTTATTTCTATAGAATCTTAATAATGTTTTAGAGGTTTTATTATATAAATTAAGGTATGGTGATATTTCATATCTAGTTATCCTTCCAGTTAGAGAGTTGATCTTAAAGTTTTAAAAGAGATTTCATGATCAAACTTTCAATTTTTCAATCTAGCAGTGAGTTCTTTCTAAAAACATTATCAAAGACTTAATCATAATGTATTTATTATAATGTATTGGTTTTAACGTGGATTTCAATCCAATTGCATGATGAACCCATGTCCATTCACAAACTCAATTTAGCCCTTACATGGGCATTATGATTGTTGCATGTTATTGGTTGAATTGTGATTCTATTACGTTTAATAAGCTTATGTATACTGTTATTTACATGTATTGATGATGAATTTGTAATGAACGATCTATGTAGATCAATGTATAAAGATTTGAGCATGCCTATCTTAGATCTCCATGAGTTCACTATAACATTGATCTTATAATGTATTAAATTTGAATTCGATTATGATAGGATGCATGTAGCTACTGCATTAGGTTAATATCATTTTGGAATCGTGGGTATGAATCTTGTATAATCAATGTAACGAAGGCTTGTTATGAATTGATGTAGGTTCTTCTAGTCTAATGATTTATAATACTATGTATGTGTTGTGATCTTCATTTTTGGTTAGATGAAGCATGATTACTTTCGAGTAATGATCTCTTTAACTAATCCCTAGCATGTACATTATTGTGAAAATATTATTTATGATCAATATCTTAGGGAATTAGAGATTTTCTTATTTCCTCTACTCTCTATTGAATGAATAGATTTAAGCACGATTTCGTTATATTAAGTGTATATTTAGATACTTACCTAAATTGATATTGTTGATCAAATATGATTTATGATCCATGCAAGTGAAATTTGTTTATGGTCTATGTCTTTCTACCTTCTCGTTTGTTTGTGATATATTGTGCGAGTTTGTAGCATGGTCTTGTAGTAGCTTATACATGACTTTATATATGATCATTTGACTTTATCTACTACCTTATACTTTAATTGTTGATTAAATATCAGTAATGGTTAAAGATTACCAAATCCTAAAGGATTTGTTTGAATAGCTCTACTCTTCGATTTCTCGATTTCTCTATGGTATTGTTGATGAAGCCTTGTATGGAACTGTATGGTATGGTCCACTAATGGTGGCTATGTTTAGTTCTTTGTCATCATATATGTGGTGACTTTGGCCTTGACGGATAATTGATGAATACATGAGTGTGTGTTTATGATGATCACAATATGTGAAGCTTATGCCTACATTCCTATTGTAGTTGTGATATAGGTAGTATGGCTATTGCTTATGCACGTGTATGACGATGTTGTGGTTTGATTAGGTGCTTCCTTAGATAAGTATAAAGGGTTAATGCTCCCTTACCCAGTTTCCCTTATGTGAGTGAGTGAATAGCTAAGGTTAGGACCCTTCAATTTAATGTGAAGATTGTCTGGTCTTTTATGCAAAATTGTATTGTATGGCGTATGCTTGAAAGGGTAATGTGGACCTAAGAGGGTGGATGCCTCAATGTGTTTGTTTATATCCATTATGTGATTATGTTGACTAATATACACATACACTTACAAATTATGCATGCTTGCATTGTATTAAAGAGTCATAGTGTCTAATTAAAGGTAGTTCTCCTATTCACTAGATGTCTACTACTATGTATGTAAGATAAGTATATGTGAAGTATGTTAGGTATTCCTTAAGTAGGATGAATTGTTAGATGTACTAGTATGGGAAAGGGTATGGGACCCTGTCTATGCATTGCACATCTGTACCTCAATAGGATAGCTCATAGGTTTGGTTTCAATGTAAATGAAAATGAATGTATGAAGATGTTATGAATATGTCTTATATGCTATAATGTGAAGTATGTGGTATGATAAAGTATGAGCATACGTAGTGTCGATATGTGTTTATATGAAAGCATGGCTAATATAGTTACACTTGTACACTTATTGTCACGACCAGAGTCTAGACCGAAGATGAGACTGGCTACGTTGACCTCTCTAAGGTCGCAGACAAGCGTACTTACATCATTGTTACATTATCTAGGTTGATTTTAGCACAAAATTTGAACTTTTTATTTGCTTATTTCAAAGTAATCATATTCTACATAACATCATAGGCGTTAACCATCAACCATCCAATATTTAGATCATCAAATAAAAGGAATAGTTCAATACTGCTTTAAACATAAACTTGCTAAAAAGGCACCAATACGGTGTTTGAAATAATATGGGAAATAAACTCTAGTGGAACATACTCCACTAACTCAAACCTATATCTAAGCTGGAATATAATGTTCAAGCGTCCTCGAAATCATGAGTTCCTACCATGTTCGGATGAATACTCCACGGTTGTATAACTTCAGTGTTGACCTGTAAGCTCTAACGTCCATTTGTTCCTGCACCTAAAAATATAGGGTTAATGCGATTAGCACATACTTGTACTAAGTATGGGTATATACAAGCACACCAACGACATTCATGATTGAGAAGAAATCTTTCCTAAAGATATGGATTATGGAAAGTCAAGTCACTGGACTTGCCAAATTCAAATTAGGAAAGTCATGCCATGAGAGGAACATGCATCGTCATACTTATCATTTTGCAAAAAACACATAATATATTGCACATATGATATTACATATTTCATATCATTCGTTCATATGACATGATACCTTTGAAACATGGACTTTACATTGCCACTTCCAAAAGTGAGGGGTCAACATATGGGACAACCACTAGGGAGCCTTATTTAAAAAACACAGAGTCTATTTCATTTATTCATACGAACTTCATTTTCATTCTTTCATATACTAGTGCAGCCGCAAGTAATACCTATGATG
The DNA here is from genome assembly GCA_032847665.1 of Solanum chilense. Lineage (NCBI taxonomy): Eukaryota > Viridiplantae > Streptophyta > Magnoliopsida > Solanales > Solanaceae > Solanum > Solanum chilense. Next base: position 29,244,126 of record CM064965.1, on the reverse strand, counting down.
TTGTTTGAGACTCTCATCAGGTTCGCTGTGCAATGACCAAAAAAAACCTAGTCTTATTAAGTCTAATTCACCACTTGATTATCCTATCCTAAAACCTTTGGTGTCGTTTATTTAATTATGTGCATTCGTTGATGCTGACATCATTCTTTCTTTCGAAACTTTAACCTTAACAGACATAAATCATGTGAGCATCATGAAATTCAGTGTGTAATCCCCACACAGAAAAGAGGTGGAATCACCAGTCAAAGTGAACAAAAACATTCTAGCGTATATAGGGAATTAAAACTTTGTAGATCTCTATATTGGCAGTATAGGTCCAAAGAATTGCATGAGTATAAGTCCTTTTATTACAACTCATATAGGTGAGGTTAGAAAATTAGCATTTCATATCATAATAAGGCAAATTGGTTGTCATCACCATCCTTATACATATACAACTTAATCAACCTCTCTGACTCAGCTATGCTGATGATGATGTTAAATAAGGGTTAGACCCTATGACCTAAATTAAGCTATGATAGATAATTAAAGGCTTAAAGATATTTCAAAAAGGGTGTCCAGCTTAGACCGACTGAACTAGAGTGAGAAGTGTCCCTTCCCACATAGGGAAGGTAGGAGCACTAAAGTACTCTTGAGATCGGAGACTACAATGCATGTAGCATAAAGAGGTTCCAACTATATCTTCTAGTTCGTGAACTATATTTCCCCAACATAGTCAAGACATTTCAATTAAACATCATACCACCCTATCAATCCTTATACAAGGCATACTCCAATATAACATCATGACTTAATCACAATTAACCACAATTTGATGTAAAAGATAGAGATCATAAGACTTGCCAAGTCTTCTTCATAATTAATCACCAAGGTCTTAATTTAAACCCCCATTAAGCCCAATTCATGGGTATACATCATCATAACTCACTAATATACCTTTTAAAAATACTAGAATAAACACTATATCATAATTCAATACTAGATCATAGCTTAATATAAGATACTTAGGTCAATTCACATCCTAACCTAGATTATCTTCCCAAGACCTAGCAGGAAAGACTACAATTCTCTTTAATTCTTTAATGATTGATATAAGAACATCATATAATAGCAATTCACGCCATAACCAAGATAATTGTGCCAAATACAAAATATGTTATAACAAAATAAAACATAGGGTTAAGGGTCAAAGGTCATGTTCTACAACTAGACAAAAACATCAACATTTAACATGATTGGGTTAATATACAAGTTAATAAATTCATATTATTCAGTAGAAAACATGAATAAATCAATTCGTAACATAATTTTCAAGATTAAGAAGAACCCACATGAAAACCCAATTTTCGAAAACACTTTGAAGGAACCCTTTGAGGAAAGAGGTCTCAAAGGTGATTATATCCATTACCTTGTTAATTTACAAAAAAAAATGTGGTAAATTCGTCCCTTTGTAGCCCCCAAATCCCTCCCCTAGCTAGTCTTCAATGGTTTCTTCCAATAAAGAGAGATATAAGAGAAAAGAAAGAGGATTTGTTTTGTGAGTTATGTTTAGTCTAATAAGGGTTGGGGTCTTTATATTAGGGCTAACTAACTTAATTATACTCCCTTAAACCCCTAATTAACCACCTGAAACATTAAATAATTAAATGAAATTATGTTAAAATGTGCAGGAAAATTTGATGCTCACAGAATAGTCCTCGATAAACAGTTCGTTTCTGAGTCTACGGTCAAAGTGCCCTTCTGTGCTGTACATCCTTCGTTCTTATTAGAGACTATGCAATTGGGATTCTTCAAAAAAATTATGAGTTTTGGCTGACGGTTTGCAAAGACGCCCCATCGATCCACACTGCCCTAGTAGTGTTGATACCAATGTGCAAGGGTCCTCGTCAAGGGCCCTTGCTTGGTCCTTGGGGAGTCGCACATGGATGTTTCGACCATAATTAACTTAAACACATGATAGACACCCTTCCACAAATTTTCATCATTTTCAGTCTTCTAATAGCTCATAAAATAGTCTTAGTCATGCTAGTACCTTCTAAAATTAGTTTTCGAATGTCATGGATGTCCTTAGACGTTTTTGTTTCTATACTTTCTAAATGACTTATAAAAATTATAATAGGCCCTAAAATAGTGTCTCGACCTTATCACACTTATAATAGGCTTTAAGATACGTTTTGCTCTTTCGAAATGTTACATTATCCCCCCTTAGGAACATTCATCATCGAATGATAGTAAAATATTTAGAAGGAAAGAACAGATTCAAGACTATCAGCCCAACCAACAACAATATATAACAACATCAATCATGTCACTTACACAAGGCAATTCAAAACATCAATTACCACACATAAATATCAACAATACATTATGAGGATTATCCTTCTCATAAAAACAACATGATCTCAACATGGTTTACATGAGTCAATTAAGTTAAAGTTCTACTTACCAACATGCTACATACCATTTCATGAAGACTCACCATATCAAAATGTACAAGATAACTCAAATATGCAAAAGACACATATTTCAAGTTCAAAAGCATAAGTTCACCGTAATCACTCTAATCTGTAATCACTCTAATCTATTCAAAAAAAATGCACATTTTGCAAGACAAAAAATCAAAGAAACATAAATTTTTGTAATGAATTTTCATTATTAGTAAGAACTACTAACCTTAGTTATCAATAGATGAGGGTAACAGGATATTATATCACCCTCAGCCTCCCATGTTGGACCCTCACCTAGGTGATTCTTCCATAACACGTCTACGGAAGTCACCTATTTATTCCTCTTGACTTGCCTATCAAGATTTTGAACTAGAACATCGTAGAAACATGGAAAATAAGATGAACAGAACCTAAATCACTAGGAAGTTTCAATTCATAGGAAGCTTTACCAACTCTTTGCAAGATTTCATATAGACCCACATAACCAGGAGTAAACTTTTCTTCCTTGCCAAATCTAACCACCACCTTCATAGGTGAATTTTTTAAATACACCTTATCACCTTCTTCAAACTCCAAATTCCTTCGCCTATGATCGGCATAAGACTTTTGCTTAATATAGGCCTTTTGCAATGGATTCCTTTTGATATGAACTTTCTCTGAAGTCTTTTAAATCAAATCGAGACCAAGAAGCGAAGGCTCTTCCACTTCAATCAATCCTATTGGATATCTACGCCTCCTACAATACAAGGATTCATAGGGAGCCATGGAGAATTAAGAATGAAAACTATTATTGTAAGCAAACTCCAACAAAGAAAATTGCTTATCCCACTTTCACTTGAAATAAACATAAAATCCTAAGTATACCCTCAAGGGTTTGAATAGTACGTTCATCTTGACTATACTTTTTGGGATGAAAAGAGGTACTCAACTTCACCTTAGTACACATTCCTTCTTTGAATGACCTCCAAAACCTATATGTAAATTGTGCACTCCAATCTGATATGATAGATAACGGAATACTAAGGCGACACACAATATTATATACGAAGATCCTACCATAATCTTCTAACGTATGAGTAGATTTGACGGGAATAAAACGAGCAGACTTGATCAACCTATCCACAACCACCCATATAGAGTCATAATGTTTTTGAGCCTGGGCAAACCCACTACAAAATCCATAGTAATGTCTTACCACTTCCAAGTAGGAACTTTGATTTCTTGTAGTGAGCCACCTAGTTTTTAATGTTTAGCTTTCACTTGTTGCGAATTTGGACATTTAGCAATAAATTCCACTATGTCCCTCTTGATACCTTCCCACCAATACACCCCTCTAAGTTCAAGATACATTTTTATCGGATCCGGATGAATGGAGTAGCGGCCCATGGGATTCCTCAATGATCCGGTTCCTCAACTCATCGACCTTAGGAACAAACAATCTTCCTTGGCACCTTAAAATGTCTTCCCCCGATGGATAATGCCTCATTAAGCTTGCCAAGGACCGATTCCTTGAACTCTATTAATAATTTATCAAGGTGCTGTTTGGAATTCACATCAACTACCAATGATGACTCGGAGTTGTTATGAACCACGAAACCACAATTCGGAGAATCTTCCAATCTCACACCCACCCTAACCAATATATGAATATATTTCACTAAGTCATTCTTGGATTCTTCTATGTCGGACACATTACCAAAAGTTGTAGGACATAGAGCATACCAAACCACATTGGCCTTGCTGGGGTGATAGAGGACAATCACGCCGTAATCTTTTAGAAATTCTAGACACCTTCATTGTCGAAGATTCGATTTCTTTTGGGTAAAGACATATTCGAGATTCTTATGGTCTTTATACACATCTACATGGAGACCATACAAGTAATGCCTCCATATTTTCAAGGCAAGTACCACGGACGCTAACTCAAGGTCATATGTTTGATAGTTTCTCTCATCCACCTGAAGTTGCCTAGAAGCATAGGCTATCACCTTCCGATGTTGCACAAGCACACACCCTAAACCCACTTGGGATGTATCACAATACACAACAAAACCCTTTGTACCCTCCAATAAAGTCAAAACTTAAATAAAAATAAGCCTATCCTTCAACATTTGAAAGATTCTCTCACATGCCTCCGACCACTCAAATTTCTTACACTTTTGGGTAAAAGTAGTCAAGTGCAATGGATGCCAAACATTAAAAAAAAACTCTGATAATAACCCACTCAAACCAAGAAATCCTAATATTTGTTGGAGTGAATTGTCTAGGCCAATTTTTTGCTTCTATTTTCCTTGGATCAACCTTAACTCCTTCAGTAGAGATTATATGATCAAGAAATGTCACCGGCCTCAACCACAACTCACCTTTGTTATACTTGACAAACAATTGTTGTTCTTTAAGTATTTTCTACACCACCCTCAAATGGTTAATGTGATCACCCTTATTTTTAGAATGTACCAAGATGTCGTCAATGAAGACAGTAACAAATGAATCTATGTAACTTTGAAACACCCTATTCTTTAGGTCCATAAACGCCGCTGGAGAATTAGTTACATCAAAGGACATAGATAGAAATTATAATGACCATATGTAGTCTTAAATGTTGTCTTTTGTATATCCTCACCTCTCACCCTAAGTTGGTGATATCTCGACCTCAAGGCAATCTTAGAAAAGTAGCTTGCCCCTTGGAGTTGATCAAACCAGTCGTCAATACGAGGGAGAGTACACTTGTTCTTATGTGACTTTATTTAGTTGGCGATTATCAATACACATTATTAGGTAGCCAACCTTGTTCTTCACAAACAAAAACAGAGCACCCCATGGAGTAATACTAGGTGTAATGAAGCATTTGTCTAGTAAATCTTTGATTTGAGACTTTAACTCTTACAGTTCGACTGAAGCCATCAGACAAGGATGAATCAATATGGGATTTATATCTGGTAGCAAATCGATTCCAAAATCAATTTTCCATTAGGGTGGAATGCTGGGAAGAACATTAAGAAAGACCTTAGAAATTTAACTCACTATGGGGATCGACTCAACAGGAGGAATTTCGGAGTCTCGAACATGGACTCTTATAATATTGTATAGACAACCTTTTAAGATCGTTTTGCATGCTTTTAGACAAGAGATGATAAGAACTCTAGGAATAGAATTTCACCCCTTCCACTCTAAAACGGGTTCATTTGGAAAGTTATACTTCACCACCCTTGTCCTACAATCAATAGAAGCAAAGAAAGCATGAATCCAATCCATACCCAAGATGACATCAGAATCAAGAATATCAAGTTGTACTAGTTCAACATAAGAAACTCTATTGGGCAACATTATTGGACAATTTATGTAGACCATTTTCGCATCAACTGACTCACCCACCATAGTAGACACTATAAATCGTTTATGCAAAATATTGGGTACAATATCAAATTTTTTGGCTTCTAGAGAAGTAACAAATGATAAAGTTTATTCAGGATCAAGTAACACATATACATCAAAAAGAAGACTTTCAACATACCGGTCAACATGTCGGGAGAAGTCTCTTTCTTACCCCTAGAGTAGAGAGCATGGAAGTGATTCTTCTTTGGAGCCTCATTTTACCAACTTGCTTGAGCTTGAACACTAACCTTGTCTTGACCCCTCACATAGAGCAATCCCTAACCTGATTCCCACTTTTACTACAACCAAAAAAACTGTACGTCCCCTTAAGACAATAACCATAATGCTTTTTGCCACACTTTCCACAAGCTGGCATCTCCGTTTGAAAACTAGTGCCTTTTCCCTTCTTAGGCTTAGGGATAGACGACCTATCACCACTAGTCTTAGGGAACTTTGAAGGAACTTGATTAGAAACCCTCTTCTTAAATCTAGACTTGTCTTGTATCTAAAGCCTATTCTTTGAAGAACATCCATCAAAAGATCTTGCCCTCTTAGTATCTCTACTATTCCTCTAAGACCTTGCATCTTCTACATGCTTGTCGTGGACCAAAAGACAAGAAATGTTCATGTTTTCATGTAACATAGCCGAATGACACTCCTATTGCAAGTCATCCAACACCCCCGTCACAAAGCAACTCAATTCATCTATACGATCGCAAACCAAAGAACGAGCATATTTCAACAAATTACTCAAAATGAAGGAGTATTAATGAACACTCATACCTCCTTGGTGAAGGTTTATGAACTCCACCACTTTATCTTCCATCATATCCCTAGGAAAGAACTGATCAATAAAGCCTTCTTGAATATCTCCCATGTAAACAGACCACCCCTTAATGGCCTATTATCCCTACATTGGACATACAATGCTTGAGACACATCCTTAAGTTTATAAGTGGCTAACTTATCCTTCTCACTAGTAGACAACCCCACCGCCAAAAGTATCGTGTAGAACTCATGAATGAGTTCTTGGGGGTCTTCTTCAACCTTAGACCCGTACAAAGTAGGAAGATTCATCCAAGTGAAATCCCTTAGACGGGAGGCCATAGTAGAAACTTGTTGATGAGGACGGGGTATAACCTTCCGATTAGCTTGGGTCATCATAGCTTGTGCTTGAGAGGTGGTGGCTTATGCTTGGGTAGTAATGGTTTGGTACATTTGTAAGAGAACGACCCTTATCTCACCCTCTGTGAAAGGTGGAGGATTGACCGGGACTTGGTAATCATTCATTTATTCCTCAAGAGGAGGAACTTGATCACCACGTTGAGGAGCTCTTGCATTGACAATCTCTTCTTCAAGTCTTCATGCCGCATTCCTTTGAGTTTTCATTTTTCTATAATCACAATAATAGGATAATATTTCAAAAGCACTACATAAGTATACTCTAAGTGCAGGATATCACATTTAAAAGAAAGTGAGAATTTCCTAGACATCATGTAGGTTCCAATCCTTAAATGTGGCATGCTTCATAATTATGAATACGAACTTAAATATATGTGGGTGAAAGAGAGGCAGTGACTCTAAGATAATTCAACCTCATCCTCTGATGCCAAGTTTGTTAAATCTGGGCTTACCCCCTATATGTAACTAGCATCGTCATCCTTTTTGAGGACTAACACTAGCCTCTTAGTTTACATCATTATATTCATAGGTCAAATTTAGCAGAAAATTTAGAACTTTACTTTACTTCTACTTTGAGGTTTACATAGACCTCTACATACACATAATATATATATATCGAGTATACATAGACCCTTCGTATCGAATTATTACTTAGTCTTCTACTTTTAGTGCACATAAATATATAGAAAATAACAGTCATAATAGTCGTCGGCTCTCATAACCATCTACTAAGAGTATATCAACTTTAGGCCTAGCCCATACATCAATCCAATAAAACCACATATAGGCCATACAAATGTATAGTATAGAGACTTAAACTCATAATAACTACATAAGTTAGATAGTGGCATCACCCTCTTATAATAAGGACCTACCCTACATGGATGATTAAACGATCCAAACCTTCTTGAAGTCACCTTCCAAACATATCAACAACTGGAACATAAAATATTGGGGAAAAAGTAAGAAATGGGTTAGTACGCCACTTGTACTAAGTATGAGACCATATGCACACATACTTTGAAATCATTCTAGTAAAAAGGACTTTTCATAAAATATGCACTTCTCCTTTAAAACCATTATACACATTCAACAAGACCATACCTATTAATATTTCATATTCATTAAGTCATAGGCATGTAAATTACAAGAACTACAACATCAATTCTAGTTAAGTCATCCATACATATCATATAAGTAGATAAACACTCAATGTAACTCTACCATCATGTAATATTTAACAATAAGCATGGATAAGAGTACACTTCACCATAACCAAAGCAAGATATAAGCCATTAACCCATATCAATCCAACAAGTGCAATGACCAAGCAAAGCCTCAAAACCTTACTCAATCAAGTAACCCAACAACAATCATGACTAACATCCTACTTCACATAACATAGAATTTAGGTGTACATGCCATTTTTCCTAAATCATATAAACCAACACATTTACATAAGTGAACTAAATAACTTATAGTATCAACACTGTGCATGTTCATCATATACAAGTCATATAGAATTATAAACATAATCATACACAAGAACATCCTTCTAAGACTCCCCTAAAGGCTAAGTAGTGCAATGCTTAGGTTGAGTCTCATACACTTTCCTTGAGTAAGCTAGACCCCTTAGATCATCCTAGTTAGAGTTCAGTGCTTTAAATCATTTTACAATTTGGGAATATCTTGCCCTAAATGACATAGACCATATGAGATAGTGTAAAATCCAATGTCATAAAATCCTACACCAAAAGAAGGCGTACTAATTGCCAAGGTATTACAAAAACATAAAACATAGCAACTACGTGGATCCACTACCTTGTATTCCTACAGGGTCAACATACTTGAAGAACTAGGAGATGTGTGAAGCTAGAGTCCCTTTTTGAAATGTCTCTAAGCCTTTAAATATCATTCATTTATTTTATGTCCTTTCATTACAATTCATATAGGTAAGGTCTACACATTAATTTTTCTTATCATAATATGGTACATTTGTAGTCATCACAATCCTTTTATATATACATCATAATAAACATTACCACATTGTCAAGATATTTCAATTCAACATCATACAACCCTATCAATCCTAATACAAGGAATACTAGAATATCACATCATGACTTAATAACAATTAACCACATTTTGAAGTAAAGGATAGAGATCACAAGACTCAGTAAGTCTTCTTCATAATTCATCACCAATGTCTTACCACAAACCCTCTTTCAACCCTTTTCTTGGGTATATATCATCATAATTCATTAATCAACATGATAAAAAGAGTAGAATTAACAATATATCACCATTCAATAACAGATCATATCTTAAGAAAAGATATTTAGGTCAATTCACTTCCTAACCTAGATCATCTTCTCAAGAACTAGCATAAAAGACTAAATTTTCTTTAATTTGTTAATTATTGATATAACAACATCATCTAAATAGAAATTCAATCTATAACCAAGGTCATTGAGCCAAATAAAACCTAGTTTATATCAAAATCAAACATAGAGTTAAGGGTCAGAGGTCATCTTCTACAACTATACCAATTCGTAAAAAAATATCATAACTAGGTTAAGATACATGTTAATCAATTCATATTATCTATTAGAAATAATAATCAAATAAATTCATAACATAATTTTTAAGATTGAGAAGAACCCATATGAAAACCCAATTTTTTAAAAAGCTTTAAAGGAACCCCTTGATGAAAGAGGCATCGAAGGTGAATTAGATCCCATATTTTAGTAATTGATGAATAATTGATGGTTAATTCGTCCCTACATCCACCAAATCCCTCCCCTAGCAAGTCATCAATGGTGTCTTCCAATAGAGAGAAAGATGATAGAAGGAATAGGATTTATTTTTTGAGTTATGTTTAGTCTAATGAGGGTTGGCGTATTTATATGGGAGGTTAAATAACTTAATTGAACTCCCATAAAACCCTAATTAACAAGGAAACTTCGACCCTCACAGACGAGACCCCGATCGAAGGTCGGTTTGTGACTCAACGGTCATTGTGCCCTTCTATGCTGCACATCCATCATTCTTATCAAAGACTGTGCAATTTTATGTGTTGGTCGACGGTTGGCAACGACACCGAGGCAATGTTAACACCAACGTGCAAGGGTCCTCCTCAAGGGCCCTGGGTTTGTCCTTGGGGAGTAGTACCCGGACGTTTCGACAATAAATTTACTTAAAAAAAAACATGTTAGAAACCCTTTCATCTATTTTAATCATTTTCTGACTCCTAAAAGCTCGTAAAATTATCTTAGGCACGCTAGTACCTTCTAGAACTAGTTTCTAGACGTTTTGGTTTCTAGATTTCCTAAATGACATATAAACATTATAGTAGGCCCTAAATCAGTGTCTAGACCTTATGGACCTTATGCTAAGCTTTAAGACACGTCTTGGATTTTCTAAATGTTACATATATGGTGACTATTTATGAAATAATATTTAGCATGTTTTGTAAGTTGAACTTTGGCATAATTTATTCGTAAATGCTATGTTGAGTTCTTGTTGTTGTGAGAAGGACTTACCTCATAATGTAATGGTGTGCCCTATGTGTGGTAATTAATGGTTTTGAATTGCCTTGTTTCAGAAATATTATTGATTTTCTAATTCATGTTGTTATGTATTATTGTTGGTTGGGTTTCTAGTCTTCAGTCTATTCCTTCCTTCAAAAGATTTTTAGTGTCATTGGGGGACGAATGTTCCTAAGGGGGGGATAATGTAACACTTCGAATATCAAATACGTGTTCTAAAGCCTAAAGTAAGTTTTATGAGGTGTAGACACTTTTTGAAGGTCTATTATGATGAATATAAGTCATTTAGGAAGTCTAGAAACCAAAACATCCAATAACGTCCATGATATCTTGAAATTAGTTCAACGAGGTGCTAGCCTGTCTTTGCCAATTTAACTAGCTCTTTGAAGACGGAAAATGATGAATTTTTTTGAAAGGGTGTCTAACTTTTGTTTGAGTTTATTCGTAGTTGAAACTTTTGGGTACGACTCCCCAAGGACAAAGCAAGGGTCGTTGAGGAGGACTTTTGCAAAAGTTGTAAATAGACACTGTCACCAACTGATGCCACAAAAAGGCCGTTGGTTATTGATGGGGCATCGATGCCACTCTTATATAGAAACTTAACCAAAATATATGAAGTGAAATTTTTCATAGCCTCTTAACTTAGCGATGCATGTGCAGCATGGATGGAGCAGTAGCCGTCGATTGACCAACGATTCGTCGATCATGGTCTCGTCTAGTGATGACTGTGTTTTGCTGCACGTTTTGACTTATTTCATTTAATTGAATGAATCAGTTAGCAAAATAATTAATGGTTATGTAAGCTCTAATTAATTAAATTAACCCCCTATATAATGTTCTAAACTAATTAAACTAATCCAAACTCTCAACACACAAACTCAAACTCTCTTCCTTCTCTCTTCTTTCTCTCTCTAGTGAAGAACTCCATCCAAGACCAATCCAGGGGAGGGTTTAAGGGATTAAAAGAGTTATGTTTCACCATCAATATTCATCTATTTGTATGGTATGTGATCTCTTTCACTTTTTGAGACGTTTTTCCTCAAAGGGCTCCATCATATAGATTTCCAAAGTTTGGTTTCCAAGTGGGTTTTAACACTCTTTTAGCCTTGTTATAATGTTGGTAAAAATTATGATTATGATATACCCTAATTGGGTTTAATTAAGGGTTGATGGTAAGACCTTGATTATGAATTATGAAGGACACTTGGTAAGTCTTGTGATCCCTATCATTGACATCAAATTGTTGTTAATTGTGATTAAGTCATTATATTGTATTTGAGTATGCCCTGTATAGGATTGATAGGGTGGTATTGTGTTGAATTGAAATATATTTTCTATTGTATGTGAGTTGTTGGCTAAGATTTAAATGTTATAAGGATGGTGAATGATTGACCATTGTGCCTTATAATGATATGAAGACGTCAATGTGCTAACCTCATCTATATGAATTGTAACGAAAGGACAATAATCATGCAATTCTTATTGATATATTATTATTACGTTTATACAAGGGTTAGACCCTATGACATACAATAAGCTAATGATTAATAAAGACATTTAAGACATTTCAAAAAGGGACTCTAGCTTAGCACCAAGTAAACTAGAGTGAGGAGTGTTCCTTTCCACATAGCGAAGGTAGGATCACTAATGAACTCTTGATATTGGATAATATAATGCATGTAGAATAAAGAGGTTCCAAACTATATATCCTAGTACTTTAACTATGTTACCCCCATTAGAATACTAGCTAGTGGATCCAGGTAATTTCTATGTTCATGTTTTTGTATTACCTAGGCAAGTAGTTCTCCTTCTTTCCATGTAGGGTTCCATGACATCGGATTCCACATTGGATCATGTGGTCTATCTCCATTAGGTCAAGATGTTCCAAAAAGGTAAAATTAATTAAAGGCATGAAATTTAACTAGGATAACCTAAGCGGTTTAGCTTAGTCTAGGTAGTGGTATGGGAGTCTACCTAAACATTGAAATAGTTAGCTTTGAAGGGATTCTTTGGAGGATGTTCTTATGTATTAATATGCTTATAATGGTACATGATATGTATATGGTGAACTTGCACATTATTGATACTATATGTTGATTGGTGTCACTTATGAATATGTGTTGGTCTATATTGTTAAAGTATGATGCTATGTACTTTTAAATGTCATGTTATGTGATGTGGGATGTTTGCCATGATTATTGTTGAGTCATTTGATGGAGTAAGGTTATGGGGTTTTTCTTGGTGATTTCATTGTCACACCAGGATTAAGTAATCCAAATGAAACTGGCGTCGTTAACCTCTAACAGGTCGCAGAAAAGCCTCTTCATAACTTTCATCAAAATCATATAAATAAATTTGCACAAAATTTAGAACTTTTATAACACAGTGAAGTATGCATAGACTTCATGTGATCATTACGTAGAATAATATCCTAATGAGCTCAAAGACTAAACAACCATCTACAATTTATGAAACAATTCTAATGGAAAGATCAATATATAACGTAATAGTTTGCAAAAACGTCCTTAATAAAAAGCTTCGAGTAAAACATCTAGACAAAAATTCTTGTCACGACCCAAAACGAGCCGCGAGTGGCACCCACACTTATCCTACTATGTTAGCGAACCAGCCAATCTAAACCCCAACATTTAAACCATAATGAACAAAAAAAATGCGGAAGACTTAAAACTCATTACGAAATCAATTAAATAACTCTAAAATTTATTAACTATTATTATTCCCAAAATCTGGAAGTCATCACCACAAGAACATCTATCCTCATACTACTAAATCTAAGAATGTCTAAGAAGATAAAATAAATAAAAAGCTAGTCCATGCCGGAAGTTCAAGGCATCAAGACATGAAGAGGAAGATCCAATCCAAGCTAGAAGCAATAGCTTACCCTGAAATCTGGCTTAATGAAGACAGGCTCGAGTTGCGGTTGAGTTGAAGACGACGGTACGTTTGCTGCACTCCACCATTAACAAAGAAAAACAAATACAAGTAGGGGTCAGTACAAGGCACAAGTACTGAGTAGGTATCATCGGCCAACTCAAAATAGAAAATAGTATATATCAGATAATAACATAAAGTCAACCATATTACTCAACAAGGGAAAACAACAAGTTCACAAATCATGTGTAACAACATCAAACACACCTATGAGAACTCAAGTCTCCACACCATCCTCATTTGGCAAATAGGTTCTTTTCATTCGAATTTATTAACATAATTTAAATATTCATTATTTTTATTCATCTTGTGTCGGTACGTGACACTCCGCTCCCCTACTACTATGTGTCGGAACGTGACACTCCGATCCCCTAATTCTACGTGTCGGTTCGTGACACCCGATCCCTAATTCTACGTGTCGGTTCGTGACACCTGATCCCCTAATTCTACGTGTAGGTTCGTGACACCCGATCCCCTCATTCTACGTGTCGGTTCGTGACACCCGATCCCCTAATTCTACGTGTCGATTCGTGACACCCGATCCATATACTATCCTGGTGTCGGAACGTGACACTCCGATCCATATACTATCCTGGTACCGGAATGTGGCACCCAATCCTCTATTACTATCCTGGTGTCGGAACGTGACACCCGATCCTCTAATCTCATTACTTTAGTTCATCAAGCCTTCTTTTATACCAAGGCATCATCAATCTCATTACTTTAGTTCATCCAGTCTTCTTTTATACCAAGGCATCATCAATCTCATTACTTTAGTTCATCTAGCCTTCTTTAATACCAAGGCATCATCATTAACAAAGTAAATTTAGGATTAGAGATTCAATAGCCTCATCATGCTTATTCATCACAATTATATAATCACATCATGTAAGCACACAATTAAGCATATAAAAGGTTTTATAATACTACCCAACACATATCATTCACTATTAAGAGTTACTACGAATAGCATAAACCATAACCTACCTCCACCTAAGAATTCGTGATCAAGAAATCTACTTTTCCAAAGCTTTGCTTTCCTCTTCGTTTCTCCTCTCTCTCGATCGTTCTTCTCCCTCTCTCTATTCTTTCTTTTTTTCTTATCCCAACCCTCTTTCTTTTACCCTAAATTAGCATGTAATTAAGTGTAAAAAATGATAGAATTACCCACTAATTAATTCAAGGTTATCTCATTTAACCCCCAAGTAGTTAAATTATTAACATTAACCCACCAAATTTATAATTATAGCAGGAATAGTCCAAAACGCCCCTTAAAACATTTAACAGAAATCCGACCCAGCCTGGGATTACGCAGCCTGTGACGGCCCGTCGTTCCTGCGACGGTCCGTCCTTCTTCTTCCGTCACATAGTTCGGAGACTAAATTTTTACTAAGGGTCTGTGACGGCCCGTCACGCCTGTGACGGTCCGTCCTGCCATTTCGACGCGAAGTTCAGAGAGTCGATTTCAGTACCCAAATTTCAGAATTCTAAGTGTTTTAGAACGAGACCCCCTCAATGGTCCGTCGTGCCCATGACGATCCATCGTGGGATCCGTCGTCTCAGCCAAATTTTCCAGAAATAAAATCTGCTGCTCAAAACGACTAAACAGGTTGTTACAATAGATACCAATTTACCCATCGTTCGTCCTCGAACGATCACAAGAAAAGAAACAAGGGCTAAAAGGAGTACCTGAATCTGTAAACAGATGTGGGTATCTTTCTTGCATATCAGCCTCCTTCTCCCAAGTGGACTCTTCAACCGGCCGATTCTTCCATTGAACCTTGATGGATGCAATATCCCTCGACCTCAACTTGCGGACTTCTCTATCTAAAATAGTAACAGGTTCCTCCTAATAAGACAAATTCTCATCAAGCAGAACCGAATCCCAACGAATGATGTAGTTTCCATCCCCATGGTATCTTTTCAACATAGACACGTGAAATACCGGATGCACTCCTGACAGCCCTGGAGGCAAGGCTAATTCATAAGCCACCTCCCCTACTCGCTTAAATACTTCAAAGGGACCAATATACCTTGGGCTAAGCTTACCTCGCTTACCAAACCGTATCACCCCTTTCATGGGCGAAACCTTAAACAAGACTTGTTCATCCTCCATGAACTCCAAGTCTCTAACCTTTCGATCTGCATATTCTTTTTTCCTACTTTGAGCCGCTAGAAGCTTTTCACTTTATCTAACGATTCCCTCAAAAAGTCAGTACCCCAAGGTCTAACCTCAAATGCATCAAACCAACCAATGGGAGGCCTACATATCCTCCCATACAGTGCCTCAAATGGGGCCATACGAATGCTTGAGTGATAGCTATTATTGTATGAGAATTTTGCTAAGGGTAAGAAGTTATCCCAATGACCACCAATTTCTATCACACATGCACGAAGCATATCCTCCAACACCTGAATTGTTCGCTCAGACTGACCATCGGTCTGAGGGTGAAATGCAGTACTAAGATCCAACCTAGTACCTAATTTAGCGTTCAATGTTTTTCCAAAACTTAGAAGTAAACTGCGTACCTCTATCTGATATAATGGAGAGTGGAACCCCATGCAATCGAACAACTTCCGAGATGTAATGTTTGGCTAACTTCTCTGCATTGTAAGTCACCTTGACCGGAATGAAATGAGCAGACTTAGTTAACCTATCAACAATCACCCAAATAGAGTCATACTTACCCATTGTCTTTGGAAGACCAACCACGAAGTCCATTGCAATTCTCTCCCACTTCCATTCCGGAATGGGCATTCTCTGAAGTGTTCCTCCAGGCCTCTGGTGTTCATACTTTACTTGGTGACAATTTGGACATTTGGCGACAAACTCCACAATGTCACGCTTCATTCTACTCCACCAAAAATGTTGCTTTAGGTCACGATACATCTTGGTTGCACCAGGATGTATAGAATACCTTGAACTATGAGCCTCTGTAAGAATAGTGTGGATCAAATCATCGACGCGGGGTACACATACCCTTCCCTTAATTCTCAAAACACCTTCCTCATCGATTTTTGCTTCTTTAGCCTCTCCTCGCAACACTTTATCTCGGATCCGAATCAGTTTCTTATCAGTAAACTGCTTTCCCTTAATCTTGTCAAGGAAGGAAGATGTTGCCTCCACACAAGCCAAAAATCCTCCCTTCTCATTTACTTCCAACCTCATAAGGTCATTAGCCAGAATCTGAACTTCTCTAGCTAATGGGCGTCTAGAAACTTGCAAGTGAGCTAGACTTCCCATGCTTCCTGCCTTTCTACTTAAAGCATCTGCCACAAGATTAGCTTTTCCCAGATGATACAGAATAGTGATATCGTAGTCCTTCAGTAGTTCCATCCATCTCCTCTGTCTCAAATTCAAATCTTTCTGAGTAAAGACATACTGTAGGCTACGATGATCCGTATAGACTTCCCACTTAACCCCATATAAATAGTGCCTCCATTGCTTTAATGCAAATACTACCGCGGCCAACTCCAAATCATGGGTCGGGTAATTGCGTTCGTGCACCTTTAATTGCCTTGAAGCATAAGCAATTACATTCTTCTCTTGCATTAGCACTGCACCCAAACCCGAATAGGATGCATCACAATAGACAATGAAATTCTTACCTTCCACTGATAGTGTAAGGATTGGTGCAGTAGTCAACAAGGTCTTGAGCTTCTGAAAGCTTTCCTCACATTCATCCGACCATACAAATGGAACATTCTGCTTAGTCAAGCTTGTCAATTGGGAAGCAATAGAGAAAAACCCTTTGCTAATCGGCGGTAGTAGCTAGCTAAACCAACGAAGCTCCTCACCTCTGTAACATTAGTGGGTCTTGCCCAACTTTTCACTGCTTCGATCTTGGAAGGATCCACCATCACTCCATCCTTAGAAACCACATGCCCCAAGAAGGACACTGCATCTAGCCAAAACTCACACTTGGAGAATTTGGCATAAAGCTTTTTCTCCCTCAACATTTCCAATACAATTCTCAAGTGCTCCTCATGTTCCTTCTTGCTCTTTGAGTATACCAATATATCATCAATGAATACAATGACAAAGACATCCAGATATGGCTTAAAAATCCCATTCATCAAGCTCATGAAAGCAGCAGGGGCATTCGTAAGCCAAAAAGACATTACTAAGAACTCATAATGTCCATACCTGGTCCGAAAGGCAGTCTTGGGCACATCCGTTGCCCGTATCTTCAATTGATGGTAACCGGATCTCATATGCACATCCGAAAGCTTCCATCCTTCTTCTTCACAAACAAAACAGGAGCACCCCAAGGGGATGCACTTGGTCTAATGAAACCTTTACCTAACAACTCTTGAAGTTGGGCCTTTAATTCCCTTAATTCCGCGGGAGCCATTCTATAAGGGGGTATAGAAATGGGGCGAGTACCCGGTTCCAGATCGATGCAGAAGTCAATATCTCTATCCGGTGGCATACCAGGAAGGTCTACAGGGAACACATCAAGAAACTCACGCACTATCGAAACTGACTCAATTTAAGGTACTTGGGTAGTATCATCCCTGAGGTGTGCCAAGAACTCTAAATACCCTTTACTAACCATTCTCTTAGCACGAAGAAAGGAGATGATACGAGCTGGAGTGGAAGTGTAGTCACCCTCCCACACTAACGGATCTGTCCCTGGCTTGGCAACCGTTACAGTTTTAGCATTAGAGTCTAAGATTGCAAAAAGTTGGAGAAAGCCAAGTCATAGGTGGTGCCTGTGCTGGTTGACACTCAACATACGACCGCCACCACATTTTGGCATTTCCTTGAAACTGATAGGTCACAAACTCAACACCAAATCGTTCTACTATGCGCATCTTATGTAGCAACTCATGACAATCAACCAGAAAATCATAGGCATCCTCTGATTCAGCACCCTTGAAGACTGGAGGTTTCAACTTCAAGAATTTAGTGAAAAGTTCATGTTGATCACTAGTCATTATAGGCCCTCTAGTCAACCGAGGAAACGTGCCTATTTCCAATGAGGCATCCATGCGGGGAGCCACAGCATCTGCATGTTGTACTCCCGAAACCTGAGGTGCTGGTGCATAGAACACTGGAGGTGTCTGGCCCTGATCAGATAACCCGCTAAGATAACCAAGAACCTGGTTAATCATCTCTGGGGTAGGTTGGGGTGGTAATTCCTTATTCTGCACTTGCTCATTTTCCCCTTCCTCACCCTCTCTTTCTACCTCATCAGTAGGTGGAGGAGTCACCGCCCTAGTACTAGCTTGGCCAGGTGCTTGTCCTCTTCCCCTAGAGGACGTCCTCCCGCGACCTCTACCACGGCCTCTCGCCACTACTCCTCTTCGAGCTACAGCCCCAGTGACTGTCTCAGACGCATCCTGTCTTGCCGGTGTTGGTGTTGGCACCGTTGTTGCTCTAGTTCTAACCATCCGCGAAATAGAGTTAAGATGGTCAGATACCAATTTGTATCACCTAGATACCAATTGGATCCAAGTAATAGCACGAAATAAAGAAAGAAAGAATGGAATTTTCCTAAAGTCTTATAGCCTCTCAAAGAAAAGTAAAGGCGTCCCCCTACCGTTCCTTAAGACTCTACTAGACTCGTTCTTGTGTGATGAGACCAACAAACCTAATCCTCTGATATCAAGTTTGTCACGACCCAAAACGAGCCGCGAGTGTCACCCACACTTATCCTACTATGTGAGCGAACCAGCCAATCTAAACCCCAACATTTCAACCATAATGAACAAAATACAATGCGGAAGACTTAAAACTCATTACGAAATCAATTAAATAACTCTAAAATTTATTAACTATTATTATTCCCAAAATCTGGAAGTCTCACCACAAGAACATCTATCCTCATACTACTAAATCTAAGAATGTCTAAGAAGCTAAAATAAATAAAAAGCTAGTCCATGCCGGAAGTTCAAGGCATCAAGACATGAAGAGGAAGATCCAGTCCAAGCTAGAAGCAATAGCTCACCCTGAAATCTGGCTTGATGAAAACTGGCTAGAGTTGTGGTTGAGTTGAAGACGAAGGTACGTTTGCTGCACTCCACCATTAACAAAGAAAAACAAATACAAGTAGGGGTCAGTACAAGGCACAAGTACAGAGTAGGTATCATCGGCTAACTCAAAATAGAAAACAGTATATATCAAATAATAACATAAAATCAACCATATTACTCAACAGGTGAAAACAACAAGTTCACAAATCATGTGTAACAACATCAAACACACCTATGAGAACTCAAGTCTCCACACCATCCTCATTTGGGAAATAGGTTCTTTTCATTCGAATTTATTAACATAATTTCAAGATTCATTATCTTTATTCCTCTTGTGTCGGTACGTCACACTCCGCTCCCCTACTACTATGTGTTGGAACGTGACACTCCGATCCCCTAATTCTACGTGTCGGTTCGTGACACCCGATCCCCTAATTCTACGTGTCGGTTCGTGACACCCGATCCCCTAATTCTACGTGTCGGTTCATGAGACCCGATCCCCTAATTCTACGTGTCAGTTCGTGACACCCGATCCCCTAATTCTACGTGTCGGTTCATGACACCCGATCCCCTAATTCTACGTGTCGGTTCGTGACACCCGATCCATATACTATCCTGGTGTCGGAACGTGACACTCTGATCCATATACTATCCTGGTACCGGAACATGGCACCCGATCCTCTGTTACTATCCTGGTGTCGGAACGTGACACCCGATCCTCTAATCTCATATTTTAGTTTATCAAGCCTTCTTTTATACAAAGGCATCATCAATCTCATTACTTTAGTTCATCCAGCCTTCTTTTATACCAAGGCATCATCAATCTCATTACTTTAGTTCATCAAGCCTTCTTTAATGCCAAGGCATCATCATTAACAAAGTAAATTTAGGATTAGAGATTCAATAGCCTCATCATGCTTATTCATCACAATTATATAATCACATCATGTAAGCACACAATTAAGCATATAGAAGGTTTTATAATACTACCCAACACATATCATTCGCTATTAAGAGTTTACTACGAATAGCATAAACCATAACCTACCTACACCGAAGAATTCGTGATCAAGAAATCTACTTTTCCAAAGCTTTGCTTTCCTCTTCGTTTCTCCTCTCTCTCGATCATTCTTCTCCCTCTCTCTCTTCTTTCTTTTTTTCTTATTCCAACCCTCTTTCTTTTACCCTAATTAGCATGTAATTAAGTGTAAAAGATGATACAATAACCCACTAATTAATTCAAGGTTATCTCCTTTAACCCCCAAGTAGTTAAATTATTAACATTAACCCACCAAATTTATAATTATAGCAGGAATAGTCCAAAATGCCCCTTAAAACATTTAACAGAAATCCGACCCATCCTGGGATTACGCAGCCTGTGACGGCCTGTCGTGCCTGCGACGGTCCGTCCTGCTTCTTCCGTCACAGAGTTCAGAGACTAAATTTTTACTAAGGGTCTGTGACCGGCCCGTCACGCCTGTGACAGTCCATCCTGGCATTTCGTCGCGAAGTTCAAAGAGTCGATTTCAGTACCCAAATTTCAGAATTCTAAGTGTTTTGGAACGAGACCCCCTCGACGGTCCGTCGTGCCCATGACGGTCCATCGTGGGATCCGTCGTCTCAGCCAGTTTTTCTGGAAATAAAATCTGCTGCTCAAAACGACTAAACAGGTCGTTACAATTCTAGGGAAGACATCCACTAGCTATGTGTAAAGTGCTAGGCTAGAAAGATAAATGTAGCATCTTTGAACTCAAGAGGACCTATCAAAGTGTGGAGATCGCTAATCCAAATAGCTTTGATGAGTCTTCAAACTTCTCTCTGACCCGCACATTTAAAGATAATAATAGTATAGTGTTAGTACACATTTGTACTATGTATTGGTGTATGCACACATACACATAAGTACTGCATGATCAAGAAAAGTTATTCCTATACAACATGCCATTTCTCGTAAGTGACATCATGAGACTTTCCAAATTCGTCATTTGTGAATTATAGTATGAATATGACATATTTTAATGCAATCAAATTATACAACTAGTTTTCTATATGAACATAAGACAATAGAATCATGAACATAATTTTATAACAAGTCGAGCGAAATTTTTTAATTTTGATCCTCACTAACCCAAAAGCTCCCTCTTAAAACTTAGTTTATTTTTAAATCTTTTTCTTCTTGTTGTTGTGTAATTCAATTAACTCCTTTGATCCTATGTTTTCTTACAAGTGAAATGATTCATTGTAGTCCCATACCTACAATGAATCAAGTAAATAATATGAAGGACTAAGGAATTGATTTAACTACAATTTGGCATAAAATATTATTAGCCAATCTTTATTGGTATACTTATTATTTAATTCTTTACATAATATAAGAAATAATTACAAGAAAATATTTTTGGCTATGATATGTGTATACTAAAATAAGTCATTATAAGCCAATCTTATTTAGTTTTAATCATTTTCATAATAAAAGAAGTCATTATTGGTTATGCCCATTATTTGCTAAAAACTTCATTCTTATCAAACATTGATAGTTGATAATCTTACGATCTTTCTTCCTTAGTTCACTTTGAATTTACGTTCCTTCTTTTTTCTTTCTTAATTTCTTAAAGAAAAATTTAGCTTTAAGATCATGCAAGATAACATGAAATCCCGTGTCTGTACCACACCGAGAATGGGCAAAGTGAATCTAGTTAATGTGAGCTTACATGAAATCTAGTGTCTGCCCCACATCTAAAAAGGTTGGTTCACCGGCTAAGGTATGACCAAGTCCATTGTTCTCCCCACACAAAAAAGAGGTGGTTCACGGCTATACTAAATCAAATACTTTCTTTACGCATTTAAATGACATAGATCATGTGAGATAAGAATGAATGTAGTGTCTTCCACACACCCAAAAGGTGTGGTTTCACCGGCCAAAGTGCAACCGCATCATACCTATTTCTCTTATGTGGAATCCACTGACAAGTTCCTATGATGGCAACATAGTTCGAAGACTAGGAGATATGCGGAGACTACTTATCATCCTTTGGGGTAGCCTCATCTAATGAGGCTTACATGTGTTGGCACAAGATCAATGCTAGTCTATCTGTGCTTTGCTCAAATTTTTTTTTCTTACATCTTTTAGCATTGACTCAAACATTATGTAAGCTTTCTTTTAGTTATGAGTTTTACTTAACTCCATGGATAACCGGTCATCCCTTTGTTTACTTGATGATATGTGAAATTAACCTTATATTATCATCTTGGTGTTAATAGGACTTGTATCACGATTACTGACACCATCTTATGTGAGTATCTTTAACAAATTTGTCTAAGGTGTAAGTGAGATTTTTCTCACTTATTTTAACACACCATTATGGTCAATTTTATAATTGAAAGACTTTTAATTATGTTGTTACTCACCTTAACTCGTTTAATGTCTATTGGTAGATTTATACCATTCATTATAAAAGTTAAGAACTTTGTTACATATAGTTACAATGTTTACAGTTCATTTGGAAGGAGTATGGTAAGACTTGTCCAAATTATTTGTATACCCTTGGTTATGAATTCAAAGTTACATTGGTCATGCTTAATTTGGTTTACATTAGTAATTAGCCATTTTTCATCATATCTATGAAACAACATTGTAAGCCAATTCTATTTAACTTTTTGAACAATGTATTGTTAGCCAGTTTTATTAGCATAAACAAAACTTTATATAAACCATTTTCATTATGCCATAACAAACAAAATAAATTAGTTTCATGAAATTACAGTAGTGATCTCAAACATAAACAAGTCGACACTTTAACAATAATCAATAACTAAACTTCTAAGTCCACTTTTAATAGAACCTCATATTCTCGAAAAAAAAAATAAGCATTACATCATTCTTTACTTCATATAACAATTAACCTTATAATATGAATCAAGTATATAGGGATCACTAGTCATAAACAAATCATGAACCTACACTTAATGATCATTGAGCACCACATACCAATAGTATGTTAAAGATTACATCTATATACTTATAGACTCGAACACAAGGATAAAGAGGGAGGTGGACGTTCAATAACTTCATTGGGGAACAACCCTAGTTTCAAAATTCATGAACTCGAAACGTTTGAAAGGTTTCTTGGAGAAAGAATTCCAGGACATAAAACCCACACCTGATGTACAATTTAATAAGATCACGTGACACAAAACCTTGAAGAAAACCATAAAAACGCCTAAGAGAATCGAGAGAAACTTTTATGTTTTTCGTTTGTTTGCTTATTGTTTTGCGTCTTGAATTTTTCAAGTGTTGGAACGTGATCGTAAATCTTAGGAACTGATCTTGACTCATTCAACTAAGTCTAATTAATTAAATTAAATAAATGAATTATTTAATTACTGAAATGTCGCTCGTAGATTGACTAAAAATACAAAAACATTTAATTAATTAAATCTGAAATCTTTTTCCAAAGAATTTTGGCCTAGTTTGGGAATTTTTGTTATTTCCACAATTTAATTAATTAAGGGACACAAGGTAATTAATAAAATACCCCTAAGTCACTGGGACCATAATTAACCCTTGTGGACCATCCTAGGTTAGGTACTAGATTGTTTCTTGAACTAGTTACTAGGTTAATATCACCAATTAAGTTTTAGATTGTCGGGTGCACTAGATGGTTTATTTTTGTTTGTCATAGGTTAGTTAGCTAGTCAATTATTTAGAGTCTAGAATTGGTTAGAGTTAGGCCCCACATTGTTGTACCCTTGTGCACCCCTACCCCCTAACTACCCTAACCAAATTACGCTAGGCTGGTCCCCTACCTTAGACGTTTCTTCACATGTTCTTCCATATGTGATTGTGTGTTGCTTGCACTTTCCTAAATAAGAAATCTTGATGGTTCATTTGGAAAGTTTACTTATTATCTCAAGGATCCTCACTATGTCTTTGGGCATTGCTTAATCTACATGCCCGTTTTAATTGGTCATGTGCTATGGTGCGTAGGCTTGACACATGATTCCTCATATCTATTATGGAAATACTATGCAACATATGTTTTTAGCTTAGTGTCATTATTGTAGGTTCATTTCATAAACAACCTTAATGATACTTAGAAATTTTGCTAACGCCCTTTGAGCAAAAATTTTCTACTATGACCAGTGTTTCTAAATATTGGGTATTGCGATGCCTATTTAATCCCCAATATCTATTCTTAAAACTTAATAGGCTCATCACTAGAGGAGTACATTATATATAATGTTATATTATTCCGCCTCCCTTCGGAACATTCATTCCCGAATGAAACTACATATCATGTTAAATGAAAGAGGGTAATTTCGGAAATGTATTAACATACTTGAAAATTTACTCTTTCTAGATTTCTTATTCACACTTACTCTGGATGATGCATATTAATCAAGATTATCTGAAGCTTTAAATTTGAGATATAGGAATTTCTTTCTCACTGACACTTAACTTAATGCACATCACACCTCATGCAACACAAAAATCATGTTAGTTATACAAAAATAGCAACATTAATGCAAGCATCAACTTATATTAACTCATATAGTACAAGTATAAAACACACAGTTATGGACTCAAAACACCAAAATCGGCTAATACACTAAAATTTAGAGTTTTATAAGCAAAAACAGACTTAAGAAGAGTACATATAACCTCAAGAACACAACAAGTGAGGGTAAGGGATATCATATTGGCCTCGACCTCCCATGTTACTCCCTTTATAAGGTGTTTTCTCCATAACACTTTCACGATGTAACCTCCTTGTTCCTTAGTCGCTTCACCTGGCGATCTAATATTGCAACGTGAACCTCTTCATAAGAAAGGTTATCATCGACTCCTAACCCCTTAGATAATATCCTGTTGGCTTTAAGATTGGAATCTATTTGTCTTGTTTGATTTAAACCATGCCCTTCCCATTTCAACTCTAACTCATTTGGCAACTGAAAACTAACTACCCTGTTTCGATAGTCTATGGTAGCATAGCATTTATAAAGGAAATCCATAACAAAAATTATATCAAAATAAACAAGGTTGATTCTATTAGATCAGCATGAGTAACATTATTGAGAACAATTATTGGCCTCTATATACTATTTGAGATCTAATGTCATCTCCTATGGGAGTAATAACTAAAAAGAGCTCATGTAAGATCTCAGGAAGCAAGTAAAATTTACTATCTACTAAATGAGTAACAAAGACATGTTGGATCCTGTATCGAACAATGCATACAAAAGAAAAGAAAAGACAACAAAGTTACTAGTGGCAACATCAGCTGACTTCTCCTGCTCCTCTATACCTTTCAAAGAAAAGAACCTTAATCTAGCGCCTTAGACAACCTCAGTCATCTCACTACTTTTCTACTATACCTGAGCCATATCCTAGAGCTAGTATATAGTAAACTCAGCCTTCTTCTTTTCATTAACACCCATGGCACAAATAATTTTGTAGACCTCGTCATAAAATCCTAGTTATCCTCACTGGTTTTTGACCGAATGTAGATTGAAGGATTCATCCTGATGAAATCTGTTAGTCTAATAGCCATGGTGCTAGCATGTGGGTTCTCCCAGGGAGCACCTTCTCTAGTGGACTAGGTTGTGATAAATTGTACCTGAGCAGGGATGATTGGGTCAATCTGAACCAGTGATGCTCTCACTTCTCTATCCGTCAACACAGCTAGGTTGATAGGAGCTTGCACTCCAGTAGATGGGTCTTGAGGAGGAGCTTGGTTTCCCCCAGCAGCTGCTTCTCCAACTCTCCTCCCTGCTTTTCTTCTTGTGTTCATCTTTACACGCACACACAATAAGGAAGTTTGATGCTAAAATGACAAAAAATGTCAAAGCTCTACACAGCATGATAAAGAGTAGAAGAAGGGAAGATTCTAAACATCACTTAGTCTCTTAGTCATGATAGTGGCACGCTTCACAACCATAAGTTAGAAACTACATACCGTGATTTTTTAGAGCTTTAGTTCCTAGATAATTAAACCTCATGCTCTGATACAAAGATTGTCACACCCGAATTCAGGAATTTGAATGCAAGCGGCGTCGATAACCTCTAAGAGGTCGCAGACAAGCCTCTTCTTAGTTTTCATCACAATCATATAGTTATATTTGCGAAAAACTTGAAATTTTAAAACATTGTGAAGTATACATAGACTTCATATGATCCTCACATATAATAATATTCTAATGAGCTCAAAGACTAAACAATCATCTACAATTTATGAAACAATTCAAATGGAAAGATCAATATAATGTAATAGTTTGCCAAACAAACCTTAATATAAAGCTTCGAATAAAACACATGGAAAGAAATTCTAGGAACAACATCCACTAGCTATGTCTAAATTTCTAAGCTAGAAATGTAAATGTAGCATCCTCGAAACCATGAAGACCTACCAAAGTATGGAGATCGCATATCCAAACAGCTTCGATGAGTATTCACCCTTCACTCTTACATGTACCTATAAAGATAATAATAGTATAGGATAAGTACACACTTGTAATAATTATGGGTGTATGAACACATACATATAAGAACTATGAATAATCAAGGAAAGTTGTTCCTATAAAAACCTGCCATTTTGGAAAGTGACATCACTAGACTTTCCTAATTCGTCATTTATGAATTATGGTATGAATATAACGTATTTTAATGCATTGAAAGATTACAACTCATTTTCTATATGAACATAAGACCTTATAATCATGAATATAATTTTAGAACAAATCGAGCAAAAATTTTGAATTTTCATCCGCCCTAACTCGAGAGCTCCCTTTTCAACACTTAGTTTACTTTTTAATCTTTTTCTTCTTGTTGTTGTTTAATTCAATGATCTCCTTTGATCCTATGTTTACATACAAGAACTATTTTTTATTGTAGTCCCATACCTACAATGAATTAATTAATGAATCTGAAATACAAAAGAAATGATTTAACTACAATTTGGCATGAAATCATATTAAGCCAATCTTTATCGGTTATGCCTATTATGTGATTGTTTACATAATATAAGAAATCCTTATAAGACAATATTGTTTGGATATGATCATGTTCATACTATAATAAGTCATTATAATCAAATCATATTTGTCATTAATCATTTTTCATGATAAAAGAAGTCATTATTAGTTATGCCCATTATTTGCTTAAAACTTCATTCTTATCAATCACTAATGGTTAGTATTCTTAACCACTTTATTACATAGCTCGCTTTGAATTTACACTCATTCTTTTTTATTTATTACTTTATTAAAGAAATCTTTAGAATTAATATCATGCGAGCTAACATGAAACCCAGTGTCTGCCCCACACCGAAAAGGGGTTATTCACCAATAAAAGATAATCTAGACCATGTTATCTAAGATGAAATACAGTGTCTGCCCCACACCGAAAAGGGGTGGTTCACTGTCTAAAGTGAAACCAAGTCCAGTGTTCTCCCCACACTGAAAAGGAGTGGTTCACTGTTTAAAGTGAAACAAAGTCCATTGTTCTCCCCACAAGGATAAGAGGTGGTTCACGACTAAAGTAAATCGAATACATTGTTTAAGCATTTGTGAAATCCACTAGCTCATTACTAGCTGTCTTAGGTTGAATCCACTAGCTAGTTCCTATGCAGGTAACATAGTTCGAAGACTAGGAGATATATGGAGACTACTTATCCACGTTTGTGGAAGCTCAGTATCATGTGGCTTATGGTGCAGGCACAATCTCATTGCTAGTCTATCGGTGCTTTTCTCAAATTCTTTTTCTTTACATCTTTAAGAGTTGACTCAAACATTATGGAATCTTGCCTCTAGTTATGAGGTTTACTTGATTATTTGGATATCTATCATCCATTTGTTTACTTAATGAAATGTGAATTTACCCTTACATTATCATCTTGGTGTTAATGAGACTTTTATCATTATTATTAATACCATCTTATGTGAGTATCTTTAACATAATTGTCTTAGATGTAAGTGAGACTTCTCTCACTACTTTTAACACCCCATTTTGATAAATTTATAATTCAAAGACTTTTGATTATTTTATTACTTATCTTAACTCGTTTCATGTCTTTTGGTAGCTTTATACCATTCATTATAAAAGTTAAGAACTTTGTTCCATATAATTACTATGTTTATAGTTCATATGGAAAGAGTATATTGGGACTTGTCCCAATGATTTTCATACCCTTGGTTATGAATTGCAAGTTACATTGCTCATGTTTAATTTGGTTTAAATTGGTCATAAGCCACTTTTTTCATCATATCTTGGAACAACATTGTAAGCCAATTCCATTCAACTTTTTGGAAAATGTATTGTTACCCAATTTTATTGGCATATACCAACATTACTCAAACCATTTTCAATATATTAAGAGTACTGTAGTGATCTCCTCAACAAAAACAAGTGGAAACATTAACATTTTACAGTAACTAAACTTCATAATCGACTTGTAATCAAATTTACAATTCTCGAAACATAACTAAGCACTACATTATTCTTTACTTCAAATACTAATAACCTAATCATATGAATCAAGTATATAGTCCTCATTAGTCACTAAAAAATCATGAACTTACACTTAATGAACAGTTAGCACAACATACCAACAATATGTTCAAGATTACATCTATATACTTATATAATCGAAAACAAGGATAACTAGGGAGGTGGACGTTCAACAATATCATTGTGGAACAACCCTACTTTCGACATTCATGAATTCAAAATGTTTGAAAGTTCTCTTTGAGACAGAATTCTAGGAGAAAAAACCCATACCTTATGCAGAATTTAATCTACGAAGATCACCTTGCACGAAACCTTGAAGAAAACCTTGAAAACGCGTAAGAGAATTGATAGAAACTTTTTCTGTTTTTCGTTCGTTTGCTTACTGTTTTGCGTCATGATTTTTTTTTGTGTTTGGGTCTAAGTCTTAGCAATTGATCTTGACTCATTCAACTTAGGTTAATTAAGTAAATTAAATAAATTAATTAGTTAATTGCTAAAACGCCCCTCTTAGATTGACTAAAACTAAGAAAAAATTTAATTAGTCAAATCTGAAATTTTTTCCTAAGAATTTCGACCTTGTTTGGGAGTTTTCCTTAATTAATTAATTCCTTAATATAATAAATTAAGGTACCTAGGGTAATTAATAAAATACCCCTAATTCATTGGGACCATAATTAACCCTTTTGGACCATCCTAGGTTAGGTACTAGGATGTTTCTTGAACTAGTTACTAGGTTGAATGTCTTCCAATTAAGTCTTAGATTGTTGGGTCCACTAGATGGCTTATTTTTGTTTGTCCTAGGTTATTTATTTAGTAAGGTCAGTTGGTTAGAGTCTAAAGTTGGTTAGAGAGTTAGGCTCCACATGGTTGGACCCTTGTGCATGCCTGCCCCTTAACTACCATAATCGAATTCAGCTAGGATGGTCCCCTCCCTTGGCCGTTTCTTGACATGTGCTTGCACATGTGTTGATTGTCATTTCCTACCTAACTAATTTTTATTGTTCATTTGGAATTCTTACTTATTGTTTCAAGGATCCTCACTATGTCCTTGGGCACTACTTAATCTACATACTCTTTTTAATTGATCATGTGCTATGGTGCTTAGGCTTGAAACATGAATGCCTCATATCTATTATATCAATACTATGAAACATATGTTTTGACCTTAGGGTCTTTATTGCAGGTGCATTTCTTAAACAAACTCATTAATACATATAAATTTGTATAACACCCTTTAAGCCAATATTTGGAGTCCTATGTACCCTTAATACCAATTCTTAAAACTTATTTGGCTCATCACTAGGCTAGTACATATTCTGGAATATTACACGCACTTGTTGAATTGATAGGTTTTAATGGGTTATTGTCTTACTTTGGTTATGATGAAATGTACTATTATTCATGCTTGTGGTTATTTATGACTTGATGATAGATTTACTTCACTATGTATTCAATTACATGACATGCATGTTGAATTGAGTAGATTTGAGTTGTGATGTACGTGTCTATGACTTAATGAATATGCTTAAGTAATTTGTTATTGTCTTGTTGAATCTGCGTAAAGGTTTTCAAAGTAAATTTCATACTTAATAAAATGTCTCTTTTAGCATGTTTTAAGGATATGTGTGCATAAGGTCTCATACTCAGTACATGTGGTGTACTAACCCCATTTGGTACTTATCCCCATTTAGGTTTCGATCGTTGAATGGCTTTTGTATGACATTTAGTGTTTACTACTTTTTAGCGCTTAGGTATTGGGGTTTTAGATTGATGTTTAATATCTATGGTTTAGTGTTTAATGTTTGGTTTTTTGTATTTTGTGCTCGGGGTTTAGGGTATAGGGTATAGGGGTAGGGGTAGGGGTAGGGTTAAGGGGGTTAGGGTTAGAGTTTAGGATTTTTATAGGTTTTTGGGTTTGGATCTATGATTTATGGTTCAATATCTATGTTTTAGTGTTTAATGTTTGGGTCATTTATTTTCTATAGGTTAAGAGATAACTATTGAACACCCCATCTCAAGTCAAGAATAATATCCAACCTCCAAGATCATCAGGAATAGTGAGGTTGCTACTAAAGACTTCATCTTAACTCACGAAGTCTATTCCCCCCAAAATCTCCCTTTTCATACTTAAGAATAGTAGGTATGGTCTAGACACTTCATCTCTACTCACGAATAGTGTCCACCCTACAATTCCCCAGTTTCATTCATTAAGTTCATTCATACATTCAAGTGTGTGTGACTACATGTGAGGACACCTTCCACAAAATAGCTATTATTCATAGCATCGACTTCAAGACATGCTCATATCAACATTTATCACAATTTGTATGAGTATGAACTTCAGCGTGAAGTGGTCGGGTTCACTCCTTCTAGAAGAAGGGATTCGTGGGGTCACGAACGGGAGAAGAATAAGGCAGGCTGTCCTATGACTAGTTTGTTGTTTTTTCTGGAAAATTTGCTTGTCAACGAAATTCCACTCATAAGTAGGCTCACATCTTGATAAAAGTTCCATTTCCCATCGAGAGGTTATGATACTGGTAAAGAGTCCTATCCTTCTCCTTGAGTTATGAAATAATTCAATAGCTCCAGGCTCCGTAACTGCATTCCAAGGCAAGATCCTAATAAATCCTACTATTCCTGATATTAACACATACCATACATATACATATCAAAATCATCACTTTACTTCACATATCATACTTTCAACGCCATTTCACAATAAACATATAACTTCATAAACTTCTAGTAAATACCGCCACCAAAGGTGGACCGTACAACTCAAGAGTTACTTCAACATAACTTAACCATTTAAGAACAACTTACCCTTCATCCAATCCTTTACCACCTATTCAGGATTTATCCAATAATTTATCATAAAGTAGCCATTAGGATAGTATCTAAAACTCAATAAAACCACAAAGAAGCAGTAACTTTAACTAATTCTTATCATGCTTATTAAACCCATTTGATAAACTAAAAAATTATAAAAATTATAGACATGATTCCGTTGGGGTTTTGACATTAAAATCATCATTTAACACTAACAACTCATTTTAATCATTAAAACTTTTTAATGCAAAGACCTATACATAGAGTTAAGAAATAAAGAAGTTTGAAGTTGAAACCCTTTCTGAATTCTCTTTAAAATGGATCCTTGAATGAAATAAGGTTCAAGTATGACTACAATACCTTAATATGAAAAAATCCACGAATTTTTGTGAATAAATTGTGAGGAAATTTATCCTCTTCTTCGGAGCTTGAAGCTTTTTGAAAATGAAGGTTTTTTGAGAAATTTGATTTAATCAAAGGGTTTGAATTGGTGAGTGAAATAAAGTTCAAAAATGAACTAAATCAGTACACCAATGATCCAAAAAGTTCCCAAAATACCCCTACACTCTATGGACCCTTTTGCAACTTCTAATTTTACTTAAAAACGAAGCGGCCAAATCTAGGACTTGGTTGTGCGTCGCGAGGTCATTATAAAATTTTGGTTCTGAAAATGTTTTGGGACAATAGGGAGAGTATTGGCCCCACGTCGCAGGGCGAAAAATGCCCATCAAGGTTTTGCTGCACGTGATGCAGCAGTATCAAAATTTAGGCTGCCTGACAGCTTGGATATGCCGGTGTTTGGGTTCTCATCGGGGACCCTTAGAGTGGTCCCGTCGGCGTCGTTATGGAACGTTTTTACCCTAACATGTAAGTCTATGCATAATAACAATTGATACTCAATTTAACTCTCAAAATATCCCCCAAAATTCATCACAAAATACTACTAAACACAAGTTAAACTTCCACTAGTTTCTGGAAGTCTAGGACGTTTTAATTCCAAACACTCCAAAATATACAAACTGATTCCTAATGCTAAAATACACTATCTTAGTACATTATTAACTCGTGAAAAACATGTTAAGATCTACTTTGAAATATTTCATTTTTAGGGTCGTTACACCCATGTTGCATAAGAAGACAACCCAAACCCACTCTGGATGCATCACAATATACCAAATAACCCTTGTACCCTACGGTAAAGTCAAAACTAGAGCGGAGGTAGGACTATCTTTCAAATTTTTTATGATTCTTTCACATTCGTCAGACCACAGAAATTTCACACTATTTTGGGTCAAGGTAGTCAAAGGATAAGCGATGGACGTAAATCTATCCACAAACCTCCTATTGTGCCCGACTAAAAACAAGAAACTTCTATTGTCGGTTGGAGTCAATAGCCTAGGAAGATTCTTAACCGCATCAGTTTTCCTTAGATCGACCTCTATAAACTCACTTGAGATAATATGACCAAGAAACGCCACTGATCTAAACTAAAAGTCACATATGATATACTTAGCAAGGAAGTTGGTGTTCCTTAAGGAATTGTAATACCACCCTCAAATGGTCCATGTCTTTACCCTCATTTTTTGAATACAACAAGATATCGTCAATGAAGACAATCATAATGGAATTTAGGTAATTACAGAACACCTTATTTATAAGTTCCATAAACGTCTCCTAGGCATAAGTGAGTCCAAAGACATCATAAGGAACTCATTGAACCCATACAATGTTCGGAATTCCTCTTTAAGTACATCCTCCCCTCTCACCTTATGTTGCTAATACCCTGACCTTAAGTCAATCTTTGAAAAGTAGCTAGCCCCTTGGAGTAGATCAAACAAGTTATCAGTCCGAGGGAGAGGATACTTGTTCTTAATAGTGACCTTATTGAGTTGGCGATAATCAACGCACATCCTAACGGACCCATCGTTCTTCTAAACAAACAACACTGAAGCTCCCCATGATGGAATGTATGAAATCTTTATCTATCAAGTCTTTGAGTTGAAGCTTTAATTCTTTCAATTCCACTAAAGCCATTCGGTACGGAAGGATAGAATGGGATTTGTATCCAGTAACAAGTCAATTACAAAGTCTATTTCCCGTTCGGGAGGAACTCTGGGCAACTCATCGGGAAGACTTCAGGAATGTCTTTTCACTATAGGGACCGACTCAATAAGAGGGATGTCAGACTAAAGATCTTTGAATCTTACGATATGGTAAAGACACCCTTTAGATATCATTTTATAAGCTTTTAGAAAAGAAATCATACAACCTCTAGTAATTGAATTACCTCCCCCCCCCCCTCCACTCTAAGACGGAATAATTAGGAAAATTTAAATTAAAAAATATTATTCGACAATCTATGGAAGCAAAAAAAGCATGCAAACAATCCATTCCAAAAATGACATCAAAATCAACCATATGAGGTTCTATTAAATCCACGCATGTAGCTCTATTGGGAAAAGATATAGGACAACTCCTAAAGACTCTTTTAGCCACAATGGAGACACCTTCCGGGTTGTAACCGAAAATGGTTCAATCAAAATATCATGTAAATCATCAAACTTATTATATACTAAAGGAGTTACAAATGATAATGTAGCACTGAAATCAAGTAAAGCATAAACATTATTAGATAAGATTTGTAACATACCGGTGACCACATCGGGGGACTCTTCTTGTTCACCCCTAGAACAGAGAGCATAAAAGTAGTTCCTCTTGGCGCATCGGAAGTAGGACGACTTGATTGATCTTCAACACTCCCCTTCTCATTACTCCTCACAGTAGGGCTATCCCTAACCTTACGGCCACTCTTTCTACAACAATTGAAATTCTTATTTCCCATCAAGCATTCGCCTCTATCCTTTTAACCAAACTTTGCACAAGTTAGTTTTTCACTTGGTGAATTTATACTTTTATCCTTAGTAAAATGGGAAGGTATTTAATTGGAAACCCTCTTCTTGAACCTAGGCATCTCAATGCTACCTTTTGAATTACCTGCTTCATAAGCCTTGCCTTTCTTAAACTTTATATTCTTCTTCTTGATTAGAGTCTCTTCAACTTGTTGAGTATGTACCATCAACATAGAGATATATATGTTGTCATGGAGGTTCTTCGGAAAACAATCTTCAACCAAATCATCAGACACTCTCATCACAAACCGATTCATCTCATTCCTTGGGTTTGAAACTAAGGAGGGAGTATACTTTGACAATTTTGTAAACTTCAAGGAGTACTCTTGAACACTAGTACATCCTTGATAAAGGTTGATGAATTCCTCCACTTTTGCCTCTTAGGGAAGAAACTATCAATCCCCTATTGTCTCTCCATTGGGTTTACCATGTTTTAGCAACATCCTTCAGTAGATAGGAAACTAGCTTGGCCTTTTCGTTCGAAGTTGACCCAATAGCAAAAGAATCTTGTAGGCCTCTTCAATGAAGTCTTGGGGGTCTTCATTCACTTTCAACCCAAAGAACATAGTAGGGTTCATCCTAGTGAAGTCCCTCAAGCAGGAAGTCGTGGTGCTAGCATTTTGTTGAACACAGGGTCCAACCTCCTTATTTGCTTTAGCCAACATGGCTTGAGCTTTAGTAGCTACCGCTTGTGCTTGGGTAGTCATTACTTGAGTCAACATCAAAAATACCAACTTTATCTTTCCATCCATCGTAAGTGTAGAAATTACTAGAGCTTGGTCTTGTGGATGCACTTGATTGTCTTGTAGAGGGATTTTGTGTCCTTAAGAAAGAACTCACGCATAAGTCAAACCTTCCACCACTCTTTTTGTGGCTGCAAATCTTATAGTCATATCCTATATTAAAAAGAAAAGGATTCTAAGAAATAAAAATACACATAGAGTTTCAACTTTCAAGACACGACTTTCAAGATTACCAATAAGTGAGAATTCGTATGCGCCACATAGCCTCACATTCATAACCGTTGTGCGCTTTCCACACATGAATAAGACTCTACATAAATGTGGTTCGATGAGACATCAATCATAAGATTTCTTTAACCTCTCAAATGCCAAGTTTGTCAAAATTGGGGACCACCCAAAGACGTAACCGGCATCATCGTCCTCGTGGAGAACTAAGAATAGCCTCTTAGCATTCATCATTATGTTTCATAGGTTAAAAGTGCGAAAAATTAAAACCTTCCATTTATATCTATATAGTGAGATTTACGTACACCTCTCGCATGCTACATAGCGAGTTTACGTCGACTTCTTGCATATGAAGCTTACATAGTCTTGTCATTTAGACAACATAATCAATACTTAGAAATTAGTCTAATACTTCGTCTCATATTGAACGATCTAAGAGAGTACAAATGTTGGACATAGTCAATATGAAGTCAATATGTCATTATAGGCTTACATCAATATTCAAATGATAAAGGAATGAATGACGTCTTTATGACAATTCAACTTCAAGGTTAGAGCATAGACAAGGTAATATCCTTGACATGAGGACAAACCAATACTTGGAGAAAAGAGTCCATGTGTTCTTCAATCAGCCTCCTAGGAAGTCAATGGCTGAAACCTACATATTTTATTGAAAAAAATAATTTGAAAAACCTTTATGCACAATCAAGAACACATATGGGCCAATGATCACATATTCATTACCACAAGGCCATATACAATACAAGAGCAGCATAATTAAGTCAAATTAAGTCAAGTCAAGTCAATATGTGTAGTATCATATTAGAGCACATACCAAAGCAACTCCAACATAATACTATAACAACAAAGCCTGAATAATAGTTCCTAACATTACAACATATTCAAGACCATTACTCAAAACCCATTACCATGATTACAAGTACAATGATCAAGTGAAGTCTCATAACCCTACACAACCATTTAAACCCAACAAGGGATCACAAGCAATGTTTGAGTTCATATAAAATAGCATCATAAGTAGTCATCATCATATTTAGCAATATAGAAAAATAACAAGTTCATCAGTGAGATTAACATTATATAGGTCATCAACATTTGCATATCTTTAGAGTCATAAAAACAGAGGAACATCTTTCTAAGATTTCCCTCACGGCCAACTAGTGCAATGCATAGGTAGAGTCTCATACCCCTACCTAAACTAGAATGTAACGACCCAAAGTACCCCATAGAAGTTCTGGAAATCTTGAGTCGATACACGGTATGGTTGACCCCTCAAAGGTCTTTCACAAGCCCTTTTACATCATTCATTGCATACATGTATGAAAAGTAGTGAGGAATTAAAACTTTTCACACAAAATATCTCTAAAAATCTTTCATATTAAAAATTATAGAAAATTCTAAGTCTCAACATATGATTATTACACTCAAGAATACTTGGGACATGACCCATAAAATAAAAATATAGAAATACTTAGTCTATTACAATACTTCGAACTTAAAGAGTTCTAAGGACAATTACCCCCTCTAGTCAACAGAGGACATACTTAAACTTTGCTTGAACAAAAACTAGATTCAAAGTTTTACTTCACGATGCTTCTCAACGTTAATCTACACATTTAGATATGACAAAATGAATGGAATTAGTACAAACAGTTGTACTAAGTATGGCTTAATACTATATTATGAAAATGGACATTTATGATAAATATGCTCTTTTCATTAAAACATTATATTAAAAGAATAAGGAGTACATTTAAGTATCAATCATCACAAATAGTATCAAGCTTACCTCAAAACATATAGACATGATATCGTCCTACTAAGGTGATTCTAAGTCTCACTTAAGTGAGTTATGAAGCGACCGCCCATACAATCCATTCACACCAACCGAAGAGAACCTTTAGACTACCTAAGATAAGATCATTCTCACTACACACGATAGTATACATACGTATATATATATATATATATATATATATATATATATATATATATATATATATATATATATATATATATATATATATATATATATAACATTCTCTTCCCAATGCTTATCAAAAGATATACTAAGTAATGCAAGAAGAGACCGACCATACACCCTCTCCAAATTTACCTAAATAATCCTTAAGACTACCTATGTTTAGATCAGGTCTACTTTTTAGAGTTACTTTCCCTATATTGAGTTATTCTTAGGACTTCCATAGATTAGACATGAAGTGACCATTCCTCTGCCCCACCTTCATACCTTAACTGAGAAACCCGTAAAACTACTCTAGGTAAGGACTTAATCAGTTACATACTTTCCAAGTTAAGTCATTATCTTTATTAGCTCGTTAAAACAAATTCAACATTTAAGGACATTCTAGTAATGGTCTTGGAGAAGAACTAGGGCACTCACACACTAATATCTTCAAATCCTAGTCGTGCAATGTCTAGATACCGTATCATTGAACTACCTAAATTTCATAGTACTTATTGGATAGTAGTATGTATCCAACATGATGAGAATACAAAATAACTGACATAGACAATGGTAGCTAAGCATGGAATCCGGAGTCTACCCTACTCCTATATAGGGTGTTCTACTTGACAATAGTAGAACTAGGACAAATCCCATGTAGGCACATCGTCAAGGAATATCAACGGTTCCTTTGTACTCTAGTCTCATACTCAACTAGAGTTACTATGCATGCATACTCACTCGGTGCTAGCCTTTGTTCTCATAGAGTAATTTACATATAGGATCACATGAGAGGTTCCATATCTAGTTTATGAATTAATGACATTTCACATTACTAAAGAGGGTCCACTAAGTCTACCTAAAATGGTCAAGAGGATAACTCAATGACTTTCCTAAGGATGATTTCATGTTGTTCCAACCAATCAACCCTATGTCAACCATTCACACAAGAAGGATACCATTATGACTTTCAACTTCAAGTATATCTTAACCTTGAAACTAGGATGAAGGTTCCACATACAGGAACTTCTTAGCAACATTCAATGTCACATGTTATTCATACATACAAGACTAAGAAGCTCTAGCATCCTGAGTCAAGAAGTCATATTCTAATTATGCATGTATCAAGCAAGGGACACAAGTCTAACAAGACAAGACACAATGTACTTCACATATAAAATGCCATTCTGGAAGCACATAGGCATAACCAATATCATCTATAGCTCACCCTATTCAATATTATAATATAATATATTTAAGTATCACAAGTATCATATAATCTATCAAGAAACATCATACTTGTCACGACCCAAAACCGAGCCGCGACTGGCACCCACATTTACCCTCCTATGTGAGCGAACCAACCAATCTAAACCTTAACATTTCAATGTATATCAACAGAAAATAATGCGGAAGACTTAACTCATTAATAAAAACCAATTCAATAACTAATAAAATTCAACAACTATTATTCCCCAAAATCTGGAAGTCATCACCACAAGAACATCTATGATCAAATTACTAAACTAAGAGTGTTCTAAGAAGCTAAAACAAGTAAAGAGCTAGTCCATGCCGGAAGTTCAAGGCATCAAGACTTGAAGAAGAAGATCCAGTCCAAGCTAGAAGCATTAGCTCACCCTGAAGATCCGGTGTGATGAAGACTGGCTAGATTCACTGTTGAGTTGAAGACGACGGCGCGTTTGCTGCACTCCACAAATAACAAAGAAAGAAACAAACAAGTAGGGGTAAGTACAAAACACGGGTACTGAGTAGATATCATCGGCCAACTCAAAATGGAAGATAATATATATCAAGTAATATTATAAATCAACTATAAATTCAACATGTAGCAACAACAAGTACTATAATCATCAACAAGTACCATCAAGTTCATCCATGAGGGCTCAAGCCTCAATACCATACTCATTTGGGAATTAAGTTTATTAGATTGAGTATATTTATCATCTTTCAAGATTGATTATCTTTCTTCCTCTTGTGTCGGTACGTGACACTCCGATCCCCTACCACTATGTGTCTGTACGTGACACTCCGATCCCCTAATTTCTACGTGTCGGTTCGTGACACTCGATCCCCTATATGTGTCGGTACGTGACACTCCGATCCCCTATGTGTGTCGGTACGTGACACTCCGATCCCCTATATGTGTCGGTACGTGACACTCCGATCCCCTAATTCTACGTGTCGGTTCGTGACACCCGTCCCACTAATACTATGTGTCGGAACGTGACACTCCGATCCACTAATACTATGTGTCGGAACGTGAAACTCCGATCCACTAATCTCATTCTATCCATTCATCAAGCCTTCTCTATACCAAGGCATCATCAATCCCATTACTTTAATTCACCAAGCCTTCTTTTATACCAAGGCATCATCATTAATAACATAGATTAAAGTTTCTTTCAAGATTTGGGATTCAATAGTTTCCATCATGCTTGTTTTATCAAAATCACATAATCATATTCATGCAAGCATACAATTAAGCATATAGCAGGGTTTACAATACAATCAATACATATCATTCACTATTAAGAGTTCACTACGAATATCGTAAAACAACCATAACCTACCTCCACCGAAGAATTGGAATCAACAAGCAATTTTCCCAAGCTTTATTTTCCTCCCTCTCGATCGATTTCTCTCTCTCTTTCTGTTCTTTCTCTTTTTCTTATTCCAAACCCTCTTCCTTTTACCCTAATTAGTATATAATTAAGAATAGAAGATGGCAGTAATACCCCACTAATTAACCCAAAGTTACCTCTTTTATCCCTCAAGAATTTGAGTTATTAATATAAACCCACGAAATCTATAATTAAGGAAAGAATAGTCCAAAACGTCCCTTAAAACGTGTAAAGAAATCCGACTCCGACTGGGATTACGCAACCTGTGACGGCCCGTCGTGCATGCAACGGTCCGTCATGCAGGTCATCGCAGCATCTTAGAATTTCAGTTTTCACTAAGTAGTCTGTGACGTTCCATCACACCTGTGACGGTCCATCCTGCACTTCCGTCATGACGTTCAGAAACTCGTTCCCCGTACCAAATTCTCAAGAGTTGAAGTGTTTTGCAACGGAATCTCACGACGGTTCGTCGTAGCTGTGACAGTCCGTCCTGCAGGTCCGTCACAGATTACAGAGAGTCAATTTTAGAACACAAATTTCAGAATTCTAAGTGTTATTGGACGAGACACCCTCGACGGTCCGTCGTGCCCATGACGGTCCATCGGGGTATCTGTCGTCTCAGCCAGTTTTCCAGAAATAAAATCTGCTGCTCAAAACGAATAAACAGGTCATTACAATAGATACCAATTTACCCATCGTTCGTCCTCGAATGATCAAAAGAAGAAAAACAAGGGCGAAAGGAAGTACCTGAATCTGTAAACAGATGTGGGTATTTTTCTTGCATATCTGCCTCCTTCTCCCAAGTAGCTTCTTCAACCGGTCGATTCTTCCATTGAACTTTGATGGATGCAATTTCTCTCGACCTCAACTTGCGAACCTCTCTACCTAAAATACGCAACCGTTTCCTTCCTCATAAGTCAAATTCTCATCAAGCAAAACTGAATCCCAACGGATGATGTAGTTTCCATCCCCATGGTATCTTTTCAACATGGACACATGAAATACCGGATGCACCCCGGACAGCCCTGGAGGCAAGGCTAATTCATAAGCCACCTCCCCTATTCGCTTAAGCACTTCAAATGGTCCGATATACCTTGGACTTAGCTTACCCCTTTTTCCAAACCGCATCACCCCTTTCATGGGTGAAACCTTCAACAAAACTTGTTCACCCTCCACGAACTCCAAGTCTTTAACTTTTCGATCCGCATATTCCTTTTGTCTACTCTGAGCCGCTAAATGCTTTTCTTGAATAGCTTTCACCTTCTCCATGGAATCCCTCAACAAATCAGTACCCCAAGGTCTGACCTCAAACGCATCAAACCAACCAATGGGAGACCTACATCTCCTCCCTTATAGTGCTTCAAATGGAGCCATGTCAATGCTGGAGTGATAGCTATTATTGTATGAAAACTCTGCCAAGGGTAAGAAGTTATCCCAATGGCCACCAAATTCTATCACACATGCCCGAAGCATATCCTCCAATACTTGAATTGTTCGCTCAGACTGACCATCGGTCTGAGGATGAAATGTCGTACTAAGATCCAATCTTGTACCTAATTCAGCATGCAATGTTCTCCAAAAGTTAGAAGTAAACTGCGTACCTCTATATGATATGATGGAGAGTGGAACCCCATGTAATCGAACGATCTCTGAGATGTACATTTTAGCCAACTTCTCTGCATTGTAGGTCACCTTGACCGGAATGAAGTGAGCAGACTTGGTTAATCTATCCACAATCACCCAAATAGAATCAAACTTCCCCAATGTCTTTGGGAGACCAACCACGAAGTCCATTGCAATTCTCTCCCACTTCCATTCAGGAATGGGCATTCTCTGAAGTGTTCCTCCGGGCCTCTGATGGTCATACTTTACTTGTTGGCAATTTGGACATTTGGCTACGAACACAATATCACGCTTCATTCTTTTCCACCAAAAGTGTTGTTTTAGGTCACGGTACATCTTGGTTGCACCAGGATGTATGGAATATCCGGAACTATGAGCCTCTGTAAGAATAGTGTGGATCAAGTCATCAACACGAGGCACACACACTCTTCCCTTAATCCTCAAAACACCTTCCTCATCAATTATTGCTTCTTTAGCCTCTCCTCGCAACACCATATCCCGAATTCGCCTTAGTTTCTCATCATCAAACTGTTTCTCCTTAATCTTGTCAAGAAAAGAAGATCTCGCCTCCACACAAGCCAAAAATCCTCCCTT
>CM064965.1:29162976-29199389 GCA_032847665.1 Solanum chilense | reverse complement strand
TTACGGTCACATGTCATATGAATGAATGATATGAAAGATGTTGTGTTCCATATGTGATATGATATGTGAAATATCTTATGTACTGTTAGCAAAATGATAAGTTTGATGATGCTTATTACACTAATGGCATGACTTTCCAAATCTAAATTTTGCATGTCCATTGACTTTCCGAATCCAAATTTGGCAAGTCCACTGACTTGACTTTCCATAAATCATGTTGTTAGGACAGAGCTATTCCTTCTCATGCATGTCCTTTGTTTGTGCTCGCAAATACCCATACTTAGAACAAGTGTGTACTAATTCCATACAAACATGTACTTTTAGGTGTAGGCACAGGTGGACATTACATCTTACAGAAAAACGTTGCAGCTATCCGGACTTTGTAGTCCCTCATGCTTTCGAGGATGTGTACTCTTATTATCTAGCTTAGATGTAGGCATAAGCTAGTGCAGTATGCTTTACTAGTGTTTATTTCCACTTTTATTTTGACTTTGTATTGGTGTCGTTTTGGCAAAAGTATTTTTAATGAATTTATAAATTGTTTCTTTCATTTGATTATCCCTATATTAGATGGTTGATTTGTGAATGCCCATGATGTTAAGTTTAAAATGTTTAGCCTGATATAAGAAAACAAAAAATTCAAATATTACAATAAATTAACCTAAATGAAGTAAGAATGACGTATGTAGGCTTGTTTGCGACCTCTAAGAGGTAAACAACATCGGTCTCGTCTGGGGTAGATTCTGGTCTTGAAAAAGTTTGTATCAGAGCCCTAGGTTAAATTCCGAATATAATAAGTTTACATTAACCACATTGAGTAGTTTCTGAGTCATGGTAGTGAAGTGCACCACTATCCTGAATAGAGACTGCATGGTGCGTAGGAATATTTTCCTTCTTCTTATCTTCTCGTTCCTTCTCTAACATTTCATTCTTGGTGTTAAGAGCGTATAAAAAATCAATTATTGAGATTCCTAAATATGAATACAAGGAGAAACAAAGGAAGAGCAACAAGGTATTCACATGGAGAACCCACCTGCCAGCATCATGGCTAGTAGGTTAAGGAACTTCACGAGGATGAATCCTCCCATTTAAACTGGATCTGAGATTGCTGAGAAACTCGAGGAGGAGTGTAGGGTAGCTATGATTAATGCCATCATGAGCCTTTCAAAGCTTATGGTCCATGTCCAGCAAGTGGAAGAAAGCAGGAAGAGGAAGCACACTAGAGCAGGGAATGAATTAAGAAAAGCTGAGGCGAATGTCTCTAGGAAGAGTAGTACTGACATAAGGGATAATACAAGGATTAAGAATGGAATCTCCCACCAAGGGTTGTCAAGTTAATCCAAGGGTCGCTATAATAGGGATTTCGAGCCCAAATTTAAGAGACACACTGGAGATAATACACCTCAGGAGAGGTCACCTTGTAGGAAGTGTGGCAAAACTGCATGGAGGAGAGTGTATGAGGGGCAATAATGCTTGTTACAGTTGTGGAAAACTGAGTCACATGGTGAAGGATTGTCCGAATAGGAGAAGTCAAGAACAATTGAAGGAGAGAGTTCAGCAAACTGGTCAAAGTGAAGAGGCTCCAAGAAGGCAGTGATTCTTCGCACTCAAGTCTAGGGGTGAAGGGGAAGTCACATTAAATGAAGCCTTTAGTGCGTAGCCTTAATTAGTCTT
Source organism: Solanum chilense (assembly GCA_032847665.1). Classification (NCBI taxonomy): domain Eukaryota; kingdom Viridiplantae; phylum Streptophyta; class Magnoliopsida; order Solanales; family Solanaceae; genus Solanum; species Solanum chilense. Next base: position 29,197,715 of record CM064965.1, on the reverse strand, counting down.
TCATATATTTGACTGTGAATGGTGTTTATGCACTAGCATGAGGTTAATATGTTTAAGTCATAATTTTGGTTGCTAATTTGTATGACTGATATCTTGACTTATGTGTATGCTTTGATGAGACTAGTTTATGGAAGAATTCCTTAGTCTATTAATTTGAAGCTAATAGTAGGTCTAAATGATGTACACCGTCATGTTAATATGTGAATAAGATATTCACCAATGGAAGTATTGAATTACCTATGTATGTGTATGTTATATAGATGACTTACTTATTGCTAGTAAAGAGTAATTTAATTCGGGGACGAATGTTACTAAGGGGGGAATATTATAACAACCCTTTAAATAGATAAGATAAGAAATGCTTGATGTGTCAAGAATGTCTACGATTAGACTAGGGCTCACACGGATTGAGCACGTAGAACAAGACCTCGAAACACTTGCTAAAGCCAAACAAACTAACTTGGGAAGTTATTTGAGCTAGGAAAGGTTAGGTCCAACGTTGTAGGGCTATCAAATATGAAAATTTACTCAATGGAGTCTTTACCGGACTTAAAAAGAAGATATCTTATGTTTGGAGTGTCTAGGGGTAAAATGGTCTTTTTTCAGGCTAAGGGTAGCATCGTAATTACAAGAAATATGTAATTAATTCTTTAATAAATAAGTTGGAGGGGTATTTTTGGGTAGAGAGGGCTTAAATTTCCCTTTTAGCAAAATCTTTCTACACCCGGTTTCGAACCTAGTGGGATCAATGATTTAATTTGTTTTATTTAAATTGGTAAATTAATTTAATTAATTAATATTTAATAGCTGATTTAAGAGAAAGGAAAATCAGATTTTTATTATTAATTATATTTATTAATTAAGATATATTATTTGACTAAGTTGCCTAAAGTCCTAGATCTAAGAGAACAGTACCACACATCTCTCTCTCTCTCAAGCCAATTTATCTATTTTCTCACGTCTTATTCTCTGTCAACATCACATTTTTATCCTAATTTACAAAGCAGAAAACAAAAAAAAGTCCTTCACACTTGAAGAACTTACAAATATACAAACGAACACGTTAATCTAAGAAACCAAAAATTAACAAAATTTATAGTCGGAAGAGGTGTGAGATTTATTGGTGGACGGGAATTGGTGGTGGTTTTTGGGAAGCAAGTTTAAGTGTTGAAATATGTGAAATCAGGTATTAGTTTTCCTATTCTTGGTCTCTTTCCCAAGAGACCCTTAAGGCTCAGATGAATCTACTCGAAAAGTATGTTGTTCCCGTTGTTGTCAAACTCCATATCCCTAGTATCCCTTTGATCTAAATGTGAAATAGGTTAGAGATCACGTTTTTGGAATGTTTTCAGGTAGTTTAAGTATGAATTTTGTTTTTTGTGGTAATATGTTCTTTATTATGTGTTTTGAATTGTAAGCATGTTACGTTATGTCAACCAAAAGTATGTGAAAATGATATGTTTTTATCGTTAAATTGAATGTGCGAATGTTTGTGTAAGTCATGAGGTGTAAAAGTGGTGTAATGTTGCTGGATGAAATGGTAATTCTTGGTTGAATATAATCATAAAAATATTACACTTAAAGATGCACCAAATGATCCACGAAATACCTTAAGAATTAACGTATGAATGATGATAAAAAGAAGCTGAAAGTAATGAATAAATTTCCAGCATTTGTAAGTCGGGTTCGGCCAAATAAAATGGTACAAAATTCAATGAAAAATAAATGAAAAATAAGTGAGATGACTAAGTATTGAACCCAAGAGATCATTTAATGAAATATACAAAAGATATGAACAAAAGATTAAGATAAAAATTGGTTTTAAGAGACTAAATTTCCAGCAGGCTCGAAATTGTAGTCTCGGCTAACTTTTCTAAAAATGATGTTCGTTTAAATTTTTTTTAAAATGTGCTGTAAATTTGGTATTTAACACATGACATTACAAATATAAAATTTCATAAAATTTTCGTGAGAAAAATGCAAGGAAAAATAGATATGGTGAGTGGGAGTTAAACCCACAACCTCTTGAATGGATGAGAAAGTTAAGAGAAAATTAAAAGAGAAAATAAATGTGGAGGGTGGGTATTGAATCCAAAACCTCTTGTACAGGTGAGAAAGTTAAGATATAAATTTAAAAAAAATAATGAGCTTGTGGGGGATTGAACCCACAACCTCCTTAACTTAAACGAAGAAGGAGAGGAGAAAAAGAAAGGAAATATTAATGGGTTGATGAAGATCGAACTAGGGCCCCCCAAATCTGAAAAATGTGATTATCAAGTTTAAAAATAAGATTAAGTGTTGTCCAATGGATTCAAACTTGAGTTCCCTTGCACGAATTTCCGTATTGATATATAAATCATACGTGAAGTAAATGTTAAAGAATAATGCCACCTACTTAGATCAAAATCGAGATCTTGGCATAGAAAAAATATACATAAGTCTTGAACTACATAATCTAATGAAAAATCGAGTAAGTTAACAAACTATGAATGAAGACTCATGGCTTGTATGTATAGACCCATTAGTCATTCATATGATTAAAAATAAGTGAACCTAAGATGTATGTAATGATATGATGAACCCCTAGAACGGTTAAGTACGAGTGTAAGATACACTAAATGACCAAGTGCATTGGAATATGACAAAATGAACAATGAAATCATGAAATGAACAATGAAGTGATGAAACCCTAGAAGGGTTAAGTGGGCTTTAAGAGATGGTCCCGTGCTTGGGAGATCTTCAAAAAGGCCTTTCTTGACAGATTTTTTACAAGGGAACAAAGAGAAGCTAATGTAGAGGAGTTCATTAACATTTGTCAAGGAGGTATGAGTTTTAAAGAATACTCTTTGAAATTCATTAAGCGTTCCAAATATACATCTTCTTTTGTTTCAAACGCTAGGGATGAAATGAGCCGTTTTATGAAGGGTGTTTTCGAAGATCTTAATGAAGAATGTCGTTCAGTAATGCTTCATGACACTATGGATCTTTCTAAGTTGATGGTTCATGATCAAAAGGTTGAGAAAAGTCGTCTAAGGAAGAGGAATAGGGATGATAAAAGGGGAAAGTTGTCTGAAAGTGGTTCTTGTAAGAGTAGACTTGACGTTCAAGACAAACCTAAAGTTAAGAAGAGGTTTACCAATAAGGTTCTTTCTAATTTCTCCAAGAATCGCAATGATAGAGTTTCTAATCCTAAACCTTAAAAAGTGTGAAAAGTTGATCCACCAAAAGAGAGACGAACTTGTGGTAAGTATGGTAAGAAACATGTGGGTGAATGTCTTGTTGAGACTAATAGTTGCTATGGTTGTGGAAAGGGTGGCCATAAGGTAAAATATTGCCCTATTATAAGCCAAGGGAAGGGCAACGGTCAAGATCAACCAAGAGGTTCTAGGTTTGAAGCTCAAAAAAGGAACCGTTTCTATGTACTCAAGGATAGGGGTGAACAAGAAAGCTCTCCCGACGTTGTGACGGGTATGTTATAAGTTTTTTCTATTAATTTGTATGCATTGCTTGATTAAGGTGTTACTATTTATTTTGTTACACCTTTTTTAACTAGGAAGTTTGATGTACTTCCCGATGTTTTGATTGAAACATTTTTTGTTTGTACCCCAATTAATGACTCTGTAGTTGTAAAAAAAGTCTATAGGAAATGTTAGTGATGCTTCCCAATAGAGTTACTCTTGCTGATTTTGTAGAACTTGACATGTATTGTATTGATATCATCTAGGGTATGGATTGGTTTCATTATTATTTTGGTTCAATATATTTTATAACAAAGGTAGTGAAATTGCAATTCAATAATGAACTTATTCTTGAGTGGAACGGGGGAAATTCTATACCAATGGGTCAAATGATTTCTTGTTTGAAGCCTTGTAAGACAATAGCCAAGGATTGTCTATATTATTTGGTAAGAGTTAAGGACCTAGAATTTGAAACTCCCTCTATTAAGTTACTCCCTGTAGTTTAAGAATTTCTAGATGTTTTTCCTAATGACCTTCCAAGAGTTCTTCCCGAACAGTAAATTGACTTTGACATTTATTTGTTACTAGATGCCTATCTTATTTAAATTACTCCATATAGGATGGCTCCGACGGAATTTAAAGAGTTGAAGATCCATCTCAAAGATTTACTAGAAAACGGTTTCATTCAACCTAGTATTTTTCCATGGGGTGCTCCAATCTTGTTTATTAAAAAGAAAGATTGGTCCCTTAGAATGTGCATTGATTATCGCCAACTAAATAAGGTCACAATAAAGAACAAGTATACTCTCCCTAGGATTGATTATTTATTTGATCAACTCAAAGGTGCTAGTTACTTTTCCAAGATTGACATAAGGTCGGGATATCACCAACTTAGGGTGAGAGGAGAAGATGTTCTCAAACAAAGCTTTCTGAACTAGATATGGTCACTATGAAATCCTTGTTATGTATTTTGGGTTAACGAATGCTCCGGCGGCGTTCATGGACCTAATGAATAGAGTGTTCCAAGATTACCTCGACTCATTTGTGATTGTGTTCATTGATGATATTTTTATATACTCCAAGAATGAAGATGAGCATGATAGTCACTTGATGTTGTCCTTGTGATTCCTTAAAGAACACCAATTCTATGTCAAATTTAGCAAGTATGAATTTTATTTAAAGTTGGTTGCTTTTCTTGGCCATATTATCTCTTGTGATGGTGTAGAGGTTGATCTAAAGAAGACGGATGCGGTCAAAAAATTGCCTAGACCTTGGACTCCTACAGACATAAAGAGTTTCTTGCGTCTAGCCGGCTATTATAGAAGATTTGTTGATGAATTTTCATCCATTGCTTCTCTTTTGACATCTTTGACCCAAGAGAAGGTGAAGTTTGAGTAGTACAAGCTTGTGATAAAGCTTGTCAAGAGTTTAACGATAAGCTTACCTCCGCGCCGGTGTTGACCTTAGCGGATGGCAATGAAGGCTTTTTAGTGTATTGTGATGCTTCTCGAGTGGGCATGGGATGTTTCCTCATGCAACATCGAAAGGTGATTGCTTATGCTTCTATGAAACTCAAAGTTCATAAGAATAATTACAAACTCCTGATCTTGAGTTAGCTATTGTAGTTTTTGCCTTGAAAATATGGAGAAATTACTTATATGAGGTGCATGTTGATGTGTTTATGGACCATAAAATTAATCACTACGTGTTTACGCAAAAGGAGTCGAACCTCCGACAGATAAAATGGTTATAATTGTTGAAGAATAATGACATGAGTGTCCTTTATCACCCCGGAAAAGCCAATGTGGTTGCGGATGCTTTGATTCAAATGACTATGGGTAGTGTGTCTCATGTGAAGGAAAATAAGAAAGAACTTAATAAACATGTTCATAGGTTGTCTCTCCTAGGTGTGTGGTTAGAAGATTCTCCAAATGGATGTTTCATGGTCCATCATAACTCCGACTCATCATTAGTGGTGGAGGTGAAATCTAAGAACCATCTTGATCCACTATTGATTGAGTTGAAGGAATCGGTACTTAGTAAGCGCAATGAGTCATTCTCCCAAGGGGGGATGGTGTTCTTAGGTATCAAGGAAGATTATGAGTATCCGAGGATGACTATTTGAGAAAATTGAATTCTTGAAGAAGCCCATGGTTCTCGCTATTCTATACATCCGAGTTCCACCAAATCTATCATGACCTTGGAGAAATCTGGGAATGTTTAAAGAGGAACATAGCAGAGTTTGTTGCTAAGTGTCAAAACTACCAACAAGTTAAAGTTGAGTATCTCAAACTGGGTAGGTTAACCCAAATCATGTATGTTCCTACATTGAAGTGGGACGCCATCAATATGGACTTTGTTTTTGGGTTGCCTCGAACCCGAAAGCAAAATGATTCTATATGGGTTATTAGGGATAGGTTGACCGAATCTGCCCATTTTATTCCTATTAAGTGCACTTACACGGATTAAAATTTTGCAAGGATTTACTTTAATAAGATTGTAAGTCTTCATGGGAATCCTTTGCCATCATTTTGAATAGATGTGCCTCATAAACTTATCATTTTTGGAAGGCTTTTCAAAAGGGTATAGGCACTCAAGTTAAACATAGTACCACTTTCCATCCTCAGACAGATGGTCAAGCAGAGAATACTATTCAGACCCTTGAACACATGTTATGAGATTGTGTCATTGATTTCAAAAGAAGTTGGATTATCACTTACCTTTGATTGAGTTCTCTTACAACATTAGCTATCATTCGAGCATCTCCATGGAAACTTTTGAAAATCTTTATAGTAGAAGGTGTATATCTCTTGTTGGATGGTTTAAGGTTGGTGAGTTCTCACTCCTTGGTCTAGAGATTATCTATGAGGCTATAGAGAAGGTTTGAATCATAAGGGATAAATTGATGACAGCCTACAGTAGGCAAAAGTCCTATGCCGATAAAAGAAAAAGAGATCTTGTGTTTGAAGTAGGTGACCATGACTACTTGAAGATTTTAACTATGAAAGAGCTGATGAGATTCAGTAGAAAGGGGAAGTTAATTCCGTGGTATGTTGGCCCCTCTGACGTTTTGCAACGAATTAAAAAGGTTGACTATGAGTTGAAACTACCTAGTGAACTAGATTTTGTTCATCCGGTGTTTCATGTTTCGAAGTTGAAGAAATGCATACGCGACCCTGTATCCATTTTGCCTATAGAAGGTTTATGAGTAGATGAGAACCTTTCCTTTGAAGAGGTTCCGGTTGAGATCCTTAATCTCCAAGTCAAGAATATGAAAAGCAATGAGGTTGCCTCTGTAAAAGTTCTATGAAGGAACCATCTTTTTGAGGGTGAAAAAGGGGGGGCTAAAGACGACATGAAGTCTCGCTACCCTCATCTTTTTATTCCTTAAGGTTAGTCATTCAACTTAATAGAGAAAGTAATGCATGATCATGAGATCGACTATTTTTCTAAATAGGTTCATGTTTGGTAAAAGTTTTACCAACTAGAGTTTTAAGAAAATGTCTTCAAACACTTTTCTTGCACTTATGTGAAATATGCATGGATATGTTTTCTTGAGATTTTGTTGTTTTGTTGCCATCTTGAAAAGAAATATTGCATTGTGACCCTTTGAAGCATTTTGAGCTTATGATAAGGGTGAGAAGTAAATCCCTCACTGTGTGTCATGAATATGAAACTCTTATTTGTGGTGTACCATGAATTGATTACTATGTGAAATGTTATGGTATGTGTTGTGAGGAGTTGGGATATACTCCTATAAGCTGTGAATCATTATGATTTTATGTTTTGAATTGTTGTGTTTCTATTATTGAGTCTTTTCCTACACTCCAAATGATTTTAGTGTCATTCGGGGATAAATGTTCCTAAAACGAGGAACTTTATATATTAAATAATGTTTAAAATGATGTTTCCAGACCATTATAAATATAATAAACTCGTTTGGAAGAAAGGGTAAAGCCAAAACGACTAGGGAAGGTCTCGACGTCCGTAAACTAGATAATTTGAACTAGTTTACGTCCCCATGTTTGGTGATGATTTAGAGGTGTCAAATGAATCCCAAAACATGTAATTAGACCATGGATAGGTAGTATGTAGTATAAAGGGTCAAAAAATATGGTAACAACACTCCAAGGACAACCCGAAGGGTCCTCGGGGATGACCCAAACATATGTGGGCAGGGTGCCTGCCAGCATTCTAGCAGGCCAGATGTGGAGGTTTGTTTTGTGACACGCAAGGAACATTAGGTGTTCCGCCTCAAGATTTTAAAGGCATCCTCGCGATCCAAGAACACGCACCTCCCTGCCTCGACTCAAAATTCAATAAAAATGACGGGATTTGGCCCCTCGACGCACAACTACTTCCTCGAATAGTTAAAGTTGTATTTTTGGTAATTTAACTTATCAAAAAGACCCATTTAAGTGGAAGTTCTTTTGGGTAATTCATAGTACAACTATATAATTATGTTAGGTCAGTTTTAGACCACTTTTGCACGTTAAAACCAGATTCAAACAAGTTTTTTTCATCTTTGGAAAAAACTCTCTATTTTTCGAACTCCATTGAAGAACAAGAAGATCTTAAGGAAGAAGACGAAGACCTCAAGATTGTCCTCCAAATTTCGTGGATTCTTCATATATAAGGTATGGATTTTTCACTCATGGGTTTCCTTTCCCCAAGAGGTCCTTTCAAAAATAAGTTTTCAAGAACATCAAATAGTAGGGTTTTTCCTCTACGAAATAGAATTTCTACCCAACCCTAGATTTATGATTTTCATTGAAAATTAAGTTTTTTCTATGGTCTATTCCACATTATTTGATGACTATGTTGTTATTTAAGTTTGAATTTCGTGTGAAACATGTTCTTATCTACACGATTATTTTATATGGTTGTTTCCACTTCTTAATGAGACATAAACATGGGGATTGGAATTAAGACTAGAATGAACTCTTAAATGACCCTCTCCCTTATCCTACATTATGCATTGATCTTGTATATAATTTGATGAGTTGTTCTTGATTGTGATATTGAGTATTTCACTAAGTATGGTTATGAATATTGTAAGACGAATAAGGTTATAGTAAGCAAGAGGTAGTCTTGTTAGTGTAATTAATCCCTAATGTTTATGTTATCCTATGAATTATGATGCCATGTTATGAAAAAGTATGTATGATGTTGCTATAAGAATATCTTGGGCAACGAACATGTAAATTATGAGATTATGATAACAATACAGAAATGCAAGATTATGATATCCTATCGTATGCTTTACACAAGATGACTATATTATGTTAATCTCACATATGTAGTGTTACGATGAAAGAAAATTCTCATCTAATACCAAAAGAGTTCATGATCATGTTTAAACAAGGAGTTAATTTCCTATGACCCATGATAAGTTTATTATGAAAGACCACTTCAAGGTTTTTAATGAAAGGGACTTATGATAACCATTGATGAACTAGATATGAAAGGTGTCCCTTCACTAGTTGAAAGGTAGGTTCACAATTACTATTATGAGATTGAGGCTTCCATGTAATGTGGAACTATGGGTCTATAATATGTCTCCTAGTTCTTGAACTATGTTGGCACCATAGGATAATAGCTAGTGGATCCACCTACAAAGATATGTCATGTTAGGTTCTACTTTGACCGGTAGACCACTTTTTTTTGTGGGGTTTTATGACACCAGATTCCATTTAGCTCACATTGTCCATGTCGGTTAATTCCAATGTTCCCTCATGTAAAATAAAGACAGGAAAATGGACGTTGAGTACGGTGACTTGAGGAGTCTACTTAGTATAGGCAGGGATATGGGACTCTACCTAGATATTGAACAAGTTGACTGTAAGGGAAGTCCTAGGAGATTGTTCTTATGTAATATAATAACATGAAAGATATATGTTTATGATACATGATATTACTCTTATTTGATGTGGCATTTATGATGAATATGTTATTGGGTTATATTGTTAAATGAAGTGATGACTACTTATGTTACAAGTTATATGAAGCAAATCATTAGTCATGGCCTCCTATCTTATCTACTTGGTTGTGTGGGGTTATGGGCTTCACAAGACCATTGCACTTGTTTGGGGATGGGATCATTGATATGTGTTTTGTATGTTATGTTACATGATCTATTGATTATGAAAAGTTAACATGACTATGATTATATATCTTTCGTTATGATTATGTTTTATGTTGATGGAATCCTTAACTTGTATATGTTATATGGTATGTGCATTGAAGACTTTCACATGATTTAGCACATTTTCTAAAGATATGGTAAATGATCCTTATTCATGCATGTCCGTAAGTGTTACGTGCATATACCCATATTTAGTAGATGTGGCGTACTAACCCCATCACTTTATGTTACTACAACTTTATGTTCCCGCCACTGAAGTTTAAGGAGGTCGATTTGAAGAAGTTTGAACTTTTTCTCCAAGTCTTGGTAGGTCCTCATATTTGGGATGCTATCATTTATATCTAGCTTACTAAGACTTCACTAGATGATAGGAATATCCTAGTTTCCATATTGTTTCTTGGATTCTTTTATTAAGGCCTATATGCATATTGACTTTTTATTGGCTATGTCAAGATTTGTACTCTTAGATGGTTTTACATATGTGAGACAGATTTCTTAGAATATCATATGGTTTATTAATGATAAGTATAAATTCTACGTATACTTCAAGTAGAATGTAAAGTTTTAAATTTTTCACAATTTTTATTGTTCACATGTTAGGACGAATAATAAGGGCTTTATTGAGTCCTCTAAGAGGAGGAAGACGTGGGTCTCATACGGGTTATATTCTCAGGGTGTGATACTTTTTGTGGTGGCATGACGAGGAGCGTTCTAAATATGGAAAGTTATGGAATCCTGCAGATAGTTAGCATGGAACGATTTTTATAGGTTGCATCCAGATTTCACACTAGATTGTTATGTTAATGGTGTAAAATCTGCTCCCTTGGATTTGCATGAAATCTGAATATTCTATAATTTCTTTACTTATACCTGGGCCGTGATCACGTGGAAATGACATTGACATTTACTTAGAACTATTGATAGTTGATTTAAAATTATTGGGATTATAGGGTTGAAACATTTGATGCTTCAAGAAATCAAACTTTTCTAATGCATGCAACTCTTATTTGGACAATCAATGACTTCCCTGCATATGTTATATTATCTTGTTCGAGTACAAAGGGAATGTTTTCTTGCCCTTGTTATTACTATGGCACTATTTCTACGAACATTAAACATATTCAAAAAATGTTTTATATGGATCATTGTATTTTTCTACCGTTGGATCATCCATGTAGTTCTAACAGATCTTTGACTAGGCCTCCTCCAACTTTCTTAAAGGGAACAAAGGTTCTTTATAGCTTGCAATATTTTGAAAATCTATTTGGAAAGAAGAGAAAAATATCAATGATGGCCTATAGAAAAAAACGTCAATCTTTTTTTAATTACCTTATTGGCATCACAACTTGTTACGCCACAACCTTTAAGTAATGCACATAAAGGAGAACATAGTTTATTGTATACTTGGAACTCTTTTAGATATTTCTAGCATAACAAAGGATCATGCAAATACCGGTACAATTGGAAAGATATGGAAATCAGGAAGAACCTTCATCCAAAAGATACAGAAGACAATAAAAGAACAATCTTTTGAAAAGCAAGAAATCAATTTTTGTGGAGTTTTAAAGAAATCCAAGCTTCCTGATGGTAGTGCCTCCGATATATCTAGGTGAATGTATATGGATGAAAGAAAAGTGTCTAATCATAAAATCCATGATGTTCATTGGATGGTAAATTACTTGTACCTAATACCAATTCAAAGCATTCTTCCAGATCATTAGGCTATTCCTTTGATTCTACTTAGTTTCTTCTTCCGTTGTTTGTGTAAAAAAAATAACATTGTAGGAACTGGATTGCTTAGAAGTTGAGATCATAGAAACAATAAACTAGTTGGAGTGAATTTATTCTCTTTCATTTTTTTCATATAATGATCCATTTGCCTATTCATTTGGCTAATTAAGAGAGATTAGGAGGTCATGTTCAAAATCGATGGATGTATTCTACTAGAAAAGAAATGGGTACATTCAAATCATACTTCCACAAAAGACGTTATCTAAAAGGTTGCATAGCAGAGACACAAGTGGGAATATATTGTATGAATTTGTTCTCCAAATATTTGCATGGGGCTGTGCGTACCAGATTTAATAGAATAGCCCTAAATAATGATGAATATGAACCAAGTGATGTAGAAATTATGGGTTTGTTTTCTAACAAAGGAGTTTCTTTAGGATCAAATAAAAATGATCTATTCATTTTAGATAACAAGACATTAAGTCAGGCACTTGCATAATTATTCAGAAATTCTGACGAGATTCAAGAATATAATAAGTACCTTTATTTGAATATAGTATTATTTTTGTATAATTAAGTTTTAACTTATTTTATATGTTATTTTAACAAAATAAAATACATGTTATCTACAGATCATGACAAAGAGCTTAATAATAAGCCACGAAGATCTTAATGGAGTAAGGCTAAGAATCATCATCAAAACTTCTCTCAATGGTTTGAAACTCGTGCTTTGCAAGAGGATGTACCTGATATCATAAAATAATTGTGTATAGGACCAAATTTTGTTAGAAAAAGATATTCTTTGTATCTAATCAATGGATATAGATTCCATGTTAGGCAGTATGATGCAAGGCGTAAAACACAAAATAGTGGTGTTACACTAGTTACCTCAACTACAAGCTTTGCAAGCTTAAAGGATAAAAATACAATTGTTGTAGATCTGACTTATAATGGTAAAATTGTTGATATTGTTGAGTTAGAATAATGTGGTCATTTTAAGGTTGTTCTATTTAATTACGATTGGTATGAGGTTGAAAATGATACTTATGGTCTTACTTATGTCCATTTCAACAAGATATGCTCTCAGGAAGAGCCATTTGTGCATGGATCTCACGTACACCAATGCTTCTATGTGAAAGATCCATATGATCAAGATAGACATTATGTTATGAAGACTGTTCTGAGAGATTTGTTTAACATGGGTGATCAAGTTGAATCTAATCTCCCACAAAGTCATGAAAACGAGCCACTTGAACATTTGATGGGACCATCTATACCAAAAGATAATGGTGAGGTTCTCTTAAAAAGAAGTGATGTACGAGAAACAATTATTGATGTGCCTTTGGAGGATTTCGCTACATAACAACATGATGTCGAGGAAGAGGAGTTTTAAGATGAATCTATTGATGGATTTGAAGAAGGGTCAAAAAATGACTATGAAGATGAGTCTGTAGATGAGTTTGAACATGAGCTTGAAGATGAGTCTGAAGAAGAGTTTGAAGATGACACACCATGAGTTTCCTTATTTTTGTGATGACCATATATTTCTCACTTTAAATTTTTGTTTATTTAATTGCTTTTTTGTTAGAAACATATTAAGATATTTAATATGTGGAATTGAAGATTCGATTACTACAATGGTTATGTAATTTTTTTGCGCTTTTCATGCGTACAATTGTTGAACAACATGTAATTCTAGCTTTCTATTGTTTATTTGAATGTTTATTGACACAAACATATCTGATTAAAGGTTAGTAGTCTTTTAAGTATCCGTGGTACAATTATCAAACTGCTTTCTGATCTGTATATATCAATTGTGATTGTCATATAAATATTTATTTTTTCTTATTATCAGGTTTTACAAAATTAGAGGCAGAATAGTAAACACTCCAGCATTATTGGTACACTTTTTGAAGTTTGTCATCTCTAAAGATTTGTACCACTCTTCTCTTCTTCTTCGTATTTTTCAATTCCCAATTGAAGTTTCCGTTTTCTTTGAAGGTGTACTACCCGATTTGAATGTATGAGTCTACGAAGATAAAGAACCCCGTACTCCAACTATGAGGATCTTTGTGAGTACTTTTCTTTATTTCTACCTTGTGGTGGTTTTTGATATCTATTTCCCTGGTTTTCCTTATTTTAAGACGAAAAGGAGGTGACATGCTCCGCATTTTATTCTCATGGTCTCTTAGATGGACACTCGTTATTACTGCAAATCCGGTTTCTTTGGTCTTATGATTTGTTGGTGCTTATATCCCTTTTTGTTCATTCTCATAACTTAGATTAGCCTGTTCATGATTTGCTCCCAAAATAGCTTATTCATGGTTTATTCGTTTGTTAAGCACAATGATTCTGTCTTGTATGTTTTTGCTGGAATAATTTTCTTATTTTTCACTATGTATCTTAAAGTGCCAAGAAGTCATTTTTTTGTTTCTTTAGTGCATTTTCAAGTACATATTAATCATTTTAGTTCAATTTTCTCATGTTGAGCTAAATTGAGCTTTCAACTTTCGGAGATAATCATTACAAGCTCAACCCTGTAATACGAATAAGCAACAAACTGTATATCATCGAATAAATGTAGAGAGCTTTACTTAGTTTTGTCTTCTTTTCTTTTGCTGTCGTTAAATTTAATTTTGTGATAGTTAGGAATTCCTTGTGTTGAACATGTGACATTCACAATAGCTGTAAAAATAATGGTATATACATAAATTTTTTGTCTGAGGTGCAATTTGAGGACTAGAATTATCCAAAAAAAAATTTCATAATCAAAAAATTACATGTGATGATTGCTAATCTATGTAGTTATTCAGTTGTTTTTTTAATTGAGTATTAAAATGTGTGGCATCATTGATTTTTATGGTATACTTAAATTGTAAATAAAAATGTGTTTAAAATGAAAATATTCTTGTATGATGTGAACTTTTCACTTCTTACTATTGGAAGTCGAATGTCATTGCAAGTTCACAAGAATTTAATCTTTAATACAGACATTTCCAGCATGAGCCTATCAAATTTACTTTCCCAAGTTTTAAGGACTCTTACCAGACACTATTAAAGTTTAGCCCTATTCTATGAATCAGGCATACACTATTAAAGTTTGACTACATATTTGAGTCTATTTTGTAAAATTTAACTTGGAGCAGGAAGAAGTAAAAACTTACTTTTAGTTTCCCATGTCTTTTTTTTGCATTTTGCATTTTTGTGACTGAATTAATGTGCTGCTAGTTTGTTGGAAGTCGCTCATATACTTTGCGCTTCTGGAAAAAGTAGATGACCGGTGTGGTTTTTGATACAGAAACAATAAAAACATTGGTGTGGATTTCCTTTGCTCGCTTCATCAATAATACACTTAATCCAACCCATGTCATGTGATTTCCAGTTCACTACATTTGAATATAGAATACGATTATATGACTATAGTAGGGCCATCATTCCTTTCCACCGATTAGTAACCTTCATAATACTAGAAAACTATATTCTTATTATCTGATGAATTGTTATTTTGTAGGTTAAATTACTATAGAAGAACAATGAAGCAATAAACAATACACAAGAAAAAGGGTTCGAACCCAACATAGTTCAAAGCCCATTGAAGAATCTTGATATTCATATGCAATACCAATCTAGTGTTGAATTAGCCAACATTTTCAAGATTAAGAGGGAAAAACCTGCAAATGAACGCACTGATAAAGCTAAGAAACAGTGACACCAATACAACATAAAAGAAAGAATTCTTGGGAGGTTAGAACTCACATATGATTGAAGGGAAAGGGCAAACTAAACATAGGTTATTTTTGTTTGAAAAGTCCATTGAAGAGAAAGGAGTTAAACTTCCTATAAGTCTAGGTTCCATACATCATTCATGAAAGGTGTAGTTTCTTCAATACATGTGAATGCAACAACACTAGGTAATGGAGAGTCACAACATGATATTGAGGATCTATTGAAGTTCAAACAGGTGAAGGGGAAGTTGGTTAGACCACCCACCAGTATTGGTCAGTTTCTGGATAAGCAGTTGTTACACAATGAACATGATATTCTTCATCTACAAAACTGCAAGCAGGTAATGAGGAAGTCGGTTATACCATCTAGTACTCTTGATCAGTTTCTAAAAATCAAGGGATATGCATAGATGATGAAACAACATGTGATGTGAATACTCCTAATATAAATGAACATAACAGAGGATTGGATGATATTGTAGATCAAGAAGAACTTGGTGGAGATGAATGTGATGTCCAAGAGGAAATCGACATTCATCGTAGTACATAATATGTGTCTTAAACCTTGTAAGATTTAGTACTCATTATATAAGAAATATGTTATTTCCTGTCTGTTACATCAATCTAGAAATACAAAGCCAAAAAAAGTTCGAGGATAAACAACATGTAAGGATATTCACGCAAGATATTTTATTGAAAGAAAGGAAGTGAAATTTGATAAAGGACAGGAAGTGGGACCAACTAATAAGATTGTGTCACTATTAAGCAAATTCGTAGGAACAATTACATGGAATCCGAGATTCATAAGATTTATGCACACTAGTGGGCATGTGGTGAGAAAGGATACTAAAGACGCATGTGGGAATATATCAATGTAAGAACACTCACTCTTGATATTGCATATTTTTTATTTTTTACATATTGAAAGTAAATATATTTTATTTTGCATATTCCTAATTTCTAATTGAAGTAGAAAGAAAGAAGTGGGTGAGGACTGCTCTTCGTGATTCTTGGAGGCGACACAAACAAAAAATTAAACAATTTTTTTTTAAAAAAACAGTACTCTTGAGGATATTCTTGAAAAGAGTCTTAATGCCATTCCATAAAATCAATTCCGCCAGCTAATCGAGTATTGGAAACACCCAACTATTTTAGTAAGGCTAAAATAATGCATTTCTACTCATCGACATATTTTGCATCATATATATTTTTTTTATCAATTCAATTATCTCTTTTATTTTTATAATAGGCCATATGCGAGATGAATTATGAAAATCGGAAAAAACAAAAGTTGAGGCATCGAAAGGGACCTAATAATTTTGCAAGAGTACGCGTGGCATGGGTAATACTTAGCTAACATTTCTTCAAAACTCTGAATTTCATTTTTTTGTAGTTTATTAGAACATAATGATGTTTTTTTAAAAAAATTTGATATAATTTGTACCATGAAGCCAAATACATCAACGAAGAATCATCAAAACCTGAAATATTTATAGCAACCCGTACCAAGAAGGGAAAGGAAATCCAGGAGGAACCCAAGTTCCAATAGTATGTTTTTAATGAGGATTAGTAGTGAATTTGATTCAGACTTAAATTTTATATATTGTGGGGAGTTTGTCTCCATTGAATTTTATCACGTATGTCTTTTTCTTCTTTCCCTTTTTGTTCGTCTTGTTCAAGTGTTAGGAGGTATTAGTTCTTTTTGTATGTCGCTATCATAGGACTTTAAATAAAATAGTACTCACAATTCACTATGGATGTCAATTTTATTAAACAGGCTGAACATCAGAATCGCCTAAATTCATGGAAAACAGCTGATGATGCATTTATGGCAGTATTTTCAAAGGAGATTCCTAGTTGACTTATGTGCTACGGTAGATCAGTGACAATAAGTTCTTTGAAGAAATATGAGGAAATTAACAATCTAGAACAAAAGCATGCCAATGAAATCACTTCTCTACTATAAGGATTGAGAGAAGAAATGCGACATTTACTCACTCAATTGTTTCAAAACAACACTAGAATTAAATTTTCAAGATATACCAGGATGTATTGGATCTAACACTGCTTCACCTATTGATGCAAGTAGCGCACAAGCTGTAAGAGGGACAATACTTCTGCATTCTTCAAGATCAGCTGATGATTTGGTTCTTAAAAAGGTATTTTTTTTCTTTCACGTTCTTTGTTAATAGTATGAAGTTATTTTGCTGTATTGAATCTTTGAAAGTTCAGTCTATAATTTGTTTTTGTCACTTATTATCTCCTTTTAGATGCTATACATAATTACGGAATGTAGTTGTGTACTTTTCCCCCCTGTTGTTTACTACTTTGAACTATAATGGTAGTTGCGAGAGATGGTTTTAATTTTGAGATAATTTTGTTGTATTTTCGTGACTGAGTTTTTTGTCACTTGTGCTAGTTAAGCTCTTGATGTGGTTTGAGTTTTATCCTGTTTCTGCTGGTTCTTGTTGTTGCTGGTTCTTGTTGTCTTCTTTTAATTTCTTCTCTCTCTTTTTTGCTTGGTTTACCTTTTCATTTGTTCTTGGAAGGAGTATGAGCATCTATAAGTGAGTAAAAATCAGGTAAGATAATAATTAGGAGTTTTGGTATGTCCACGCTATGTTGAACTGTCCTATAAGTTTTTTTCTTCTGAGTCTGCCATTCTTCATTAGCTTCCTTGTTGCTATTTCTTGTATTAAGTTTAAGTAAATGGGTTTCTTGGAAAAATTACAAGTCTATAAGAAACAAGCAAGCAAATTTGTTGTGTGAAATTGTAACCTTTATTAGAAAAAATAATTACATTCTTTCAACTTTGAATCATTGAAATAAAGAATTACATTCCGTAGTATTGTAGTTCGATTAACACTTTACTTCAATGTATAAGAAAAATATCATGAAATGGCTCCAAAATATACACTATTGTTGGTCGTAGTACAGATGTGGTACTTTGGGATCTTTTGGTTGCTTTGAATGAATCCACATGTTGTCTTATAGGCTTTTTGGTGTGTGCTGAACTTGAGTGTGGTAATGTTGCAGGAGTTGTTCTTGACCATTAGGTTGAGTTAATCATGTGATTTGAGCGTATTTGCTAATCTTGCAAAACTTTTTAAGCTTTCAATGTTTAACAATTAAATGAAAATGCCTAACTTGTTGAACTTGTAAAAAATGTGTATTGCATTTGCAGGTTTTCTTAAATTGTTGGGAAAATGCCTAACTTGTTAAACTTGTAAAGGCTTTTTTTTTCTGAAAATTGTTTGTGTACTACATTTACAGGTTTCCTAAATCGTGTTTGCCTTGTTACCCTTTGTTTTTGTTCTTCCTATCAGCCTCCATTTCTTTGCTTAATATCAAATTGTGAATGTCAGCTCCCAGTTCCTGCCCAATACAGCACTAATAGGGAGAGATAGTCTCTTGATGTCTTTTTTTATGTACAAAACATGAAAATTTCATTTATGATTAGAAGTTCGTACAAAAGGATAAGCTAAGAGCAAGCTAATTGAACGAATTTCACATCCACAATATACTAATTAAAATTTTAACAGTAGTACAGAAAAACTAAAAGTTTAAGGGATAGTGCATACGGTAACAACCTTAGTTCAATAATATACGACATGCTTACCTAATTCAACAGGAAGAACAAGACAAACAACAGTTTGACCTTCTTCAATTTCTTGTTCTTTCTGCCTCCGGCAGCTGCAATGCTGTTCTTTGTTAGCTTCTTTTCGTGTTGTGCATTCTGTTCTGCATGAGATTTCTCGCCTATGCAAGTTTTTTCAGCTGCTTGCCTTTTCTCAGTAGGCTTTTTCTTAGCTTTTGGTAACATTGTAGGAAAATAAAGGGGAATTTTACAGATGCTCTAATTGGTATTTGGGATGACGTGTGTCTGTTAATCGCCTTGTGTTTATAATACATGTAGTAACCCATAATTAAGTGTAATAATGAATGTTCTATATATTATATATATATATATATTGATTTGAATTGGTTTTCTTACAATGAACTCTCCAATTATGCACTTTCACATTTATTTCACTAAGTTATAATGTTATTTTCAAATTGCAGGATAAATGTCGGAAATTGAATTTGAATTGTGTAGAAGTAAACTTGATCTATTGTAGTGAATAATGAATAGTTTTTGTACTATTGTAATATATGTCTGTATGCATTTGGTATTTTGTAATTTATTGATATTAGAGATATTTAAGCAATGACTTTCTAAGTATTGGTGTTTTCGGACATGTTTCTCACAGTGTAGTTGAAATATATAGCTTCCATTTAATTATGTGATCATACATTGAATATATGCAATTCGATAGTGTTGCTTTAGATGAGATATAATGTTATTCTTTATAAGTGTTGTTCTAGATTAGATTTAAGTTACACTTTATAAGTTTTGTGATAGATCACATATAAAATTACACTTTATAAGTGTTTCTCTATATGAGACATATAGTTACAGTTTATAAGTGTTGTTTTAAATGAAATATAAAATTATACTGTATAAGTGTTAGTATGTATAATATATAAAAGGCAACACTTTTGAAGTTTTGTGGTTGCGCTAGATGACCTATAAAAGGCAACACTTTTGAAGTGTGACCAATAACACCGCAAAGGCAACACTTTTTAAGTGTATTATAATAAAATATACGTGTCGCAAATGCATCATATCAAAGTGAGGCCTCATACTTCTTTGTCTAGGCTTTATAAGTGTAGCCATAAGTGGCGACATTTAATAAGTGTTGCCTAATGTCAAAGGTTACACTTCTTTTGGCTACTCCATAAAAAGTGTTGCCTAAAGTCCAAAGTGTGGCCTTTTATTAAAGGCCACACTTTTTGCTAGTTTAGGCTACACTTTAGTGGGGTGGTAGAAGGCCTAAAATGGTGTAGTGGACTAATTGTTCAAGGATGGTCTTGACTTGTATAGTTTGAATTGACCTATGTGATCATGTATGCCTAGACTTACATTCTAATTATAAAATTGAAAGAATTAACTTGTTATTGAACATGGATCATGATGAATTAAGGGAAGTAATCAAATGTAGGTATCTTGTGCCATTGATGCTAGGGCTTTGGGGGTGAAGTCATTATGAAGAGGTTGTGTTGATGTTTTCTTTTTCTTCTACACTTAGACATGAACATGATAGGAGAAGCAAGTTTTGTCACATAGATGGATTCTAGGTTGACCTAATAACCTAAAATAAAACAATCCATGTTAGAATATTATAGCTTGAAGATGATTGGATGGTATCTTCTTGGTTAGTTGACTTGCTAAGACAAGTGATAAGGATCAAACAAACAAAAAAACAATGAAATAAAGGATAAGTTGATTAGTACTCAAGTTATTGAAATTATGGGAAACAAGGGACTGAAACCCTCACCTCCCAATTGACTTCAGCAACCTAAATTTAACCCAAAGAAGAATAATAAAATGAATCCAAAAATCAAAAAGGGGTAACACTTTGATTAATCAATCTCAAGAAGTTAACTAGTCATCCCAAGAGTCAACCTAATTACTAACTAAGAAGATACAACAATTTGAGAGTCAATATTCAACAGTTTAAGTCTTGCAAAATGATAAAAGACTAATAATTATACTAAGGAAATAAATAAAACTTCTTTGACAATGTTACCATTTATAAGCTAAGGTCCTTGATTGGTTGTTTTCTTTTGTAATTGTTTGAATTGATAGACACTTCTTTTACAATATTGCCCTTAATGAGATAAGGATCATGTTTGGTTTTCTTCTTTTCTAAATTCTTGAATTAATGAAATGACCATTTGCACATATGGCCACTTTCCTTCTCCCTTCTCATTTTTATATAATGTAAACACATTGTATTTCCTACTTAGGTGACCTTCAATCTCCTCTAATTATCCCTTTTCATGAACATTGTTTGTAGGCCTTGGAGATACTTTGCTTGACTTTGTGTGAATAGTCTTGAGTGGTACATGCCACTTATGTTAGTATCAGCCATTCTGCCCATGTTATCATCTTTCCCTTCTTGAAAATTATTCGTCCTCAAATCCAAAGGATCACCTACAACAACAACGAGATAAATCAGTAACATTATAAAACATTATACTCACTTGGTAGGTCAGTCATGTAAGCATTTTCATTGATTTGCTTAACTACTTAGAAGGGTCCATCCCCTTTTGGCTTAGCTTCCCTTTTCATACTTTTGGAAATCTTTCCTTTCGGAAATGCGCCCACGCTAAATCATCTGGATTGAAAATCATTTCCTTCATCCCTCGATTCTTTCTAATGGCCACATTTGAATTGTTCTTTTCAATGGCCTTTTTGACCATGACATGAATGTTTATCATTTCTTTAGCCCCTTTGGTTGTCATCTAGTCTCACAAAAACATTGATATAGAAAGGAATCATGGTTAAGGGAAATAAAGGTTTAAACCATAACGTTCCTCAAATGGAGACATTCCAATTGAGGAGTGGAAAGACCGATTATAAGCAAATTTAATCAAGGGTAAATGATTTTCCCAAGCAGTTGGGGTTCCTCTAATAATGCATCGAATCATGGTTTCAAGAGGTAGGTTGACTACTTTGGTTTTTCCATCCGTTTGAGGATGGAAAGAAGTAAAGAACAAAAGTTCGGTACTAAGTGTACCCCATAGACTCTTCGAAAAATGACTCCGAAACTTGGAATCCCTATCATTTACAATTGTTTAAGGGACTCCATGAAATTTAATCACATTAATACCAAAGAAATATGCTACATAAGATGCATAACCCGTTCATCCAAATCGGGAAAGTGGATATTTCAAATCGCTACATGCGCGATCTAATTTACGAACTATTTCTGATGGTATAAACGTGATCCAAATATTGCGGATTGTTATTCGTGTCACGACGGTCAACATACTAAAAAATTACAGCAAATAAGAGCCAGATCGCCCATCTGCAAAGTTCAAGTGGTGGTGGAGATAGAACTCGGATCACCATTAAAGAGAATGAATATCAAGAAATGAATTCACGAGTTGAAGGTGTTAAATATAAGGTAATATTTTACAATCCTAATCTACCACAACATACTTCTACTAAGTTGCAGATTCAAGAAGTAAATTAAAAAAAGTGTGGCAAGAATCTTCCTGAATATGCTGTGAATCTATGTTACAAATTTAAACAAGTTCCTTGTCAATTTATCTAGAACAAATTACGCCACCAAGAGGTCAAGGTGCAGGGGAGAATTACAAGCCTAATCTTAATCAAGAATTTATCAAACAAGGCTATAGCAATGCAGTTGCACGGACTAGTGCTCAAGGAGTACACGCAGGTAAGATCACTACACCTAATAATCCTCCTAATGTTGCTAATGTTCATTGTATAGATAAGGAGATTGTAGGTCTAGCTTATGTTGCTTATGTGAATGTGTGTGTTGCATGTAAGATGCATTATATTGCACCTGCTGTTGTTGCTGATAAGCTGAAAGAATAGGGGAATAAGGCAATAATAGGCCAAGTACAAGGTGAGAATGGGGGTGGTAACCAGCCTATAAATCTTAATCAATTCCCTCAAATCTCAAACAATTCTGTTAGACAAATTATTCAGTCTAAACAGGATTCCCAGAATCCTTGTCCTTTTAGGGTGTCCAATAATCAAAATAATCAGCAATTTCTCAGAAAATGTGAAGATCAAGAACCTGCTCCATACACGGTTATCCAAACTTATGCAGCTAGGCTTCGATGTAATCTGCCCAAAACTGCAGCTCCAATTCTGTTTGATACACCTAAAATTACTACCAAATAAGGCAGACCTGCTGTAATTTTTAGTGCAAAAGATTTCTTGGTAAAATGGACTGGTTGGTGTAAAGATACTCTAATTTGTATGTTTAGTAATGCAATGCATAAAGTGGAGCTTCTTAGACAGTTTTATCAAACAAACTCAGTTATCAGGTGGTGTTAAAATTGCCCATTTCAATGCTAGACATGTCAACATTGATTTGGATAATGAACTTGACTTCGTAACAGTTTGACACGTACAAAGAATGTCCGTTGAGGGACAACCTATGAGAATTCAAACATGGACTCCAACCTTTACACCTATTGAAGAAACTTCTATAGCGCCTATTTGGATAGATCTACCGGAGCTTCTTTGGCACTGTTATTATAAGGATATCTTTACAGCCATGTTATCTCCAATTGGTAAAGTGTTATATTTATACAATTCTACGGTTAACAAGACTAGGGGTAGAATTGCAATTTTTAGGATTCAGCTTGATCTTACAAAAGAGAGACCTAAACATGTGTGTCTTGGGTATGAGGAATGGATTTGAATGTAAGTCAATGGCAATGTATTGAGTATAAAAATATTCCTATATATTGTCATTGTAAAGAACAAGGACACATGATCAAAGAGTGCACATTTAGGATAAGTGATGAGGAGTTTCAATAAAGAAAAGAGATAGAATCTGGCAGGAAAGATAATCATAATGCAAGAAAAAACAGTGGTGCCGGTGAGCAGAAACAGTCCTCATAAGCTGCAACGGGAGGTGAAATGCAGCAATGTAAACAACCTGCAACAATCACATCAACAATGCATCATCTTCAAGCAATTGTAGATCAAGTAGACAATTGGAAGAATAAAAAAACAAAATGAAATAACAACAGAAACATGCCATTCCCAAGACTGCTTGCCAAGCTCCAAATCTGCAGCAACAAGTGTTACAACCAGCCACAGAAGGTATGACAATTAATGTTTCTTCTTCTAACAACTTTACTTAATTAGATAACCGGGAGAAGGGTACAAATAGAATAGACCAATTGGATATATGCATTTTTGCATCCAAAAAGGTGCAGACAGACCTTAATTTCCAACACAGAGGCCATGTAGATCATGCAAGTCATTCACAAATTAATTTATGTATATTGCAGGCTGTTAGAGATATACCAGGTATGATTTCATAGCCTATTCCATCACAACACACTCCTATTTTTTGTGAAACTAATAGAGTTAGTATATATTTGAAAGGTAGTGAAAGTCTGGAAATTCAAGAGAATATGGAGTCTTTTTTGCAGGTTAAAGAAATACATGTAACAGGGTTGGTTGTGTTAGGACCTGAAATAAGCAGCTGGAAATGCGGAAGCTAGCAAAGCAAACCTCGAAAGAGCACGAGTAAGAAGACAACGAGAAATATACCATAAGACACAATGATTTAATTTTTTTTGGTCAATCGACCTACGTCCACAAAGAAGATGAGCAATCCACTAGAAATATGAGAGTACAAAATACAGAGAGAAAAAACCTCAACCCAAATCACTCTGATTACATAGGAGGTTCACACAAGTGATAACGTATCAAGCTTGTGACCTATAAATTCTCCCCCTAACAAAAACTCTCAAGCCCTTAAGACTACATTGTGAATGCTGATTAAGTTAGAAGGAACATTCCTCTACTTATAGAGTTTTAAACCTTTTCCTACAAGAAAAGGATTAGTCAATCAAAAACATCTTCCTAAAATGAAAACCTATTTATAGTAAGAAATTTAGGACAAATAAACCCCAACAAATCTCCCCTTTGGCCTAAATTTCTGAAAAAATAAATTTGTCCACCTTCTTCACTTAATCTTCAACAACTTGCTTCTCCTCTCCATAATCTTCTTTGCAAAATTTATACCTCAATAAAAAGTACCTCTCTAAAACAATTTCTCCAACAAAATCTTCATTACTGTCAAAATGGTTGCAGCTAGAACTACACCCGCCAAGATGAACACCTCTTTCTAACCTGGTTCAATCATCGATTATCGAACAACGAAACCAGACTCCATCATTGTATCTGGCTCTGATACCACTTGTTAGGACCGAAAATAAGTAGGAGTAAATGTGGAATCTAGCAAAGAAAACCTCAAAAGAACACAAGTAAGAAGACAATGAGAAATATACCAAAAAGAACAAAGATTTGACGTGGTTCGGTCAATCGACCTACGTCCACAAAGGAGATTAGCAATCCACTATAAATATGAGAGTACACAATACATAGAGAAACAACCTAAACAAAATCACTTGGAATACATGGGAGGTTGATACAAGTGATAACGTATCAAGCTTGTGACCCATAAATTATCCCCCTCACCAAAACTCTCAATCCCTTAAGACTACATTGTGAATGCTGATTATGTTAGAAGGAACATTCCTCTACTTATAGAGTTATAAACCTTTTCCTACAAGAAAAGGATTAGTCAATCCAAAACCTTTTCCTAAAAGGAAAACCTATTTATGGTAAGAAATTTAGGACAAATAAAACCCAACAAATCTCCCCTTTGGCCTGAATTTCTGACAAAAAAAATTTGTCCACCTTCTTCACTTTATCTTCAACAACTTGCTTCTCCTCTCCATAATCTTCTTAGCAAAATTTATACATCAACACAGAGTACCTCTCTGAAACAATTTCTCCAACAAAATCTTCATTACTGTCAAAATGGTTGCAGCAAGAACTACACCCGCCAAGATGAACACCTCTTTCTATCCTAGTTCAATCATCGATTATCGAACAACTAAACCTGACTTCATCATTGAATCTGGCTCTAATACCACTTGTTAGGACCGGAAATAGTAGACAATGAGAAATATACCAAAAGACACAATGATTTAATTTGGTTCGGTCAATCGACCTACGTCCACAAAGGAGATGAGCAATCCACTAGAAATATGAGAGTACAAAATACAGAGAGAAACAACCTCAACCCAAATTACTCGGATTACATGGGAGGTTCACACAAGTGATAACGTATCAAGCTTGTGACCAATAAATTCTCTCCCTAACAAAAACTCTCAAGCCCTTAACACTACATTGTGAATGCTGATTAAGTTAGAAAGAACATTCGTCTACTTATAGAGTTTTAAACCTTTTACTACAAAAAAAGGATTAGTCAATCCAAAACCTTTTCCTAAAAGGAAAACTTATTTATGGTAAGAAATTTAGGACAAATAAAACCCAACAAATCTCCCCTTTGGCCTGAATTTCTGAAAAAATAAATTTGTCCACCTTCTTCACTTAATCTTCAACAACTTGCTTCTCCTCTCCATAATCTCCTTTGAAAAATTTATACATTAACACAGAGTACCAATCTGAAACAATTTCTCCAAAAAAATCGTCATCACTGTCAAAATGGTTGCAGCTAGAACTAAACCCACCAAGATGAACACCGCTTTCTAACCTGGTTCAATCATCGATAATCGAACTACTAAACCTGACTCCATCATTGAATCTGGCTCTGATACCACTTGTTAGGACCGAAATAAGTAGGAGTAAATGTGGAAGCTAGCAAAGCAAGCCTCAAAAGACCACACGTAAGAAGACAACGAGAAATATACAAAAAAGAACAAAGATTTGACGTGGTTTTGTCAATCGACCTACGTCCACAAAGAAGATGAGCAATCCACTATAAATATGAGAGTAAAAAATACAGAGAGAAACAACCTCAACTAAATCACTCGGAATACATGGGAGGTTCATACAAGTGATAACGTATCAAGCTTGTGACCCATAAATTATCCCCCTCACCAAAACTCTCAAGCCCTTAAGACTACATTGTGAATGTTGATTATGTTAGAAGGAACATTCCTCTACTTATAGAGTTCTAAACCTTTTCCTACAAGAAAAGGATTAGTCAATCCAAAACCTTTTCCTAAAAGGAAAACCTATTTATGGTAAGAAATTTAGGACAAATAAAACCCAACAAATCTCATCTTTGGCCTGAATTGCTGACAAAATAAATTTGTCGACCTTCTTCACTTAATCTTTAACAACTTGCTTCTCCTCTCCATAATCTTCTTAGCAAAATTTATACATCAACAAAGAGTACCTGTTTGAAACAATTTCTCCAACAAAATCTTCATTACTGTCAAAATGGTTGTAGCTAGAACTACACCTGCCAAGATGAACACCTCTTTCAATCCTGGTTCAATCATCGATTATCGAACAACTAAACCTGACTTCATCATTGAATCTGGCTCTGATACCACTTGTTAGGACCAGAAATAAGCAGCTGTAAATGCGGAAGCTAGCGAAGCAAACCTCGAAAGAGCACGAGTAAGAAGACAACGAGAAATATACCAAAAGATACAATGATTTAATTTTGTTCGGTCAATCGACCTACGTCCACAAAGGAGATCAGCAATCCACTAGAAATATGAGAGTATAAAATATACAGAGAAACAACCTCAACCTAAATCACTCGGATTACATGGGAGGTTCACACAAGTGATAACGTATCAAGCTTGTGACCTATAAATTCTCCCCATAACAAAAACTCTCAAGCCCTTAACACTACATTGTGAATGCTGATTAAGTTAGAAGGAACATTCCTCTACTTATAGAGTTTTAAGCATTTTCCTACAAAAAAAGGATTAGTCAATCCAAAATCTTTTCCTAAAAGGAAAACCTATTTATGGTAAGAAATTTAGGACAAATAAAACCCAACAAATCTCCCCTTTGGGCTGAATTTCTGAAAAAATAAATTTGTCCACCTTCTTCACTTAATCTTCAACAACTTGCTTCTCCTCTCCATAATATCCTTTGCAAATTTTATACATTAACACATAGTACCTCTCTGAAACAATTTCTCCAACAAAATCTTCATAACTGTCAAAATGGTTGCAGCTAGAACTACAACACCAAGATGAACACCTCTTTTTAACCTGGTTCAATCATCGATTATCGAACAACTAAACCTGACTCCATCATTGAATCTTGCTCTGATACCACTTGTTAGGACCGAAAATAAGTAGGAGTAAATGCGGAAGCTAGCAAAGCAAACCTCAAAAGACCACAAGTACGAACACAACGAGAAATATAGCAAAAAGAACAAAGATTTGACGTGGTTCGGTCAATCGACCTACGTCCACAAAGGAGATGAGCAATCCACTATAAATATGAGAGTACAAAATACAGAGAGAAACAACCTCAACAAAATCACTCGGAATACATGGGAGGTTCATACAAGTGATAACGTATCAAGCTTGTGACACATAAATTATCCCCCTCACCAAAACTCTCAAGCCCTTAAGACTACATTGTGAATGCTGATTATGTTAGAAGGAACATTCCTCTACTTATAGATTTCTAAACCTTTTCCTACAAGAAAAGGATTAGTCAATCCAAAACCTTTTCCCAAAAGGAAAACCTATTTATGGTAAGAAATTTAGGACAAATAAAACCCAACAAATCTCCCCTTTGGCCTGAATTTCTGACAAAATAAATTTGTCCACTTTCTTCACTTAATATTCAACAACTTGATTCTCCTCTCCATAATCTCCTATGCAAAATTTATACATCAACATAGAGTACCTCTCTAAAACAATTTCTCCAACAAAATCTTCATTACTGTCAAAATGGTTGCAGCTAGAACTACAACCACCAAGATGAACACCTCTTTCTAACCTGGTTCAATCATCGATTATCGAACAACTAAACCTTACTCCATCATTGAATCTAGCTCTGATACCACTTTTTAGGACCGAAAATAAGTAGGAGTAAATGCGGAAGCTAGCAAAGCAAACCTCAAAAGACCACAAGTAAGAAGACAATGAATAAAATACCAAAAGACACAAAGATTTAACGTGGTTCGGTCAATCGACCTACGTCCACAAAGGAGATGAGCAATCCACTATAAATATGAGAGTACAAAATACAGAGAGAAAAAACCTCAACCAAATCACTCGGAATACATCGGAGGTTCACACAAGTGATAATGTATCAAGCTTGTGACCCATAAATTATCCCCCTCACCAAAACTCTCAAGCCCTTAAGACTACATTATGAATGCTGATTATGTTAGAAGGAACATTCCTCTACTTATAGAGTTATAAACCTTTCCTACAAGAAAAGGATTAGTCAATCCAAAAACTTTTCCTAAAAGGAAAACCTATTTATGGTAAGAAATTTAGGACAAATAAAACCTAACATGTTGATGTTATGAAGAAAGGTGAATGTAGAATACCATCTCCTCTCGAATAGCAGGCTGATGCTAAACTTCCAGTTCACAAACAGTCTATTCCAGCCAATAACAAAAGTCAAAAGCATGGTAAGTGAAAAAATATCGTCAAAGTAGTAACAATAAATCAAAGGAAAGATTCAGTAAAAAAAGAACATATAACATTAAGAAAAAACAACAGAGGAACAGGCAAGTGGAACTGATCATCAAAAGCAACAACAGAATAATGAGGAGGTGGATGAATATAGCCATAAAATTTCAAGGATGAGTATTATGAAGAAACTAGATCTTTGGAAAGCAATGAAGATGAGGAGGAAGTTATATCCACCTTTCATACTGAATATGAAGACGAAATACAAGATGTTAGGAACCAACAAGGGTTTTCACTTAGAATGAAGGAAGAATATAAGACATACTACAAGCTAGTGGAACATTGGAAGTCCTTTTACTAGATCTAGAAGTAGAGGTATTTAATCATACTGTAGTGTTAAATTTCAATTTATTATTATGTTTACAGGTTGTATAAGATTGAGGTTTCAGTTTGTTAAATTCTATTTATAATGAATATGTCTTTGATGTAGTTATTTAGATAGGTTCGTTTACTCTCTATAGACTTTTCTTGTAAGGGGGAGAGTTTTCCTTGTTTATGTATTGTTAGTAAACTATGTATTAAGAAGGAGTACTCCATAGGTTCTTAGTTTCTTTTGAATACAACATGATGTACAGGGTTCAGTTGACTAACCTTAGTAGGATTGGTGAACCCATAACCCAACTTACGATCGGAGCTAAGGTTTATGCCCTCCTCTATATAGTTTTGATGTTTAAGAAATGACAAGGTCTGGGGGTGTTTCTCAACCCCTAATCGTCTACAAGGGTCCTTCTAATAAAAAAATTCCAAAGTACAAAACCCAAGCATTAAACAGTAAGCAAAAGATTTTAAACCTCACATCCTAAAACCTAAAAAAACCTTGAACCCTTACCCTAAACCATACACACGAAATGATGAATACTAAGATGTTAGTCTTAATACTCTACAAGGACGAAGACACTGGTTACTTCTATGAGTTGATTCCCTTATGTGACATAATCCCCAAGGCTAAAATACCAAATACAAAATATTAAACACTAAAACACTTATATTTAACCTCAATTTTTAAACCCAAAATACTAAATCATAAAAATACCTAAACCCTAACCCTAACCCTGAACACTTAAACATAAATCCCAAACCTTTAACCCTTATCCTTGGTAGTCAAAAGTAAAACATAGGTGTGTATTGAAAAAGTTGTATGGGCGGTCTCTATTTAGGTGGGTCTAAAGATAACCTTAGATGAAGGGTCTATTATGATGTAATAGGGTTTGAAATGAGTTTATATCTTATATTGTTGTTATATCATATATGTGATCATTGATTTGAATGATGTTTCTTATACCTGTCTTGTGAGATTTTAACCAAGAATAGCATGAAAAGCTTATCACAAATAAAATGTCCTTTTCTCATGATCTTTGCATGGTTTTCATACTTAGTGCATCTTTCTACTAACATCATTTCACTATGTTTTTACTACACAGTGTACGTGGTGGTGAATAGGGTTTATTTGTAGATTGAAGAGCTTGGAATTCTTACCTTTAAACTTCGAGTATGTCCTCAATGATTAAAGGAAATGTATCTTAGATAATTTTTTTAAGTCCTTGAAATAGACTGTAATATATTTATTTTGAATGTAAAGGGCCATCACACTATGATATTTAGACGTGTGTAAGATGCAAATTGTTGAGATGTTCTTCTTTATTCAAAAAAGAGATTCCACTTGTTGGCTATACTGTGAAAAGTTATATTCTACATTACATAATTACATATGTGATTTTTGAATACTTGGCTTGTATAATACCTCAATGAGGTCGAATATGCCGCACCACAACTTGCGGTTACTCTTGGATGATATACCGTGGTTTCACGGTATAATTAATACTTTTTCCTTAAGTTTAGTGTGTCCGAAAGTCTTTTTGTGCTAGTTCTTATATAAGTTTCTCTTTGTTTTGCAGGAAATCTGTTCAAAGCTGAATGCGGAGATTTTGAGCGAAGAAATGCAGAAGAGACCACCTACGGAGCTTATGACGGTCCGACGTGCTTGTGACGGTCCATAGGTGGCAGCGTAGAAAAGCTGCTGAAGGAAGATGGGGAAGTCTGACCAAGTGTGGGATTACGAAGCTTGTGATGGTCCGTCCTGCAGATTCGTCGTGAAGTTCAGAGAAGTGATCCCAGTACCCAAATTCCAAGAGTTGAAGTATTTTGAAACGAAGACCCTCGACGGACCGTTGTGCCTATTACGGTCCGTCATACTTGCCATCGGGGGAATGAAGAGAGCAGCAGAAGAAATTGCAGAAGTATGGGACGACGGAGGCCATGACGGTTCGTCGTGACCACGACGGTCCGTCGACCCAGCCGCGTTTTGGCAGATTTCCAGCAAACAGAGTCCTTGTTTAATTAGGTTTTTTATTTTTTATAAATAGTTCGAAAAACCTCGTTTTTGAGGTTAGACTCTGCTAGATTAGACATCATATTATTAGACTTTGTGTATTAGTGTTTGATTTTTGGAGAATCTTACAAGTTATTTTTGGTGATTAATCAAGCAAACTTTCGGACTTATTCTTTCTCATTGAAGTAAGTACATGAATTCTTATTTAATATATTTGAATATTGTGTTTTTGGCTATGAGCAACTAAACTCCATAACTAGGGTTGTGGTAACCATAGGCAAATAATGAGATAAACCCTAGCTAAAATAACAATTCTAGAATAGTGTCTTGCATGTATTAATAATTCTTTCGCTTAGAAGTCTTTTTAACGGATGATCAACGTTAGAACTCACCTTAATGCTACTTGCCGGACCAAGGAGGTAGATAATAGGAAAAGAATTATTAACATAGATTTAGTGTATACTATCTAATAGGCTAGTATTGATTGGTACGAGGTAATAACTTAGTCAAATATCAAATACGATGCTTAATATGAGGTAAGGATAAGGGTTAGGACAGCAACACACGTAGCTGGACCAAGGTGCAGAGTGAGATTTTCTAGATGCCGGACCAAGGATTTAGAAATACATAACTTATCGCTTTGCATGCAAGATACTAGGAAAGAATTGTTATAGTTAGAGTTATCAAATTATGAACCTGTGGGGAACACGTAAACCCTAGTTACTTTGATTAATTGATTAAAACCCAACATTAAAAGCTGTTAAGTGTCTCTTTCAAGTTCGTTGTTTATTTTCACTTATTTAGAGATAGAACCCCCCTTTTTGTATTTTTACTTTCCAAGGAAGTTATTGACCAAACGATAGTAATAATCGGTTGAGGTTAAGTCTAGACTAATTTCCTCGTGGGAACGATCCCAACCTCACTAGTTGGGTTATTTACTTGACACGAACGCTTTACTTCTCATTTGAGAAGTAAGTTTGAGCGTATCAAATTTTGGCGCCGCTGCTAGGGAATTTAGCTTTTAGATTAACTTGAACTTATTACTAATATTTAGTTGATATTTTCTTGATTTTACTTTGTTTTATTGTTTTTGATTTCCTTTTAGAACTATCCTCCTTGTATGCCAAATACACGGAGAGGAAGAGAACCCTTGTTTCCCTACGATCACGAGCTAGAGCGTACACTGCGCAATATGAATCGAAACTTGGGAATAAATGATAAAGATCCAAACCAGAACATCCCAGATCCAGTGGATGTTCATGGTCAGATGTTACCCGACGCTCCGGGTGAACATCAACAAAGGGGACAAAATCCCGTTCCACGGCCCCAAGCATACTACAGAGGGTATGATAACATAGCAAACTCGGATGGGCCACTTGTCTTGCCCCCTCTACCCACATGCCACACTTTTGTGAGAACTAGTAGCCTGATGCAAATGCTTACTGCTAGAGGTTTGTTTTCAGGGCTACCTTTTGAGGATCCACATGCCCATATAGCTAAGGTAAGGGCAGTGTGTAAAAGTTGTGTGGGGAGGCCTGATTTGGATCTAGATGTGATAGGGCTCAGAGTGTTTCCTCTCTCACTGACGGGAGAGGCTGCTATATGGTTCACTGAGCTCCCATACAACTCAATCTTTACTTGGAACCAGTTAAGGGATGTGTTCTTGGCACGCTACTATCCAGTCTCAAAGAAACTAAACCACAAAGACAGAGTGACAACTTTATGGCACTACCAGGAGAGTCAGTTAGTAGTTCTTGGGATAGATTCAACTCATTCTTGAGAAGTGTTCCAAATCACCGTATAGATAATGAGTCACTGAAGGAATACTTTTATCGGGGACAGGATGATAACAATAAAGCGGTATTAGACACTATAGCAGGTGGATCTTATGGAGAATGCCCTTATGCTGAGATCGCATAAAAATTAGAGAAAATCTCCCGAAATAACAAAGCTTGGAGTACTAGGAAGTCCGATACTGGGAGAAACACTTTTGCAGTGCAGTCCACTCACAACCCAGCCACAAATGAGATTCGTGAAGAAATGGCTCAGATGAGAACTGAACTTGGTTTGGTAATAAAACATGTCACTGGGGTGCAGAAAAGGTAAATTCAGTCAACTACTTGGCTAAACCACAACCTCCAAACGATGAGTGTTATTATGCGGAGGACACTTATGCAGTAATTGAGCAGATGGGGGGTTTTCGACCAAGCGCCTGTCACGACCCAAATCGGGGCCGCGACTGGCACCCACATTTACCCTCCTATGTGAGCGAACCAACCAATCTAACCTTAACATTTCAATGTATAACAACAAAAAATAATGCGGAAGACTTAACTCATTAATAAAAACCAATTCAATAACTACTAAAATTCAACATCTATTATTTCCCCAAAATCTGGAAGTCATCATCACAAGAACATCTACGATCAAATTACTAAACTAAAAATGTCTAAGAAGCTAAAACAATTAAAAGCTAGTCCATGCCGGAAGTTCAAGGCATCAAGACTTGAATAAGAAGATCCAGTCCAAGCTAGACACGTTAGCTCACCCTGAATTTCCGATGTAGTGAAGACTGGCTAGAATTACTGCTGAGTTAAAGAGGACGGAACGTTTGCTGCACTCCATAATTAACAAAGAAGAAAACATAAAAGTAGGGGGTCTGTACAACCACAAGTACTGAGTAGATATCATCGGCCAACTCAAAATAGAAGATAATATATATCAAGTAATATTATAAATCAACTATAAACTCAACATGTAGCAACAACAAGTACTATAATCATCAATAAGTACTATCAAGTTCATCCATGAGGGCTCAAGCCTCAATACCATACTCATTTGGGAATTAAGTTCATTATGTTGAGTAAATTATCATCTTTCGAGATTCATTATCTTTCTTCCTCTTTTGTCGGTACGTGACACTCCGATCCCCTACTTCTACGTGTCGGTTCGTGACACCCGTCCCACTAATACTATGTGTCGGAACGTGACACTCCGATCCACTAATACTATGTGTCGGAACGTGATACTCCGATCCCCTATATGTGTCGGTACGTGACACTCCGATCCCCTACATCTACATGTCGGTTCGTGACACCCGTCCCACTAATACTATATGTCGAAACGTGACACTCCGATCCACTAATACTATGTGTCGGAACGTGACACTCTGATCCACTAATACTATGTGTTGGAACGTGACACTCCGATCCACTAATACTATGTGTCGGAACGTGACACTCCGATCCACTAAT
>CM064965.1:29128389-29156478 GCA_032847665.1 Solanum chilense | reverse complement strand
GCTGCTGGTGCGGTCGTTGCTCTAGTTCTAACCATCTGCGAAATAGAGTGAAGATGGTCAGATACCAATTTGTATCACCTAGATACCAATTGGACTCAAGTAGTAGCACGAAAGAAAGAATGAAAGAATGGAATTTTCCTAAAGTCTTATAGCCTCTCAAAGAAAAGTAAAGGCGTCCCCCTACCGTTCCTTAAGACTCTACTAGACTCGTTCTTGTGTGATGAGACCAACGAACCTAATGCTCTGATACCAAGTTTTGTCACGACCCAAATCGGGGCCGCGACTGGCACCCACATTTACCCTCCTATGTGAGCGAACCAACAAATCTAACCTTAACATTTCAATGTATAACAACAGAAAATAATGCGGAAGACTTAACTCATTAATAAAAACCAATTCAATAACTACTAAAATTCACAATCTATTATTTCCCGAAAATCTGGAAGTCATCATCACAAGAACATCTACGATCAAATTACTAAACTAAAAATGTCTAAGAAGCTAAAACAATTAAAAGCTAGTCCATGCCGGAAGTTCAAGGCATCAAGACTTGAAGAAGAAGATCCAGTCCAAGCTAGACGCGTTAGCTCACCCTGAATTTCCGATGTAGTGAAGACTGGCTAGAATTACTGCTGAGTTGAAGAGGACGGAACGTTTGCTGCACTCCATAATTAACAAAGAAGAAAACATAAAAGTAGGGAGTCAGTACAACCACAAGTACTGAGTAGATATCATCGGCCAACTAAAAATAGAAGATAATATATATCAAGTAATATTATAAATCATCTATAAACTCAACATGTAGCAACAACAAATACTATAATCATCAATAAGTGCTATCAAGTTCATCCATGAGGGCTCAAGCCTCAATACCATACTCATTTGGGAATTAAGTTCATTATGTTGAGTAAATTATCATCTTTCGAGATTCATTATCTTTCTTCCTCTTGTGTCGGTACGTGACACTCCGATCCCCTACTTCTACGTGTCGGTTCGTGACACCCGTCCCACTAATACTATGTGTCGGAATGTGACACTCCGATCCACTAATACTATGTGTCGGAACGTGACACTCCGATCCCCTATATGTGTCGGTACGTGACACTCCGATCCCCTACTTCTACGTGTCGGTTCGTGACACCCGTCCCACTAATACTATGTGTCGGAACGTGACTCTCCGATCCACTAATACTATGTGTCGGAACGTGACACTCCGATCTACTAATACTATGTGTCGGAACGTGACACTCCGATCCACTAATACTATGTGTCGGAACGTGACACTCCGATCCACTAATCTCATTCTATCCGTTCATCAAGCCTTCTCTATACCAAGGCATCATCAATCCCATTACTTTAATTCATCAAGCCTTCTTTTATACCAAGGCATCATCAATCCCATTACTTTAATTCATCAAGCCTTCTTTTATACCAAGGCATCATCATTAATAACGTAGATTAAAGTTTCTTTCAAGATTTGGGATTCAATAGTTTTCATCATGCTTGTTTTATCAAAATCACATAATCATATTCATGCAAGCATACAATTAAGCATATAGCAGGGTTTACAATACAATCGATACATATCATTCACTATTAAGAGTTCACTACAAATATCATAAAACAACCATAACCTACCTCCATCGAAGAATTGGAATCAACAAGCAATTTCCCAAGCTTTGTTTTCCTCCCTCTCGATCGATTTCTCTCTCTTTCTGTTCATTCTCTTTTTCTTATTCCAAACCCTCTTCCTTTTACCCTAATTAGCATATAATTAAGTGTAAAAGATGGCAATAATACCCCACTAATTAACCCAAAGTTACCTCTTTTATCCCTCAAGAATTTGAGTTATTAATATAAACCCACGAAATCTATAATTAAGGAAAGAATAGTCCAAAACGTCCCTTAAAACGTGTAAAGAAATCCGACTCCGACTGGGATTACGCAACCTGTGATGGCCCGTCGTGCCTGCGACGGTCCGTCACGCTGGTCGTCGCAGCATCTTAGAATTCCATTTTTCACTAAGGAATCTGTGACGGTCCGTCACACCTGTGATGGTCCGTCCTGCACTTCCGTCATGACGTTCAGAAAATCGTTCCACGTACCAAATTCTCAAGAGTTGAAGTGTTTTGCAACGGAATCTCACGACGGTTCGTCGTAGCTGTGACGGTCCGTCTTGCAGGTCCGTCACAGATTACAGAGAGTCGATTTTAGAACACAAATTTCAGAATTCTAAGTGTTCTGGGACGAGACACCCTCGACGGTCCGTCGTGCCCATGACGGTCCGTCGTGGTATCCGTCGTCTCAGCCAGTTTTTCCAGAAATAAATTCTGCTGCTCAAAACGACTAAACAGGTCGTCACAGCGCCCAAGGCGCAAATCAGGATAATTGGCGCCAAGGTCAAGGGAACCAAGGTCGGAACTATGGTAATTACAACCGTGAGGGTCATTATGTCCGAGACGGTAACCGCGACAACAACTTCAACAGGGGTAACTATGGTAACAGAAATGATAGGAATGGGCCCTATATCCCTCCCCAAAATCGTGAAGCTACTCCTAGGGATGGTGGAGATAGTATGGCGCGAGTTGAGGATATGTTGCACAAAATGATGAGGAGATTCGATGCTAGTGATGAGAACATCAAAGAGTTAAGGTGTGACATAGCTAGTATTGGGCAAAAAGTTGATACACATGCAATTTCGATTAAGCAGATTGAATTGCAAATGGCCCAATTATCTGCGACAGTAAAAACACGGCAACCGGGCACTCTTCCTAGCAACACTGTCCAAAATCCAAAGAATGACACGCACTATATTGCAATCACTACTCGGGGTGATAAGCAAACCATTGACCCACCTATGCCACCTACTGAGGAAAATGTGAGAAAGGATAATGATAATGTGAAAAGGGTAATGGTGAAGCAGAGGAAAGTAATGGAAAAGATGCAGAAATACCTATGAAGGTAATCCCCATGCCTAGGCCACCACCACCTTTCCCCCAGAGATTAGTGAAAAAGACCGAGGATGGTAAATACCGGCGCTTCATAACAATGTTGAAGCAGCTTTCTATCAATATCTGTTTGGTAGAAGATCTAGAACAAATGCCCGGTTATGCCAAATTTATGAAAGATCTGGTCACCAAGAAAAGATCGGTCACTTTTGAGGATGATGATAGACTGCAGAATTGTAGTGCTATTGCTACAATATCCCTCGTACAAAAGAAAGAAGATCCGAGTGCATTCATTATTCCTTGTACAGTTGGGTCATTACATTTTGCGAAAGCATTATGATATCCGGGGGAAAGCATAAATCTCATGCCCCTCTATATTTACAAGAAGTTGGGTTTGGGGGATCCAAAACCCACTGCGATGTGGCTACTGATGGCTGATCGGACAGTGAAACGGCCCATAGGGATACTTCATGATGTGCTAGTAAAAGTGGAGTCATTCATCTTTCCGGCTGATTTTGTTATTCTTGATTGTGAGGTTGATTTTGAATTGCCTATTATCCTTGGGAGGCCATTCCTAGCTACAAGTAGAGCCTTAGTTAATATGGAGAAGGGACAGATGACATTTCGGTTGAATAATGAAGAAGCGACCTTCAACATTTGTAAGACCATGAGGCAGAGTGGTGAGCTCCAATCGGTATCTGCCATATGTCACAAGGAAGAGATGAAAAAGGAGTATGAACAAAAAACTGCAAAACAAGAGTGTATGGTTGGAGACTTGGTGCTTGTAGACAGTTCTGGGTCACCTTGTCTTCCGGGCAAGCTCAAGTCCAAAGGGACTGGACCTTACTTGATTACCCAAGTATTACCTCATGGAGCAGTGGAGTTAAAAGCCAAGGAGGGAGTGTTGTTTAAGAGGAATAGAGATAAAATAAAACTCTATTTTGGGCATAAAGCATCGGGGAAAGAAGCGATAGAGACATACCATCTTGATGAAGTCTGAGTAATCAAGGGTCCCCAGTCGTGCCGCAACATTAAATCAGGCGCTTGTTGGGAGGCAACCGAATACTTATCGTCTTTTTAGTAATGGTAGCATTTTTCTATTAATGGGTTTTAAATTTGCAGGCACATCACCAAGGAATTCTGCAGAAAATTACTCTGCAGCAGTCACTGACGGACACATCGACGGACCGTTGCACCTGTGACGGACCGTCATATACACCCATCGTATCAGGTACGCTTTTCTGCTATTTTGAAATTAGGGAACACATGACGGAACCAACAACGGCTCATCACAAATGCGACGGACCGTCGTCGGGGAACCATCGCGTGATTAATGAATTATACCCGACCCGACCCGGCTGGACTCTTTTTCAAAATCTAACTATTTAAACACCCCAACCCATCATTTTCACCCCATTAATTCATTATTCCTCTCATCTCCCCTCTCTTTTCAACTTCCACATTTCCCCCTCACTGATCATTACCCCCACAATTCTCCAAAGCCTTAAAACTATCATCTACTAGTCGGAGCAGCTGCTGTAGGTGTCTACCCTGCCAACTGAGTCATTGTCCATTTGCTTTTTCTCCATTAATCAGGTATGTGTCTCTAAATTTATACTCATTTATCTTGTATTTTTGTTTATTAGTTAGTATTAGCTTAGTTCTTAGTCGTATATTGTTTACTTTATATGATTATGTCTAAACCTAGGCTCAAAATGTTCGAATTTGCCATGTTGATACCCCTAGACATAGGTGATTTTGCATTAATAGTTTCCTAGGTAGTTGGGATAGACACATATAGGTCCACAACACTACAAGACCATGTCGGTTCATCGGTGTTGCTTAGGGTACCTACAATTTGTCTCTGTCATTCAGAACGAGACCCCGATGATGGACCGTCGTAGGGTCCGTTGCACAAGCCCTAGCACCCCTGTCCTACTGGACACATGTGACGGATCGTCGTCCTCGCGACGGTCCATCCTGCATAACTGTCTTGCTAGACAGAGACCCTGTTTCCACTGGTCTCCCATTTTTTTCCAAGTTTCCTTCAACGGACACTTGTGACGGACTGTCGTACCCACGACGGTCCGTCCTGCATGACCGTAATACCGGTCAGAGACCCCTCTCCTAAGGGTCTCCATTTTTATCCAAGTGTCCTTCAACGGACACTTGTGAAGGACCGTCGTACCCACGACGGTCCGTCCTGCATGACTGTCATACCGGTCAGAGACCCCTCTCCTAAGGGTCTCCATTTTTTTCCAAGTATCCTTCAACGGACAGTTGTGACGGACTGTAGTACCCATGACGGTCCGTCCTGCATGACCGTCATAGCAGTCAGAGACCCCTCTCCTAAGGGTCTCCTTTTGTTTCCCAAGTGTCCTACGACGGACATCTACAACGGACCGTCGTAACTGCGATGGTCCGTCCTGCACAAATCGTCATGCTAGTCATAGACCCTCTTTCAGGGTTCTCTATTTATACAGAGTCCAAGTACATCACGACGGACCTCACGACGGTCCATCATAGTCACGACGAGACATCACCAGGCCCGTCGTGTGTCACTGTTTATATAGCATTTACATATTATTTTCACTATTTTATATCGTATGGTTTCGCTTGTCTTGTTTGCCACTACTCGTACTAATAGTGATCATTTGCAGGTACTATCTACTATGGCACCCAAGCAAGACCGAACCTACGCACGCGGGCGATCAAAGTCTATTGCCCCGTCTGCACGCTTGATCATCGGCTCTGATGATGAGCGAGACCCATAGTATGTGCCCCCAGGCACTTCCGCCCCTTCCCGTGCTGCACGTCCTCCCAGAGCCACACCCAAGAAGGTGGCGTCCGACGTAGTCGTGCTTGTGATGGTCCGTAGGTGGCAGTGTAGAGAAGCTGCTGAAGGAAGATGGGGAAGTCTGACCAAGTGTGGGATTACGACGCTTGTGACGGTCCGTCGTGGTTATGACGGTCCGTCCTGCAGATTCGTCGTGAAGTTCAGAGAAGTGATCCCAGTACCCAAATTCCAAGAGTGAAGTATTTTGAAACAAAGACCCTCGAAGGACTGTTGTTCCTATGACGGTCCCTCATACTTGCCGTCTGGAGAATGAAGAGAGCAGCAGAAGAAATTGCAGAAGTATGGGACGACGGAGGCCATGACGGTCCGTTGTGACCACGACGGTCCATCATGTGGTCCGTCGACCCAGCCGCGTTTTGGCATATTTCCAGCAAACAGAGTCCTTGTTTAATTAGGTTTTTTATTTTTTTATAAATAGTTCGAAAAACCTCGTTTTTGAGGTTAGACTCTGCTAGATTAGACATCATATTATTAGACTTTGTGTATTAGTGTTTGATTTTTGGAGATTCTTACAAGTGATTTTTGGTGATTAATCAAGCAAACTTTCGGACTTTATTCTTTCTCATTGAATTAAGTACGTGAATTCTTATTTAATATATTTGAATATTGTGTTTATGGCTATGAGTAACTAAACTCCATAACTAGGGTTGCGGGAACCATAGGTAAATAATGATATAAACCCTAGCTAAAATAACAATTCTAGAATAGTGTCTTGCATGTATTAATAATTCTTTCGCATAGAAGTCTTTTTAACGGATGATCAACGTTAGAACTCGCCTAATGCTACTTGCCGGACCAAGGAGGTAGATAATAGGAAAAGAATTATTAACATAGATTTAGTGTATACTATATAATAGGCTAGTATTGATTGGTACGAGGTAATAACTTAGTCAAATATCGAATACGTTGCTTAATATGAGGTAAGGATAAGGTTTAGGATAGCAACACACGTAGCCGGACCAAGGTGCGGAGTGAGATTTTCTAGATGCCGGACCAAGGAATTAGAAATACATAACTTATCACTTTGCATGCAAGATAGTAGGAAAGAATTGTTATAGTTAGAGTTATAAAGTTATGAACCTGTGGGGAACACGTAAACCCTAGTTACTTTGATTAATTGATTAAAACCCAACATTAAAAGCTATTAAGTGTCTCTTCCAAGTTCGTTGTTTATTCTCACTTATTTAGAGATAGAACCCCCTTTTTATATTTTTACTTTCCAAGGAAGTTATTGACCAAACAATAGTAATAATCGGTTGAGGTTAAGGCTAGACTATTTTTCCTCGTGGGAACGATCCCAACCTCACTAGTTGGGTTATTTACTTGACACGACCGCTTTACTTCTCATTTGAGAAGTAAGTTTGAGCGTATCGTTGGGTCGTGACATTAACCCTAAACCCTAAACCCCAAGCCCAAAATACAAAAACATTTGCAATAAATACTAAACCATATATATTAACCTCAAATGCTAAACCCTAAACCCTAAAACCTAAAAGAACCTAAACCATAACCCTGACCGTAACTCTAAACCAAGCCTTAAACCCTAAGAAAAAAAATACGAAAAGCCAAACATTAAACACTATACGATAGATTTTGAACATCAAATCTTAAACCCCAAACCCTAAAACAAAAAACAAAAACTAAACCCTTACCCTACCACTAAACATCAAGACCAAAACAAAAACCAAAACATTATACACTATACACATATTAAATCTCAAATCCTCAACCCCAAAACTTAAAACCTTCAAAAATCCTAAACCCTATCTTTCAGCCTAACCTTAACCACGAAATGTAGGCCACCAATTGCTGCTGCAAGCCACTCCAATCTTCATCTGTTGGAACCTATGGAAGAGTAGATGTGCATACAAATACGGAGGCAAAGCACCCAACATCAGCCGGCTGAAATACGCAATCTACAAGGACAACTTCAAGATGATGAAAAATGCATTCCCTCGGATCAACTGGCCTGCTCACTGGACAGCCCTCATCAAGACAAGCGAAAGGTGCACACAGGACATCAAAGTATGTAAGGTTGCATGGAACAGACCTCCGAAAGAATGGATCAAGATAAACACAGATGGAAGCGCTCTCAATAACCCAGGAAAGATTGGAGCTGGAGGTATTATTAGAGACGAAAATGGTAAGTTGATATTAGCATTTGCAACATCTCTTGGCGAAGGCTCCAACAACAAAGCGGAAACTGAAGCTGCGCTATTTGGATTGGTTAAGGCATTAGAACTAGGCTTCAAGAACATAATAATGGAACTGGATTCACAATTGGTGGTGCAATGGATATCCAAAAATGCAGTCCACCATTGGAGTTTCGCAAATCAAATTCAAAGGATCCAATTCCTTATCTTACAAACTCAGAACTTCAAGTGTCAACACATACTCCGGGAAGCAAATTGGGTAGCAGACTCACTCTCCAAACATAGCCACCGCACAACAGAGCCGCAAATATACGTCAACAGCACTCAATTACCTGAAGAAGCTCAAGCATACTATCGGATGGATTTACTGAACATGCCAAGTTTTAGAAGAAAAAAGACTAAGAAGCTTTTCGAGCCCCCTTGATGTGAGTATCTTTTCAACTTAGCTATTCTCAAAATAGTATAGCTACTCTGAATAGGATATAGATAGTTTTATAGACTCTTGTACAAGGGAGAGTCTCCCTAATTTATGTTTTCTAGATACTTTGTAAGGAGAGGAGTCCTCTCCTAGGTGCTTAGTATTTTGATTTCACCTTTCCATGTAAGGGGAGGAGTTAACAGTCATTAGGAAATGTTAACTCCAAACCACCCAGGATTGGAGGTTAGGTTTATGCCCCCCTCCTTGTATTTTGTTTTTTTATTAATGATAAAGCCTGGGGGTGTCGCTCAGCCCCTACCCCTCCAAGGGTTATTCAACTAAAAAAAAAAAAAAAAAAAAAAAAAAAAAAAAAAAAAAAAAAAAAAAAACCTTAACCCTAACCCTAACCCTAAATCGTAAACCCTAATTCCCAAAGCCAAAATACAAAACCCAAACATAAAACACTAAATCATAGTTATTAAAGCTCAAATGCTAAACCTAAACCCTAAAACCGAAAAAAAATCTACAGCTTCAACCTAACCCTAACCCTAAACCTTAAACCAAAACCCTATGTCTAAAAATACAAAAACACAAATATTAGAACTAAACCATAGATTTTAAAGCTC
This sequence comes from Solanum chilense, assembly GCA_032847665.1. NCBI lineage: Eukaryota > Viridiplantae > Streptophyta > Magnoliopsida > Solanales > Solanaceae > Solanum > Solanum chilense. The sequence goes on along the minus strand of CM064965.1, from coordinate 29,147,476 downwards.
AAATCCTAAACCACAAACCTCAAAACCAAAAAAAAAAAAACTAAACCCTAACCCTAGCCATAACCTGAACCCTTACCCTAACCCTAAACCCTAAACCCAAAACCACAACTCAAAATACAATAACACAAAATTTAAACAATAAACCATAGATTTTAAACCACAAATCCTAAAACCCAAAACCTAATACTTTCAAAAAACATGAAACGCAATGCTAACCCTATTCCTAACCCTATCCCTAACCTCACCCTATCCCAAACCCTAACACTAAACCAAAAATAATAAACCCAAAACCCAAAACACCAAATCCCTAACATAAAAACTACACCATAGATAATACAACTCAAATCCTTAACTAAAAACCCTAAAACTTAAAAAAAACCTAAACCCTGACCTAACCCTAACCTTAAACCCCAAGACCAAAATAAAAAAACCCAAACATTAAACACTAAATCACAAGTATTAAACCCTATATTTTAAAGCCCAAACCTTGTGATATTGAGACGTGTCTAAGATGGAAAGTTTTGAGATGTTCATCTTCATTTAATAAAAGAGATTCCACTTGTTGTCTATATTGTGAAAAGTTTTATGTTCTGCATTACTTAATTATATTTGTGATGAATGAATACTTGGCTTGTATAAGACCTCATAGAGGTCGAATATGCCGCATCACAACTTGCGTGTAATCTCGGTCATGACACTAACCCTAAACCCTAAACCCCAAGCCCAAAGTACAAAAACATTGGCAATAAATACTAAACCATAAATATTATATCTCGTATCCTAAACTCCAATTCCTAAAACCCAAATATAACCTAATCCCTAACCTTAACCCAAATCCTAACCCTAACCTTAAACCCTAAATCCTGGACCCAAGCCCTAAATGCCAAAACCCAAATATTTTCTGCTAAACCATAGAAAATAAACCTAAAATTCTAAACCCCAAACATTAAAACCTTAAAAAAATAAAATCCTAACCCTAACCCTAAACTCTAAACCCTAAACCCAAGACCAAAATACCAAAATCCAAACATTAAACATTACGGGTGTGTTTGGTATGGAGGAAAATGTTTTCCATGGAAAATGATTTCCTAGAAAATGTTTTCCTGGAAAACAAGTAGATTTTGGACTTATTTTATCATGTTTTGTTGGTGGGTAGAAAAGATATTTTCGGTAATGATTTTGTGTTTTATTTATGAATGAAAAATGTTTTTGAGAGACATTTTATATTTTTACTATAGTAAAAAATAATATATGAAATTGAAAATATTTATTAGAAACAAAATTATTATTTTTTGGGATGGTGGTCGTGGTTTGGTAGGGGGTAGTGGGTTGGGTGGGAGGTGTATAAGTGAAAAAATAAAAATTTGAAGTTGATACTATTTTTAAAAAACAAAATTAATTTTTTTTGGGGGTTGGGGATGGGTGGGGGTCTAATAGCGGGGGTTAGGAGTTTAAAAATAGAAATTTAAAGTTTAAAATATTTTGATAAAGAATTTTTTTTTGTGGGAGGGGTTGGGGTTGGGGGGCTGGCTGGTGGGTGGGTGGGGATGTCGAGGATCGGGTGAAAAAATAAAATTTTAAAATTGAAAATATTATTTTTAAAATTTATGATTTTCCTAAAAAAAATGTAATTTGAAATTGGAAGAGTGTTTTGGAAAATGTTTTCCATTATTTTTGAAAGGAAGTCATTTTCCTTAATTTTTAGGAAAATAGTTGATTTGGAAAATATTTTCCAAAAGTTTTGTCCAAACCAAACATGGAAAAATTGGAAAAAATATTATCCAAAAAATGTTTTCCTTCATACGAAACACACTCTTAACCATAGATATTAAACCTCAAAGCCTAAACTCCAAACCTAACAACAATCCAAAACCTATCTTTAACCCTGAACCCTAAACCCGATCCAAAATTTTAAAAAACCCAAACATTAAACACTAAACCATATATATTAAACCTCAAATCATTACACCTAAAACTTAATTAAACACTAAACCCTAAAACTAACTCTAACCCTACACTTAAAATACCAAATAATAAATATTAAACACTAAACCATAAATATTTAACCTCAATTGCTAAACCCTAAAACCTAAAAAAACTAAACCCTAATCCAAGCCCCAACCCTAACCTTAAGCCCTAAACCTTAAACTCGAAGTCTAGAATACCAAATCCCAAACATTAAACAATAAACCATAGATATTACACAGCAAATCCTAAATACTTAACCCTAAAACCTAAAGAAAGAAAGTCTTAACTCTAATCCTAAACCCTAAACCCCAAAACAAAAATACAAAAATCAAAACAGTAAACACTAAACCATAGATATTAACCTCAAATGCTAAACCTAAAAGAACCTAATCCATAACCCTGATCCTAACTCTAACCCAAGCTCGAAACCGTAAACCCTAAGAAAAAAAATATGAAAACCCAAACATTAAACACTAAACCATAAATTTAAAACATCAAATCTTAAACCCCAAAACCTAAAACAAAAAAAAAACCTTAAACCCTTTCCCTACCCTAAACACGAAGCCTAAAACACAAAAACCAAAACATTAAACACTAACCACAAATTTTAAAGCTCAAATCCTCAACCCCAAGACCTAAGACCTTAAAAAACACTAAACCCTATCTTTAAGACTAACCTTAGCCCTAACCCTAACCCTAAATCGTAAACATTAATTGCCAAACCCAAATTACAAACCCCAAACATATACCACTAAGTCGTGAATAATAAACCGCAAATGCTAAACCTTAAACCCTAAAACATAAAAAAACTTACACCTTAACCCTAACCTTAACCTAAACCCTAAACCCAAATCCTAGGTCGAAAAAAAAAAGAAAACCTGAACATTAGCACTAAATAAAAGATTTTAAACCACAAATTCTAAACCACAAACCCTAAAACAAAAAAAATGTTAAACCCTAAAACATAAACCTAACCCTAACCCTAACTTGAACCCTTACCCTAACCCTAAAACCTAAACACAAAACCCCATCCCCAAATACAATTACCCAAAATTTAAATAATAAACCATAGATTTTAAACCACAAATCCTAAACCCCAAATCCTAAAACCTTAAAAAATCATAAAACGTAATGCTAACCCTATCCATAATCCTATCCCTAACCCTAACCCTATCCCAAACCCTAAAACTAAACCCAAAACACTTAACCCAAAGCCCAAAAAAAAAAAACCCTGACATTAAACACTACACCATAGATAATATAACTCAAATCCTTAACCCAAAACCCTAAAACTTAAAAAAAAACTAAACCCTAACCCTAAATACCAAGCCCAAATAAAAAAACCCAAAAACTAAACACTAAACCTCAGGTATATAACCCAAACTTCTAAACCCCAAACCCTGAAACCTAAAAAAATATAAACCCTAACCTTAACCCTAAATCCTAAACCAAAGCGAAAAATATCGATACCCAAAGAGTAAACACTAAACAATATATAGTACACCTCAAGTCCTAAACCCCAAACCGTTAAACCTAAAAAAACCCTAAACGTTCCCTAACCCAAATTGTAACCCTTAAACCCCTTAAACCCTAAACCCAAAACACCCATGCCCAAAATATAAAAAGCCAACCATTAACACTAAAAATTAATATTAAACCTTAAGTCTTAAACCCTAAAACCTAAAACTTTCAAAACCCTAACCCTAACCCTAACCCTAACCCTAACCTTAACCTTACATCTAACCCTAAAAAATAAACCCTAAACCCCAAGCCCAAATTACAAAACCCATACATTAAATACCTACACCTTAACCCTAACCCTAAACGCCAAACCATAACCCTAACCTTAACCTTACCTCTAACCCTAAACCATAAACCCTAAACCCCAAGCCCAAAATACAAAACTCAAACATTAAAAACCTATACCCTAACATAACCCTAAACCTAAACCCTAAACCTTAAAACCTAAGTCCAAAATACGAAATTTGGGGAAGAGATATCATTGGGCATCATGGGAAACTATGGCTTATCCAACTACTGAAGGTGGAATTGGAGTAAGAAGGTTGGAAGATATTTGTACAGCTTTTAAATACAAGCAATGGTGGGAATTTAGAACAAAAAATTCTTTATGGAGTCAATTTTTGAAAGCCAAATACTGTCAAAGGGCTAATGCTGTAACCAATAAATATGATACAGGGAACTCTATTATTTGGAGGTACTTAACTAGAATCAGACAGGAAGTGGAATCTCATATTAAGTGGCATATTAATTCAGGAACTTGTAGCTTCTGGTGGGATAACTGGCTTGGGAGTGGTTCTCTTGCAAATTATTATGGCAATATTTCAAGTTTAAATAATAGTATTCTGTCTAATTTCTTAATAGCTGGTAAATGGAATGAAAGACTTGTTAGACAACATGTTCCTCCCTTGTTAGTACCTCATATCCTTCAAACAAGTTTCAATTATTCTGAAGGAATGCCAGACACTGCTATATGGATACCTGAAGAGAATGGGAACTTTACTATTGCTTCAGCATGGGATATCATTAGAAAGAAAAGACATACAGATCCTATTAATAATATAGTTTGGCATAAAAATATTCCCTTCAAAATAGCCTTCTTTATTTGGAGAGCATTGAGGGGTAAATTGCCAACTAATGAAATTTTGCAGAAATTTGGCAAAGAAGTTTTAGATTGCTATTGTTGCTATAAAAAAGGCAAAGATGACATTAATCACATTTTGATTAATGGAAATTTGCCAAGTACATCTGGAAATATTATGCAGCAACTGTTGGAGCAGTAATTGTAAACACAAACCTGAGAAATCAGCTACTGCAATGGAGGGTTTAGCATCTTCACAATGAGGTACATAAACTTTTAATTCATATTTTACCTAATTTTATTTGTTGGCATCTTTGGAAAAACAGGTGTGCTGTGAAATATGGAGGCAAACATTCAAGTATTCAAAGAGTTCAATATGGTATTTTTAAAGATACCATGCAAGTGATCAAGCTTGTGTTTCCCAGTATACCATGGCAGCAGAATTGGGACAGTTTGATCAAATTTGTGGATCAATGTCAACAACAATATAAAATTAAAATGGTAAGATGGAGCACACCAAAAGAAGGCATGTATAAACTCAACACAGATGGTAGTGCTCTACAAGATTCTGGCAGAATTGGGGGTGGAGGAATTCTAAGGGATCAACAAGGTAAAATAATTTATGCATTTTCAGTACCTTTTGGCTTTGGAACTAATAACATTGCAGAGGTAAAGGCAGCTCTTTATGGTTTGGAGTGGTGTGTACAACATGGCTATAAATGTATTGAATTGGAAGTGGATTCAGAGTTATTGTGCAAATGGATTAACAAGATTATAACCATTCCTTGGAGACTTAATCAAATGGTTCAAGACATTCTGTGTATACGCAGCAAAATGAAACAATTTCAGTGCAACCATACTTATAGAGAAGCAAACAGTACGGCAGACCTGCTTGCAAAACTCAGCCATACTTTGGACATTCCACAACTATTTTATGCTATTCATCAATTAAAGGGAGCAATCAAAGGAAGTTATCTCTTGGAAAAGATAGGTGTACAAAGCTTCAGAAGGAGGAAAATAAAGAGAATCAAGCATCCACCTTGACAAGTATTAGGCTTCAAATGATTGAATTTCCAATTGACATCCAGACTTATTCATCACTAGTTATAGGATTGTTTAAGTTTGATCTTTTTTATAATAGATTTGTTGTAAGGGGAGAGTCTCCCTAATTCATGCATTTTTTAGAAACATGTATTAAGAGAGGAGTCCTCTCTAGGTATTACATTTCTATTAAAGTGCACCTTATTGTAAAAAGGTTAAATTGAATTATCTTAGTAGATGATTCAATTATACCTATCAAATTAGAAGGTAAGGTCTATGCCCCCCTTCATGTAATTTTTGTTTTATGAAATGTTAAGGCCTGGGGGTGTTGGTAAGCCCCTGACCCACCTCAAGGGTCGTTCAACAAAAAAAAAAAAAAGTCCAAAATATGAAAACCCAAACATTAAACACTAAACCATAGATTTTAAACCTCAACTCTTAAACCACAAACCTTAAAACCTAAAAAACACTTAAACCCTAACCTTAACCCTAAACCTAACCCTAGTCCTAAACAATAAACCTAACACTCCATGCCCTAAATACAAAAAACCCAACATTATATTTTAAACACAAATTTTTAAACCATAAATCCTAAACCCTAAGACCTTAAAAAACCCAAAACCCTATGTAACACTCTTGAATTATAAGACCTAATCTAGAGCCTAAAAAGAAGATAAAAGACTTTAAACACTATATTAATACCTAAAATAATGTATATAGATCATTTAGAATGTTTTAGGGTCAACGTGTCAAGGAACATCCATGACGTCCCAATACTAGTTAAATAGAGGTTAGTGTGCCTTGGCATGTTTAATGGGGTTTTAAGAGTTGTAATTCAATAAAATTTGGGAGAAAGATGTTAAAAAATTATTAAAATGTGTTTATTTTTTAAACGTCTAGGTGCAACTCCACAAGGACCACCCTAAGGTCCTTGAGTAGGACCTTTCCAAAATGACCCAAAAGTTGTCAAATGACAGTAGCAAGCTACAAAACTAATCGACGAGTCGTCTCCTGGTTGATGAGGCATCCGTCACATCCCAATACAAAACCCTAGAATTTAGGGTACAATATTGGATTGTAACCGGCGTACTCGATCTCTCGGAGGTCTTATACAAGCCCTTTAATATCATTCATCGCATAAACATAGTGAAAAGTGGTACAAAATTAAAAAATTTCACAAGACATAATATAGTCTTCAAAATATATTTCATATAAAAGTTATAGGAAATACTAAGTCTCAATCTCAAATAAAAGTAATACGAAATAATGCGGAACTTAAACTTTTCACGAGACATAATATAGTCTTCAAAAGCTCTTTCATATTAAAGTAATAAAAAATACTAAGTCTTCATCTCATCATCTTAAGACACAAAAAATATTTGGGACACGACCCATACTTCAAAATATGAATATTGAAATACTTAGTCTATTACAATACTTTGAATGAAAACGTAAAAGACGTATATTCCCTCGAGTCAAGTGAGGACATACTTCAACTTCTCTTGAACGATCTTCTAAGTCCAAGTCTTATATTCTCGAAAATCTCACCTACCAAGACCTATATAGATAAATAAAATCATGGAATCAGTACAACCACATGTAGTAAGTATGGCTTTATGCATAAAAATCATGAAAATGGACTTTTACTGGAAATATACATCTTTTCATTTAAATATCATATTATAATGTTTAGAACAATATTTAAAAACATATAACAACATAAGGAAGCATTTAATAAACAAATTATAATTTTTAATTCACTTATTAGTGAGGTGCATTCACTGTAAAGTGACTAAATTCACTGTTACAATGAATGTCTTAAACCTCACTTTAGACACTCTTTAGCATGTAATATTTTCAGTCAAAGCTATCCCAAGATTCACTTAACTCACACAAAGAGAGACCGCCCATACACCCTCTTTAGATGTGCCTAAATTACCCTTATGATTACATATAATGAGTCACGTACACACTTAAAAAGTATCATTAACATCAAGGTAAGATTCTTCTACCAAAGGTGAACTCTAAGTCTCATTTGAGTTATTTGTGAAGCGAACGCCCATACAATCCCTAACACTTACGCTTAAGAGATCCTATAGACTCCCTAAGATAAAATCGTGCTCACATAATACATCAACACATAGGTGATATGACATTGTCCTTCCAAAGGCTATCAAAAGGCCTGCTTAAGTAATCAAGAAGATAACATCCATAGTGAACTCTTAAAGGTTAACTGAATAGTCCTTAAGACTACCTAAGGCTTAGATCATGTCAACAAAATTAACAAACTTTCTTAACTAGAGTCATCCTCAAGACTTCCAAAGATATGTCATGAAGAGATCATCCCTTATGCCCTCTTCACACTTTAGCTAAGGAATCCTTAGGTCACTTTATATTAGGTACTCATTTATTTACATAATCCTTAACATAAGTATTTAGTTCAGTAGTTCATTAAGACTCATAAATCACATAAAGGACATTCAAATTATGGTCTTAGACAAGACCTAGGAACTCCACATAACACCTTCAAAGTCTATTGTTCAATGTCTAGAGAGTGTTCCATACCACAACCTAATCTTCATAAATTCCTCTAATGCTAATAGGTATTCCATATGAGGAGAATAGGAAATAATTGACATAGACCATGATAGCAAGACATGGAATCGGGAGTTCTATCCTTCTCCGATGAGGTTGTTCTACATGCCAATGGTAAAACTTGTACACATCCCATGAAGGCACATGGTTAAGGTATATGAAGGGCATACTTTGTATTCTAGTCTAATATTTAACTGGAACTACTTTCTCTTACAATACTCACTCGGTGCTAGTCTTAATTCTCATATATCGATTCTAATTATGGATTATATAAATGGGTCTTCATGAACAAATTATATTCAACCAACCAAAGCAAGGCCCACTACGCCATATCTCACCACGACGACAAGAAGAACTTTGCAATTTTCCTAAGGTATGATATGATGTAGTTCTATCCAATCAACCATAAGTCCATCACTCATTACATGAATACAATTACAGCTATCTACTTCACGATTTATAACCTTACCACTTGGTTCAAGGTTCCACATAAATGACCTCCATAACATCATGAAAGGTCTCACCTATATTCATTAATTCAAGACTAAGACCCTTTAGGTTGTTATGTAAAGACATCACATATTCACATAAGCATCAAGTAAGGGATCAAAGTCTACCTATAGAAGACACAACATACTTCAATTTAACACAAATTGTCTATGTTCCTTTAGAGTCTTAGGAATGACCCATAACCTTATTTAGTCATACTTTCATAACATTAAAATTATTAACCTAACCATTTTAGACTCATCTAGCCTAGTTAGGATCAACCATGTATCAACTCTAAGACTACACACTTAACACATAGTCATAACATAAAATTATTAACTAAATAAGTATCAATAGTCTAACACATACTTTCACATATAGGTAGATATGATAATACATCATCAAATAAACTACACAAATAGACATATAAGTTCAAGTAGTGCCGACAAAGACATGATCATCAATATTCTTGAAAGTTACGCCGACAAGGCCACATCAATGCACATAGCACCACCAAAAAGGTGGACCAAATCAATGATAACATAATTGAAGTATAAATAACATCAACATAAATAAAATTGGGAATCATACCTGAATACCCTCATCAACACTTCAATTAAATTCCAAATCAACCTATTCAATATCACAAGGCCCTTACCAATGGCCATGAACAATAATCCAAAGCAATAACCATAAACTCAATGAATATACATTCAATATAGGTTTAACAATATAAGATCAATTATATATAAATTAAATACAAGTATTATAACAATAGAAAGTCCTTAAGAAACTACATAACAATTCAACAAAATTAGCTTAACATCAAGTAACCCAATAAGTAGTCCAAACAAGGATTCATCAATTTACATGGGTTCATCGGTAATTTATTTTAAAATAATCAGTACAATATCAATTAGATCACAATTCAATTAGAAATCGTTTATGCAAGACATGGTAGAAACATGAAATTGAACAATCCAACTTTAGAAAATATCTTGATAGTTGGGCTCCATGATGAAAAAAGTTTCAAGGATCAAAATCCATACCTCAAGGATAATAATTCTTCAATTTTATGAAGAATTTCCACTCAAAAAAGCCACACCAATCTTCTTATTCTATTTGGACTTCAATGGAGTCTTTGGGATTTTTCTAAGAGTTTTGGGTTATCAATTTTAAAGAATAAAGTCTTTAAGGTTTTTACCCTTTAAATACTTAATTAAAAATACAAAAAAGACCCTTAATAAACCTTTAGTGACTTAATCTAGAAGTGGGGTGAATTTATGTTTTCACCCGTAAATTTGCAGTAACACCTACACAAAAAAACCGCAATATCGATAACTTGACCTCGACAGGGCGTCGTACGAATGACGGGCCGTCACTGAAAACCGTCTTTGGTTATAGAAGCTGCTCAAGGATCTTTGTATCCCATGGTAATGTCCCCATTTACGACACCCTTTTACGGGGCGTCAACAGGAATACGAGCCGTGTACTGCTCCGTTGTTTGTGGTCTGCCTAGGACTGCCTTGCCAACAATTTTTGGTCCTTCCTCAAGGACCCTTAGATGGTGTCTAGAGATAATTTTTACAAAAAATTTCAAACCCAAATACAATATTTTGTAAGTTTAATACAACTCACCTAAATTTCATACAAAACGAACACATAAAACTAGCTGAAACACGCCTAGACATACAAGGTCAATTCAAGGCATATCTTTCAAACTCCTTGGACATTCTTGATCGTTTGACCTTCCAAATTCATGAAACTTTAAAAAATGAAAATAAATTCTATATTAACTCAATTAAAAACCTTAAACCATAAACACATAGAACCACATAAGAGACATTTAGGTTACATAGTCCTTGAATGTCTTAATCGTCCGTTGACGTTGGACTTCTAACACACCTAATACTTTACCTACTACCTCTATACCATATATAGACGTATTTAGGAACTTATACCATCAAAACCAACATGTTAGGTTCTTGTTAACCTATGTCATTTTCGGGGTCTTACAACGTCGATAGCTCTGAAGGTAATGCCTTAGTAATTTCCCAAAATTTGTACAATGACCAGTCTCTGAACTCATCGAAGACTTCCCAACACGGTCCGTTGATGCACCCACGGTCCGTAGGTTGAGGTGTCATCGCTTGGTCTGGTTTTCACTATGAAGTTTTAAGTTAAGACATTTAATTATTTAGTTGCTTAGGTGGTTAGTTAAGTTAGAGGGTGTCTAATTAAATTAATTAAGGGACTGTAAAATGAACTAGCCCTAATTAAATTATCCCAACTCACTTCATTTACCAAACTAAAAAATCCTCTTCCTTCTCTCTCTACTTCCCAAGGAATGACTTCACTGAAGATATATTCAAGGTCACTAGGGGTCCAATATTCAACTTTCTCTCCATCAATATCAATGATTGCTAAGAATAGGAAGATCTTCATATTTGGGATTTCTTCCCCAAAGGGTTCTTCAAATTTGATTGCCAAAAGTTTATACAAAACATGAGTTCGCTTCTTGATCCAAATTTATCTTTCAAATTGTATTTTTCTTGGTTTCTTTTGATTATTATGGAAAAATTATGAATTATTGTTGGTGAATTAGGATAATTCTTAAACTTAGACCTAATTCTATAGAAGAGATGATGAATTGACCCTATTCCCTAACCCTAGGTAATGAAATAATGTTGAATTGAATAGTGATGATGTAATTGACTTATTTGTTTTGTTAATTACTATTTTATGATGTTATTAAATCAATTAATAAATAAATATGGTTGGTTAATTGTAAAACCATGAAAGAAGGCTTGTGAAGGAAAATTGGTAAGACTTATGATCATGAATCCTTACTACAATGGTGATGGCTTGTACTTGATGATGGTGTTTAATTGAAGTATTAAATTGTCATTAGATTAGGTGATTCTATGATTCATGTAATTGAATTTGCTTGAATATATGGATTGTGAGATTATGAATAAGTTGTATTGGTATAAGGTTCAATGTTAATCACTTATGTGCCTTACTATGTGATGATGATGATAATGTGTTAATCTCACATATGAGGGTTGTATTGAAAGAAATATCTCATGCAATACCTAATGAGCTAATGTTACGATATACAAGGGGTTAATCTCCTAAGAACTATATTGAGCTATTATTAATAAGACTGACTTAAAGACATTTCACAAAGGAACTTTAACTTAGTAGTGAATGAAATAGTTATTAGATGTGTCCCTTCCAAATGTGGGATGATATGTTCATAATGGTTCTAATGAGATAGAGATTACAACGCAATTATGCATAAAGAGGGTCCCAAGTATGTCTCCTAGTTAGGGAACTATGTTTCCCCCATAGGAAGACTAACTAGTGGATCTAATTATTTCTGTGTAGGATTTCATGACACCGAATTTTATATTTAGCCCATGTGTTCTATGTCAATTAAGGCAATTGTTCCTGAAAGTAAATTGAACGTAACAATATGAACTTTAACTAGGACGACTTAAGGAGTTCTTCTTTCTAACGCCTCTATTAATAAGATAGGTTGAACTAGAGCCTAACATATGTGTCATGAGGTTTTAAAGTCCTAAAAGGTTAATAATAGTGTTTGTAGGTAGTACATAAAGTTTGAAAGTGTTTGGAGATCTAACGTCCAAGAATTCCGTAAACTAGTCGAAGTTAAATAGTGTGTTGAGTGTTTGGTAGAGAAGTTTTGGTGGACAGTTTAAAGGTGAAATTGAGAATTGATGGTTCCTACGCATATCCTAACAAGTAAAGGGTCAAAAAGTCTGAGAACGACGCTCCAGGGACCATCAAAAGGGTCCCCAAGGAGGACCCAAACTTGGACTGGAAAGCTTCCGCGCCAGCCTGTTTTAGGCAGTGGCTGCACGTCGAGTAGATGTAACGCAGTAGGTCAAAGTCATCCCCTGCTAAATGGGGCTGTCACAAAAAAATCTGTCCAAGAATGTTTTCAAAATAAGATTTGGAAGTCCCTCCAGGTGCACAGTAAAGTCCAATATTTCTTTGCATCGTTTTTAAGTCAAATTTAAGTTGGTTAATTTGTCCAATAAGGGTAGGCGTCTTTTCGGCAATATAGGGGTTTATTATGGACGGTCTAGGACCTATTTAAACCCCTAAACACATCAATAAAAGCTAATCCTTGAACTCAAAACAAAATCTCGTCATTCTTCTCTCCAAAATCCTCCATTTTTTATGCTTTGAACCTCCAAGGAAAAAACTATTTCTTCTCAAGTTTTCTACATCAATCTTGTGGGATTTTCATCACAATTAAGGTATGGTTGTTCATAATTTAAATCTCTTTCTTCAAGGATTGAATTCCAATAATTTTAAAAGATGATCAAAAACATGAATTATCCAATTTTGTAATCTAACCATGGGTTCTTGCATTAAAGTTTTTCAAACAGTGTATTACGATTAATTGATGTTAATTTCATGATTTTAACCTAAACACATTATGAACCCATGCACTTCTAGTTTTGACTAGTTTATGGGTGAATTGATTATATCTTAATTCTATCGAATTATTGTGTAGATTGATTAGGGCTATTGAATTCTGATATGTCATGATAGAATTGTTTGTATGATTCCCTAATTTCATAAATCTATGTTGAATTATCTGCGATTCATTGTCTCTTGAAAGTATTGAATTGAATTGGTGATCATGGTCATGTATAAGGGCATTTGAATGTTGTGTTGGATGAGTTTTCCATGCACTGAAGTTATGAGGTTGGATTAATGGTATGTTGACCTAAATTTCTCTATATTGTGTAGTCTACTTCTTATATGATAATGATGATTGGTATGGTCCACTAATGGTGGATGTACTTATGTGCTTTACTTGTGATAAATGTAGCCTTGTCGGTGTTACTTTATGGATTGTGAATGATGTGGCCTCGCCGGCATTACTTAAGTTATAATGTATTTATCATGTTATAACTTGATTATGTGGATATTATGAATGTCAAGATGACTTATGTGCTTATGTGGAGTCAAAGCGTGAGTTGTTCTAGTTGATGATGTGTGTCTCTAGTGAACTATAGTGTAATCATTATGTGTATTACTTTATGGTCGAGTATGATGTTTCCTGATAGATTATATCATACTTGTGATAATTCAAGTGATGATATTATAGAAGTGAAAAGTGTGACCTATAGATGATATTGGTTATGCCTATGTGCTTCTAAAATGATATGTTATGTTTGAATTCCATTGTGTCTTGTCTTGGTAGACTTATATCACTTACTTAATACATGTATAACGAGAATATGACTTCTTCACTTAGGATGCTGGAGATTCTTAGTCTTGTATGTATGAATGACATGTGCCCCCTAATGTTTTTAAGAAGGTGTTTTATGTAGAACCTTCATCCTTGTTTGAAGCTTATCATATCCTTGAATTCAAAATCTGTAACGACATCCTTTTTGTGTGAATGGTGGACATAGAGTTGATTGGATGGAACGACATGAAATAATCCTTAGGAAAGTCATTTAGCTGTCCTCTTGACCATTATAGGTAGCCAGAGTTGACCCATTATTGGTAAGGTGAAAAGTGATATGGTTATGAACTAGATATAGAACCTCTTCATGTGATCCTTTATGTTAATTAATCTATGAGAAGAAAGGTTAGCACCGAGTGAGTATGCATGGGTAGTAGCTCTAGGTATGTATGGCACTAGAGTACAAAGGAACCCTCGAAATTCCTTAACCATGATCCTACATGGGATGTGTCCTACTTCTACCATTGGCAAGTATAACACCTTTTATCGGAGTAGGGTAGACTCCGGATTCCAAGCTTAGCTACCATGGTCTTTGTCGTTTATTTCCTATTCTTATCATGTGGGATACATACTAGTGTCGGATAAGTACTACGAAGTTTAGCTAGTGGAATGGGACGCTATCTATAAATTTCACTACTAGGCTTTGCAGATGTTAGTTTTTGAGTGGCCTAGGTCTTCTCCAAGAGCATTACATGAATTTCCTTATATGTTGAATGTCTTTTAGTTAACAAATGAAGATAATGACTTAAGTTGGAAAGTATTTAAATGACTATGTACTTACCTAGAGTAGTTAAAGAGTTGCTTATTTAAGGTATGAATTGGTCATATGAATGGTCACTTCATGTCTTATCTAGGGAAGTCGTAAGAATGACTCTAGATAGGTAAAGTAACTTGAAAATGTAGACTTGATCTAACTTTGGTAGTCTTAAGGATTATTTAGGTAAGCTTCGAGAGGGTGTATTGTCGGTCTCTTCTTTCAATACTTAAGTCTTTTGGTAACCTTTGGGAAGATAATGTTATATATACATATATACCATAGTGTGTAGTGAGAATGATGTTATCTTAGGTAGTCTAAAGAATCTCTGAGTTGTGAGTGAAGGGATTGTATGAGCGGCCTCTTCAAAACTCACTTATGTGAGACTCAAAATCACCTTTGGTGAGAGGATCTCATATATATATGTTTTGAGGTACACTTGATGCTATTTGTGATGTTTGATACATAAATGCGGTCCTTATAATTTTAATATGATGTTTTAAGGAAAAAGAGAATATTTACCATAAATGTCATTTTCATGATTTTATGCATTAAGCCATACTTAATACAAGTGTTTGAACTAATTCCATAAATTCAGTTATATCTAAAGGAGTACGTTAAAGGTGAGAAACGTCTTGAAGGAAATCATGGAATCTAGTTATCGTTCAAGCAAAGTTGAAGTAAGTCCTGACATGACTAGAGTACATAATTTTCTTTAGAATTCTTTTAATTCGAAATATTGGAATAGACTAAGTATTTCTATATTCGTATTGTATGGGCTATTTCCCAAGTATTCTTGAGTATATGAATGTCTTATATTGAGATTTAGAGTTTTCTATATTTTTAATATGAAAGATGTTTTAAGATATGTCATGTGAAAAGATTTGATTCCGTACTACTTTTTATACATATATGCAATGAATGATGTCAAAACCTTGTACAAGACCTCCGAGAGGTCAAGTATGCCATGTATCGACTTAAGAGTTCCATAAATTTTAAAAGGTATTTTGGTCCATAAAAACTTAATATCAAAGCATAGGTTATGGAAGTGGTCTTAGGAATCAAAAGCCTCATAAAGCCACGTCTATTAGAGTCTTGATCATCTGTGTGAGTTGCGATACATCTATGAGCGAGTGGCTATAGGATGATAGAATTTCTCTTTCTTCTTCAATGTTGTATCGTGCCTATAAAGTTAAGGTTTTAAGTGTCTATTCCTAATATCATCTATTGTGTTTATAGGTAATGAATACTAGAACGATGGCTGCTAGAAGGTTCAATGAAGGGAGGGTGGATGAAGAAGTTCCTCCTCAAGTTGAGCAAGTTTTTGAATGTGCTCAAGGTTATCAAGGTACTCAAATTTCTCCACAAGGTGTTGAAGTCCCTGTCGGAGGTCAAGGTAATAATGTTTCATGACTGCCCTTGTGAATGGGGGTATTGAAGCTACAGTGAATGTTGTGGAGAGAACTATGACCTCAAGATTGAGAGACTTTGTGAGGATAAATACTCCTATTTTTCTTGGTTCTAAGGTTGTAGAGGATTTCCAAGAGTGTCTTGATGGTGTGCACAAAGTGTTGAATGTCATAGGGGTGACTTCTAGGGAAAAGGCGCAGTTATCTTTTTACCAATTGAAGAGGTTTCTAAGGTGTGATACACTCAGTGGAAAGATAATAGGATGATTGAGTCGGTTCCTATAGAGTTGGAAGAGTTTAAGGAGGATTTCATAGAAAAGTATTTTCCCTATGATAGGATGGAGGTGAAGGTTGAGGAGTTTATTAATCTCACGCAAGGAAATATGAGTGTTGAGTAGTATTTATTGAAATTCATTATGTTGTCTAGGTATGCTCCATCCTTGGTGTCTAACCCTAGGGATGATATGAGTAGGTTTGTGACCAGTGTTGCTGACCTTGTGAAATATGAGTGTAGTACGACGATGCTCCATGCTGACATGAACTTTGCTAGACTCATGGTGTATGCTGAATCCATAGAGGATTCTAAGCTTTGTAGAATTGCTAGAAACTTGAAGAGCAGTGGGACAAGTGATCAAAACCAACCTAGGATCAAGAAGAGGTCTCAAACTCAACATGAACCTAGAGATACTAAGGTCATACTAGAAAAAGGAAGTTGTACACAAAGTGGTAAGCCTACTTTTGCTTGTTGTGGGGAGAAGCACTGTGGGAAACATTTAGTTGGTACCGGGAATTTCTTTGGTTGTGATAAGGATGGACATAATCTGAGATATTGTCCTACTATCGCGGTTAGATGAAAGGAAGGTAAACAAGATCCTCCTAGTGTTTGGAAGGTGGTGCTCTAAAGGGGAAGGCTCGTTTCCATGCACTCCGGGAAAGAAGATCATAGTTGGACTATGATGATTGATGTTTGTAAGGTATAGCTTCTTTTTTAATAGTTATGAGTTCCTTCTATGTACGGGATTATGATGGGTAGTTGAGTTTTAATTAATTGTCTCATCTCTTCTATTAAACTCAAGATTAAGAGTAGAATGTTACAGTAGTATGTTGAATATTGCATGGTGTGAAGGAGTCTTTCTGGAATTGAATTTCATTGATTTCTTGCATTGTGAATTTCATGAAAATATTATTAAGTTTTAAATTGAGGTTTTATGGTTATATCGCTTATATTATCATGCTTTCATCATAAATTGCTTAAGCATTGCATTTTTAAAATTTTGAAGCATGTTCACTGTAAGTAGACAGTTCACTGTAAGATTTTGGAAAATTTCACTATTTTAATGTGTATATAACTGATGGATATGAGAATTATAATGAATATAAAAGGACTTCTTTCTATTTGGAATAAAGAATGTGAGTCTTATTGCATAATGAGTCGTTGATTGTTTCTATCTTCTTGTTGTGTTTTGAGTCTCTTAAGTATGTAAAATTGGTGTTCTTTCAACTTGTGTATTGTTTTTGGTGTTGTATAGTTATGTGCTTCTAGTATTGAATTTATTATCTCTTGAAAGTCTTTGAAATGAAGCAAGTGTCATTCGAGGACGAACGTTGTCCAAGTGGGGGAGATTGTAACGCCTCTAAAAATGAACTAGGTTTAACTAGAGCCTCACATGTGTGTGATGAGGTTTAAATTCTTAAAATATTTAGAACTAGTGTTTGTAGGAAGTACGCAAAGTTTGGAAGTGTTTGGAGGTCAAACATCCAAGACATCCGGAGACTAGTCAAAGTTAAAATAGTGTCTCGTAGTGTTTTGTAGAGGAGTTTTAGTTGATTATTTGATGGTGAAATGGAGTATTTATGGTTCATACTCATAGCATGACATGTAAAGGGTTTAAAAGTCTGAGAAAAACACCCTGGGAACCATCAAAAGGGTCCCTAAGGAGGACCAAAACATGGACTGCCAAGTTGCCACGCCAGCTGTTTTAGGCATTGGCTGCGCGTCGCACAGCGGTAGCACAGTGAGGAAAATTCTTTCCCCGTGACACGGGGTTTTAAAAAACCATTCTCTCCAAGAATTTTCAAAAAAAAATATTTGGATGTCCCTCCGCGATGCACAGTAAAGTCTCAGATTTCATTGCGTCATTTTAAAGGTAAATTATAGTTGGTTAATTTTTCCAATAATTGTAAGGGTATTTTGGGTAATTGATGGGTGAATTATGGACGGTTCAATGAACTATTTATAAAACTAAACACAACAATTAAAGCTAAACCTTCAACTCAAAACAAAATCTCTTCATTCTTCACTCAAAAAACCTCCATTGTTGAAGCTTTGAATATCAAAGGAAGAAGACTAATTATCTCAGTACAACTTTTTGGATTTTTATCACAATTAATACATGGTTATTCATCCGTTAAATCTCTTTCTTCAAGGAATGAATTCCAATAATTTTCTAAGATGGTCAACAACATAAATTGTCCAATTTTATAATCTTGCCATGGGTTCTCGCATTAAATGTTTTGAAACATTCTATAATGATTGAATTGATGTTAATTTGATGAATTTAACCTAAAAACTCTTTGAACCAATGCAAACCATACACTTCTAGTTTTGACTACTTTCTAGGTGAATTGACTATGTCTTAATGCTATTGAATTATTGTGTAGATTGATTAGGGCTATTAATTATGATAGATTCATGCTAGATTGTTAGTTTATTGTCCTAGTTTGATAAATCTATGTTGAGTTATCTTTGATTCATTGTCTATTGTAAGTACTAAATTGAATTGGTGATCATGGCCATGTGTAAGGGCCTTTGAATATTGTGTTTGATGAGTTGGCTATGGATTGAAGTTGTGAGGTTGGAAAAATGGTATGTTGACCTAACTTTCTCTAAAGTTTGTTGTCTTGTTCTTTGATAATAATAATGATTGGTATGGTCCACT
>CM064965.1:29060495-29126153 GCA_032847665.1 Solanum chilense | reverse complement strand
TCTCATTATATAATTTATCAAGCCTTCTTTTATACTAAGGCATCATCATTAACAAAGTGAATTAGGGTTTTCTTTCAAGGTTTTGGATTCAATAGCTTCATCATGCTTAGTTTATCATAATCACATAATCATATTCATGCAAGCATACAATTAAGCATATAGAATGGTTTACAATACTACCAATACATATTATTCGCTATTAAGAGTCTACTACGCATAACGTAAAAACCATAACCTACCTCCACCGAAGAATTGGAATCAACAAGCAATTTCCCAAGCTTTGATATTCCTCCCTATCGATCGATTTCTCTCTCCCTTTCTGTTCTTTCTCTTTTTCTTATTCCAAACCCTCTTCCTTTTACCCTAATTAGTATATAATTAAGAATAAAAGATGGCAATAATACCCCACTAATTAACTTAAGGTTACCTCTTTTAACCCCCAAGTAATTAGACTTATTAACATTAACCCTCTAACTTTATAATTAAAGCAGGAATAGTCCAAAACGTCCCTTAAAACGTGTAAAGAAATCCGACCCAACCTGGGATTTGCGCAACCTGTGACGGCCCGTCGTGCCTGCGACGGTCCGTCATGCAGGTCGTCGCAACATATTAGAACTCCCTTTTTCTCTAAGAATTCTGTGACGGTCCGTCACCCTTGTGACGGTCCGTCCTGCACTTCTGTCACGACGTTCAGAGAATCGTTCCCTGTACCAAATTCTCAAGAGTTAAAGTGTTTTGGAACGAGGCCACACGACGGTTCGTCGTAGCTCTGACGGTCCGTCCTGCAGGTCCGTCACAGATTACAGAGAGTCGATTTTAGTACCCCATTTTCAAAATTCTAAGTGTTCTGGGACGAGACACCCTCGACGGCCCGTCGTGCCCATGACGGTCCGTCGTGGTATCCGTCGTCTCAGCCAGTTTTTCCAGAAATAAAATCTGCTGCTCAAAACGACTAAACAGGTCGTTACAATAATTGACATAGATCATGTGAGCATCATGAAATCTAGTGTCTGCTCACATCGAAAAGAGGTGGAATTACCGACCAAAGTTACCCGAACATGCTACATATATAAGTAGTTGAACCCTACTAGATCCCTATATTGGCAGTATGTGTTCAAAGACTAGGCGATATAAGGAGACTCATAATCATCATGTCGGACAATCTCATCTCAGGAGAGTTACGTGAAGATCCGCCCTTCCCAAAGAAAGGCATCACCGCTCATAGCTAGCCTATCGGTGCTAAATATAAAGTTCCATTATATTCTACTCATACATCATGGAAGTTGGCTACCATGAGGACATCATAACTCATTAAATGGTTTCTAATCTCATGATTAGTATTAAGTGTGAATTGACTTCAATACTGTCATTAAAATTGTTCATAAAGACTGGTCTCTTCATTAAATTTACACTCTCATAGGTGAGTACGTTTTGGTAACATTTACATAGGATCATTTGAGATTGCTCTCATCTTTCATATTAGCCTCTTATCATATTGTCACCATTTTCATTAGCTTCATAGATTAACATAATTACTCATCTTATTACGTGAATGTTTATTTCTTCTTTATGTTGTAGTGTTTACTTAAAAAATACGGAGGCTTGATTCTAGATTGAGATTTACTTACTTTTTAGATGACTTGTCATCGTTACTTTACATTGATGAAATGTGATATGTCCTTACATAACATCCTTACTTTGCATTGATTAAATGAAAATTGACCTTACATATAATCCTTACTTTACATTTAAAAAAAAAAGAAAAATTCTCCTTACATATTATCCTTCCTTTACATTGATGAAATGTGAATTATCCTTACATATCATCATTAGATGTTAATGTGACTAATGTCACACACTCTAAAATCTTCTTTCATGAGTATTCTTTTATCATAGTAGCGTAGGTGTAAGTAAGACTTGTCTCACTTCCTTGAACACCCCATTCTGGTAACTTACATAATTTAGACCTCTCTACATGTTATAATTCACATTACTTCTTTACATTAGTGTAGTTGCTTCATTTCATCGTATAAGGATGATGAGCACTTCTTTCAATGAGTTACATATGTTCATAGTTCATTCTTTTAGAGAATGTTAGGAGTTGTCCGAATGGATGGAAGGCCCTTGGTTATGGATTCATTGAATTACTTTAGAAATGCTTATCATAGATTTGATACTCTTACTATACAAGATTTGCAAATGATTAGTATTGGCATAAATATTTGACTATATATTACATAACCATCGTTGCTTGCATAGGCCAATTTTACATTATTTCATGCTTGGTTTGATATGTATATTGTTCATTAGCCAATATTTTAATTATTTAACATAATATTATATGAATTTGCATGCATCCCTTTTGGACAATGTATTGTTAGCCATTTTATTGAAGTAATCCAAACAATCACTCAAATTATGATTTCACTGAGATCTTTTTACCCAACCTTATAATATAACTTTAGGCATAACGTTTTTAAAAATCTTGAAAAGCATAATATGATTATTTAACGACACAACATCATCAACAAGTCCCATTTACAGTAGGTATGCACAACAAACTGTAATCATCTTCGTACATAACAATTTCGGTCACATCTTAACATATTATCATTCTCTTAACCAATCGTGGTTCACGAATTTAGGGTAACCTTTTTAAGACATATTGGACAGCATCATATTAATATTTTATGAATTTAACACCTTTATAATGTAACAATAACAGCAATGCAAATTCAGACAGACACATCAACACTTAATACAATTACGGGTGTAACTAACACATCGTCGATTCATTCACGTTTTAAGCACTTAACATTGTATGATCACAACTTCATAGTTTAATCGACATTCATAATTAAAAAAAATTACGGATAAGATCGGCCAAAACCACATACCAACAACATTATCTCTAACCTATTCAAGAGGGAATCGAAAATGATACTATGAACAAAGGAGTTCAACGAAAACAGGAGAACAACTGTAGTTTCAAAATCATTGAATCATTGGGAAAAAAGTTCTCTTGAAGAAAGAAGTCCTGGATATAAACCCAAACCTTATGTAGAAATTATTCTACGAATACCACCTTGGTCGAAACCTTGCAATCGCCCTATAGAAATGGAAAAATTTTCTGCCTTTTTCATGCGTTTGTTGCTTACTATTTTCGCGTCCTTTTTGTCTTTGACTTTGAACATTATTTTTCGTTTAAGATATGATCTTGACTCATTGAACATAGGGTATAATAAGTTAACTCAATAAACTACTTCACAAATACCAAAATACCCAACCTAAATTGACTAAAGATAGGAGAACATAAGACTTAGTCAAATCATGAAATTGGTGTTGACTATGGTTTAGGTAAATTTTTTGAATATATATTAATTAATTTAATCCTAAATTTATTTAATTTAGGGTCCTAGGGTAAGTACTAAAGTACCCCTAAGTCATTGGAACTATAATAAACTCTTTAGGACCATCCTAGGTTAAGTACTAGGATGTTTCTTGAGTTGAACAAGGTTAGTTTAACAATTTTTGTTTGAAACCTTTAATTTAATTAATTAAATGAATAATTTTATTAATTACGTGACCTAGGTTAATTAATAAAGTACCCTTGAGTCATTATAACCATAACTAATCCTTTGAACTATCCTTGGTTAAGTACTAGGTTGTCTTTTTCTTATTTTAACCGAAATCTGGATATTTCTTTGTGTTTTCTTTTTTACCCTTTTAATTTAATTAATTAAGTTGATTAATTAATTAACTAAGAATACTAAGGTAATTACTAAAGTACCCTTAAGTCGCTAGGATCTTTACTAACTCTTTCGACCATCATAGGTTAGGTACTAGGTTGTCCATTTCTTGTCTTAACCGAAATCTGAAATTTTCATTTTTATTTTTGGTTTATCATTTTTAAATTAATTAATTAGGTAAACTAGGGGAATTACTAAAGTACTCCTAAGTTTTTAGGACCATAACTAACCAACCTTTTGCACCATTCTAGGTAAGGTACAAGGTTGTCTTTTTAACTAGTAATTGGTTAGTGTCAACCGGGTTTTGGTCCTAGGTTGTCGGGTGCACTAATAGGTCCAATTAGGTGAGTACTAGGTTATTTAGGGCAGTAGGTTAGAGCCTAGAATTTTTAGGGAGAATAGGACCCACATGGTGTGGTCGCTTCTTCACGTTTTTCCCCTAACTACCCTAACCGAATTTGGTTAGGGTGGTTCCCTCCTTTGAAAGCTTCTTCACACGTCTTGCACATGTGCATGCACATGGGTTGGTTGCACTTTCCTAACTAACTATTGTTTATGGTTCATTTGGTAATGTTTACTTCTTTTCCCAAGGATCATCACTATGTCATTGGGCACTGTTTAATCTACATGATCATTTTAAATAATCATGTGCGATGGTACTAGGGTTGACACTGGGATGCCTAGTACTTTGTGTGCAAATACTAGAAAATATATGTTTTTAGATTAGGGTCTTAATTCCATGTACATTTGTTAAACAAGCTCATTAATGTTAGAAAATTGGCTAACGCCCTTTAAGCAAATATTTTCTAATATGCCCAATATTTTGCTTATTTGGGTATTATATAGAGATTGGCTAATACCCCTTAGCCAATTTTCTATACTATGGCCAATATTTCTCAATATTGAGTATTGGGATGCCTATTTACCCCCCAATACGCATTCGTAAATTCCTATTTGTCTCTTTACTAGACATGTAATTTTTCCGAAATTTTATAGAATCTTACCTTGAACTTTATGATTTTTTCTATGTGTGTGACTCATTATAAGTAATCTTAATGGTCGTTTAGCCACATCTAGAGAGGGTGTATGGGAGGTCCCTGTTTTTGTGACTTAAGTTAATCTTAGGATGACTTTAAGTGAGTAAATACATGCTAGAAGTTTGTTATTAAATATGTTAGTAAGTCACTGAAATAGTGAAGTCAATTCACTGTAAAGTGAATTGAACCTACTGTAAAGTGATAATTAAATTTGATATTTTTGATTAATTATTATCTTACGTGTTTCTAAATTTATTAATGATATTATTATTATTAAAATATGATTTAAAAATGAAAACATGTATATTTCCAATAAATGTTCGTTTCATGATTTTGATTCATAAAGCCATACTTAGTACATGTGGTTGTACTAACTCCATGATTTTATCTATCTATATAGTTCTTGGTAGGTGAGGAGATTTGAGAAGTGAATACTATGAAATATATGATTGTTCAAGAGAAGTTGAAGTATGTCCTCACTTTACTCGAGGGCATATATGTCTTTTCTATTTCTTATTGAAGTATTGTAATAGACTAAGTATTTTTATATTCGTATTTTTAAGTATGGTCCGTGTCCCAAGTATTCTTGTGTCTAAAGATGATGAGATTGAGACTTAGTATTAGCTATTCTTTTATATGAAAGAGGTTTGAATAATATATTATGTTTTGTGAAAAGTTTTAATTCTGCACTATTTTTCACTATGTTTATGCGATGAATGATATGAAAGGGCTTGTATAAGACCTCTGAGATGTCGAGTACGCCGGATACAATATGAGATTGTACCCTAACTTCTATGTTATGGTTTCGGGTAGTGACATTCTGCCTGCTTCTCCAAGGAATAAGAATCGTACTATTGATCCATTTGCTTAGTAATTTCGAATACACCTCTAGAATAACACATTTATATTCATGTTGTTCGCAGCAATAAATTCCATGCAATGCTGCCTTAATTTCAGCAGTATTATTAGTACAAAAATCCAATGGAATGGAAAATGCATAGACTAGTTTACCTTGATTGTCCCTTAAAATACCTCCCCCTCCAATTCTGCCTGGATTGTACATAGCACTACTATTGTGACCTCATGTTGTTATTTACATTGTTCAATGAATCTTAATAGTACATCCTAATTATGAGGCCATTGGATATTAGGATAGGATATTATTAATGTATGTTTGATGTCCCTTAGTATTGCATAATTAACTCTATGAATACTTGACTGTTTACGTCCATACTTCATTTCACACCTATTTTTCCACAATTGCCAATAAATAATATTGGGTAACACTTTTAATTGAATTTTTTGTCCCTCGTTCTGATCTTGAATCTAGACCACTGCATTAGCAAACTCCTCAATTCACTATTGTTGTGTTGTATGCCCACCTGTGCTTAAATTTTATACCAAACATATTTAGCAAATTTTCCATTCACTAAATTGTTGTTTATTTCATCCTTCCCTGGTCTATGATGACAATAACAATCTGCAGCATCCTTTCCAAAAGAAGTAATTTTTTAATTTGTAGGTAATTTCTCCCTCAAAGCTCTCCAAAGAAAGACGGAGATTTTGAAGGGTAACTTTTTATGCCAAATCATTTTATTAATAGGATCTTTAGGACATCTTTTGCTTATGTTTCCCAAGCACTAGATATAGAAAAGTAACCAATTTAAGAAGGTATCCAATTAGCAGTGTCAAGACTTCCGTCCTAGTACTGGATATTTGTAATAAGTATGATGGGAAATAATAAGGGAGGAGTATGTAATCTAATCTCCCTTTCTTTCTAATGACCAGATTCTAAAAAATAAGATACCTTGATGCTATTCAACTAGAGGTATTGCTGCAGTAATTAGCTGAAGGCCCATCGGCAAGCCAATTATCTCACAAAAAGCTACAAGTCCCTGAATGAATATTCCAACTAATATGAGATTCTACAGCCTCCCTATTTCTAGTAAGATACCTCCAATCAAGTCATTGACCATTATCAATTTTTTTTGCTACTATGTTAACTCTTTAACTATATTTAGACTTCAAAAATAACCCCCACAAAGAAATTTTTATTCTTAATTCCCACCATTGTTTATATTAGAAACACATACAAATATCTTCCAATAATATTATCCAAATACCCTCTTCATCAGCAGGGTATCCTAGAGTTTCCTATGATGCCCAATGATACTTTTTCTTTTCCATTTCAATCCCCAAAAAGAAGTCAGCAATGACATTTTTAATGTATTTCAAAGTTTTCTTAGGAGGGAATATTGCATCAATTTTATGAATTGACATAGATTGTAAAACATGTTTAACTAAGGTTATTTTACCTCGAAAAAATAAAATCGTTGATTTCCAACTAGTGATTCTCACAATTATTTTATCCACTAGTACTAAATAGTAAATAATCGTTTGTCTCCCTATGAATAACGGATAACCTAAATACTTAATAGGTCTATCTTTCCTACTAAAACATGTTTCCTCTTTAAAAATAGAAACAATATCGTCATCATTATATTTAGTATTAACAGGCTTCTATCTTTATCAAGCAATTGATAAAAATCATTTTTAAAAGCAGAAATGTTCTTCATTAGAAGTTGTAACGATATTCTCTTAGTAGAAGTAAAAATGATAGTATCATCCACAAAACTTAAATGATTAATTTTAGGACCCTTACCCTCCATACGAAACATCTTATATAACATATTTTGATTTAAAAGATTAAGTTGTCTAGATAAAACTTTAGCACCTAAAATGATTAAGGATGGATATCAAGGATCACCATGCTTAAGATCTCTATTAGAATGAAAAAACCCCATGTCTTTTACCATTGATTACTATAGAATAGCAATTATTAATCATGATTCTCTAAACTATATCAATGAATATCTCCCCAAAACCCATCCTTTTCAAAACCAGACAAGTATAAGACCAAGACACTCTATCATATGCTTTGACCATATCTATCTTAATAACCACATTAGCACCTTCATTAGGTTTTTTTAATACAATGAATGATCTTTTGAGCCAATATTATATCCTCATAAATACTCCTACCTCTTACAAAACCAGATTTATTAAGGGAAATAAGATTAGGTAAAACAGAAGCTAACCTAGTACTCATGATTTTAGAAATAATTTTATTAGAGAAATTCGTAAGACTAATAGTTCTATAGTATTTAAGCTTATTAGGATTCTCTGTCTTAGAAAGCAAAATCAACAAAAAGTTAGTCATGTGTTTAGGCATGTCTTGAGCACTAAATAAAGATTGAAATACAACAAGTAAATCAAATTTATTTTTTTAAAAAAAAAGGTTTGATAAAATTTTCCTCCTATACCATCTGGACTAGGAGCTGAATTAGGATTCATTTAAAACAGTACTTTTCTTAATTCTTCCATTGTAAACATGCTTTCCCAGATTAAATTGTAAAATCTCCTCATTGATTCTATTTTTATCACCAGTGAATATGTTTTAAAAATAATTACATACATCTCTTCAAATTTCATCATTTCCCTATACCCAATCCGCTGAATCTGTTAGGATTTTATGCATAAGCCCTGTTATCCTTTTCCCTCTTAAAACAACATGAAAATACTTAGAGTTTGTGTCACCCTCTTTTAACTAATGAATCTGGCTTTTTTTGTTGTAACAGGGAATGTTCAATTTTTAAATGCCTTGAATATTCTGCATTAATACTATGCAATTTATCCCTGTTGTATTTAGTATCAGCATTAAAAAGATTATCTTCAGCATTCTTTATTAAATCCTCATAATCTTTTATTTTTTCAAAAATATCTCCAAACTCATTCTTTGACAAAATACTTATAGTATTAGATAGTCTCTTCATTTTAGTATGAAAAATCCACATAGGGTTACCAATTGCTTTTATTTTCCATCAATTTTCCACAGTAGTTAAAAAAGAAGAATTTTCAGTCCAAAACATAAGAAATTTAATGTATTTGATTACATTTTCTAATCTAATACTAGTTATCAGAACCAACTTATGGTAAATGATTATAGTAGTTTGAGGCATTTGTATAACCACTTATCATTTACCATATCCCTATCTTCCTCTTCTTTTTGATTAAACCATGTTAAAGGATGGCCATGCTATCCTATATCCACTAATAAACATTATTCAGTAATTCTAATAAATTCAAAACTCTTTTTCATGTTGTACTCCCTACCACTAATTTTTCGTTAGTAGATGAAATAACATTAAAATAACCAATCACAAATCAAGGAAAATTAGTATCAGAATAATGTAGCAATTTATCCCATAAAGATATCCTTAAGTAATCTTAACATTTACAATACACATAAGTGACAAGAAAAATATCTATACAGTCTAAATGATTGATTTCACAAGTAATGTGTTGATCATGCACTTCAACCACTTTAAGTTACATCACAAGTCCAAAACAACAAAATTTCATTATTAACATTGGAATGAGCATGATCCATCTGAAATTGACTCATAAAGAATCGAATTTGTGATTGGTTTGTTAATGTTTCCAACACAACAATCATTGTCAAATAATGAAGTTTGTTATGGTTTTGCAGCCTTTCCAAATCACCTAGAGTATTTATACTCCTAGCATTCAAACATATGGTTCTAATCATCAAAAACCTCTACCCCTACCACAGTATGTGGTCTATTAACACTATCATATTAATTTTTCGTAGATTCTTTTCTACCCCTAGGAGACAATCCATGTTGTCTAGTAACTTCGTGAACCTCTTCACGATTGTTACTATGTAGCATAGCTCCACTTTGAGGTTGCTGATCTATATTAATTTCTTGGGCTGTCCTATCACCATCCTCTAAGGATTGACTATCTTCATCATACTCTTCCTCAGAATTTGGTGCCCCATACTCATTTAAGTCATCATCCTTTTCTATTTCTATAAAACTGTGACCTTTTTCTTTATGTTGTTTTTTCTTAATTGCCTCTCATCGTTTTTTTTTATTAGTCTAAATTGTGATTTATTGTTATTAGGTTTATCAGGATGTTCATTATCTTCAGTGTTAGTGTGTTGACCAACATTCTCATCCTCTTGATCCATCTTTCATTTCCCTTTGGATAACTTGACCTCAATGTACCTCTTCTCCTGACTAGTTCCAACCTCACACTCCATTAGCTACACTAAAATTTTAAATTGTACATTTAGTCATAGGTGTAGGGGTTTGTAGCATTGAGTCAATACCTGAGTGAATTTTATCAATTTCCTGTACTAAATTATTATCACTGGTATTTTCATCATCCCTTCTGATAGCTTGAGTTTTCCCCAGCTGTTGTTCGGTAACCTGCTCCCTGATAGTGTTCCCTCTTTCATTCACTACATGTATTTGTTGTTGATGTTGATTTTTAAATGCACTTGAAGTATAAGCAATATGCCTCTCCAATTCTTCAAGAATTAATGGTTGTTCCTGCACTTCAAAATTTATATAAGTATTTTTAGTGGTAATAATGTTTATTCCTTTTTGTGTATTTTCCAATTGTTGTTGTTGATTATTATTTTTTCTCCTTTGCATCTTCCATGGTTCTTCTTGATAAACATGTCTTTGTTATTGTTCCCTTGAGATGGTATGGTGATTACCATCATCGTTCATTTTGCCTGCTAGATTAGACTCAAGTACCTGCAATTCTTTAGTAACATTGTCTTTTTTTGTTTTACTTTTTTCCATCTCTTCCCTTGTTTTGTTATTTCATACCTTTGTTTAATTATACAATTAATTTCATTATGTCATTGATAATTATAGTAAAAGCAAAAATCAGGAATGTAATCATATTAAATTTTCTGCCACCTCCCATCAGTGATATCCTCCCCAATATATGGCATCCAAATGTGAGGGGGTCTGTCATTGGTAAGATCTACTTGAACTTTAACTCGAGCTTGACTAACCCAAGTTTTAAAAATAGAAGCTGAATCTAAATAAAGGACTCTTCATATAGGTGATAGCAAGTAGTGATGAATTCTTTATTATACAAAATCCATGGTAACTCAGGCAAAGAAATTCATATTGGGACGAGAGGAGTTTCTTCCGCTGGCTTAAAATTATGTGTCCAAGTTTATATCCTCATACCTTGTCCAACTATATTCATCCTTTGTTTGGTCCACACTATATTGTAATCTAGCTCATTATCAAGATCAATATAAACATTTTTATAATTAAAATGAGCTATTTGAACTCCTCCTGAAAATTGAGTTTTAAGAATAAAGTTCTTCCTAATAATTTCCATTCTAGGTATTGTGTTTACAAATTTACCAATTAAAGTGAACTTACACGAAGAAGCCAGATCTTTAACAATTTCTTCCTTCAAATAGAGAACAGTAGGAAGTCCTTGTTTAGTATTTCTTTTAGGTTTATTTATATTAATACGAATTTTGTCTTTTGACTGATTGAATCTAAGCCTATCAACATAAGTTTGTATAACAGTATATGGCACATGTTTTAGAGTTTTGTCTTTCTTTAGAAAATTAGCAATATTAACAAGATTCGGTTCCATTTTTATCAGTAGTAGCTTTAGTCACATTTCAATCAAAATTTGTAGAAATTTTAGGAAAATGTGTTTGATAATTAGTTTTATTCAACCTATTATCTTGAATACCTAAATCCTTAGGATTTCTAGCATTAATATTCAATTCACAATCGACAGTAGTAATAAATAAAGATAAAGTATATTGACCTGAATGAGTAGTAGCTATTCTTTGTGTTTTGACTGATTGAATGGTTCTTGACAAACATGATGACCCGGTTTGTGTCCTTGTGTTGATTCACCAAGATGTTTATAGGTATGAACTAACTTGTTGAAACTTGTATGAGCTTGACGTTCCTCCCTTTGTTGTTCTTGGTCAAGAATTTTTCCTATTTTGTCAGCTTCCCCTAGTTTTTTTGCAAATTGATCCTCAAGAGCAGGGGAATAAACCCCATCCACATTATTCCTTTGATTCTCATCCAAGATAGGTCGATTTTCCTCTCGATTTTTTGCCGAATGTATTTCTTCCATTGATTGTGAATTTCATGCAGTTGAATCTGAAACTTTTTTACCACGATTTTCAGGCAATGTTATCCCTTCCCTTGATTTTAAGCTTCGCACAGCTGAATAACCATGTTGAAGAACACAATTTCAAATTTCATTCATCGCGATGCAGAGAAAAAGTTGATTTTTGAACTCTATTAATAGAAACATAATCAAGATCATGATTAACATCGGCCTTTTCACCAGATTTTTGTACTGCGTCCACAGAAACATCTTCGTCCACCATTTGAGATGGATTTTAGGTTTATTCTGAGCCCGATTACAAATGTAATGACTGTTGATTCAAAGTGAAATTCAATTTTCTTGTGTCAAGCGGATTAAATTGATTATTCTTCTCCATTATTCGCTCAAATAACACAAATTAATAAGCCAACTCCTAATATATGAGAGAAATCTGGAACAATTTTTAGAGAGAGAATATTTACCATGAGAGAGTGCTTAATTTGTATTTTGGGTATAGGTTTTTGGGTTTATGGTTTAGGGTTAGGGTCATGGTTAAGGTTAGGGTTAGTTCTAAGGTTAAGGTTAGTTTTTTGTTTTTAGGTTTTTGGTTTTATGGTTTGGGATTTGAAGTTCAATATCAATTGTTTAGTGTTTAATGTTTGGGTTTTGGTATTATGTTCTTGGGGTTTAGGGTTTATGGTAGGGTTAGGGTTAGGGTTAATGTTAGGTTTAGGTTAGTTTTTAGTTTTTAGGGTTTGGGGTTAAGAATTTGAATTGTAATATCTATGGTTTAGTGTTTAATGTTAGAGTTTTGGTATTTTGGTTGTTGGGTTTAGGGTTAAGGATAGGGTTCGTGTTAGTGATAGGGTTGGGGTTAGGGTTTAGGATTTATTTTCCGTTTTAGGTTATGAGGTTTAGGATTTTTGGTGTACAATTTATGGTTTAGTGCTTAATGTATGGGTTTTGGTATTTTTATTTTTTTTTTAATTTTAATTACCCTTATATGGGTAGGGGATTAGCATCAACCCCAGGCCTTACCATTCAAGAAAAAAAATTTACAAAGAGGGGACCTCCATACCTATGATGGATTGGAGTCAATTTACAAAGGAAATTCTACTCCTCCACTTATAAAATGATTATTCCAAAATTCTAAACACGTATAAGAGAGGACTCCTCTCTATACATATAATCTAGAAGCATAAATAAGGGAGACTCTCCCTTTACAAACTCAAATGTAAACAAATCTAACTAAACTATTCAAAGGAGCTATAATTTGAGTTATAAATTAGTGAAAAAGCTAGTACTATGTTCAAGGGGGTTCTTCAATCTTTTTTGTCTTCTTCTTTATAAAGCTTGGTATTTCCATTAAGTCAAGTTGATAGTAGGCCTTAGCCTCTTTAGGTAACTCTTGACTGTAATAGTATGTCTCAGAACCAGTGAGTTTGTGGCTATATTTGGACAATGCATTAACCACCCTGTTTTCTTCCATGAAGATATCTGCACATTTTAATTCCTAAGTCAGGGAGATGAGAGATCTCAGTCTGTTCAGCTGACTACATATACTCCACTATGGTGTATCTTTTTGTAGGATACAGTTGACAACTAACTTAGAATCCATTTGAAGAATTATCTTCATGTATCCTAATTCCAGGGCCCAAGTAATTTCAAATATGGCTGCACCTAATTCTACTTGATTGTTTGTACCAGTTCCAAAGGGTGAGGAATAATCTAGTATTAGGTTGCTCGCATTATATCTCAATATACCACCTGCCCTCTATTATCTAACGCACTCCCATATGTGTTTATTTTGATCCATAGGTCTGGTGGTCGTGTCCAAGTTATCTTCTGTACTCTTTTAATGTGTATACACCTTTCTACTAGCTGTATGATTCCACAGCAAGTAGGAAGCCAATTAACGTAAGGAAAAAGAGAAGCGATTAGCTTATAGTTATTATTATATATTTCATACCTGACTGTGTTGCCATTAGAGGTTTTGGCCCCATATTTTCTAGCACATCTATTTTACCATAGGTTCCAACGATTGAGGATTGGGCTTAGCCTGTAATATAAACTTATGAGCTTCATTTTTGTGTTTCATTATCTACCATTGAGTTATAAGTTGTTTCAAAGAACTGTGATCACATTTAAATCAATCTATATTTGCAAAACTTTTCCAGATTTCAACACCAAGATCACAATTGTTGAAGATGTGATTTATAGTGTCTAATCATGACCTTTTACTACAAAAAAAAAATAGTTAGCATGATCAATTCAAAAATGGTTAATTTATCATCAGAAGGTAGGTTTTCATTTAGAGCCCTCAAGAGTAGAAAAAGTTCTTTCAATGGGATGTGTTTGTGGCAGATGAGGGCACTGAAATGAGCTTTAGGTCTTTTTTCCTTTATTTCGTTCCAAGTTGAAAAAAAAGTAAACATGCCATTTAAATTGGCTTTCCAGTAAGCTTGGTGAGGGAGCTATTGCTGAGGAATTGTTGTTCCTAAGATATTGTCCAGTTGATTAGGACTTGCATGTTGAATCAACAATTGATAATTCCATTGGCCATCTGCAAAAAGAATTGCTACCTTTCTGTAATCAAACCTATGTCTTCGGTTAGAAAACAAAGCAAGTTGGCCTTCACCAAGCTAATTGTCCCACAAAAAAGAGAAGTTCCCTAAGTTAAGCTTCCATTGTATCATATTCTTCCAGTACAAGGAGTCACGAAATCCCATTTTTTGAAGATGGGATTTTACCTTTGACAGTATTTGGCTTTGAGAAATTATCCCCATAATGTGTGCTTAATCGAAAAGATCCACCATTGTTTCTATTAGAATGCTAAGCATACATCTTTCAAGTTCCTCCCACCCACCCCTCCTTCATCAGTAGGGTAGCTTAGATTCTTCCAGGAAGCCCAATGATATATCTTCTTATCACTTTTCCATCCCTAGAAGAAATGTGCCATCAACATTTGTATTTGCTTTAGTATTGTGGTAGAGGGGTTATAGCTAATAATAATTTAATGGGGAGTGCTTGAAGGACATTTTTAATTAACACATCTCTCCCACCATAATTCAATTTCTTAGTTTGCCACCCTATAATCGTGCAAATCACTTTCTTTACAAGGTCAGAAAAATAAGAACACCTATGCTTAACCAACAAAAGAGGGCATCCAAGGTATGTCATAATACCCTATTTGTGTTTGAAACTAGTAATACTTTTAATTATGTCTTTTGTACTGTCAAAAACATTCTGATGAACCATGAAATAACTTTTGTCACAATTGATCATTTGTCCAGATGTGTCCTTGTAATCCCTGAGAGTTTGCATGATGAGCTGGAGAGATTTGGATCTCTCTGAAGTACACAAGATGGTTTGATCTGCAAAACTGAAGTCATTCACATGTGGGTGCCTTCCTTCCATGAAAAAGTAATGGTAGTCAGGTTAATTATGTAATCTATTTAAGTATCTAGAGAGCATCTCTAAACCTAAAATAAATAGGGTAGGAGACAGGGGGTCACCTTTTTTGAGGTCCCTAGATGACTGGACAAATCCAAATCTTTTTCCAATAATGATGATAGAATACCAATTATTTCTCATGACTCTCCACACCATGTGTATGAATATCTCATTAAAGTCCATCTTCCTTAGGTACAAACATATATAAGCCCAATATACACTGTCATACGCCTTTCATATCCAGCTTTATAATGGCATTACTACATATACTAGGCTTTTTAATCTGGTGGATGATTTCTTGAGCAAACATGATATTTTCAAATATTCTTCTACCCTTCAAAAAACCAGATTTATTGGGAGAGATCAAGCTAGGAAGAATAAGACTCAATCTTGTACTCAACTGTTTTGAGATTATTTAACTAATGAAATTGCTCGTTCTAATAGGCCTGAACTCTTTAATTATGTTAGGGTTACTCACCTTGGGTAGAAGTACAATATAGGAATGATAAAAGTATTTCCGTAACTCCTGGCCACTGAAAGAGGCCATAATCACTTCCATCAGTTCCTGATGTAACGTGACAACATTTTTGGAAAAGATACCCATTCATGAAATCTGGTCCTGTTGCAGTTTGAGGGTTCATCGAAAACACCACCTCTTTTAATTCCACCATAGTAGGATGAAATATCAGTATGCCATTCTGTTCATGATTTGAAACACTAGGGCATTCAAGATTCTATTCATTGATAAATTTGTTCTCCCCTGTAAAAATTTGTTGATAATACTCACAGGCAGCCTTACAAATGTTTTCTTCACCCTGAATCCATTCCCTATTTTCCTGAATTATATGAATGTGTTCTTCGTCTACCCCTTATCAAATAGTAGAAGAATCTAGAGTTAGTATCACCCTCCTTGAACCATTGCAACTGAGATTTTTTTTCATAATTGAATCCTCTAGCATTCGGTTCAGGATCAATTTTTCTTCATCTTCTTTAACCTTCTCTTCAAACTCTCTAACTTCTAGGAAAATATCATTAAATTCCTTTTTTGACTAAGTACATAGAGTGTTAGAGAGTCTTTTTAATTTTTGTTGGAATCTCTACATAATATTTCCTATCACCTCCCTCTCCCAACAATATTTCACACTGTCTAGGAAGCTAGGATTGTCCATCCAACAATTAGGGAATTTGAAATACCTAATGTGACCCTTCTCTTTGTTGATTATCTACAGTAATAGAGGGCAATAATCAGAACATGTAGATGGTAGATGAGTTATGGTGGTTTGGGGAATCTTTTCTAACCTACTATAATTTATAAGACCTCGATCAAGTCATTTCCAAATTCTTTGATTGATTCCTCTATTATTGGACCAACTGTATTTTTGACCACTTAATCCAATATCCATCAGCCCACAAGCTTCAATAATGGAAATAAAGTCCAACTTTTCCACATATTGTAAGGAACTCCCCCTAGCTTTTATTAAGTAGAAGTTATAA
Organism: Solanum chilense; assembly: GCA_032847665.1. Classification (NCBI taxonomy): domain Eukaryota; kingdom Viridiplantae; phylum Streptophyta; class Magnoliopsida; order Solanales; family Solanaceae; genus Solanum; species Solanum chilense. Next base: position 29,109,445 of record CM064965.1, on the reverse strand, counting down.
TATTGTAGTCCCCACTGAAAACCAAGGTTTGTGCTCTTTCTCAGCTTGTTGTAGCATTTTATCCCATAGAGGTCTTCTTAGATGTTTTTTATATTTGGCATAGGCAGAAGTAATGGTGAAATGCTTTTTTTATTCATTGTGAATAATGACACATGTTATTTACTGTTATTTTTTTTTTCTAACAATATAGTCAATATCACCATTCAAGAATAGCCAAATTTTACCATTGCAATTGTTCATTGCATTGTCCATGGCTAATTGGTTCATGAAATTCATTACATTACCATATATGCAAAGGGCTCAAGAATAGCAATAATAGCTAACTGTTGCATTTTCTTGAGAATTTTGATTCCCTCTATACCTCCCTGAGTGTTGATCCCCCCTCACATTGAAAGTGATTATACTAATCATTGGGAAACTCTAGAGGAGAAAACTCTTGTGTTTGGTCTGTGCCAGTTGTGACAATTTTTATATCCTAATTTTAAAGTGAAAATTTTCATGTTTCACCCTCTTGAAGATAAATCTTGAGTTTGAGTCACCTGTTTAAGCTCTTTTTCCAGGGCCTGATCATTTTTATGACCAAAAGATCTTATCAAAGAATCAACAGTCTCATCATCATAATCTGGGTTTTATAAAGACTGATTATCTTGTCCAATTCATCCTCTGAGTTAATTACCTCATATTCATCAGTAAAGGGGACAATTAACTTGGCAATATCATTGTTCTTTATCAGGTGGTGCCCTTGGAGGTGGTGTCAAAAAATTTTCTTGAGATGGTACGCCTGTCTGTCTCTATTGATTATTCACCTCCACTGAATCATTTCGTGTTTCCTCTCTCCTTTCCTATTTATTTGTTGCACTGCATCTTGTTTCTTGCTTAAACTTCTTTTAGTTGCATCTCTTTTTTGCTTGTTAGGTTTGTTTTTGCTCTTAGGGGTACTTTCTAAATTTCCATTTTTTCCATTGTTGCTCATATTCCTTCTCACTATTACTCCTATTTTGTGACACCCTGCCTTCAATTTCCATATTCTATTTTCCCTTGTGAGCAGCCTACTTACAAGTGAGCATGTTTTCAGTCTGTTGATCCTTTTCTTGTATTTTCTATTTGCCCTTTTATGTTGTTTTTCCAGTTATTTTGATCTCTAATGTCAGGGTTTTTGTCATTATTCTCCTTATCATGCCCATCATGATATAGGTTCCCCCCTTTGGTCACCCCTTCCTGCACGTTAGTAGTGTTCTCTTGAAATCCCTTTTTCGTACCTCAATCAGCTGCATCAGTCATGACCTCATTTAATTACATTATATTAAGTTAGGTGTTTTAGCTACGATACCTGCATTATTGTTTCTCCCCTCTTTTTGGTGTTTCATTTGCTGCTAGATTGAATTGTTTTCCATGTTCACCATGTCGTGATTTCCTTGCCTTGTGTATATCTCTTGAGTTGCATCTTGCTCTGTATTAAAATCTCTCCCCTCCATAGTTAGTTTATTAAAGCTATTGTTTCGCTATTTATTACTCATACCTGGCTATTGGACTTGCCTCTGCTTGTTTTCCTTTGTTGCTTTATATGTAGTTGATGCATGTCTCCAAACAGCTTTTTGCCCCACTGCATCTTGGGTTTTTAGTTTTTCCTTCTTTGAGTGTGCCAATCCACCTCCTTTTGCTGGATTTTTTTTGCTTACCACCTTCATTAGATTTTTCTTGCAATTGATTCAGAACCTCCTTTGTTTTGTTTTGCATTGCTTTCTATCCTTTGTTATTTTGTTTCTTCTTATTTCTATCACTCTTGTCATTTTCCCGTTTCTTCCTTTGTTTGTGCTCCTCATCTCTCATCCTTGCTTTACATTATTCCTCATCATGAACCTAATGTCTATAATATTCACAATAAGGTGGGATATTCTCATATTGAATGAATGTTGCCATGTCATATGGTATAATTATCATCATCAAGACCAATCCGTACATGCCTAGGCCTAGGCTTGGTTAGGTCAATTTGAACCTTGACTTTAGCCATCCATGCCCTTGATATCTTGACTTATGTTGTATCCAACTATAATACTTTACCTACAGTTTCAAGTAATGGGATGTGGAAAGGTTTTTTCAAATAATGTCCGGGTAGTCGAGGAAGAAGAATCCAAACTTGTATAATAGGAGTCTCTTCTACAGTTGTGATGAAAGGAGTCCAATCCTGAATTCTCATGAGTTTTCCCTCTATGGTCATTCTTTGTTGTGTCCAAACAGTTTTGTCGTCCAGTTAATTTTGAAGGTGAATGAATACATGCTTGGTATTATAATTGAGCAAAGTTGAGTCCCCCATTCAGCCGAGTCTGCTGGATAAAGCTTTTCTAATCAATTCCACTTTGGACATTGTAGTGCTAAACATCCCTACCAATGTATATTTGCAATCTACTATAAGGGTATGAATATAGTCATGCATATCTATTTTTACAGCTTGTTGACCTTGTTTGCTGGTTGGTCTAGGTTTGGTTTTTAGCACTTTATTACGACTTTGAGCTTCATGGATTTTCATCAATCTAGCAGCCAAGGTTTGAACCACAGTGTAGGGTGGTGGTTCAGAAACCTATTCTTACTTTTTAGAAGTCTGAGCTTTAGAAGAACTAGCCTCAAGAGGTTTGGAGATGCTAGTATTTTAGGTGTGTATTATAGTTAGGGGGTTCATTTGTCAAAGATACTAGAGATATTAGGATAATCTATACGGTAAGTATTAAGTTCACCACCCTTCCAATTTTAAACTTGCTGCACTACCCTTGCCTTCTCCTTGCAAATAGTAAGATTTTTTTCTTTTTGAAACTCAGTATTGCTAGCATTATCATCATGACTCCTTTCACTAATATTTACAACAGCATTTTCCATGGCATGATTATGCACATGGCCAGCACTAATACTATTATTGAAGTTATTAACATTAGTAGAATTGTTAGGGAGCTTACATGCCTATTGTGTCTCATTGCTTTGTTCGTTCAACCTTAGTTGGTTGTCCTGTCCCTGATTCCTTGCAACTTCCTCCATTTCCATAGTTTGCCCACCTGTTTCTGTTATTCCTCCCTTGTGAAGTCTTTTACCCATCGTGTTACCCCCTATTGAAACATGAGATGGAGTTTCTAAGTATATTACGTTCAGTTTTGACCCTCCATCCTTCATGGTTATAAATATCCATATCCCTCATGTACTCATATTTTCAATTGCATTTTGTTCTTCCATTTCAGGTGTATTTTGTTGTTGATGTAACTGTTCTACTCCTTAAGTAGAATAAGTATTTTTAATAACTTTTTGCACTTTGAAGCCTCTATTATCATCTCTTCTTTGCCTTTGGTAATGTTCACTAGAGATTCTAGTCTCGTGCTATGTTTATTGATTTCACTAGATATCGCTTTTAGAGGAACTTGTTCTCCTTAGGGGAAAACCCCAGTTGATATTTAATACATATTTGTATGTGAGAAGGTCCGATTTTGGGATTGTTTATATCGACCTCTGTCTGCACTTACCCCCAAATTTGCCTCATCGATTCAATCAATTCGCTGGGTAGAATTCCTTGATTCACTAGTATGTTGAAGCTCTTCTTGAGCTGATTCATTCGAAGTTTGTTGAATTTCTTGATTTATCCTAATAAACACCGGGTATATATTTTTGGGTTCCTCATTCGTTTCATCTTTTGACTTTGCACTGTTCATCAATTCTTTGATCTGTGAATTTGCTGAGTTATGGAATGAAACTAAGAGGGCTTCCTGTATTGTTGAGTTCTTCTCAACATAGCGCCTAAGTTGGGACTGTTTCAGTGGTTTAGACGATACCGCCAGTGGCTAACACGCCTGGTCGACCAGGCTGAACTAGACGTTAGAGTTGAATGGTCTATTTTCTTTAGATTGCATTTGTTTATGAAAGAGTAATTAGAAAGAGAACTAATTTAGATTCTTTTTAATTTGGGTTTGGGGTTTTGGGTTAATTGTTTAGGGATAAGGTTAGGGTTAAGATTACAGTTAGGGTTTGAATAAGGGTTAGGGTTATGTTTAAGGTTTATTTAGGTTTTAGGGGTTGCGGTTTAGGATTTGAGGTTTAAAATCTACGGCTTAGTGTTCAATGTTTAGGTTTTCATATTTTAGATCTTAGGGTTTTTTGGGACTTAGGATTTATAGTTAGGGTGTAGGGTTTTTTAGTTTTATGGTTCATGGTTTGGCATTTGTGGTTTAAAATCTATGGTTTAGTATTTAATATTTGAGTTTTCGTATTTTTGGCTTAGGCTATTGGGTTAGGGTAAGAATTAGGGTTTGGGTTAGGGTTTTGTTTTTTTTAGATTTTTTGGTTTATGGTTTAAGAATTCAAGTTTAATATCAATGGTTATGTTTTTAATGCTTGGGTTCTCATATTTTGGTCTTGGGTTTTGGTATTTCGGGCTTGGGTTTAAGGTTTATGGTAGGGTTAGGGTTATTAATAGGGTTAGGTTTTAGGTTGTTTTTTCAGTTTTAGGTTTTGGGGTTAAGGATTTGAGTTGTAATATATATATGCTTTAGTTATTACTGTTACGATTTTTGTATTGTTGTGTTTGGGTTTAGGTTTAAGAGTTAGGGTTAAGGATAGGTTTCCTATTAGGGATAGGGTTAGGGTTAGGGTTAGGGTTTATTTTTAGGTTTTAGTTATTTGGATTTAGTATTTTTTATTTAAAATCTGTGGTTTAGTGTTTAACATTTTGTTTTTTGTATTTTGGGCTTGAGGTTTCGGGTTTATTATTTACGGTTAGGGTTAGGGTTAGGGTTAGGGTTTAGTTTGTTTTTTTTATTTTAGAAGTTGTGATTTGGAATTTAAGGTTTAAAATCCTTGTGTTGGTGTTTAATGTTTGGATTTTTGTATTTTGGGCGCATTTTTTTTTCAACTAAGGGTTTAGGGTTTAGGGCTTAGGGTTTGGGTTAGGGTTAGGATTAGGGTTAGGGTGTAGGTTTTTTCTTAGGTTTAATGGTTTAGGGTTTAGCATTTATGATTTAAAATCTATGGTTTAGTATTTAATATTTCGGTTTTTGTATATTGGGTTTATGATTTTGGGTTTATGGTTTATGGTTAGGGTTAGGGTTCAGGCTAAGGTTAGTGTTAGAGTTAGGATTTTGGGGTTTTTTTAGATTTTTTTATTGAAAGTTTAGGATTTTTTGTTTAAAATCTACGGTTTAGTATTTAACATTTAACTTTTTGTATTTTGGGCTTGGGGTTTGGATTAATCTTTAGGGTTAGAGTTAGGGTTTGGGTTAGGATAAGGGTGAGGGTGTAGGTTTTTTTTTAGGTTTTATGGTTCATGGTTTAGCATTTGATAATTAAAATTTATGGTTTAGTGTTTAATGTTTGTGTTTTTGTATTTTGGGCTTACGATTTTTGGTTAATGATTTAGGGTTAGGGTTTTGTAGACTTTTAGATTTAGGGTTTAGGATTTTAAGTTTAATATTAATGGCTTAGTGCTTAATGTATGGGTTTTTGTAATTTGGGCTTGGTATTTAGGGAGTATGGTAGGGTTTGGTTTAGGTTTTTTTTTTAGGATTTAGGCTTTGGGTTACAGATTTGAGTTTAATAATTATGTTTTAGTGTTTGATGTTACTATTTTGGTATTTTAGGCTTTGGGTTTATGGTTTAGGGTATAGGATAGGGTTAGGGTTAGGGTTTATTTTAGGGACAGGGTCAGGGTTAACTTTCAGGTTTTTTTGTAAGATTTAGGTTTTGGAGTTTAAGATTTTTTGTTTAAAATCTATGTTTTAGTGTTTAATGCTTGGTTTTTCATATTTTGGGGTTGGGGCTTTGGGTTTATGGTTTAGAGTAGGGTTAGGTTTAGGGTTAGGTTTAGTGTTAGGGTTTGGGTTTAAGGTCACGGTTAAGGTTTAGATCTTCTTTATGTTTTAGTGTTTATGGTTTTGGATAGGAGGTTTAAAATATATTGTTTAGTGTTTAATATTTGTGTTTATGATTTTGAAAATAGGGTTTATTTTTGGACTTAGGGTTTATGGGTTAGTGTTAGAATTTGGTTTAGGGTGTTGGTTTATTTAGGTTTTATGGTTTAGGGTTTAGCATTGAGGTTTAGAATCTATTGTTTACTATTTAATGTTTGTGTTTTGGTATTTTGGATTTAGGTTTCAAGTTTATGATTTAGGGATAGGGTTATGATTAAGTTTAGGGTTACGGGTTAATGTTAAGATTACGATTTATATTTTTTGGGTTTTTGAGGTTTAATATCAATAGTTTAGTGTTTAATGTTTAGTTATTGGTATTTTGGGATTGGGGTTTAGGTTTTATGGTATGGTTAGGGTTAGGGTTAATTCTAGGGTTAAGTTAGGTTTTAGTTTGTTTTTTAGGTTTAAGGGTTTTGGGTTAAGGATTTGAGTTGTAATATAAATGGTTTAGTGTTTAATGCAAGGGTTTTTCGTAGTTTGGTCTTTAGGTTTAGGGTTTAGGGTTAAGGATATGGTTCGTGTTAGGGTTAGGGTTAGAGTTAAAGTTTACGGTTTCATTCAGGTCTTAAGTTTTTGGGTTCAAGATTTTTGGTTTCAAATCTATGGTTTAGTTTTTTAATGTCTGGGTTTTGGTATTTTGGTCTTTGAGTTTTGGGTTAATTGTTTAGGGTTAGGTTAAGGTTACGGTTTAGGTTTGTGTTTGGGTTAGGGTTAGGGTTAGATTTTAGGTTTTTCTTTTAGGTTTTAGGTTTTTAGTTTAGGGTTTGAGGTATAAATCAATTTTTAGTGTTTAATGTATGGGTTTCTGTATTTTTGACTTAGGGTTCAAGGTTAGGGTGTAGGAATATTTTTACGTTTTATTGTTCAGGGTTTAGGATTTGGGGTTTAAAATCTATGGTTTAGTATTTAATGTTTGGGTTTTGTATTTTGAGCTTAGGGTTTCGGGTTTATGCTTTTGGGATAGGGTTAGATTTAGGGTTTGGTTTAGGGTTTTTGTTTTTAGGTTTTTGGTTATATGGTTTAGGATTTAAGGTTTAATATCAATAGTTCTGTATTTATTGTTCGGGTTTATGTATTTCGGGCTTGGGTGTAGTGTTTATAGTAGGGTTAAGGTTAGGGTTAATGTTAAGATTAGGGTTAGGTTTTGGGTTGTTTTATTAGTTTTAGGGTTAAGGATTTGAGGTGTTACATCTATGCTTTAGTGTTTAATGTTGGGGTTTTGATATGTTTTCTTTGGGTTTAGGGTTTAGGGTTAAGGGTTAGGGTTAAGGATAGGGTTCGTTTTAGGGATAGAATTAGGGTTAGGCTTTAGGATTTATTTTTGGGTTTTAGGTTTTGAGGTGTAGTATTTTTGGTTTAGAATCTTTGGTTTAGTGTTTAACATTTGGTTTTTCATATTTTGGGCTTAATCTTTCGGGTTTATTGTTTAGGGTGAGGGTTAGGGTTAAGGTTATGATTAGGATTTTTTTTTTTTTTATTTTAGGGTTTGTGATTTAGGATTTATGGTTTAAAACTGTGGTTTAGTGTTTAATGTGTAAATTTTTATGTTTTGTACGTAGGTTCTGTTTGGACTTAGGGATTAGGGTTTAGTGTTAGGTTTGGGTTAGGGTAAGGATTATTGTTATAGTGTTTGTTTTTCTTTTGGTTTTATGGTTCAGAGTTTAGCCTTTGAGCTTTAAAATATGTTGTTTACTATTTAATGTTTGGGTTTTGGTATTTTGCGCTTATGATTTGTGGTTTATTGTTTAGGATTAGGGTTAAGGTTAGAGTTAGGGTTTTGGGTATAGATTTTTTGATTTAGGGTTAAGGATTTGAGGGTTAATATTAACGGCATAATGTTTAATGTTTGGGTTTTAATATTTTGGGCTTGGGGTTTAGTGTTTATGGTAGGGTTAGGTTTAGGGTTGATGTTAGGGTTAGGGTTAGGGTGTAAGTAGTCTTTTAGGCTTTAGGTTTGGGGTTAAGGATTTAAGTTGTAATATCTATGGTTTAGTGTTTAATGTTACGGTTTTGGTATTTTGGGCTTTTGGTTTTGGTTTAGGGTTTACGATTATGGTTAAGGATAGGGTTAGGGTTAGGGTTCGTGTTAGGTATCGAGTTAAGGTTAGAGTTTACGATTTTTTTAAGATTTAGGTTTTGGGGTTTATGATTTTTTAAAAAAATATATGGTTTAGTGTTTAATGTTTTGGTTTTGGTATTTTTGTTTAGATCTTGGGGTTTTGGTTTAATTGTTTAGAGTTAGTGTTAGGGTTAGACTTAGGCTTAGTCTTAGGGTTTGGGTTAGGGTTAGGGTTTAGATTTTTTTTTTATGTTTTAGGGTTTGTGGTTTAGGAATTAAGGTTTAAAATCTAAGGTTTAGTGCTTAATGTTTGAGTTTATGAATTTGGAGTAATTGTTTCCTTTTGGACTTAGGGTTTAGGGTTTTGTGTTAGGGTTAGAATTAGGGTTAGGGTGTAGGTTTTTTTAGGTTTTATGGTTCACGGTTTAGTATTTGAGGTTTAAAATCTATTGTTTGGTATTTAATGTTTGTGTTTTGGTATTATTTGTTTTTTTCAAGAACAGCCTTTGTGGTGTTCATGGGCTAAGAAACACCACCAGTCCTTATCATTTATTGAAATTTGAAAAGTACATAGAGGGGGGCATAAACCTTACCTCTGATCCTAAGTTAGGTTATGATTCTATCAACCAACGAAGATTATTCAACTCCACCCTATACATCAAGTTGTATTCAAAAAGAAACAAAGAACCTATTGAGTATACCTCCTTAATACATAGTTTACTACGAATACATAAACTAGGGAGACTCTCCCTTTTAAAAGACAAGTCTATAAAAGAATAAGAACCTATTCTAATACCTATATAAAAAATAGGCATAGTCATTATGAGTGAGATGTCTTAATAATATGTATCTTAAACATTATACAACATGTAAAACATAAGGAATTTTATAAAAATTATTGTATAGCTTAATCAAACCATTCATAACAAATCCACTACTTCTAGATCTTGTGATTGATCTTTTAGTATTTGCAGATTAAAGATTATATCTAGTTTCCTTCCTTCCACTTGGTGACAGTCCTTGTTTGTGTCTAGCATCGTGTATTTCGTCTTCATATTCAGTATGAAAGGTGGATTTAACTTCCTCTTCATCTTCATTATTGCCCAAAGATCTAGTATCGTCATCATACTCATCCTCGTAAGCTATATGGCTATATTCATCAACATCGTTATTATTCTGTTGTTGCTTTTGTTGAGCAGCTCTAGTTGTTTGTTCCTTGTGTTGTGCTTTTTTAATTTATGCATGGCCTGCATTTGTACATGACCTGCATGGCCTATTTTACCTATATTAGTATGTGCACGATCTATATGTCCGGATTGAATTGTTTGCTGCAAATTGTAAGTTATCTCCATATTTTCGGAAGCTGAACTGTGTATTTCAACTTGATCAACTTGAATTGTATTTTTTGGTTCCTGAATTGCATGTTCTTCTATTGATGAAGAACTATCAGTATTCATCTTCTCTAATGCATCATGTTCCTTGACATATAATTCAGTTAAATTATTAGAAGTGGGAACAGTAATTTTCATATATGTTGCGACTGGATTTTTAACCCCCTGTAGATTTTCTTTCTACTGCACATTTTGAGCTTTCCACACAGTTCTGGGAATTTGTACCTGCTGCTTATTTGTTTTAAATTTTTGTTTATGCGATTTATCACCGTCCACTGATATTTCTGCTAATACTGTATTTGAGGTCCTGTATTTACAATTTGTTTAACCAGCTGCATTACACCAGAATTACTACCAACTACATCTTTCTTATTATGTTTTTCTGCATTACATTTTCCAATCTGCCCAGTTTCCACATCTTTGTTTTGTTGGAATTCTTCATCTCTTGCTTTTATTGTGCAATCATTGATCAGATGTCCTTGATGTTTACAATAAGGACAATATGCCGGTAAATTCTCATATTCAATACTTTGCCATTTACCTTTGTTCAAGTCATCCTCATCATATCCTAGCCATAAATGCTTAGGTTTCTCCTTTATGATATAAAGTTGAATCCTAGTTCTTATCTTATAAACTGTTGCATTGTCTATATATAAATTCTTACCGACAGGAGACAACATAGTTGTAAGGATCGCCTTATAATAACAGCGCCATAGAAGCTCTGGAAGAGAAATCCAAACCGAAACAATAGGAGTTTCCTCTATTGATTTAAAAGTTGGAGTCCAAGTTTGTATTCACATAGTTTGCCATTCTATAATCATTCTTCGCTTTGTCCAAACTGTTACAAAATCAAGTTCATTATCCAAATCAATATATACATGTCTAGCATTGAAATGGGCAATTTGAACTCCATCTGATAACTTATTTTGATTGATAAAACTTTGTGTAATCAACTCCACCCCAGGCATTGAATTAGTAAACTTTCCTATTAGAGTAAACTTGCACCCATCAGGCCACTTAACCAAAAAATCTTCAACACTAAAGATGACTGCAGGTCAACCTTGTTGTGTAGTAATCTTAAGAGTTTGAAACACAATAGGATCAACAGATTTAGAAAGATTACACCTAAGTCTAGCAGCATATGTTTATATTACTGTAAAAGGAGCTGGTTCTTGTTGATCAGCATGTTGTTGTTCCTTAGTTTTCTCATACCCTTTCTTCTCTCTTATGTTCGAATAGGCTGTTGATTATATCTCAAAAAGGTGTTATAGATTTGGGGATAAGGTTGTTGTCTATTCCTAACAACATTACCATCAGTTTCACCCCCATTCCCACCACTCTCATTAAAAACTATTGCAGCACCAGTCTAAGCAATTCTATGTAATTATTATTGGTGTTAGTAGTATTTGTAACTTCAGTTATCGAATAAGTGATAAGAACTCCAGTACTCTTCCCTCTACTAACTGAATTCTCAACAGTAACTAAACAACATTACTCCTTATCTATTCTTGTACTAATAACATGAGGAAGAATGTTAGGAGTAATGAACTTACCTGCACTCAAAGACTGATTATGATCTCCTTTAGACGGCCTCCCCTCCCTGTATTTTGCATTTTTCCAGCATATGTGACTGTTCTTGATTGGTCCTGTTCTTTTCCTTTATACAAGGAACTAACTCCAATCTTCAACATCGAATCTACATCATTAACATCCATGTTCGTGCTACTCATTTGAACGATTTCTTGAGTTTGTTGATTTATATCATCTCGTAGACTAAGATGATCAAGATTTGCATCAATATATGCTGATCAAATATCCATTCGTGACTCCGGTGACCTTCTTAGCCCCAAATCTCCAGAATTGTGATTTACAGGACAACTACCAATATTTTGATTCTCCTCGCTCGATCTAATTTCTCAATTTGGATTTGCTACTTCAGCTATTTTTTCAATAGACAATCGATCTTGAGACACACTAGTCCTAGAACTGAGACTCACAATCCCTACATCAATACCATATTCAATACCAATATCGCACCCATGTCTAACATTTGATTGGATGACTTCCGCAGATTTTTCCGTTGAATACAAAACTTGATATGCAAATTTCATATCTTCGATCCCTTTAATCACTAGCAATCTAGAATTGACGATAACTCTTTTTTCCCATTCCAATTTCTACTCTGAAACATCGACAACCTTTTTATCCAGTCGCTGACGTTGTTTAACCTGTGGCGGAAATGCCATTTTTCAATTACAAGTTTGTTAGATCACTTTGAGATATTAATTTTTGACGGATGCAGTAGTGTATTTTGGGCAGCGGCGGTATCTCTTAGAGACCAAAAATTATGGTTAGGGTTTAGGGTTAGGGTTAGGGATCAATATTTTAGGTTTATTGTTTTGTGTTTATGGTTTAGGTTTATGGTTAGGGTTAGGGTTAACATTAGGGTTAGGGTTAAGGTTAAGCTTAGGATTTTTGTTTTTTTAGGTTTTTGGGTTTATGATTTAGGATTTGAGCTTTAACATCAATGATTTAGTGTTTAATTTTTGGGTTTTGGTATTTTGAGTTTGGTGTTTAGGGTTTATGGAAGGGTTAGGGTTAGGGTTAACGTTAGGGTTAGATTAGGTTTTAGGTTATTTTTTAGGTTTTAGGTTTTGCGGTTAAGGATATAAGTTGTAATATCTATGGTTTAGTGTTTAATGATAGAATTTTTGTATTTTGGTTTTTGGATTTAGGGTTTAGGGTTTAGGTTGAGGGTTAAGGATATGGTTCGTGATAAGAATAGGGTTAGGATTAGGGTTTATGGATTCTTTTAGGTTATAGGTTCTGGGGTATAGGATTATTGGTTTAAAATATATGGTTTACTGTTTAATGTCTAGATTTTGGTAATTTTGGATTTTTTTATTTTTATCTTTTTTGGTTTAATCTCCCTTGGATGACTAGGGGTTTAGAAACTCCCTGAAGCCTTACCATTCAACAAAACTCATTTACAAGGAGGGGGGCTTAATCTAACCTACATTAATATGAAGGTTTGGAGTTAACTTTCCAAAAGAAAATCTCACTACCACATTTTATGTCTACAACCACGCTAGAAAAGTGTGGCCTAAACTATGAAATAGTTTGGAATTTGATAAAAGGCTTGACTTTAAGCCAAACTTGTTAAGGGGTGGTTGAAAGACACTTAACCTTGGAGTTTAGGTCCATATAAGTATTGCCTTATTAGCTACACTTAAAATCATTGCCAAAAGACAAAAAGCCAAGCTTCTGCAGCTACGCTTAAAAGTGTTGCCTTAGCAACTACACTTTTAAGTGTATCCTTAAAGACAAAAAGACCACGCTTATCAACTACGCTTAAAAATGTGGCCTTAGCATCGACACTTTCAAGCGTAGCCTTAAATGCAAAAAGACCTTGCTTTTAATCTACGCTTAAAAGTGTGGCCTTAGCAGCGACCCTTTCAAGCGTAGCCTAATAGGCAAAAAGGCCACACTTTGCAGCTATGCTTAAAAGTATTTCCCTACAAGCTAAACTTTTAAGTGTGACGTTTTCTACCATATTTCCCACAATTATTAAGTGTTGCCTTTTATATATAATATATGAAAACACTTTGAAGTGTAGTCTTTGCCCATATGCATAAACAATTTATATGCCACTGTTAGTAATTAAAATACACAAATATTGTTATGCAATAAATCATCTAAAGCATTAAATTAGCTAATAAGTAATTTAAATTGATAGATTTTCAATAAACTTCAAAATATAATATGTGTTGTCTACATATACACAATTATAAAATATTAATATTCAAAATGTGTACACAATAGTTCAAAAAGTACTCTTACAATAGTTCAATATATTCCACAAATGAATAGATTTCACAAATCAAATATAATGTATTGAGACTTTTACATTAGTTCAAAAACTCTTTATCATCCACTTCAAGTTTGTTCACCTCTATTTCCCTACACAAATAAGATTGTGATGTTTATAGAGTAGAGAAGAAGTTCCATATTCCAACATTTATTGAAAAGGCAAGAAGTACAAATTGCAGTAGTTTATCCAATCATTCATGCAACAATAGGTCAATATTTGGAATCCTGTGTCATTATCCTACACCGAAAGAAAGCGGACTACTTGCCAAGGTAGTACCAAAACATGAACATAGCAACTACGTGGATCCACTAGCTAGTATTCTTATGGGGGAAACATGGTTAAAGAACCAGGAGATATAGTTGGGACCCTCCGTATGCTACATGCATTCGATTCTCCAATCTCAAGAGTATATTACTGATCCTATCTTTTCTATGTGTCAAGGGACACTCCTTTCTCTAGTTCACTCGGTGCTAACATAGAGTCCCTTTTTGAAATGTCTTTAATACCTTTATTAATCATCATAACTTAATGTAGGTAATAGGGTCTAACCCTTATATAAACATAACCATCATATCTCATTGAGGATAGCATGAGTATTTTCCTTTCATTACCATACATATAAGTTAGTTTAGCACATTAACATATTCACAACATGATATGGCACATTAGTAAGTTATCACCATCTTTATAAGATTAAATCTTAGCCAAAACCTCAAAAACAATAGTCAACACATTTCAATTCAACATTATACCAACATTATCAATTCTAATACAAGGCATACTTCAATATAACATTATCACTTGACCAGAAGTAACCATAATTGAAGTAAACAGTTGAGATCACATGACTTACCAAGTCTTCTTCATAATCCATCATAAAGGTCTTACCATAAATCCTTAAATCAATCCCAAAAAGGGTTTAATATCCTTACATAATAGTAAACAATATGATAACAACATCAATTGAATCACTACATCACAATCCATCACTAGTTCATACCTTAAAACAAGAAACTTAGGTAAAATCCATAAACTAGATCAATTACTCAAGAACTAGAATAATAGGACAATAATTCACCCTAATATATTAATAATTGATACAATATCATCATATAATAGTAATTCAACCAATAACCAATTCAATTGAACCAACATTACATGATTCATGTCAAGATCACAACCTAGGGTTAACAGGAATAGTTCATCTTCTACAAACTAGACTAAATTAGTTGAAATACATGTTAACATATTCATTATATGAAAAATAAATCATAATCAAAGTAAATCATTACATCAATTTCGTATTGGATGAAAACCCAACTTTTGAAATTAATTTGATGAAATCCTTTTCACGAAAGAGGTCTCAAAGGTGAAAGGAATCACATAACTTAATAATTGATGAATATTGATGGAGAAATTCTATCCTTTTGAGACTTTGAACCCACCCCTAGCTTGGTCTTCAATGGGTTTGGCTTTGGGAATTATGAGAGCTTAGGTTAGTCTAATTAGCTTAGGGGCTTTATATAGGTGGTTAACTAACTTAATTGACCTCCACTAACCCCTAATTAACATCTTAAATAATCCAAATAATTAAATTAATTAATTCAACACGTGCAGCAAAAATAATCCCCTCACTGACGACACCATGATCGACAGATCGTGTGTCCATCGACGGCCACTGTTACCTTCCGTGCTGCACATCCGTCCATGAGTTCAGAGACTCTGAAAAACAAGGCCTTTAATAATTTGGCTATGTTTCCATCCAGTTAGGAAATCGACGCCCCCTCGATTGAACCATGAGCAGTATGTGGCATCCGTTGGTGACACTGTCCATTGACAGCTTTTGGTCACTTTTGCAAGTGTCCTCCTCAAGGGACTTTAGTTTGTCCTTAGGGAGTCATGCCCAAGCGTTTCAAATACGAATCAACCCTAATACATGTTAGACACCCTTCCACCAACTTTCATCATTTTCCGAGTCCTAAAAGCTAGTCAAATAGGCTAAGACACGCTAGTACCTCTTTGAACTAGTTTCCGAACGTCATGGACGTTCTTTGACATTTTGACTTCTAAAATTCCTTAATGTATTATATTTGTTAAAATTAACCTTAAAATGGTGTATAAACATTTGTGCATGCATTTTAGGTGTTGTACCGTGCTTTCACGGTACTTTCAATGTCTTTTCCTTAAGTTTAGTATGTGTCTAAAAGACTTTTTGTATTGTTTTTTTGATGTAGTTTTCTATTTATTTCCAGGAAATCTGTCCAAAAAAGAATGCAGAGATTTTGAGCTGAAATTGCAGCGGACCCCACGATGGTCCGTCGTGACTGTGATGGTCCATAGGGGTCAACCGTCGTGAGAAGATAATGGCTACGGAAGGAAGTTGGGGAATTCTGACCAAGTGTGGGACTAGGGAAGCTCATGACGGATATTCATAGCCTTGACGGTCCGTCCTGCACATTTGTCAATGCTAACAGAGAGTAGTCCCAGTACCCAACTTCTGAAGATTTTAAGTGTCATGGAACGAAGCCCCTCGACGGACCATCATGCTTGCAACGGTCCATCACACCTGTCCATCGAGGGTAACAGAGATTTGATAAAGAAAAGAAGTAGAAAAAGAGCTAAGTATGAAGCGGCGGAAGACCACGACGGTCCGTCATGTCCATGACGGTCTGTTACGAGGGTCATCGACCCAGATGCGTTGTTACAAGATTTTTCCTTAAATAGATTTCCCCCTTTTAATAGGTTTGGTTTCTTATAAATAGTCAGAAAAACCTCATTTTTGGGGTTAGACTCTTGGATAATTTTTAGTTTTATTGTCTTAGTATTGAACTTTTGATTTTGGGAATTGATATTACTTCTCTAGAATTGATTATTGATGTTTTGTGATTTATTCAAATAAATTTCTAGATTTTATTCATTTTCATCAAAGTAAGTGCATGAATTCTTACATTATTATTATGAATTGTGTGATTATTAACATGGGTAACTAAACTCCATAACTATGGTTGGGGAACTATGGGTAAATAACAAGGTAAAACCTAGCTAAAATAGCAATTCTAGAATAGTGCCTTGCATGTATTGATAATTCTTTCGCTTAGAAGTCTTTTTAACGGTTCCAATGTTAGAACTCGCCTTATTGCTACTTTTCGGACCAAGGAGGTAGATAATAGGAAAAGAATTATCAACATAGATTTAGTGTCTACTATCTAATAGGCTAGTGTCGGTTGGTACGAAGTAACAACTTAGTCAAATATCAAATATGATGCTTAATATGAGGTAAAGTTAAGGTTTAGTAAAGCAACACACGTAGTCGAACCAAGGTGCAGAGTGAAATTCTCTAGATGCCGGACCAAGGATTAAGAGATACCTAACTTATCACTTTACATGCAAGATACTAGGAAAAGATTGTTATGGCTAGAATTATCGAGTTAGGAGCCCATGGGGAACACTTACGCCCTAGTTACTGTCATTACTATAATAAACTCCAATACTTGAACCTTCCCCTTGTTTACTTTAATTTAGCTAATTGCTTTCATTTATCACAACCCCCCTTTAGTTATTTGTTTTCGGGAAATAATTGACTAAATGGATGTAATAATAGAATAAAGTTAAGTCTGAACCATTTTCCTCATGGGAACGATCCCAATCTCACTAGTTGGGTTCTTTACTTGATGCGACAACTTTTACTTCGTTTCGAGCAGTAAATTTGACCGTATCAAATTTTGGTGCCGCTGCCCGAAAAAGTGGCTTTTAGAGTAACTTTAAGCCTACTACCAAAGTTTAGTCAACATTTTCCTAATTTTACTTTTTCTTTTTGTTTTTGTCTCCTGCAGGTCTAACTTCCTTATATGCCAAACACACAGAGTAGAAGAATACCCGTAATTGAACCTGACCCCGAACTAGAGATTACTTTAAGAAGAATGAATCAGAATTTGGGCATCCAAGGTGATGAGGTTGACCCAAAATGCCGCCATAAGTCGAAGCTCATAACCCTGTATTACTTTATATTCGTGGTGAAGGTGTACGGAGACAACCTCCCTCTCCACGCCCTCAAGAGTACTATAGGGGCTATGAAAATATCGCAGACTCTGATGGGCTACTCGTCTTTCACCATCTACCACACGCCACACTTTTGTGGTAACTAGTAGTCTGATGGAAATGCTCACTGCCAGATGTTTGTTTTTAGGGCTACCTTTTGAGGATCCACATGCCGATATCGCTAAGGTAGGAAAAGTGTGCAAAAGTTGTGTAGGGAGGCCCGATATGAATATGGATGGAATCGAGCTAAGGGTTTTTCCTCTCTCACTGACGGGAGAGAGTGCTATCTGGTTTACTGATCTCCCCTGTAACTCAATCTTCACTTGGAATCAACTGAGGGATAGTTTCTTACCACGCTACTACCCGGTGTCTAAGAAACTAAACCACAAAGATAGAGCAAACAACTTTGTGGCACTACCGGGAGAGTCGGTTAGCAGTTCTTGGGATAGGTTCACTTCATTCTTGCAAAGTTTCCCAAATCACCGCATAGATGATGAGTCTCTGAAATAGTATTTCTATCGGGGACAAGATGATAATATCAAAGCCATGTTGGATACGATAGAGGGTGGTTCTTATGGGGAGTATCCTTGTGCCGAGATAGCTGAAAAGTTAGAGAAAATCTCTCCAAATAATAAAGCTTGGAGTACTAGGATGTCAGATACTGGAAAAACACTTCCGCAGTCCGATCCGCACAGAACTTAGTCGTTGATGATCTTCATGAGGAGATGGCTCAAATGATAATTGATCTTGGGTTGGTGTTGAAACATGTTGTAGGGGTTGCGGAAAAGGTAAATGCGGTGAACTACTTGTCTAAACCACCACCGCCAAATGATGAATATTACTATGAGGAGGACTCATATGCGTTGAATGATCACACAAGGGGCTTTCAACCGAACGCCTAAGCTTCTAATCAAGAGAATTGGCGCTAAGGTCAACGAAACCAAGGTCGGAGCTATGGTAATTATAACCGCAAGGGTCATTATGTCCGAGATGGGAATTACAACCGCGACAAAAACTTCAATAGGGGTAACTAAGTAACTGAAATGATAGGATTGGTCCCTATGTTCCACCTCAAAATCATGAAAATTGCTCCTAGGGATGGTGGGGGTAGTATGGCGCGGTTGAGGATATGATGCATAAACTGATGAGGAGGTTCGATGCTAGTGATGAGCACACTAAAGAGTTAAGAAATGACTTAGCGGGTATAGGGCAGAAAGTTTATATGTATGCAATCTTGAATAAGCATCTAGAGTTGAAAATGGCCCACTGTCTACAACAGTGAACACACGGCAACCAGGCACTGTTCCTAGCAACACTGTCAAGAATCTAAAAAATGATAGGCATTGTATGACAATCACTACTCGGGGTGGTAAGCAAACCATTGACCCACCTTTGCCATCTGGTGTAGAAAAGGTGATTAGAGACGATGATACAGTGGTGGATGTTAGTGGTGAGTTAGAAGATAAAACGGTAAAAGATGTTGAGGTGCCCCAAAATGTGACCCCCATGCCTAGGCCACCACCTCCTATTTCCCACAAAGGTTGTTAAAAAAACCCGAGGATGGTAAATACCGTCATTTTATAATGATGTTGAAACAACTTTTGTATCAATGTTCCTTTGGTAGAAGCTCTTAAACAAATTCCTGGTTATGCCAAGTTCAAGAAAAAATTGGTTACGAAGAAAAGATCAGTTACTTTTGAGGATGATGATAGAATGCAGCACTATAGTGCTATTTTTACAAGATCTCTAGTGCAAAAGAAAGAAGATCCAGGTGCTTTCACGATTCCTTGTACAATCAGGTTATTACATTTTGCGAAAGCATTATGTGATCTTGGGGAAAACAGAAATCTCATGCCCCTCTTGATTTACAAGAAGTTGGGTTTTGGGTGACCCAAAGCCCACTGCGGTGCGGCTACTGATGGCCGATCAAACAGTAAAAGGCCTATTGGTATACTCCACGATGCGCTAGTAAAAGTGGAGTCGTTCATATTTCAAAAAGATTTTGTTATTGAAAATTGTGAGGTCGATTTTGAGGTGCCTGTTATTCTTGGGAGGCCATTCCTTGCTACGGTTAGAACCTTGGTTGAAATATAAAAAGGCAGATAAAATTTTTGTTAAACAATGAAGAAGTTATCTTCAACATTTGTAGGTCCATGAGGCAGAGTGGTGAGCTCCAATCGATATCTTCTATATCCTACATAGTTGAAGAGTCATTTGAGGTACAAATTGAAGAGCGTCTGGGTGAAGAAGCATTGGCGGCAGTGATCATGAATTTTGATAGTGATGGCAAAGTATGGGTCATTGGTCGCGGCACTTGGTCGAGGTAATGTTCGTTTTAAACCGAAGAAATTTGAGTTAGATATGCAACATCGCGAATCTCCACCCGCTAAATGGTCTATAAAGGAGTCTCCACAATTAGAACTTAAGCCTCTACCACCTCATCTGAGGTAAGTATTCTTGGGAAAAGATGACACTTTGTTGGTTATTATTGCATCAAGTGTGAATGTGCATCAAGTTGAGAATTTGGTGAAAGTGTTAAAAAGCTTCAAAAGAGCTATTGGGTGGACTATTGCGGATATTATTGGGATCCCTCCCAGTATTTTTTTCTCATAAAATCCAAATCATGCCCTATCATAAGCCAAGTATTAACCATCAGAGATGTCTAAATCCACCCATGCACGAGGTGGTGAAGAAGGAAATTATTCAGTGGTTGGATGCCGGAGTGATATATTCAATCGCTGATAGTAGTTGGGTATGCCCTGTTCAGTGTGTACCTATGAAAGGGGGAATGACTGTGGTCCCCAATTAGAAAAATGAGCTTATTCCAATGGACCGGTAACTGGTTGGAGGGTGTGTATGGATTACCGAAAATTAAATGCATGGACTGAAAAAGATCATTTTCCTATGCCCTTCATAGATCAGATGTTGGACAGACTTGCAAGAAAGGGGTGGTACTGCTTTCTTGATGGTTATTCGGGGTATAATCAGATTTCTATTGCACCAGAAGATCAAGAGAAAACCACCTTTACTTGTCCATATAGGACCTTTGCGTTCAAGAGAAGGCCATTTGGATTATAAAATGCACCCGCCATATTTCAGAGATGTATGATGTTGATATCTCTGACATGGTGGATGACACTATTGAGGTGCTTATGTATGATTTTTCTGTGGTTGGTGACTCATTTCAGCGGTGTTTGAGTCATTTGTCAGAGGTTCTTAAGAGGTATGAAGACTGTGATCTAGTACTAAATTGCGAAAAAAGCACTTCATGGTTAAAGAGGGTATTGTATTGGGTCATCACATTTCAGAGAAGGGTATAGAGGTTGATTGAGCTAAAGTTGAGGTAATAGAGAGACTTCCCCCACCTATCTCTATAAAAGGTGTGAGAATCTTTCTTGGGCATGTAGGTTTTTACCGGAGGTTCATCAAGGATTTTTCAAAAACTGTGCATCCTCTGTGCAAATTGCTTGAGAAAGAGTGTAAACTTTATTTTGATGAATCCTATCTTAAGGCATTTGGTGAGTTGAAAGAAAAGTTGGTGTCTGAACCTATCATTATTTCACCGGATTGGAGCAAGTCATTTAAGGTAATGTGTGATGCTAGTGGGGTTGCTCTGGGTGTAGTATTAGGGCAAAGAAGGGACAAAATCCTTCAGCCCATTTAGTATGCTAGTAAATCCCTAAATGAAGCCCAAAAGAATTACACCGTGACTGAGCAAGAGATTCTTGCAGTAGTCCTTGCTTTTGACAAATTTCGCTCCTATTTGCTTAGCACTAGGTTTATAGTGCATACTGATCATTTTGCTTTGAGATATTTAATAGCAACAAAGTATGCGAAATCGAGGTTGATTCGTTGGGTATTACTATTGCAAGAATTTGACTTTGAGGTGATTGATCTAGTTACTCATCATTTGTCCCCTTTAGAAGATGAAGTAACGAGAGAGTTGAGGGATAAGACTGAAACAAATGATACTTTCCCCGATGAGCATGTATTGGCCGCCTCTCAAGACTTGATTCCGTGGTTCGCAAATTTTGCAAATTATCTTGCTAGTGATATCGTCCCACCGGACTTGTCCTTTCATCAAATGAAAAAGTTCATGTATGATGTAAAATAGTCTTTTGGGATGATCCATACTTGTATAGGAGTTGTGCCGATGGTATTATTCGGCGTTGTGTGCCAGAAGATGAGATGTTGAGTGTTTTGGAGGCATGCCATTCTTCACCCGTAGGTGGACATCATAGTGGTATCCAGACCGCTAACAAGATCTTGCAATGTGGCTACTATTGGCCAACTTCCACCAAGATACTCATGAGTTCGCTAAGGCATGTGATAGATGCCAAAAAGATGGTGACATATCGAGAAAGCAAAGGCTCCCTTTAAATCCCATTCTTGTTATTGAGCTATTTGATGTGTGGGGTATTGAATTTATGGTCTATTTTGTGTGTTCTCATGGGATGAAATACATTCTAGTAGCAGTCGATTATATCTCTAAATGAGTAAAAACTATCGCACTCCCAAATAATGAAGGAAAGAGTGTTATCGCGTTCTAGAAAAGGAATACACTTTTCGGATTTGGAACTCCAAGGGCTATTATTAGTGATGGAGGATCCCACTTTTCCAACAAATTTTTTAAGGGATTATTGGAGAAATATGTGGTTCGCCATAATATGGCCACTCCTTAACATCCTCAAACTAGTGGGCAAGTTGAGGTGTCAAATAGGGAGATTAAGTAGATTTTGTCAAAAACGGTGAAAACTAGTAGAACGGATTGGTCAAGGAGGCTTGATGATGCTTTATGGGCCTAGCGGACAGCATACAAGACTCCCATAGGTATGTTCCTCTACCAACCTGTATATGGGAAGGCTTGTCACTTACTGGTTGAATTAGAGCATAAAGCCTTGTAGGCAATGAAAAAGTTAAAAATGGATTGGAATGAAGCTGCTGAACAGAGGTTAAATGGGTTGAATGAGCTTGAGGAATTTTTCCTAAAAGCTTATGAAAGTTCAGCCCTCTACAAAGAAAAGATGAAGAAGTACCATCACCAAAAGATTGAGAAACGCGATTTTATGGTTGGGGATTTGGTGCTTTTATTCAATTCTAGGTTGTGTTTGTTTCTGGGCAAACTCAAGTCCAGATGGCTACTTGATCACTAAACTATTCCATTATGGAGCGGTTGAGTTGGAGAACAAGGAGGGTGTGCGGTTTAAGGTGAACGGACAGCGAATCAAGATCTATATGGGTCATACTGAAACGGAGAATGAATTGATCAAGGCATAACATCTTGATGAAGTCTGAGTAATCAAGTGTCCTACGTCGTGCTGCGACGTTAAATCAAGCGCCTGTTGGGAGGAAACCCAATTTGTATCCTCTAGACAACTATAGGTTGTTTGTGATTTTCTAGTTATAGTTGCATGTTTCTTTGCTTTTATTTCCTTAAACGTCCCGTCTAAATATTTGTTTTCTTTTTGTTAGAAGTGTTGCCTAGAGCATAGTTTAGGGTCCGTGTCAAGAAAAGAAAATGTCCAAAAAATACAAAAAGAATAGCCTAATGGGTGTAAAATTTGCAGGTATCACATCACCAGAAAATTGGTCTGCACCACCCATTGACGGACCCTTGAGGACCGTCACGCTTGCGACGGGCTGTCGCAAGCATCTGTCGTGCCCAGGTATGTTTTTCAAAATTTTATAAGTTAGGGCACGCATAATTGACCTCCACGACAGACCTTCAGGATTGCGATGGACCGTCGACGGAGACTCATCACGACAACACTCGTATACCCAACCCGACCCGACCGGCGAATATTAAATGTTTTAAAACGTTTTATATTCCCACCGATTTATTCTAACCGTTTCTTTCCCCCATTTTCTCCATTTTCTCCCTCTTCATCTCCCCAAACACTCTTCTTTTCTCTAATCTTATGATTTCCTTCCTTTAACCACATTCCCCAAAACCCTTCTTCTCCCAACTCCCAACGTACTTTCCCATTGTTTGCCGGTCGGAGTCTAGGTTTAGTGTGCTACACATCACTTTGTGGTGTTGCATTTCTCCTTCATTAACTTCGTTATCAGGTATGTGCTTCTACTCTACGAATCATATACATTTTGTTCTTGTTTCTCCATGCTAAAATACATGTTCTTGAATGTGTGGGTGTTTGAAATTTGACCCCTAGTGCATGCTAAGACCTCACCCCGACAATCCTAAGTTCCTTTAGACCATTATTATTGTAAAAAGAATGGGTTTATTATGTTAACTAAATCAAATGGGGGGTGTCTATTTCTGATATTTATTTCAGACCTAGGTTGATAGTTCTCCGAAATTGCATGTTATAACTTGGGAAATTATTGCCATTGAAATGCTAGAATGATGGGTAAATTTGTTAGGAATTGTGGGTTGATAGTTTAGTTCATATTAGCAAATTTAGGGGACAAATTAGGCATTCTCAATTCTTTCACTATAAGACGGAACAAGACCCCGACGACGGACTGTCGTTCCCATGATGAACCATCATGGCGTCCATCACACCAAGCCCCAACTTTTATTTTCCCCGATTTTTACGGACACTTATAATGGACCGTCACACCCTCGATGGTCTGTCCTGCACAACCATCACGGTTGTCAGAGACCCTGTTTTTTAGGGTCTCAAAATAGTTTCTGAGTGTCCCCCTACAGACACTTATTACGGATCATCATACCCTCGACGGTCCATCCTGCACAACCGTCACGGTTGTCAGAGACATTCTTTGTGAGAGTCTCAATATTTTTCTCAAGTGTCCCTCGAAGAACCTCTGTGACAGACCTTCATGCCTAAGATGGTCCGTCCTGCCCAACTGTCGCGGTTTTCAGAGACTTTCTTCCTGAAAGTCTCAAATTTTTTCCTAAAGTGTTTCATGACGGACCTCCATGACGGTCCGTCATGCTTATGACAAACCGTTAATGGGTCCGTCGTGTAGTACTGCAACTCCAGCACTGCGAGTTAAGTTTTTGTTTTACATTATTTTTTTCTTCTATGCATGTCTTGTTTGGTTCTAATGGTACAAATTGTTGTTATATGCAGGTACTAGCACTCATGGCACCAAAGAAATATCAAGTATACTCACGTGTGCATTCAAAGTCCATCGCCCCATCTGCCCGATTGGTCATTGGCTCTGAAGATGAGCGTGACTCCGAATACGTCCACCAGAGCCACTACCACGAAGATGGCGCTCGACGTAGTCATTTCCTCCCAGTTTGCAGATGAACGTATACTGACCGGCAAGCCTTCTGAGTCTGCTATATAATCCAGTTTTCAGAGGAAGTATCGGGTTCTGAAGAAGTCTCCAGGTCTGAGGAGGCTTCTGCTCCAGCCACTACATCCCAGTCCACCTCGTTTGATGAGGCCAATAGTGCTGATTCCACTCCAGCACCACTGATTGGAGTCCCCACCCCCGTTGCCGACCAGCCCAACCAGTGGTGTGTTGAGGGGCAGTTTTAGGTGTACACAGACGCCATGATGCCGAATGATAAGGGGGTTATGACCCGGACACTTACACTTGAGAGGCGGGTCCTTACAAGGGGTCTCCTTACCATGCCAAAAATACATGCCCTCTTCACTAACCACCGACTAGAATGGAAGGCTTGTGATATGGGTCGATGTAGTGAAAAGTTTGTTAGAGATTTCTACGCCTCGTATGTTGCAACTCTCCGATCCTAGATAGACAAGCGGGCATCCCCCGCCAATCATGCCCCGCTAGATCACATCTGAGTCCGCGGCAAGAGTGTAGACATTTCCTTGCCAGCAATCACCCGGTATATCTACGACGAGGATGTTGATGCCACCTGTACTCCTCTCACCGCCAAGTTCAACTACAGGAGGAAACTTCTTAAAGAGGGATGGTTCATGCGTGAGCCAGAGTTGAGAGAGACCATCAAGAGGTGGATTGCCCAGTACTTGTCCATTGATAGAGAGACCGCTGACTGGGTGTGGGAGACGAAGGGATCTATCAAGAAAGCTAACCTGACCTTCACGGCCAAGTTCATGTGGTTGATAGTCCGCCACTGCCTTTCCCCCATTGGTGCAGACAATATTGTCACATGGGATCACC
Organism: Solanum chilense; assembly: GCA_032847665.1. NCBI lineage: Eukaryota > Viridiplantae > Streptophyta > Magnoliopsida > Solanales > Solanaceae > Solanum > Solanum chilense. Next base: position 29,084,065 of record CM064965.1, on the reverse strand, counting down.
CAGTTTTGATGGCGGCGATGATAGCGGGGTTCAAGGTGGACTTCGCTTGGCTTCTTCACGCGGTCATGTACGAGAAGGCCTTCCAGGTCACGACTACTTACCCATTTCCGATCATGGTATTTTCTTTATGCAGGTTTGTAGGTGTGCCCATTTGGCATATAGATTAGATCAAGACCCCACCGGGCACTATTGACATCGGCCTAATTCGGGATGAGGCCAATGAGTTGGCCCCACATAGAGGGCCTCGCGTGGATGTGCCTCTGCTTGGTGAGAATCTGGCGGATACAGTAGAGCAAGCCCAAGCGGCTAGCCAGGCTACATTTGAGCCTACTAACACCACCACGGTCGAGTCTATATCGGGTGGTAGCACCGCTACGAGCTCCTATCACTCGACTCCCTCTACCATTCTGGTCCCACTTGCTAGGGTCCAGAAACTTGAGTCCCAAATGTCCACTCTTTTGCATCACATCCAGCCTTGGATGCAGAGGTCTATTACTGAGGCGGAAGAGCGCATGGAGCGGAAGATGGCCCAGCACACGGAGAGGAAGATCATGGAGGCTCATCAGTGCCTGGATAATTTTAAGTTGTTGTGCTAGTCCGACTAGCCCCTCCGATGGACGTGTTGACCCTTCAGGCTGATGAAGAGTTTGAGAGAGGACCTGGACACGATTCTAGAGGCTAGGGTGCCCGAGTCAGAGTGCCCTTCTGCAGAGCCCGCCGAGGATACTATTTTGACGGCCCTATTCTCTACTGCTGCAGTGTCACCACCTCCACCACGAGAGCCTGCCAAGAGGTGTAGAGGTCTATATGAGGTTAAGGCTAGGGCGCAGAACAGGGAGCGCTGAGAGTTGGAGGCTATGAGGAGAGCCTCAATTGCTAATGAGGAGGCCCGTCAGTTGAGGGATATTGAGTTGGCTTTTAGGGCGTCTATCTCTAGAGTTAGTGAGGCATAGAAGCACACTACTGATGGTTCTATGATTGTTGAGAAAGGCACTATTGATGGTGTTGTTGATGCTGAAGACAATAGTGAGGATGTCCAGACTACAAAGGGAGTGGGTTCTGGGACACCAGACCCACCAGCGTGCTGATCCCCGACGTTTTGCTCCTCAGGTTTGCTTCACCTTCCACTCTATTATTTTAGATTCTTTAATTCATTGGGGATAATTGCATATTGTTTGGGGTGGGGTAAATTGAAAGTGAGTGCTAGGGTAAAGTCTGAGTAGGCGAACTCAAGATCATCTTTTGGGGTTTTCTTGCCTGAGTTCTTTTTCTCCAAAACATTGATTATTTTTATTGTTGAACTGGCATGTCTATATCTTGTGTACATAGTATAACTCTGAAGCATGATGGCTGAAACAGAAATGATATCCTGATGTAATGAAAATGATGAATGACTAGGCATAGTAACTGATAAATGTGTGGATCTAAGTATGACATAGAGATACACTATGGCATGACCCTCAATCTAAGATTCAAACTAAGTGTCTGATAATCTTGTAGAGTAATGAGTTGTTAAGTGAGTGTGAGTAAAAGTTGAATGGTCCACTATTGGTACCGAGCTAGAACTTGCCTCGTTAGCCTTGCTAAAAGTAAGTCATAATGAACAATTAGGAAAGGTTTATAGGCCACTGTTCGAAATAGAATCTTGAGCCTAAAATAACAGAAACCAAATGAAGTCAATCCCTTATTGATCCTAATGATTTGATCTTAAAATGGATCTTTCTTTTTCACCCCAACTGATCTTCTTTGGGAACAATGTGTTGGCCCTGGTCCCTCCTAGGACATGTGCACCTCATCTTATGCCAAAAGCATAAGTTGAGGGTGGCTAATGCAGAAAATAACCTTGTCGTGGCCCTGACCCAATCTTTGGTATTGTGAACCTGGACTCATGGAAAAATCATGAGTTGAGGGTGGCTGTTATGAGGAATACTCTTGAAAGTGGGTTTGAAATAATAAAGATGAATAAAAATCAAAACAAAAGTAAAAAAACAACAAGAATAGAGATGTGACTTACACATAAGGAGAAGAAAGGAAGAGTACCAAGGTAAAAGAAAATTGAGAAATAAGGCGAAATTAAATGATTAAAAGGTAGGACGCTTAGCCGATATGTCAAGGAGGGAAACAACTCACTAAAATATAACTAAATATACCCTACCTGACCCTGAGCCTATCTTACAAGCTAAGAAAGTCCTATCGTGATTTTAAGAGTTTTTAATAAGGGCAAGCCTATGGCAATATATATAAATGAGTGGTGAAGTTGTTCTGAGAGCGAGTGTTGAAAAGTAATTCTTATACTCAAACTGAAGTCATTGTGTGAAAAATGAGGATGTTATATTGAAGTGAGGACACTAGTTGCAATACCGGAAAAATTAGCAAACTGGTGAGAAATCAAAAAGGATAGATGTTTGTGTGTAGTGAGTCTGTATCATGGTCTGATCCACATAATTCAATCCTAATAGTGATAGCATGCATGAACATAATGAGAATAATCAGGATTGATAGTCAAATAATTGAGAAAGCTAAAATACGGATACTCTTGTACAAAGATTTTGTAGTGATTCATAGTGCGTCGCTTGAGGACAAACAACAAATTTAAGTTGAGGGTGTTGATCTACCGTGGTTTTACGGTACTTTCAATTCCTTTTCCTTAAGTTTAGTGTGTGTCTAAAAGACTTTTTGTATTGATTTTTTGATGTAGTTTTCCATTTATTTCCAGGAAATCTGTCCAAAATCGAATGCGGAGGTTTTGAGCTGAAATTGTAGAAGTGACCACCTACAGACCCCACGATGGTCCGTCGTGATTGTGATGATCCGTAGGGGTCAACCGTCGTGAGTAGATAATGTCTGCTGAAGGAAGTTGGGGAATTCTGACCAAGTGTGGGACTACGGAAGCTCACGATGAACCTTCATAGCAACGACGGTCCATCCTACACATATGTCAATGCTAACATAGAGTAGTTCCAGTACCCAACTTCAGAAGATTCTAAGTGTCGTGGAATGAAGCCCCTCGACGGACTATCTTTCTTGCAATGGTCCATCACACTTGTCCGTCGAAGGTAACAAAGAGTTGATGAAGAAAGGCAGCAGAAAAAGAGGTAAGTATGGAGCGATGGAAGACCACGACGGTCCATCACGAGGGTCGTCGATCCAGACGCGTTTTTAGCAGATTTTTCTTTAAATAGATTTCCCTCTTTTATTAGGTTTGGTTTTTTATAAATAGTCACAAGAACCTCGTTTTTGGGGTAAGACTCTTGGATAATTTTCAGTTTTATTATCTTAGTATTGAACTTTCAATTTTGGGATTTGATATTACTTTTCTGGAATCAATTATTGGTGTTTTATGATTTACTCAGGTAAATTTCTGGATTTTATTCATTCTCATCAAAGTAAGTGCATGAATTCTTACATTATTATTATGAATTGTGTGATTATTACCATGGGTAAGTAAACTCCATAACTAGGGTTGTGGAAACCATGGGTACATAACAAAGTAAAACCTCGCTAAAATAACAATTCTAGAATAGTGTCTTGCATGTATTGATAATTCTTTCGCTTAGAAGTCTTTTTAACGGTGCAACATTATAACTCGCCGTATATCTACTTCCGGACCAAGAAGGTAGATAATAGGAAAACAAGTATCAGCATATATTTAGTGTACACTATCTAATAGGCTAGTTTCGGTCGGTACGAAGTAACAACTTAGTCAAATATCGAATATGATGCTTACTTTGAGGTACAAATAAATTTTAGTAAAGCAACACACCTTGCCGGACCAAGGTGCGGAGTGAAACTCTCTAGATGCTGGACCAAGGATTTAGAGTTACCTAACTTATCACTTTACATGCAAGATACTAGGATAGGATTGTTATAACTAGAATTACCAAGTTAAGAGCCTGTGGGGAACACTTAGGCCCTAGTTACTCTCATTACTTGATTTAACTCCAATACTTTAACGTGTCACTTGTTTACTTTATTTTAGCTAATTGATTTAATTAATAAAAAAAACCTTTATTGATTTGTTTTTAGGAAATAATTGACTAAATAGAAGTAATAATATAATAAAGTTAAGTCTGAACAATTTTCCTCGTGGGAACGATCCCAACCTCACTTGTTGGGTTCTTTACTTGATGCGACCGCTTTTACTTCGTTTCAAAAAGTAAATTTGATTGTATCATTAGAATCTAGAACAAGTCTTAGATTTTCAAAGTGCTACACCTTCTACACTAGTTGAGTCCGGGCTCCCAAAATAGGTATCTTATGAAATAGAAGCCTTATATCTTAGTTGAGTTTGAGTTTATATAATAAATATCTTTATCCCATAAACTATGTGCTCTCATATGTCTTTATCAATTGTATCCACCTAATCTAAGAATATAGTTCTACCTTAGGCAAGTAGGACAACCCCTTTTTTCAGTGAGGGGTAGACACCGAATTCCATGTTTAGCTCACATGGTCTTTGTTGGTTAAGCCTTATTAATTATTCCATAGTATGATAATATGGGCAAGGATATGATTATAGACCATAGTCACTCAAAATAGTTTACATACACAAGTAAACTTAGAGGTTACTTATGATATGATGTTCTATGCATGACAATATGGCTTATGACTTATGATTTTCCAATATATTCATGATGATTTCAAACTTGGTAAACTGCATGGTTTTAGCATTCTTTAATGATTTCTTACATACCTATTATATTTATACATTTTTGTACTTACCCATATTTCTTCTACATTTTGTATAAGTGTAGGTATGTTTCTTGAGGTGATCTCCTTTCTGGTCAAATCTTGGATTGAGTATTTTCCTTGCGATTGGTCAGTCCTAGTTGTTCGAGGACATATGATGATTTTCTTGTTTCCTTTTTCATACTTTTATTTTAGAACTATTTTGTAAGGGATGTGACCCTATTTTATACTCGATTATAGTAGATGGATAATTGAAACAAGTCTTGACTTCTGCGTTTCTTTTATGGAGAATTATCTTAATATCCTAAATGCATTTTCACTCTCTATTGTTCTTCAGTTATTTTATGATATGCTAAGTGGCTTGCATGGTACCTCTCGGGGTCTTATGTGCCATGTTACGTCTAGGGTGTAGCTTTAGGTTGTGAAAATCTAATCATGTCATGTACTTGGTAATTGCATTCAATTAAATTAGTCTTCAATATATTTTAGTATTTATCTCATGTTCAGATTATATCACTGCTTTTATCGATTTTTATTATATGTTTTATTTAGCTTTATCCTATCAGGCATATCAGTACCTTTAAAGTACTTATGCATACTCTGTGACACATCTTCTCATGATGTAGGTTAAGGTCCTGAGCATTCATATCACACATAGATTGATTCCCGAACTCTAGTTTAGCAGCATCAGTAGTGAATTCTCCTTCTTTTAGGACGATTGCCATGTCTTTTATTCAGTGCATTTTGTTTTAGTTTCACTTTTTCTAGAGTTAGTTAGGGCTCGTCCCAACATCTCTAATCAGTAGCGGATTTAGTTCAGACATAGTTTAGATACAGTTTTAGTTGAGTTTGATCTTTCAATTTTAGAATTGGTATCCCCCATCATTTCATTTCATGACATGTTTTAAGCTTTTGCATAGAATTATCTTATTTCAGTTATGTTAATATGATATGCGAGCATTAGCTCGGGGTCACTCGTGAACCTATAGGTCCTATGGTTATGCCTTAGGATAGATTTGGGCGTTAAAAATTTTATATTAGAGTATTAGGTTTAAGAGTCCTAGGATGTCTAAAAAGTTGCACTAAGTAGAGTCCCTTTCATGAGTGTGAAATATGACATACCTATGCAGGGGAGGCTACGTGTTTCACGAAAAAACTTCAATTTCTTGATATTCTTATCATGCGTTTGTATGATCTCCCTTTTAATCCATCGTTATGTGTTTTCAGATCATGCCTCATCGAAGATCTTATCCGAGAAATGCTAATGCATGCAACGCCAACACAACTCATCTTGTACCAGATCACGAGGTTTCGAATGCACAGTTTTGGAATGACAGTCAACTTTCGGGATAAAGTATATCCAACCAGAACAAGCAGCAGGTTTAATTTGTACAAATAATAATGGTTGATCAACAACAGTTAGGTCTCTTGTTTATGCCCTGGGTACCTTCGGGGCATATAAAAATTGATACCAAGTTTGTCACACCCTGAAGCTACCCCCAAAGCATAAACATGGGACCTAAGATCATGAGTGACCCCATACTAACGTTGCTGGAATATCATAAGCATACTTAGATAAGTGCAATAAGATATTTTGTGCGGAGTCTTAGAACAGAACATAAAGAAAAATGATGGGGAATACCCATCCTAAATTTGAATATATAAACTTGAGTTTAATGATAACTTAAAGATCAAATTCAACTAAAAACTTAATCTAAATTATGTCTAAATAAAAATCTATACTGATTAGATATGTTGGGACATGCCCCATCTAACTCTAAAAAACTGGAAAAAAAAAGACTGAATAAAAGACATGGTAATTGTCCTGAAAGAATGAGGACTCACCATTGATGTAGATGAACTAGAGATCAAAACCCTATCTACACGTGATCTCGATGTTAAGTACCTGAACCTACATCACGAGAAAATGTAGCGCAAAGTATGTGTCAGTAGATGAAGGCTACTAAGCATGCAGGATAGGATAAGTTGAATAAAACATATAACTGAACAAAGCAATACTAGCAATGATATAATCTTAACATGAGATAAATATAAAAATATGCTCAATACTGAGCTAAATAAATGCAATGACCAAATACATTATACAGAGTGACTGAGTACTAAACTATCTGGTCGATGCACTAGAATCTGACTGTGAGAGCTACTGTTAACTGACTTAAAACACGAGAGATATTTGTGGAGTCTGATATATCGCCCTACCGAGAGGACATAAAATATCTTGTAAGGGGTATAAAGGAATGACTGACATGATCAATAAATCTAATGCCCATAGAGGAGACTTATCCTAATGTGGCACGTAGTTTTGTGACTATGAGGGTTACTGACCCTTAGTCAACTCGGTATTAAGCCTACTCTCAACTAATTGTGTAAATCACACATTATAAAAACAAATTCATGAATTCATGAGTATTAGACTACCTCAATCCTCTTTAGAAGAATGTGTCTAGAGCAACTCCGGTAAAACACTCACATGTTATAGGAGCAACATTCTCACCCCTATTGTCTATCAACAATGTAGACAATACGTGAGCCATATCCTTATGTTAGTAGGATTCCAACTCTATCCTATAATTTCTCGTCACTTGCATCACTCCACAGATATTCTTAGCATTATCAATAATGTTTTGGGGATCCTCTTCAACATGCAAGCCTAGAAACATGGACTCTTCTCAGTCTTTAGTCTAGTTAGTGACCCAGTTATAGCTAGACAAGTTTTAAAAAAATCCTTGTTACAATCTCCCATAAATTCACCTTAGTGGATCTTATAGATTTGAAATAATATACTTCTATATCATTCTAGGCATGGATTGGTTATATATTAGTCAGTCTAGGGAATCAGAAGCTTCGTGCTCTGCTTCTCATTCCTGCTATACCACATTCGATTTTGTAGAACTAGGATCATTCATTTTATATTCCAGACGAGCCAATCCTAGGATGGAGTGGTAGTAGCTTAAGCCTAAAATTTATTAATTTCTTACCTTAAGGCCAAGAGGATGATTTCTAAGGATTATCTCTATCATCTAGTTTGGTTGAGGATTCAAGCATTGAAACACCAACTCTTGAGTCAGTTCTACTAGAGTCCCTCCCAAATGATAAATAAACTTTGGGAATTCATCTCCTTTTAGATACCCAATCTATTTCTATTTCTCCATACATAATGGCTCCAGTTGAGCTTAAGGAATTGAAATATAAGTTAAAATACCTTCTATATAAGGGCTTAATCAGACCTAATATATCCCTATAGGGTGCACCAGTGTTGTTCGTGAAAATTAATAATAGTTCTCTCAGGAGATACATTTATCATAGACAGCTTAACAAAGTCACAATTTAGAATAAGTATCCTATTACCCGATTGATGACTTGTTCGACCAAATTCAGGGTGATAGCATTTTCAATGATAGACCTCAAATTCTGGTTATCATCAGCTCGGAGTCATGAATCGTGACATTCCAAAAATAGACTTCTGAGCTTGGTATGGTCATTATGAATTTGTAGTTATGTCATTTTGACTAAAAAATGCTTCTGTATCTTTCATGGATTTGATGAACAGGATGTTCAAGAAGTATTTGGACTTGTTCATTATCCTGTTGATTGATGATATCTTAATTTACTCTAGCAATGGGAAAGAACATGCGACTTGTTTAGTAAACTCTCAAACGTAGCTAGTTATTCGCTAAGTTTAGCAAATGTCAAATATGGTTGAAATCCATTGCTTTCCTTGGGTATATAGTATCTAGCGAATGGACCTGAGTGGATTCTTATAAAAATAGAGGCATTGACACAATGGCCCATTCCTACCTTTTCTACTGATATCAGAAGCTTCTTGGATTTAGCATGTTATTATAGAAGGTTCGTGGAAGGATTTTCATCCATAGCTTCTCCATTGACTAAGTTGACTAAGAAAAAGTTGTTATAGGGGTAAGATAATTGTGAGAAGAGGTTCACTAGGTTGAATACAACTCTTGTTTTAACTCTACAGAGGCTTCAGATAGTTATATGATCTATTGTTATGCATCCAGGGTCGGCCCAGGTTGTGTTTTATGAATAGAGGTAATATTATATATTATGCTTCTAGATAGCTTCTAGTGCACGAGAAGAACTATCTGACTCATTAACTCGATCTTGCGGTGGTAGTATTTTCAGTAAAGACTTAGTGACATTACTTGTATGGTGTGCACGTATATATGTTCACAAACCATAAGGGATTTCAGTATGTGTTCACCTAGAAAGAGTTGAACCTTTGCTAGAGGATATAGATTGTGTTTATCAAGGATTTTGATATTATTGTGCTAGAGGATGATGCTCTTTAAAGACTATTTGTAGGTAGTGTAGCACATGTTGGGGAACAAAGGAAGTAACTACCAAAAGATTTTCACCAAATTGCTCACCTAGGAGTGCAACTTATGAGCACATTCGATAGTGGTGTAATAGCTCAAAATGGGTCGCAATCTTAGTTTTTGGCACAGGATAAGGAAAACAAGACAGTGATCCTATGATGGTTTGAACAAGGGTGCATTTGATCAACAGAGATTTGAGGGAGATAGTGTGCTCCGCTATCAGGGTCGCTTATCAGTTCCTAAGGTAGGTGAGTGAGATAACAGATTCTTGCACAATCCTATATCTCCAAGTATTTTATTCAACCAAGCTCCACTAAGAAATACCTTGATATGCGAGAAGTCTTTTGGTGGAATGGCATGTCAAGGGATATGGAGGATTTTGTGGGTAAATGCCCTAATTGTCAACAAGTGACAGTACAACATCAGAAACCAAGAGGTATCACTCACGAGATTAACATTCTTACATGGAAGTGGGAAGTGATAAACATCAACTCCATTACAGGTTTACCTCCCACTCGCGGACAACATGACTCCATTTGGGTGATAAATTAAAAGAGTTACTAAGTCTACAAACTTTTTTGTTGTTACGACTATAGATTTGGAAGAGGACTACGTCAAGCATTACATTAATGATATATTCAAGTATAATGGGGTTCTTTTGTCTATCATCTCATATAGAGGTCCCAAGTTTACCTCTCATTTTTGGAAGTAATTTAAGAAAGTTCTTGGTACTCATATTAATGTTAGCACAACACTTCATCCATAGAAGGATGGTCTGACACAGTACCATTAAAATCTTAGAGTACATTTTGATAGCTTGTGTGATCGAATTCAAGGGTATTTCGGAGATTACCTTTCTTTTGTACAGTTCGCCTACAATAATAGTTACCATTTGAGCATTTATATGGTCCCTTATGAGTCATTGCATGGGCATAGATGTAGATCTCTAGTTGGTTGGTTTGGAATATCTAAAACAGCCCTAATAGGGCCATATATGATTCATGATGCTATTGAAATTTTTTATATAATTAGAGATAGACTTAAGATAGCCCAGAATCGCCAGAAGTCCTATGAAATAAGTATAAAGCACTTCGAGTTCTAAAACTGATTATTAAGTTTTCTTGAAAGTGTCACCTATGAAATGGATGGTTATATTTTTCAAGAAAATAAAGCTCAGTCCTAGATATGTAGAACCTTACAACATCTTTAAAAGAGTAGGAAAATGGGGTATGATTTATAGTTGACAGAAGAACTAGCAACGGTGAATTTGGTCTTTCACATTTCATTGTTGAAGAAGTGCACTGTGAGTGATCCAACATCTATATAACCATTCAATATGGTTATGAAGTATAATCTTACTTACGAGGATGTACAAGTTGAGATTCTTAATCGTCGTGTTCGAAGGTTGAGTAACAAAGAAGTCACTTCAATTAAGGTTTGGTGGAGGAGTCAGTCCGTAAAGGGAGCTACTTGGGAAGCAGAAGCAGCCATGAAAGACAATATCCTCATCTCTTTCCTTATGATTCCATTCCAGCTTGAGGTAATAGTTCCTCGCCATTTTTAGGTTATTTATGAATTTACTCAGTCTTAGTATCATCTTCCTTCACTTAGTCTTGCCTTTTCAATGAATTTTCATTTTCTTATAACATAATTCAGTCAAATTTTATTTCCAAGTACTTAGTGGTATGGTTTGCAGCTCCTTCCCGCCATCTTTATCTAGTTTAGTATTCATTAGAGGATGAATATTTCCACGGGGGAGATAATTTAACACCCCGTATGCTAGAAATACCAATTTGTATAAATCAAAAGTTGCAGGTTCCATCGATAGGCACCACCCACCGACCGTTTGGTAACCCACGTACCATCGGTAGGGTCTATGGATGGCCACCTGCAGCCCTTCCCAGAACAGTCCATAAAAATTGTCTAAGGGTCAACCCATGGACCGTAGGGCAGACCATGGTCCATGGTCCAAGTCCGTGGATCATGACCCTCAGCACCCATATCTGAAGACCAGTCGATGGTTGACAGGACGGTCCATACTTCCATTGATGATCCGTCAGTCAGTCCATCATTTGGCCCCGACAACTTTTAATTCAAGGGTCATTTGGTTTTTTCCCTATGTGTTGGACCCCAAAAATACGTTGTTTAACCCCTAAACTTTGTCATTTTAGTTAGTTTTAGCATATTAACTTAATTAGAACTAAACAAATCCTCAAAACATTTATCTAGCTGAACAAAATAGGAGAAAAAATCGACCAACCCTCTTGGAGAAAGCATTGGGGTTTTCTTTGTTTCTAACCATAAAATCAAAAGATTTATCCGTGAATTTTGTTACCATGTATGTATGATTTCACTGCGGGTTTCCTTTCATACACTAGGTCCCTAGAATACAGACAAATTCTTAATTCATATATCATTCTTAGACCTAGGGTTTCTAGAACTTTAGACATTAGTTGTGATATAGTTGTTAGAGTATTCCTAATTTGATTATCATGTTTTTGTGAAATTAGTGCTTAGTTTTTTCCATGAAACTCATAACCTCAGTTGTGTAGATTATGTTAGTTCATTAATTTCATATGCTAGGTCAGTTTAATAGATATTAATGCTTCAGTTTTCGAATGTCACATTATCAGTCTGTAATTGTTACGTTCTTAGATTCACATGTCAATATTTTGAGCTATTCAACATTCCATTATCTCAGTTATGTATGCTAGATATACCTATTTAGTTGAGAGAAGGCTTAGAACTGAGTGCACTAGGGTTTCAACGTAACCTCATAGTCCTAGAACTATATGCCCCATTAGGATAAGTCCCCTTTGTGGGCATTAAATTTAGTGATATACTAGTCATGCCTTTATACCTTTGGAAAGGTATATTGTATCCTCTTGATGGGGCGTGATATACCGTGGTTTCACGTTATTATTAATACTTTTTCCTTAAGTTTAGTGTGTCCAAAATCCTTTTTGTGCTAATTTTTATATAAGTTTCTCTTTATTTTGCAAGAAATATGTCCAAAGATGAATGCGGAGATTTTGAGTGAAGAAATGCAGAAGAGACCACCTACGGAGCTTGTGACAGTTCGTCGTGCTTGTGACGGTCCGTAGGTGGCAGCGTAGTGCAGCTGCTGAAGGAAGATGGGGAAGTCTGACCAAGTGTGGGGTTACGGAGTCCATGACGGTCCGTCGTGTCTATGACGGTCCGTCCTGCATGTTCGTCATGAAGTTCAGAGAAGTAATCCCAGTACCCATATTCCAAGAGTTGAAGTGTTTTGGAACGAAGACCCTCGATGGACCGTTGTGCCTATGATGGTCCGTCATACCTACCGTCGAGGGTAATGAAGAGAGAAGCAGAAGAAATTGCATAAGTATGGGACGACAGAGTCCATGACGGTCCATCGTGACCACGACGATCCGTCGCGAGTTCCGTCGACCCACCCGCGTTTTGACAGATTTCCAGCAAATAGAGTCCTTTTTTAATTAGGTTTTTATTTTCTATAAATAGTTCGAAAAACCTCGTTTTTGAGGTTAGACTCTGGATCATTGTGAGCCCTTTGTATTAGTGTTAGATTCTTGATTATCATTTTACTTTTTGTGAGATTACTTGATTACTTTGAGATTCTTGCAAGTGATTATTGGTTATTAATCAAGCAAACTTTCGGATTTTACTCTTTCTCATTGATGTAAGTACATGAATTCTTATTTAATATATTTGAATATGGTGATTATGACTATGGGTAACTAAACTCCATAACTAGGGTTGTGGGAACTATAAGCAAATGATGAGGTAAAACCTAACTAAAATAACAATTCTAGAATAGTTTCTTGCATGTATTAGTAATTCTTTCGCTTAGAAGTCTTTTTAATGGATGGACAACTTTAGAACTTGCCTTAATGCTACTTTTCAGACCATGGAGGTAGATAATAGGAAAAGAATTATTAACATAGATTTAGTGTATAATATCTAATAGGCTAGTATTGATTGGTACGAGGTAATAACTTAGTCAAATATCGAATACGATGCTTAATACGAGGTAAAGATAAGGGTTAGGATAGCAACACACGTAGCTGGACCAAGGTGCGGAGTGAGATTTTCTAGATACCGGACCAAGGATTTAGAAATACATAACTTATCACTTTGCATGCAAGATACTAGGAAAGAATTGTTATAGTTAGAATTATCAAGTTATGAACCTGTGGGGAACACGTAAACCCTAGTTACTTTGATTAATTAATTAAAATCCAACATTCAAATTTGTTAAGTGTCTCTTTTAATGTAGGTAGTTATTTTCATTCATTTAGAAATAGAAACCCCCCTTTTATTGTTTTTACTTTCCAAGGAAGTTATTAAATAAACAAGAGTAATAATATATTGAAGTTAAGTCTAGACTATTTTCCTCGTGGGAACGATCCCAACCTCACTAGTTGGGTTATTTACTTGACACGACCGCTTTACTTCTTATTTAAGAAGTAAGTTTGAGCGTATCAAATTTTGGCTCTGTTGCCGGGGAAATTAGCTTTTAGATTAACTTGAACTTATTACTATAGTTTAGTTGATATTTTCTTGATTTTACTTTGTTTTGTTGTTTTTGATTTTTTTTCAGAACTATCCTCCTTGTATGCCAAATACACAGAGAGGAAGAGAACCCTTGTTTCCCTACAATCACGAATTAGAGCGTACACTGCCCAATATGAATAGAAACTTGGGAATAAATGATGATGATCCGAACCAGAACATCCCAGCTCCGGTTGATGTTCATGGTCAGTTGTTACCCGATGCTCCGGGTGAACACAAATAGAAAGGACCGAATCCCGCTCCACGGCCCCAAGCATACTACAGAGGCTATGATAACATAGCAGACTCCGATGGTCCACTGGTTTTGCCTCCTCTACCCACAGGACACACATTTGTGGTAACTAGTAGCCTGATGCAAATGCTCACTGCTAGAGGTTTGTTTTCAGGGCTACCCTCTGAGGATCCACATGCCCATATAGCTAAGGTAAGGGCAGTGTGTAAAAGCTGTGTAGGGAGTCCTGATTTGGATTTAGATGTAATAGGGCTCAGAGTGTTTCCTCTCTCACCGACAGGAGAGGCTGCTATATGGTTCACTGAGCTCCCATACAACTCAATCTTCACTTGGAACCAACCAAGGGATGTTTTCTTAGCAAGCTACTATCCGGTCTCCAAGAAACTAAACCAAAAAGACAGTGTGAATAACTTTGTGGCACTACCAGGAGAGTCACTTAGTAATTCTTGGGATAGATTAACCTCGTTCTTGAGAAGTGTCCCAAATCACCGTATAGCTGATGAGTCACTAAGGAATTCTTCTATCGGGGACAGGATGATAATAATAAAGCGGTGTTGGACACTATAGCAGGTGTATCTTATGGGGAGTGTCCTTATGCTGAGATTGCTGAAAAATTAGAAAAAATCTCCCGGAATAATAAAGCTTGGAGTACTAGGAAGTCAGATACCGGGAGAAACACCTTCGCAGTGCAGTCCACTCACAACCCAGCGACAGATGAGATTCGTGAAGAAATGGCTCAGATCAGAACTGAGCTTGGGTTGGTACTAAAACATGTCACTGGGGTGCAGAAAAGATAAATGCAGTCAACTACTTGGCTAAACCACCACCTCCTAATGATGAATGCTATTATGCGGAGGACACCTATGCAGTAAATGAGCACACGGGGGGTTTTCGACCAAGCGCCCAAGGCTTTAATCAGGATAATTGGCACCAAGGTCAAGGGAACCAAGGTCGGAACTATGGTAACTACAACCGTGAGGGTCATTATGTCCGAGATGGAAACTACAACCGCAACAACAACTTCAACAGGGGTAACAACGGTAACAGAAATGACACGAATGGGCCCTATGTCCCTCCCCAAAATCGTGAAGTTACTCCTAGGGATGGTGGAGATAGTATGGCGCGAGTTGAGGATATGTTGCACAAAATGATGAGGAGGTTCGATGCTAGTGATGAGCACATTAAAGAGTTAACGTGTGATTTAGCTAGTATTGGGCAAAAAGTTGATACACATGCAATTTCGATTAAATAGATAGAGTTGCAAATGGCCCAATAATCTGCGACAATGAAAACACGGCAACCAGGCACACTTCCTAGCAACTGTGTCCAAAATCCAAAAAATAATGCGCACTGTATGGAAATCACTACTCGGGGTGGTAAGCAAACCATTGACCCACCTATGCCGTCTAATGAGGAAAATGTGAGAAAGGATGATGATAAGGTTGTAAAGGGTAGTGGTGAGGAAGAAGAGAGCAATGGAAAAGATGCAGAAGTCCCTATGAAGGTAATTCCCATGCCTAGACCACCACCACCCTTCCCTCAGAGATTAGTGAAAAAGATCGAGGATGGTAAATATCGGCGTTTTATAACAATGCTGAAGCAGCTCTCTATCAATGTCCCTTTGGTAGAAGCTCGAGAACAAATGCCCGTTTATGCCAAATTTATGAAAGATCTGGTCACCAAGAAAAGATTGGTCACTTTTGAGGATGATGATAGACTTCAGCATTGTAGTGCTATTGCTACAAGGTCCCTCGTACAAAAGAAAGAAGATCCGGGTGCGTTCACTATTCCTTGTACAGTCGGGTCATTACATTTTGCGAAAGCATAAATCTCATGCCCCTCTCGATCTACAAGAAATTGGGTTTGGGGGATCCAAAACCCACTGCGATGCGGCTACTGATGGCTGATCGGACAGTGAAAAGCCTATAGGGATACTCCATGATGTGCTAGTAAAAGTGGAGTCATTCATCTTTCCAACTGATTTTGTTATTCTTGATTGTGAAGTGATTTTGAAAAGCCTAATTCTTGGGAGACCATTCTTTGCTATAGGTAGAGCCTTAGTTGATATGGAAAAGTGGCAGATGAAATTTCGGTTAAACAATGAAGAAGCGACCTTCAACGTTTGTAGGACCATGAGGCAGAGTGGTGAGCTCCAATCGGTATCAGTCATATCCCACAAAGAAAGAGAATGAAGAAAAAAGTGCAAAACAAGAGTTTATGGTTGGGGATTTGGTGCTTGTAGACAGTTCTGGGGTGACTTGTCTTCCGGGCAAGCTCAAGTCCAAATGGACTGGCCCTTACTTGATTACCCAAGTATTCCCTCATGGAGCAGTTGAGTTTAAAACCAAGGAGGGAGTGCGGTTTAAGATGAATAGAGAACGAATAAAACTCTATTTTGGGCATAAAGCATCGGGGAATGAAGTGATAGAGGCATACCATCTTGATGAAGTCTGAGTAATCAAGTGTCCCCAGTCGTGCCGCAACATTAAATCAAGCGCTTGTTGGGAGGCAACCCAATACTTATAGTCTTTTTAGTAATGGTAGAATTTTTCTACTAATGAGTTTTTAAATTTGTAGGCACATCACCAGGAAATTCTGCAGAAAATTACACTGACGGATACAATGACGGACCGTTGCGCCTGCGACGGAACGTCGTATGCCTCCGTCGTACCAGGTACATCTTTCTGTTATTTTCAAACTAGGGCACACACTACGGGACCAACGACGGGACGTCACAACTGCGACGGACCGTCATCAGGGAATTGCCGCGTCATTAATGAGGCATACCCGACCGGACCCGGTTGGAGTTTATTATAAAATTTCACCATTTAAACTTCTCAACCCCTCATTTCACCCTCATTCCTTCATTATTCCTCCCATTGCCCTCTCTTTTCAACTTCCACAATCTCTCCCTCTATCAACCGACCATTGCCCCCCACACAACTCTCCAAAGCCCTAAAAGTTATAATCTACTAGTCGGAGTTGCTGTTGTGGGTGTCTTCTTGGTCACCGAGTACTTGCCCATCTTTTTTTTCTCCAATTCTAAGGTATGTGTCTCTAATTTCTACTCATTTATCTTGCATTTTTGGTTATTAATTTGTATTAGCTTAGTTGTTCGTGATATATTCGTTTCTTTTATATAAGATTCTGTCTAATCTAGGTTAAAAAATGTTTGAAATTGTCGTGTTTACAACCCTAGACATAGGTGCTTTTGCATTGCTAGTTTCCTAGGTAGCTGGGTTAGACAAATGTAGGTCCAAAACACTACAAGTTCGATTTGGGTTCATCGGGGATGAATGGGGTACCCCAGTTCATTCACTGATCTACTGAACGAGACCCCGATGACGGACTGTCGTACCCACGACGGACCGTCACAAGGTCTGTTTAAAAAGCCCTAACACCCCGCTGCCCATTTTTTCTAAGTGTCCCCCAACAGACACATGTGACGGACCGTCTTCTTCACGACGGTCCGTCCTGCACAACCATTCTGGTTGTCAGCGACCCTATTTCTAAGGGTCTCTCATTTTTTCCAAGTATCCTTCAACGGACACATGTGACGGACCGTCGTCTTCACGACGGTCCATCCTGCACAATCGTTCTGGATGTCACAGACCCTATTTCTAAGGGTCTCTCTCCATTTTTTCTAAGTGTCCTCTGATGGACACCTACAACGGACCGTCGTACCTGTGACGGTTCATCCTGCATGACCGTTATGACGGTCAGAGACCCCTCTCCAAAGGGTCTCCATATTTTTTTCCAAGTGTCCTCAGACGGACACCTACGACGGACCGTCGTACCTGTGACAGTCCATCCTGCACATACCGTCATACTAGTCAGAGACTCTCCTTTAGGGTTCTCCATACATACATAGTCTAAGTAATACACGAGGGACCCCATGGCGGTCTGTCATATTCACGACGAGCCGTCACCAGGCCCGTCGTCTTTCACTGTTACTATAGAAATATCATATTATTTTATTTTTTATGCGGTTTTGCTTGTCTTGTTTTCCACTACTCGTACTAATATTGATCCTTTACATGTATTATCTACTATGGCACCCAATCAAGATTGAATCTATGAAAGCGGGCAATCGAAGTTTGTCGCCCCATCTGCCCACATGGTCATTGGCTCTGATGATGAGCGTGACCCCGAGTATGTTCCCCTAGGCACTTCCACCCCTTCCCGTGCTGCACGTTCTCCTAGAGCCACACCCAAAAAGGTGGTGTCCGGCATAGTCACTGCCTCCCAGTCTGAGGAGGAGCGCACACTGACCGCCACACCCTCTGGGTCAGCCACAAATGAAGAAGCAGCGTCTGGATCCTTAGGAGTATCGTGGTCAGAGGAAGCCTCCGGCTCTGCTGAGGTTCCCGCACCCGCCACTGCTGTAGCGTCGGCCTAGTCTGATGAGGCTGACAGTTCGGAATCCACATTAGGTTCACCAGCTCAGGCCCCCCCCAGCCACTGACCAGCCCAACCGGTGGTGTGTCGACGGGCAATTTCAAGTCTACTCCGACGCCATGTTCCTGAATGACATAGGAGTTATGACTGAAACACTCACCTTGGAGCGGCGAGTCCTTACAGGGAGTCTCCTGACGATGCGTGAGATCCACAATCTTTTCACCAGGCATCGCCTGGAGTGGACAGCACGTCCGTTACGACGTTACAATGAAGAAATGGTCCGAGAGTTCTACGCATCCTACGTAGTGACTCTCCGATCACAGATAGATAGGCGGTCTACCCCCGCCAAACAGGCCCCACTGGAGCAGGTCTAAGTACGGGGCGTGCAGGTTGACATTTCCCTGCCTGCCATCCGCCGGTTTCTATACGGCGAGGGTGTTGATGCTACTCAGACCCCTCTCACTGCCGAGTTTGACTATCGATGGAAGATTGTTAAAGATGGCCAGTTCCTGCGCGAGCCATCGCTGAGAGAGACCACCAAGAGGTTGATGGCCCTGCACCTATCAGTTGATGGAGAGGGTGCCGACTGGGTGACCGAGCCAAAGGGATCCATCAAGAAGGCCAACCTCACTTTCACGGCGAAGTTCTTGTGGCTGATTGTCTACCACTGCCTTTCCCCCACACCCGCAGATAATATCGTTACATGGGATCGAGCAGTGTTGATGGCGGCGATGATAAACGGGTTCGAGGTGGATTTCACGTGGCTTCTAAAGGCAGTCATGCACGAGAGGGATTTCAAGGTCACTACTACTTACCCTTTCTCGTGCATGATCTTTTCTCTCTGCAGGTCCGCAGGTGTGCCTATATGGCACATAGATCAGCTCAAGACCCCGCAGGGCACTGTTGACGTCACCCCTCATCAGAGATGAGGCCAATGAGTTGGCTCCACGCAGAGGGCCCCGTCTAGAGCTACCCCCACTTCCTGATGATCTTGCTGATACGACAGCCCAGGCCCGCACAGCTACGCAGGTGGCGTCCACTGACACTACCCCGGTCGAGTCTATCCCGGGTAGTAGCACTGCCCCGAGCTCCTCTCGCACAGCCCCTCTACCGGCGTTGGTCCCGCTTGCTAGGGTCCAAAAATTAGAGGCGCAAATGGCTACACTTCTTCATCATATATTACTGAGTCAGAAGAGAGCCTAGAGCGGAAAATGGTCCAGTATACAGAGTGGAAGATCGCTGAGGTTCACCGGCGCTTGGACGCCTTTGAGTTGAGGGTGCTAGCCTGGACAGCCCCTCCGGTTGATGTGTCGACTCTTCAGGCTCCAGTCGACAGCCTTCGCGCAGATATTAACACGATCTTAGAGGCTAGGGTGCCTGAGTCTAAGGCCCTTTCTGTCGAGCCTGCTGAAGACACAGTGTTGGCGGACCTATTTGCCACTTCAGAGATTCCACCACCTCCCCCTCGAGAGCATGCCAAGAGGCGTAGGAGTCAAGCAGAGGACGAGGCGCGAGCACGGAAGAAGGAGCGCCGTGAGATGGGGGCTGCATGGAGAGCCTCACTTGCTGAGGAGGAGGCGCACCAGATGAGAGCATCAGAGTTAGCGGTTGGGTCGTCTAGCTCATGAACTGTGGAGATAGCAGGAGGCACTACTGATTGTGCGGTTGTATCTGTAGACACCACTGAGGGTGTCCAGATTGCAGAGGACGTGGGTTCCGAGGAACCGGACCCACCAACCTGCTGATCGATAGCGCTTTGCGCCACAGGTTTGCTTCACCTACCACTCTAGTATTTAACTTTTTATGCATTGGGGAAAATTGCATGTTTTTTTTTTGTTGAAGTGGGGTAAATGGAAAGTGAGTGTTAGGGTGAAGTCTGAGTAGCCCAATTCACTATCCTCTTTTGGGGTTTTCTTGCCTCTGTTCTTTTTCCCCAAAAGACTGATTACTTTTTCTGTTGAACCGGCATGTCTATATCTTTTGTACATAGTTTAATTCTGGAGCATGATGGCTAAAATGATATCCTGATAAACTGGAAAATGATGCATGACTAGGCATAGTAACTGATAATTGTGTGGCCCTAAGCATGACATAGAGGTACACCATTGCATTACCCTAAGTCTAAAATTCGAACTAGGTGTCTGATAATCTGGTATAGTGATGAGATGTCAAGTGAGTGTGCAGAAGATTTGAATAGTCCACTATTGGTACTGAGCTAGAACTTGCCTGGTTAGTCCTGCTAAAAGTAAGATGTAATAGACGATTAGGAAAGGATCATAGGCCCTTATTCAATCTAGCCCATTTCTAGCCTAAATAAAAGAAACCAAATGAAATTTATCCTTGTTTGATCCAAGCGACTGAGCTTAAATTAGACCTTTCTTTTTCACCCCAACTGATCTTTTCTCGGAACAATGTGTTGGCCCTGGTCCCTCCTTGGACATGTGCACCTCAGCTTATGCCAAAAGCATAAGTTGAGGGTGGCTAATGCAGTGAACAACCTTCGTTATGGCCCTGACCCAACTTTGGGTATTCTGTACGTTGACTCATGGCAAAGCCATGAGTTGAGGGTGGCTATTATGAGGAATGCTCTAGAAAGTGGGGTTGAAAGAACAGAGAGAGAGAAAGAACAAAAGTAAAGTGACTCAAGAATTAGTTGAAAGAAAAGTAAAGCAAAAGAAAAATATACAAGAACTACAAGCAAGAAAAGAAGAGAGTCACTTACACAAATGAAGAAAGAATAGAAAATGGCAAGGTGAAAGAATATGAGAAACTGGGTGAGATAAAATGATAGAAAGTGGTAGGTTTAGCCGATATGTCAACGAGGGCAAAAGTCACTAAAGTATACCAAAATATACCCTACCTGACCATGAGCCTATGTTACAAGCTAAGAAAGTCCTATCGTGATCCTGAGGGTTGTATAGCGAACTTAAGACAGTGAAAATAAGGGCAAGCTTATGGCAATAGGTATGAATGAGTGTGTCTTTGTTCTGAGAGCGAGTGTTGAAAAATAATCCTTATACTCAAAGTGAAATCATTGTGTGAAAAATGAGGACTTTGTTTCAAATTGAGGACACTAGTTGCAATACCGAAATTGTTAGCACCTCGATGAGAAATTGAAGACGATAGGTGTTAGTGCATGGTGAGTCTGTGTCATTTTCTGATCCCACATAGTTCAACCCTAATAGTGATAGCATGCATAGATATGATGAAATAAATCGGGATTGATAGCCAAATGATTGCAAAAGATAAAACATGGATACTATTGTACAAAGATTTTGTAGTGAGTCATAGTGTGTCGCTTGAGGACAAACAACAAATTTAAGTTGAGGGTGTTGATATACCATGGTTTAACGGTATTATTAATACTTTTTACTTAAGTTTAGTGTGTAAAAAAAGCTTTTTTGTGCTAATTTTTATATAAGTTTCTCTTTATTTTGCAGGAAATCTGTCCAAAGATGAATGCGGAGATTTTGAGTGAAAAAATGCAGAAGAGACCACCTACGGAGCTTGTGACGGTCCGTCGTGCTTGTGACGGTCCGTAGGTGGCAGCGTAGTGAAGCTGCTGAAGGAAGATGGGGAAGTCTGACCAAGTGTGGGGTTACGGAGTCCATGATGGTCCGTCGTGTCTATGACGGTCCGTACTGCAGGTTCGTCATAAAGTTCAAAGAAGTAATCGCAGTACCCATATTCCAAGAGTTGAAGTGTTTTGGAATGAAGACCCTCGACGGACCGTTGTGCCTAAGACGGTCCGTCATACCTGCCGTCGAGGGTAATGAAGAGAGCAGCAGAACAAATTGCATAAGTATGGGACGACGGAGTCTAAGACGGTCCGTCGTGACCACGACGATCCGTCGCGAGTTCCGTCGACCCAACCGCGTTTTGACAAATTTCAAGCAAATAGAGTCCTTGTTTAATTAGGTTTTTATTTTCTATGAATATTTCGAAAAACCTTGTTTTTGAGGTTAGACTCTGGATCATTGTTAGACTCTGGATCATTGTTAGCCCTTTGTATTAGTGTTAGATTCTTGATTATCATTAGACTTTTTGTGAGATTACTTGATTACTTTGAGATTCTTGCAAGTGATTATTGGTGATTAATCAAGCAAACTTTCGGATTTTACTCTTTATCATTGAAGTAAGTACATGAATTCTTATTTAATATATTTGAATATGGTGATTATGACTATGGGTAACTAAACTCTATAACTAGGGTTGTGGGAACCATAGGCAAATAATGAGGTAAAACCTAACTAATATAACAATTCTAGAATAGTGTGTTGCATGTATTAATAATTCTTTCGCTTAGAAGTCTTTTAAATGAATGGCCACCGTTAGAACTCGCCTTAATGCTACTTGCCGGACCAAGGAGGTAGATAATAGGAAAAGAATTATAAACATATATTTAGTGTATACTATCTAATAGGCTAATATTGATTGGTACAAGGTAATAACTTAGTCAAATATCGAATACGATGCTTAATATGAGATAAAGATAAGGGTTAGGATAGCAACACATGTAGCCGGACCAAGGTGCGGAGTGAGATTTTCTAGATGCCGGATTGTCACGACCCAAATCGGGGCCGCGACTGGCATCCACATTTACCCTCCTATGTGAGCGAACCAACCAATCTAAACCTTAACATTTCAATGTATAACAACAGAAAATAATGCGGAAGACTTAACTCATAAATAAAAACCAATTCAATAACTACTAAATTCAACATCTATTATTCCCCAAAATCTGGAAGTCATCATCACAAGAACATCTACGATCAAATTACTAAACTAAAAATGTCTAGGAAGCTAAAACAAATAAACGCTAGTCCATGCCGGAAGTTCAAGGCATCAAGACTTGAAGAAGAAGATCCAGTCCAAGCTAGACGCATTAGCTCACCCTGAATTTCCGATGAAGTGAAGACTGGCTAGATTACTGTTGAGTTGAAGAAGACGGTCCGTTTGCTGCACTCCACAAATAACAAAGAAGAAAACATAAAAGTAGGGGTCAGTACAAACCACGGGTACTGAGTAGATATCATCGGCCAACTCAAAATAGAAGATAATATATATCAAGTAATATTATAAATCAACTATAAACTCAACATGTAGCAACAACAAGTACTATAATCATCAACAGGTACCATCAAGTTCATTCATGAGGGCTAGAGCCTCAATACCATACTCATTTGGGAATTAAGTTCATTATGTTGAGTAAATTATCATCTTTCAAGATTCATTATCTTTCTTCCTCTTGTGTCGGTACGTGACACTCCGATCCCCTACCACTATGTGTCGGTACGTGACACTCCGATCCCCTAATTTCT
>CM064965.1:28973296-29059295 GCA_032847665.1 Solanum chilense | reverse complement strand
CAAGAGTTGAAGTGTTTTGCAATGGAAATCTCACGACGGTTCGTCGTAGTTGTGACGGTCCGTCCTGCAGGTACGTCACAATTTACAGAGAGTCGATTTTAGTACACAAATTTTAGAATTCTAAGTGTTCTGGGACAAGACACCCTCGACGGTCCGTCGTGCCCATGACGGTCCATCGTGGTGACCGTCGTCTCAGCCAGTTTTTCCAGAAATAAAATCTGCTGCTCAAAACGACTAAACAGGTCGTTACACGGATCAAGGATTTAGAAATACATAACTTATCACTTTGCATGCAAGATACTAGGAAAGAATTGTTATAGTTAGAATTATCAAGTTATGAAGCTGTGGGGAACACGTAAACCATAGTTACTTTGATTAATTTATTAAAATCCAACATTCAAAGCTGTTAAGTGTCTCTTTCAATTTAGGTAGTTATTTTAATTCATTTAGAAATAGAAACCCCCCTTTTATTGGTTTTACTTTCCAAGGAAGTTATTGACTAAACAAGAGTAATAATAGATTGAAGTTAAGTCTAGACTATTTTCCTCGTGGGAACGATCCCAACCTCACTAGTTGGGTTATTTACTTGACACAACCGCTTTACTTGTTATTTGAGAAGTAAGTTTGAGCGTATCAGGGCGATACATCATACTCGATGAATAATTATTGTGGTTTAATGTCACTTAACAGTAGCTCCCAAAGTCCGATTCTAGTGCATTGACCAGGTTATCAACATTAGTTTAGTATTAAGTTTTAGCATGTCATGTACTTGGTAATGGCATTCAGTTAGCTCAATATTCAATATAATTTAGTACTTATCTCATGTAAAGATTATAATATTTCTTTTATTTCTTTGGTTACTTATATGTTTTATTCAGCTTTATTCTATCATTCTTGCTCAGCATCTTTCAAGTATTGATGCATACTTCATGCTATATCGTCTTCTGATGTAGGTTAAGTCCCTCAGCATTCGGATCACACATAGATCAGTTTATAATCTCCAGTTCAGCAACATCAGTGGTGAATCCTCATTCTTTGAGGACGATTCAGATATCTATTATTTAGACATTTTGTTTTAGTTTCAATGTTGCTAGAGTTAGCTCTGACATGTCACAACATCTCTAATCAGTAGAGGCTTTTATTCGGACATGGTTTAGATATAGGTTACTTGAGTTTGATATTTTTGTTGTCATCAAACTCAATTTATATATTAAGATTTAGAATGGGTTTCCCTTAAAATATCATTTCATGATGTGTTTTAAGCTTCAACACTAAATTATCTTCTTTTTGTTATCTTAGAATGTGTCACGATCCAAAATCACAAGTCGTGATGACACCTATGTTTCCAACCGATAGGTAAGACAATCCCATACCTTTATCAATTCAATTCAATATATGATATGGAAAAATTAGAGAAAATATTATATCCAAACACTAAGTCATTTACAAGTATTATATGCGGAAACTTAAAATACCACCCCCCTAGATTTAGTGTCATTCGTGTAAGAGTCTCTAAGCTACAATACAAGTCTAAAATAAAATCACAACCTAGATGTAAGGAATATCATAAATACTAAAATAAAATAATAACAAGAGACATAGACGGAGGTGTGGGCCACAAAACAACCAAGCAGCTCACCACAACTCCAACATAATCCAAATACTCAGCCGTGAAAGCTCCACAAAATATGCCCGAATTTAAAGTCCAATTTGCACCACAAAATAGTGTAGCAAGTGTAGTATGAGTACAAACCACGTGTACCCAGTATATCTCATTGACTGACAACAAAGAAGTAGTGACAGGAGTTTATATAATAAAAATCAATTCTTTAATTATACAAGTTTATATTACACTTACCAGCCAAGTTGCATCAAATAGAGGTAATCAACCATCAAGTAACTTCCACGCACCAAATAAAACACCTAATCATCAATATTGAAGGATGTCATGAGATGCAATACAATATGACACCATGAAATCATATGCCCTCACAATACCCAGTACTCTCTCAACTGTATATACATGATACTCCTCATAAATACATCGACAGTTCATGACCCATCGGAGACTCGCGCGTTCCATATACCAACATGAACGATCTCCACGTGTCTGTGAGGACGATCTCAACACACTATCACAAAATCAAATAATTTCCGCACGGACGGTCTCCACGTACCCAAATTATAATCTTAATATCTCACCATCCCAGCAGGGACGGTCTCACGTGCCCAACTTTTACTCAATATCATGTCAATGCATGTATACAATATTATTTTAGTAAAGGGGATGATGATGCGCCTCAATCAATTAATAGTAGAATAATACATAACCACATCAGTTATCACAACTATACAGGTGCAATAAAGAAAACACAATCACACAAAAAATTCATGTCAAGAATAAATCAGCTAATGAACATATACATTGGCATTCTCGTGTTTCAACCCGCATTATATAGTAATAGGCTTTCCATTTATATCCCCGGTACTCATATCAATGCCCGTCACACCATTGGTAAGATACCCCCATCTTTCTCCCTTAACCATTGTCTATTCCAATTATAATATTTAATTAGGAAAATGTCCTTCAATATAGTCTAAAAAGCCTTAATATACCTTAAATGTCAAACCTCGTACAGTGATTCTTCAAGATTTTTTCTATCTTTTTCGCAAAGTTTCGAAACGTTCCCAATCTATCAATTATTCAATATTCGTAAGTAAGGAGTCCATAGATACTTAAATTATTATATGTCTAACCTAGACCCCAACACTCGCTTATATCCCCAATCAAGACCCTACTCTTGATATAATTTATATGTAAAGAATCCTATTTGCTAAATTTCAAGCCTAATGATAAGCCTCAATTCCTTCAAGTATCTCAAATTCATGTAATATACACCTATAATGAATTACCTAAATCAATATATCAAAAAAAAATTATAATGTGATAATCACAAGAAAATAAGTTAAATTGGAACCATTTACGAAAATTCAAAGTTGCAAAACCTCCAAGTTCCCAGCGTCATATATCCCTGCCTTAAACATTACCCCTCAAATTTTTAACTTGAACTACATTATCTACCAGCATTATAATTTCATTATTACACAGTAACCTTTCCAACTACAGAAAAAGAGAAACATAACTAATTATATATATGACTACTACATTTAGTTAACTAACATATATGACCCATCCACAAAATCCAATTTAAAAAAAGAATAAAAAATGAAAATCCGATACTACTCCTTCACACTACAATTAAAATTTTTATATATATATATATATATATATATATATTGCTAATCATTGACTTAATTATTTAAAGAAAATTGATTTAAAATCCATAGAAAAATCGAGAAAGTTTCAATTGTTTCTTAGTTGCAGTTTTGGCTTTGTCCCTCACGTTTTGCATTCACGATGTGGTAGTTTCTAACCCTTTTTTCCTTATTTTCTAATAATAAATAATTAAGTATTAAAAGTGGATAATCCCATTAAGTTAATTTAATTACATGGGTCAAGTAAAAAAGGTTGTAAAGGATTTATGGATGTGACCCACTAACTATTAACTATATTAATTATTCAATAAAATTTCAGCTTAAAGATATTCGTAGTTACTGAATAGTTTTAAATAATCCTTTAAATTTTTTGGAAAGAATCAAAATAGTCCTAGTTCTCAAAACGATCTAGTGTGTCGTTATATCATCTACCACTAGAACAAATGTTTGTCCTCGAATAGTCGAATCACTAAAAGTAATTTAACTGTTAAACAAATAGGGATATATGATCCACATGTATGACTCATACTTCCAAGTAGCCTCTTTAACCCTTCCGTTGAACCTTTACTAAAATAACTTCTTTCGACCTCAAATTTCGAACCTGTCTATCTAAGAGAATTATCCGCTCATTCTCAAAAGTCAAATCATTATTAAGAAACATGAATCACATTGAATCAAACAAACTTCATCATAATGATACTTTTTAAAAATCAATTATGAAATATAGGGTGAACACTAGAAGTGGAAAATCAAACTCATAGGTCAACTAGTCAACACGTTGAACAACCTCAAAAAGACCAATATATCTCGAGTTAAACTTTTCCTTCTTTTCGAATCTCATCACACACTTCACGATTGAAACCTTCAATAAAGTATGTTCTCGAATAATGAACTCTAAATCACAAACATTCCTTATGACTCTTTTTGTCTATTTTGAGCTATAAGAAACCTGTGTTAAATTTACTCGACTCTACCCAAGAACTCTTTTGATAGATTTGTATCTCACGGACTAACCTCATATGCATCAAACCAACTAATCAAATATCAACATCTTCTACCAATACAGAGCCTCAAATTGGTGTCATTTCAATGTCGAATCTTAACCCTTGTTGTATCCAAACTCCGCTAAAGAAAAAAAACAGAACCTAAAATTCCCCGAGTATCAAACATCACCTAAATTAACCATTAAAAATGAAATGTAGATTGTGTGCCTCGGTCTGAAGTAATAGTGATGCGCACCTATGCAAGCGAATTATCCCCCTTATATGGATCATGTCTAACTTTTGAAAATTATAAGGTTTAAATTAGTATAAGATATATATGTTTTATCAGTCAATCCACAATAATCCATATATCTTCAAGCTTATCCAAAGCATGTGGTAATACCACAATGTCTGTAGCAATATGCTCACACTTCCACTTAGATATGGACATCCTATGAGTCATACTCCAAATTTTGGTACAATTTTTCATTTGTTTGCAATTCAAATATTAAGATATGAAATATACTACATTCATCTTCATATATCACCATCAATAATTTTACTTTATGTTATGATATATCCTAGTAGCCCTCGAATGAAAAGAGTACTCAAACTAAGAACCTACTACATGATCAGTCTAATCAAATAACCTATCTGAGAAATACAAATACAATAATTTATCCTCAAAACTATCTTAGAATAAAGAATCATCTCCTAATTGTCTACATCTTATATCACCGTTTCTCAAATATTGCATAAATTTACATCATCAAACCGTTGAGCTACAATATGTTTCAATAGGATGATCTCACTTCTATGTAAGTTGAAACCCTACAAAATTTTAAAATATCAAGTTTCATGAAGTTATCGGATAAGTGCGGTCCATTCATAGTGAAAAGAAGTTCTTTCACTTACGAAAAATCTAGATTAGTCATTCTTACCACATTTTGACTTAAGACATTTTCTATCCATCCCTGCCCCAATGTCAAAGGATAGTAACTCCATAATCCTTAAGCAACTCTAACCATCATAGTTGTCTCAAATTGAGATTTCTATAGTTGAATATGTATTGGAGATCATGATGACCCTTGGACACCTCACAGTACACACCATAAGTGATGTTTTCAAATCTTTAGTGTAAACACTATAACCGTCAACTCTAAGTAATGAGTATTATAGTTTTTCATGAACCTTAAAAATCTTGAACATAAACTATCATATTCTACTTCTATATCAATACCCAACCAATATCAATCCAAAAATCATCATCATATACGGTAAAATCCTCTCCCTACTCGGTTAAAGTCAAAGTAGTAGTAAATAAGGTATTGAGCACATCAAAGTAGTTGTAATATACAGTAAAATCCTCACACACATCAAACCACTAAAAAGTCACTTACTTCTAAGTCAAGTAGTCAATATGGATGCAATAAATGAGAACATCATAAATAATAACAAACAAAGCCTAAGAATTATAAATATTGTAACTAGAGTAGGCCTGACCCAATTCTGAACTCACAATCCTCTTGTGATCCACCATAAACCCTTTCTTAAACACTATATGTCCAAGACATATCACCAAACTAATCCAAAAATCATACTTAAAAATTTTCATACATCTTAATCTTCTTTAAATTTTAAAGGACAATCCT
Source organism: Solanum chilense (assembly GCA_032847665.1). Lineage (NCBI taxonomy): Eukaryota > Viridiplantae > Streptophyta > Magnoliopsida > Solanales > Solanaceae > Solanum > Solanum chilense. The sequence goes on along the minus strand of CM064965.1, from coordinate 29,053,384 downwards.
TGAATAAATGTCAGTGATCCTCCGTATAATGGGAATATACTACTATATATCGTCAAAGTTATTGTAGTATCTAATTATAATTATTTATAAAAGAATTTCCCTGACAATGTTCGGTTATATTAGAACCATTGCTAAGGAATCCAGAATTGTTATACTCATAACACTAGATAGTAATATTTATTTGTATGGATAATTATGAGTTTGATTTTACATACATGTTTTCTAATTTATTAGCTATATCTTGTTATATAAAGACATATTATCACTATAAAAATTTAAACAATTTAATTTAAAATTCTAAAGTATTTCAACTACTAAATTTAAACACAAAAACAAGGAACATTTAGAGAGAGATTTACTTCGGTAACTCTTGGTTTCACCATACAAAAACAATTGTTGATTTCACTATATTTGATCTAGCAAATGTTCTTGATCAACTTGCCTTGTTACTGGTACTTCAATTCCACGGGAGCATCCCAATAAGAATGATAGAAATAAGTCAATTGTCCAACTCTACGCCAATTCTAATTCAATGTCACAATCAGCTAAATAATTTTCAAGAAATCTTTTCTCTCTAGAACCGATTCTAAAAGAGAATTAATGACATTAATATCGCATACATAAGTCTAATACATGATAGATCACTCTATCCTTTTATTAGTTAAGACTTCACAATTGAATATATCATTCCTAAATAAGTAGTAGGAGTTTCCCGCCACTTCATCTTAGGAATATTTGAAAAATTTTACATTATTACCTTGGCCTAATAGTCTTAAAATGCATGATATGGAGAGATTCAATTCATATCCCAAATAACTAAGTTTGCCCACGTGTCTTGTACTACCAAATCAACAATATAAAATTGATGTAATCGATCTACCACCAAGAACCATCTACACGGGTAGTAATATGTATAGACATAAGCAAAACATCTTTCAATCCAAAATAAGGTACGTACTAGTAAAATGACATAAATCTACACTCAAAATGAAAGTGTAGTCAACCAAGAGCATATTCAACGATAGTTTGAACCACCTTGGTTACCCCAATACATTTAATTATTTACTAATGTAATGTTTCCAATCACTACTTATTGGTTTATTATAATCTATATATCTATTCCTAACTACTGTGCATATGTCTCTATAAATGTCTTTGTATAGCTTCATACAAGTATCCCTTCCAGTATCCTTTGGTTAAAGAATCCTTCTTCCATCTTATATTTCAATTAATATTACCTGATCCTCATTTCAATATCTGAAAGTGTCCTCGCAATATGAATTTATCACTAATTATCATTAACCCTCCATTTAAATGCCCTTGCTGGCTGATATTTAATTTAGTCTTTTATAATCTCTTGATGTACTAGACTTAATCCACCTTGTGGATTATGTCAAATTAATATCAACATGGTCATCGTGCTCTACAACTTAAAATATTTAAATTATCTTTTGTATACCTCCGCTCCAAAGGAATAAAAGGAAATTTGTTGTACTAATCTTATAATATGTCTAACCCTATCAAACATTATTAGAAGCGATTGCATTCTATGTTCTTGTCCTAACTAAACTTATCCTCGTAGACCTACCTTAATCATTATCCCTTTAATTGATCAATTGACCTTTCTAATCTTACATTATCTTCAACATATCAACATTATACCACTTCTTTTCTAAATTATTTACTTATGGTCAATATGACTCATAAAATTGTCTTAACCAATTGAAATAAGTTTCAAGTATCCCTGTCCAAGTTACACCTCAAGCAAACTCTGTTCACTAATTTCAACCTCGTAATTCATTTCTTAAGATAATAATGCTCCTTACATAGTTATTTTCAAAACACACAACATTTATACTATACCTTATAGCATCATCCTCTACTACTGAGCTCGAATTTAAAAGTGACTCCTCACCTTTGGTAAGAGATAGAAACAAAGAAATTTTGACCTTAAACTAAATCACACGCACGATAAGGAATGAAAGAATAGAAGTTCCCTAAAGTCCCATAGCCTCTCCAAGATATGTAACGGACGTCTTCACACCGATCCGCAAAACTCTATTAGACTCAACTCTTTTACTCGTGACACCAATGAACCTAAAGCTCTGATACAAATTTGTCATGATCCAAAAATCACAAGTCGTGATGGCACCTATGTTCCCAACCGATAGGTATGCCAATCTCTTACCTTTATCAATTCAATTATATATATTATATAGAAAGACTAGAGAAAACATTATATCCAAACACTAAGTAATTTACAAGTATTATATGCGGAAACATAAAATACAACCCCCAAGATTTAGTGTCATACGTGCAAGAACCTCTAAGCTACAATACAAGTTTGAAATTAAATCACAAACCTAGAAGTAAGGGATATCATAAATACTAAAATAAAATGATAACTAAAGACAGAGGGAGGTGTGGGCTGCAGAACAACCAAGCAGCTCATTACAACTCTGACATAGTCCAAATACTCAGCTGTGAAAGCTCTATGAAATGTGCCCAAATTTAAATTCCAATCTGCACCACAAAATAGTACAGCAAATGTGGTATGAGTACGAAACCACGTGTACCTAGTATATCTCATTGACCGACAATGAAGAAGTAGTGAAGGGAGTTTATATAATAAAAATAAAATCTTTAATTATACAAGTCTATATTACACTTACCAGTCAAGTTGCATCAAATAGAGGTAATCAACCATCAAGTAACTTCCAACGACCAAATAAAACACATAATCATCAAGAATGAAGGATATTATGAGATGCCATGCAATATGACACCATAAAATCATATGCCCTCAGAATACCCAGTACTCTCTCAACCGTATATACATAATACTCCCCGGAAATACATCGAGAGTTCATGCCCCAGGAGGGACTCGCTAGGTCCATATATCTACACAGACGATCTCCAAATGTCTGTGCGGACGATCTCAACGCACTATCATAAAATCAAATAATTTCCGCACGGACGGTCTCCACATGCCCAAAATTATAATCTTAACATCTCACCATTCCAGCACGGATGGTCTCCATCTGCCCAACTTTTACTCAATCTCATGTCAATGCATGTACACAATATTATTTCAATAAAGGAGGTGATGATGCACCTATATCAATTAATATCATAATAATACATAACCACATCAGTTATCACAACTATACAGGTGGAATAAAGAAAAACTCAATCACACAAAAATTCATGTCAAGAATAAATCAGCTAATTCCCACATGCATTGGCATTCTCGGGTTTCAACCCGCATTCTATAGCAATAAACATTAATTTTATATCCTTGGCACTCATATCAATGCCCGTCACACCATTGGTATGATACCCCCTTCTTTCGTCCTTAGCCATTGTCTATTCCGATTTTAATCTTTAATTAGGAAATTGTCCTTCAACGAAGTCTAAAAAACTTCCCATATTTTAAATGCCAAATCTCGTGCTCCGATTCTTCAAGACTTTTCCTTTCTTTTTCGCTAAGCTTAGGAACGTTCCCAATCTACCAGTTATGCAATATTCGTAAGTAAGCGAGTGCATAGATACTTAAATTATTATATGTCTAACGTAGACGCCATTACTCGCTTATATCTCCAATACAGCCCCTACTCTTGATATAATTTATATGTTAAGGATCCTATATTCTAAATTTCGAGCTTAATAATAAGCTTCAATTCCTTCAAGCATCTCAAATTTAGGTAATATACACCTAATAATTAATTCCTATATCAATACATCAAAAACAAAATTATAATGTGACTAAAAAGAAAATAAGCTAAATTGGAACCATTTACGAAAATTCTACCTGCAGAACCTCCAAATTCCCGGTGTCCTATATCCTTGCCCTTAACATGACCCCTCAAATTTTTCCATGGAACTACATTATCTACCACAATTGTAATTTCATTATTATACAGTAACCTTTACAACTACACAAAAAGACAAACATAATTAATTATATATATATATATATATATATATATATATATATATATATATATATATATATATTCTTAATTTCTTAATTTCTTAATAACCAAACAGGACATTATGCTCATGATATACCAGCAGGGTTACTTGGGTTTGCTCTTGTCCTAGGTCTCGTGTTTACGCATCAGGGGAAGCTTTGGGGATTGACACAACCGATGGATTTGACAATTTATTTAAGGCTTTCTTTTTTTTATAGATATAATAGTCTCTCTGTATGAGTATTCAAAACAAGGAATAATTCAATTATGGTAATAGATTTTTTGAAACGTACAAAACAATAAACTATTTGAGATCTGCTCGACATGAAAAGTTAATAATGCTATACATACACAAAACATTAATTTGATTGCAATGAGAATACATTAGAAGGAGAGACCCCCGTAGTTGGCTCTGTTTCTCAGTTGAACCCTCCTACTTATTACTGTGTCAATTGTACACTTAAACTCAACGAAAATCTACTTTTTCAACCCTTTTCTCATCTTTTTAGTATGCGTGTGCTACAATTGCCAACAGTAAAAATTTCACTCATTTATAATGACACATAAGAAATTAAGAAACTAAGAATATATATATATATATATATATATATATATATATATATATATATATATATATATATATATATTCCCTCTGTTGTTCTTCTCTTCTTCCACCACTTCTCTCACCTTCTCCATAAGTCCACAACCATAGACTTCTTCGAGCAAGAAAAATATGTATTCTTATCCTCCCTTTCTTTAATTTCAATAAAATGGATTAGAGTTTAAACTGAAAGTTTAGAAAAAACATCAAGTTAATTACGCTAGTGGATCAAATTGGAGGAATCTAAATAAATTCTTATCTTTGTGTTCCTCTTTAAAATTGTATCTTTACATGTGTATTTCTGATTTCATGAAGAAAATGTAATTAACAAATTTAGTTAAATAGAAATGAAGAGGAATTTCGAGTATCGTCAGTGTCCTTATAAGTTTTTTAAGGCACGTGTTCTATTTTTACTAAGAATAGATGGAAAAATAGTGAAATTGAAAAAGAAATATTGATAGATATAATGGAGGGAATGGCAGATTGAGGCCATAGGGCTTTTCTCCAGCGGAAGACAGAAGGTTGTTTATGTTTTTCCTTTGATTTTTTTCCATCTTTTCTCCTTTTTTAAAAAAAGTTTTCTTTGATCTTAGTTATATTTTAATTAAAAATGGTTCTCCACGCGCTTAATAAACATGCAACCATGCACTTTGTCCACCTAAGGCATTTTTATGCCACATCATGTTAGAGGGGTTTAAAATATAGAGTTTCTTCGAGTTTAAGTGTCCATTTGATAAAATGGTGAGTAGAAGGGTCCAACTGACAAACCAAGTCAAGTACAGGGGTCTCAATGGTCATCTGGCTTTAAATTATAAACTTGAATGGTATATGATTAAAAACAAAAAAAATCATAATACTGACAAGCTATCGCTATTCTGTGATACAATATCTTGTGCATATTCAACCAGAAAGGAACTTCAGGCTCCGAAAGTGAACCAGTAATGTTGTCCTTGTACGCATGACAATCATCAAAGTTTGTTCACTCAGTTTATTTTAACAATCCATTGTTCAGTAGGTAAGAAGGAAGCATTTTAGCCAATAATTTATCACATGCGAAACTGCTTTTTTCTTGAGCCTAATGATGAGTTAAACACTCTTATCACCCTGTTTTGCAATTCAACAACTGTCAGCACCTACTGAAATTCTTGGCTGCAGTTAATCGAGATGTAGACCTCATCTACAAGATGTCATGGTAAAGCTACTGGAATCCTAAAACCTCTAATGATATTAATTATTGACGTCTCATATACAGATACAACTGAAGCGCGATCAACGTGTTCTTGGGTACAAAAATTATCATCATCGTTATCCATGTAATACCTATCATAATAATTTTTCACGTGTGATATGAACAAGTAGTGGATTGTTGTGTATCTGTATTTATCCATGATGCAGAGTTTTGATTTTTTACGAGGTAGTATGAAACCACATCGATGTGCTATAAAAAATATGATAAACATAATTAGAAATTATAAACTTCTAAACAAGATATGATGATAGAATTTATACATTAAACGATAATCTTAACAAATACTAATTTAATATTTTTATACTTCAATTGAGTGTGTCTGTTTAAAAAAAAGTTATGGTGGTATAATATAAGTTATATTGGTGATACATTAAATTTCTAAATGATATAATGTATCATGTTATACTAATATAAGTGTATCTGATGCACATTTAATAATTTCATTAAGAACTTTACCTCATCAGTCCAACATTTATTTGGTTGTGACATGGCATAGAACCAATTCTTCTTTATTGGAAAAGCAACAACAAAGTACATCATCTTAAATCCTAAAGAAGAGGATTTTGATCTGTATCTATCCTCTGATGGGTTCTTATGATAATGTTTGTATTATTAATTGGTTATATCAAAATAGGTTAATCCAAACATTTACAAAAAAAATATATAAGCCTTACTTATTGTCATGATTTTTTAGGAGCCCCCTGGATAACCACTGCATATCATCATATAAGTTTCGATGAAACTTGATTTGTAATACTACATCCTTCAAATCGGAAATAATGACGAACTTCATCCTTCAATTTCTATTTTCCCTTTTCGCTTGATCCAAAACAAGTACAATATGGTGATTGAATATTTCTTAAAGACATTTTATTTCTAGGCACAGTAGTAATTGAATCGCTTCTGACAACAATCTCGGTTATTGGAATATCATTGGGTAATTGACTATCATACAACAAGTTGTGACTGCTAGTAAAATCTTGTGAATTGTAAACAAACAATGGTCTAGCAGGAATATGATCTTTTCTCAAATATTTGATAAGTGCATCTATTGTTGATTGAGTTGATAGTGATATTGTTGTTGATGTGGAAGAATCCTGTATAATATGATATAATGATTTTCTTGGTAAATTTTTATATATTAAATGTATGTTCCATAAAGAATAATTGAAAAATATACCGATGTATCCATTGTTGTTTTATCAGGCAAAATCTAATGGATGTTGTGTTGAACCGTGTCAGCACCATCTTGATCCATGATAGGTTCACTAAAATTTTGATGTGATTGATGTGCTACAGCACACTGAATATAAGCGGCCTATATGTATCATATGTGTAATATTTAAACAATGTATCATATATAAATAAAAAGTGATAATATATTAAAAAATTATAATATACAAATTTTAGGAACTGATACCTTGTTAGGATCATTTGCTCTGTATCAATATAATAACTTTGATATGTATGTTTGAGTTCTGAAATATCCTTCATTTGTTGTTCGTTACTAATAGTATGATCAATGTTTATTTAAATTTTTAATATTAAAAAGTGTTAATATAAATTTTTTTACTGATACATTATTTAACATGATGATAATATAAAATTCAAATATATATTTGTTGAATGAGATATAATATTAAGTTAATCAACTTAACTATATATACCTGTTACATATAGTTACTATATTTGCACGATACAGAGTAGTAACTTAATGACAAATTACAGACAATGTATCTGAAACATGCCTTTGGATTGACATTGAATTGATGTCCATCCTCACTAACAGAAACACCAACATCGTCATCAGCTACACCCCCGCATCGTCAATGACTTGATGTTTACCCTCGTTAATAGAAACACCAACACTATCATCAACTACACCACCCATATCAGCATGATCAATCTATATTGGTGGAGATGGTTGTTTCTTAAACTGAAATATGCTTGATTTAGTATCAACGTTGATTTTTTCCTTGTTTCGAGATTGCATCAACTATGATTAATTTTTCCTTATCAATGTTACTAATACCTCAAATTTCTTGTCAACTTGTGAATAAAACATACATTTAGAGTCAATATAAATATAGAGTAAAAAATAAAAATAATTAACCTTACGTAATTTTTCAAATGATCTTTCAATTCTTCAATACTTGTAATACATAGTTGACTTTCTAAGCATCTGCAAAACCATGTACATCAGCAGCTGATGTACCATGGTTTCACAGTACTTTCAATGCTTTTTCCTTAAGTTTAGTGTGTGTCTAGGGCCTTTTGTAGTTAATTTACTGATTTTTATCTGTGTTTTGCAGGAAAGAAGTCCAAAACAGAAATGCAGAAGATTATGCAGAAGAGGTGATCCACGAAGCCATCGACGTCCCGTCATTCCATTGGCGGTTCTAGGTGGTGGTCGTCGACTGGAGGTCCAAGCATCTGGAAGCAACTCGAGAAATTATGACCAAGTTTGGGGATACGGAAGAATTGACGGTTCATCGACTGTCTGACGGACCGTCCTGGAAAACCGTCGATCAGATCTGAGATTACTCTCAGTACCCAAATTTGAAGAAAAACTAAGTGTGGAATGACAAAGGCATCGACGGACCGTGTTGTTTGTCTGTCGATTGGATCAGAGAATATGCAAGGATGAAGGCTGAAGAAGATGTTAAGTATGGACCGACGGAGGTAGTCGACAGTACGTCATTTCATCGATGGATCGGCGTGGTGTCGTCGATTAAAGACGCATTTCTGGACAAACTTTCCTTATTTAGAACTCCATTTAATTTAGGACTTTATTATTATAAATAGGGTTAAATACCTCGTTTTGGGGTTGAACTTTTTGTTATTTTTCATACTCTTGTTATTGAAAGTTGAACTTGGGATTTTGGAAATTACATCAAGTTTCCAGAATCGATTCTCAAGATATTTTCATTAATTCAAGTGTTATTTCTAAATTTTCTTCAAACTTGTCAAAGTAAGTACATGAACTTTTGTTTAACAACCATGAATTGTGTATTTCTAGGCATGGGTAACTAAATTCACAACTAGGATTGTGGGAACCATGGGTAATTAACCGGTAAAACTAGCTAAATAACAATTCTAGAATAGGTTCTTGCATGTATTGATAATTCTTTCATTTAGAAGTATTTTTAACGAGTACACGCGTTAGAACTTGCCTTATTTCTACTTTCCAGACCAAGGAGGTAGTTGATAGGAAAAGAATTATCAACATAGATTTAGTATACACTATCCAATAGGCTATTTTTGATTGGAGTGAAGTAGTAACTAAGCCATACATCGAATATGATGCTTAATATGAGGTAAAAGGTAAGGGTTACTAATTTAAACACACGTAGCCAGACCAAGGTATGGAGTGAAATTCTCTAGTTGTCGGACCAAGGAATTAAAGATACATAACCGACCACTTTGCATGCAAGACACTAGGAAAGAATTGTTATAGCTAAGATTACTGTGTTATGAACCTATGGGGAACACTTACACCCTAGTTACTCTCATCAATTGATAAACACCAAAATTGGAGCTTAAGGCTCTACCACCTATCTGAGGTATGTTTTATAGTGAAAAGGTAACTCTTTGTCGTTAATCATTGCATCAGATTTGAATGTGGAGAAAGTGGAGTGTCTTCTAGAGGTGTTGAAGAGGTTCAAACAAGCAATTATTTAGACTGTTGCGGACATTATTGGGATTCCACCCAGTATTTTGTTCACACAAAATCCAACTCATGCCCGATCATAATCCAGGTATAGAGTATAAAATACGGTTAAATCCACCTATGCAAGAGGTAGTGAAGAAGGAGATTATTAAGTGGTCGGATGTCCATGCATCTGATTGCCGATAGTAGTTGGGTTTGTCCTGCTCAGCGTGTTCCCAAAAAGGGGGGGAATGAATGTGGTCCCTAATGAGAAGAATGAGCTTGTTCCAATGAGGCTGGTGACCAGATGGAGAGTTTGTGTGTATTACAGGAAGTTGAATGCACAGACTGAGAAGGAACATTTTCCGATGCCCTTCATACATCAGATGTTGGATAGGCTCGCAGGAAAGGGGTGGTATTATTTTCTTGATGGGTATTCGGGTTATAATAAAATCTCTATTGCACCAAAGGATCAAGAGAAAACCACATTTACTTGTCCTTATCGGACATTCGCGTTCAAGAGGATGCCTTTTGGGTTTTGTAATGCACCGTCTACTTTTCAGATATGTATGATGTCGATATTCTCTGACATGATGAAAAATACTATTGAGGTGTTTATGGATGATTTTTCAGATTTTGGCGACTCCTTTGAACATTGTTGGAATCACTTTGCTGAGGTTATCAAGAGGCATGAAGATTGCAACCTTGTGCTAAATTGGGATAAGTGTCACTTCATGGTGAAAGAGGGTATTATATTGGGTCATCGCCTCATAAAGGGAAAAGAGGTTGATCGAGCCAAAGTTTAAGTGATAGAGAGACTTCCTCCGCCCATCTCTGTAAAAGGTGTGAGGAGTTTTCTTGGGCATGGGTTTTTCTACCGGAAGTTTATCAAGGATTTTTAAAAAAATTGCTCATCCTCTGTGCAAGTTACTTGAGAAAGAGTGTAAATTTTATTTTGACTAATCTTGTGTGAAAGCGTTTGGTGAGTTGAAGGAGAAGTTGGTGTTTGTGCCCTTTATTATTTCCCCAGATCGGAGTAAGCTATTTGAGGTGATGTGTGATTCTAGTGGGGTTGCTCTTGGTGTACTTTTGGGTCAAAGAAGGGATAAAATCCTTCACCCCATTCATTACGCTAGTAAGGCCCTTAATGAAGCTCAAAAGAACTATACTGTGACTAAGCAAGAGCTCCTTGGGTGATTTTTGATTTCGAGAAATTTCTCTCCTATTTACTTGGCACGAGATTCATAGTGCATACTAATCATTCTGCTTTGAAATATTTGATGTCAAAGAAGGATGCGGAGCAAGGTTTATTAGATGGGTGCTATTGTTGCAAGAAATTGACTTTGAAGTGAAAGATAGAAAAGGGACCAAAAGTCAAGTTATCAATCACTTGTAGAAGATAAAGCTATGAGAGAGTTGGGTGAAAAGGCTGAAATTGATGATACTTTCCCTGATGATCATGTTTTAGCCGTTTCTCATGACTTGATTCCATGGTTCGCCGATTTTAAGAATTATTTGTCTAGTGATATAGTACCATCGGATTTGTCTTTTGATCAAAGGAAAAAGTTCATGCATGATGTGAAAAACTTATTTTGGGATAAGCCATATTTATATAGAAATTGTGCCGATGGTCTTATTCGTTGTTCTGTGCCGAAAGTTGTTATGTTAAGTGTTTTGGAGGCATGCCACTCCTCGCTTGTAGGTGGGCATTATGTGGTATCCAGACTGCCCATAAAATCTTGCAATGTGGCTACTATTGGCCAACCATGCACCAAGATGCTCATTAGTTCGCCAAGGCATGTGATAGGTGCCAAAGAGATGGAGGTATTTCTAGAAGGCAAGAGCTCCCTTTAAATCCCATTCTTGTAATTGAGTTGTTTGATATGTGGGGAATTGACTTTGTGAGACCTTTTGTGAGTTCATATGGGATGAAGTACATTCTTATGGCGGTTGATTATGTCTCAAAATGGGTGGAAGCCATAGTACTTGCAAACAATGAAGGGAAGAGTGTCACCGCTTCTTGAAAAAGAACATATTTACCAGATCTTGCACCCCTGGAGCCATTATTAGTGATGGGGATCCCACCTTTGCAACATGTTGTTCAAGTGGTTGTTGGATAAATATGGGGTTCTCTACAATGTAGTCATTCCTTATCATCTTCAGACTAGTGGGCAAGTTGAGGTGTCAAATAGAGAAATCAAGCAAATTTTGGCAAAAGCGGTGAATGCTAGTAGAACAGATTGGTCAAGGAGGCTTGATAATGCTCTTTGGGCCTACCATATAGCATATAAGACTCCCATAGGTATGTCTCCATACCAACTTGTATATGGGAAGGCTTGTCAATTGCCGGTTGAGTTAGAGCATAAGGTCATGTGGGCAATGAAGAAACTAAATATGGATTGGAATGAAGCAGCAAAACAGAGATTAAATGGGTTAAATGAGCTTGATGAGTTTCGCTTGAAGGCATATGAAAGTTCAGCCTTCTACAAAGAAAAGATGAAGAATTACCATGACCAAAAGATTGAAAGGCACGAATTTGAGGTTGGGGATTTGGTGCTTTTGTTCAACTCTAGGTTGCGGTTGTTTCCGGGCAAACTCAAGTCCAAATGGACTGGCCATTCTTGATTACTCAAGTTTTCCCTCATGATGCGTTTGAGTTGGAGAACAAGGAGGGTGCAAGGTTCAAGGTAAATAGGCAAAGAATCAAAATCTACCTCGGGCATGTTGAAAATGCAAATGAAGTGGTTGAGGCATACCATCCTGATGAAGTCTGAGTAATCAAGTCTTGCGTCCTGCCGCGACGTTAAATCAAACGTTGATTGGGAGGCAACCTAATATGTATCCTCTAGCCAACATTAGTTTTTTCCTCGTCTTTATAGGAATAGTTTCATTATTTCGGTTTTCACTTAATGTCATGTGTGGATTTTCTTTTATTTCTTGTGGAATGTTGGGTAGAGAGTAGTCTAGGGTCCGTGTAAAAAAGTGTTCAGAAAATACAAAAAGAATGGCTTATTGGGTGCTCAATGTTCAAGGACCAAACCTAAGGAAATCTATAGAAATTGGTTTGGTGCACTAATCTACGGACCAATCGACGGGCCGTCGTCCCATCGACGGACCATCGATGACGTTCGTGGATCCTAGGTAAGCTTTTTAATTTTATTTAAGTTAGGGCACAGTCGACGGAGCTTTAAACGGACCGTCGATTGACTTACGGGAATCGTTTGTTCCTAGAACCCATGACCCGACCCGACCGGCTATATATTGAAATAACACCTTTCTGTTAAACCCACCTTTTCATATTCTCCCCAACCGTTTCCTTCCCCTTATTCGCTTACTCCCCCACTCACTCTCACATTAAATCCACCATAATTCCCTTCTGATTTCCCATCTTCTCCAAAAATCGCTCAGTTTCCCAAACACTTATCTCCCAAATTCCCATACTTTTCTTTCATTTTTACCGTCGGTGTTCGAAGGTTGGCTCAGTGTTGTTACTGCAAAATTTATCCTCACATTCACTCCACTACAACGTACAGGTATTCCATTCTCATCCGCTCAATGAATTCTCGTTCATTTGCATGCGAAAATTATGAAACTGTATGTGGGTCTTGACTTCGAGACAAAATTGCATGATTAACTTGTTAAAAATTGGGTCCTTTGTCCCTTAGAATGATGGAAAGTGAATGGGTTAGGAGTGCTAGTGTCTAAATGAACTTTGTTATGTGTTTTGTCGTTTTCTGACTTAGAGCTTGATGGTCTCTTTGAATCAAGGATTGAAATTGGAATGATCGAAGCCCTAGGAATGATGAAATTGTGTGTTGATTTCTATATGAACATGATATGCTTGAAATTATCCTTTGATGGGTGCCAAAAATGGCTTAACAAAAACTATCTCTGACCGACAGTATGAGACCGCGTCTACGGAACGTCGATGGGGTCCGTCGATAGCTGCATCCTATATTTGTTTAACTCTAGGACTACGGAAGTTGACTACGGTCCGTCGATTGATCGACGGGCCATTCTGCACATTTGTCGTTCCTAACTGAAACCCTATTTTTTGTTGTACTCTAAATTTTTCTAAGTGTCCAATGACGGAAGTGGACTACGGTACGTCGTTTCATCGACGGACCATTATGCACAATTGTCGTTATTAACTGCAAGCACTGTGGACCTATATCTTCAAAAAATTTCTAAGTGTCCACCGACGAACCCTATCGATAGACCGTCGATAGTGCCCGTCGTCCTGTTTTTCACTTCACTATGTCGTTTGTTCCAAAAAAAAAAAATTGCTTCTATTGTGTGTATAGGATGATTACAATGAATCTAATAACTCTCTCTTGCAGGTACCAATGGCCCCCAAGTAGGATTTAGTCTATTCAAGAGGACGGTCTAGATCCGTGGCACCTTAAGTCGGATGGTGATTGGCTCGTCGGAAGATGAGCGTGATCTCGAATACCTACCACCAGGCACCCAAACACCAACATGTGCTGCTAGGACAACTCAAGGCACGTCGAAGAAGGTGGCATCCGGCATAGTAATTGTTTCCCAATTTGATGCGGAGCGCACACTGACCGACACACCCTCTAGGTCTGCCTCGGGTTCTGAAGGAGCGTCTAGCTACGAGGAGGCTTCCGATGCTGAGTCAGACCACTCTACAGGGTCGAATGAGGGCACCGCCTTAGGTTATGGTTCAGAGGGTGCCACTGTTCCAGATGCACCTTCCCACCCTACCTCGTCTTATGAGGCCTATAGTTTGAAGGCTTCTCTGTCACCCCCACATGAGGATCCTTCACCGGTTGTTCATCAGCCTAACCTGTGGTGCGTAGAGGGGCAGCACCAGATATACAGGGACGCCAAGATGCTCAATGATAAGGGCTTCATGACTCGGACTCTGACAGTTGAGCAGCGGAATCTTACATGGAGTTTACACATGGTCCCTTCCATACATGATCTTTTCACCCGCCACCAGCTCGATTAGATGGATAGGAGAGTTGGATGCTACTGTGAGGAGTTGGTGCGAGAGTTATACGCTTCATACATAGCAACTCTTAGGGCTTCTCTGGATAGGAAGTCTTATCCCGCCAAATAGGCACCACTTACCTATGTTCGAGTCTATGGACGCCGGGTGGACATCTCTTTTCCCACCATTAGTCGTTTCTTATACGGTGCTGATACTGATGCCACCAGGGTCACCCTAACCCCCAAGTTTGACTATAGGTGGGATGTGATTAAGCAGGGCCATTTCTAGTGAGACAAGAATCTGAGAGAGACCACCAAGAGGTAGGTTGCCCAGCACATATCCATAGACCGTGAGGGCGCAGAGTGGGTGTTGGATCCCAGAGGCATTATCAAGAAGGCCAAACTCATGTTTGCAGCCAATTTCATATAGCTTTTGGTCCACCACCGCCTATCCCCACAGCTGCAGACAATATACTTACATGGGATAGAGTGGTCTTGGTTGCTGCTATGGTCGCGGGATTCGAGGTTGATTTCTAAGGCTGTTGCTGGCAGTCATCCATGAGAGGGATTTTAAGGCCTCGACTATTTACCCCTTTCTTTGTATGATTTTTGAGTTGTGCAGGGCTGCTGGAGTGCCCATTTGGTACATTGATGTTCTCCAGACTCGTACTGGAATGTGGACTTCGGTCTCATCAAGGATGCGACCAATGAGGCGGCACCAAACAGGGGGCCCCGAGTAGAGGTACATTTGTTGGGTGAGAACCTCATAGATACGGCAGAGCAAGACCAAGAGGATGATCATGCTGCTTCAGAGCCTACCTACACCACCCGGTTGAGTTTTCCCTGGGCACTAGTGGAGCACTGAGTTCCTGCCCATCAACACCATCACCAGCACTAGTCTCGATTGCTAGGGTCCAGAAGAAAGAGTCCCGAATGGCCACAGTGATGCATTATATCCAGCCTTTGATGCAGAATCTATTTCTGAGGCTGCGGATCGGATTGAGAAGAAGATTTCCCATCAGACTGAGCGGCAGATTTTGGCGGTCTACTAGATCCTCATGTATTTGAGTTGATATTCCTCACCCGGCCAGCCTGCACTGTTGATTTGACGACTCTCCAGGCTGATGTGGTGAGTCTAAGGGCTGATGTGGATGCCATTTTGGATGTGCGGATGCTCGAGTCTGAGGCCACCCCTACGGAGCCTGCTGAGGATACGGTTCTTGCTACACTGTTCACTACCTCTACTACACCACTATCCCCACCACGTGGGCGTACCAAGAGGAATCGGTCCAGAGAGAGTGAGGAGGCTCGATCTATGAAAAAGGAGCGCACTGAGTTGGAGGCCACGAGAAGAGCTTTTTTGGTAGATGAGGAGGCCCGGCAGATGAGGGTGCGTGAGTTAGTTGTTGGGGCGTCTAGCTCCAGGCTTGATGATGTTGAGAGGAGAACCACTGAGGGTACTGATATTGATGCGAACACTACTGATGGTGTCCCTACTACTGATGAAGCGGGTTCAAGGAAACTGTACCCTCCAGCTTGTTGATCGTCGGCGGTATGCCTCTCAAGTTTGCTTCACCTACCACTTAGTCTTATATTTCTTATGCATTGTGGACAATTGCATTCTTTCTTGTTGGGGTGGGGTAAATGGAAAGTGAGTGTTAGGGTGAAGTGTGAGTAGCCCAACTCACGATCCTCTTTTGGGGTTTTCTTGCTTGTGTTTTTTTGCCTTAAGATACTGGTTATTTTACTGTTCAACCGGCTTGTTTACTATCTTGTACAAAGTATGAATGTGAAATCTAAAGCATGATGGCTAAATACAATGATATCCCGTTCTAAAGAGAATGCTTGCATGATTAGGCATAGTGAATGTTGAATTTGTTGGCTCTAAGCAAGACATAGAGATACACCATTGCATGACCCTCAATCTAACACTCGAACTAGGTGTCCGATAATCTGGTAGGATAATGAGGTCTTAAGAGAGTGTAAGGGAATTTGAATAGTCCACTGTTGGTACCTAGCTAGAACTTGCCCGGTTTATCCTGCAAAAAGTATTCTATTTTAGACAATTAGGAAAGGATCATTGGCCCTTATTCAAATTAGTCAATCTTTAGTTTAAATAAAAGAAAACCAAATTAAATTAATCACTTTTTTTATCCAAATGATTTGAGCTTACAATGGACTTTTATTTTCTACACCAACTCGTCTTTTCAGGGTATAATGTGTTGGCCCTGGTCCCTCCTTGGACATGTGCACCTCAACTTAGGCAAAAACCATAAGTTGAGGGTGGTTAATGCAGAAATCAATCTCATCTTGGCCCTGACCCAACCTTGGGTATTGTGTACCTTGACTCATGGCAAAGTCATGAGTTGAGGGGGGATATTATGAGTAATGTTCCGAAAATTGGAGTTGAGAAGACTAATGTGAAAGAAAAAAAAAGAAAAGAAATAGTGAAAAAGAGAAGTGGCTCATTCAAAGATGAAATCAAGTGAAGAATTTGAAAGAAATAATAATAATAATAATAATAATAATAATAATAATAATAATAATAATAATAATAATAATAATAATAATAATAATAATAATAATTATAAAATAAGATTCATTTGCACAAAATAAGGAAGAAAGAAGAAAATAAGGTAAAGAATACAAGAAAATGATGAATAGGATATAATAAACAATGAAAGAGGTAGGACACTTAGCCGTGATGTCAAGAAGTGCGACAAGACACTAAAATGCATCCATATGTACCATACCTGACCCTGAGCCTACGGTACAAACCAAGGAAGTACTATCATGATCCTAAGAGTCTAATATGGTGAACTTAAAGCAGTGAAAATAAGGGCAAGCCTATGGCAACAAGTATCAACTAGGTGTGAAGTTGTTCTGAGAGTGAGTATTGAATAATGATCCTCATACTCAAATTTGAAACCACCGTGTGAAAAAAAGGAGGATATCTTTTTAAGTGAGAATATAGTTGCAATATTAGAGAGTTGGTGCCTTTGTGAGAGATAAACGAGTAGAGGTGTCGACGTGGTTAGTCTGTGTCATGGTCTGATCCACATGAGTGAGCCTAAGAGTGATATCATGCATGAAAGCAATGAAAATAATCAGGATTGACATCCATATTTTTGCGAAAGCTTAAATGAGGATACTTTTGTACAAAGATATTGTGGTGAGTCATAGTTTGTCACTTGAGGACAAACAACGAATTTAAGTTGAGGGTGTTGATATATCGTGGTTTCACGGTACTTTCAATGCTTTTTCCTTCAGTTTAGTGTGTCTAGGAACTTTTTGTAGTAATTCTAATGGTTTTTATCTGTGTTTTCCAGGAAAGTCATCCAAAATAGAAATGCAGAAGATTGTGCAGAAGAGGTGACCCACGAAGCCATCGACGGTCCGTAGGTGGTGGTCATTGACTAGAGGTCCAAGTATCTGGAGGAAACTCGGGGAATTCTGACAAAGTGTGGGGCTACGGAAGGATCGACGATCCGTCGACTGACGGCCGGACCGTCCTGGCAAACCGTCGATCAGATCAGAGATTAGTCTTGGTACCCGAACTTGAAGAAAAACTAAGTGTGGAATGACGGAGGCATCGATGGATCGTTAGTGTATCAATGAACCTTGTTGGTCCATCAATTGGATTAGAGAAGATGCAAGGATAAAGGCTGAAGAAAATGTTAAGTATGGACCGACGGAGGCAGTTGACGGTCCGTCGTTCCCTCGACGGACCGTCAGTGGTGTCGTCGATTGAAGACGCATTTTTGGACAGAAGTTAGTACTTTATTATTATAAATAGGGTTACAAACCTCGTTTTTGGGGTTGGAATTTTTGTTATTTTTTATACTCTTGTTATTGGAAGTTGAACTTGGGATTTTGGGAATGACTTCAAGTTTCCGGAATCGATTCTCGGGATATTTTCGTTAATTCAAGTGTTATTTCTGGATTTTCTTCAAATTTGTCAAAATAAGTACATGAACTCTTGTTTAACAACCATGAATTGTGTATTTCTAGGCATGGTTAACTAAATCCACAACTAGGATTGTGGGAACCATGGGTAACTAACCGGTTAAACTAGCTAAATAACAATTCTAGAATAGGTTCTTGTATGTATTGATAATTCTTTCATTTAGAAGTCTTTTTAACGAGTACACGCATTAGAACTTGCCCTATTTCTACTTGCCCTATTTCTACTTGCCCTAATACTGGTGAGTTTACATCTAAGGCATTTAATGATTATTGTATGTCTACTTGAATAACAGTAACAGTTGAACATTCAGTTGTTCGTGTTCATACTCAGAATGGTCCAGCATAATCATTGATTAAACATCTGCAATTGATAGCTAGGTCATTACTAATGAGAACAAAGTTGTTTTTTGTCTATGTAGGAGCATGCTATTTTGCATGCAGCAGTACTTTTGTGCATAAGGATGACCAATCATCATGAATTCTCCCATTACAATTGGCTTTTGGTAAAAATACAAATATTTACTATCTTAAGATTTTTGGATATGTGATATATGTCGATTGCTCCAACACAACACACAAAAATGGGCCCCCAAAGAAGATTGAGTATATGTTGGGTATGAATCTTCTTCAATAATAAAATATTTGAAATGTATGACTGAAAAATATTTAAGACAAGATTTTTTTATTGTTATTTTGATTAATCAATATACCCAACATTAGGGAGAGAGCATAAGCAGCTGGAAAAGAGATAGATTGAAATTTATCATCACTATCTCATCTAGATCATGGAACAAATCAATGTGAGCAAAAAATTCAAAAAATAATTTATTTCCAGAATATTGCGTATCAAATGCCAGATTCATTAATGATCTTTCCAGAATTATTGACGCATATGCTAGATGTTAATGCTCAAGCTCGATTTAATGTCGCAACAAAATAAATTGTTAAGGCAAATGAGTCCATACCATTTTAGAGGTTTGGTAGATCAATTGATTTCAAGGATACAATTTTCAAAAAAGAAAAGAAGAAAGTGATTAAGATGATAATGAGGTGAAAGAAATTTCTCAAGAACAGACCCGAGTCATAACACATGATGAAACCTCTGAGGAGGTTCAAAATTCTGAATATAATGAGAATAAATAAATTTTAATGAATTAAGTGTCGACGAGCAAGAGGTGAACTGAAATGGTGTTATGATTGACAATATATTTTCCTGTAATGTTCCTGTTGAAATAATACAACAAGATGAAGATTTTGAGCAAAAATTTATTTACAAATATAGATAGAGAAATGATTGTACAAAATAGAAGAATACAATTCAAGCAAAATCGACTTCACTAGAAAAATGTGATATTTTAGGGCCAATAATTTGAGCACCAAATGGTATCAAGCCAGTGGGGTACAAATGGATTTTTGCACAAAAAATATGTGAAAGACTTGAAGTCGTTAGTTATAAAGCTTGACCTGTTGCTCAAGATTTTTCTCAAAGACCTGAAATTGATTAAATAGAGACATTTCTCCTGAGATGTAATCACCTTCAGATATCTCATAAATTTGGCAATTCATGAAAAAATTGAAATGTGCCTAATGAACGTATATGCTCATTGGACCACAACATTTTTATGAAAAAATCTGAAGCTTTCGAGGTGCCAGAAGCATACAAAGATTCAAGAGAAACTTGTGCAATAAAGTTTCAGAAATCTTTATGGATTGAAATAGTCAGAGAGGATGTGATACAATCGTCTGAGTGAATATTTGCTAAAGAAGGGGTACAAAAAAAACTTGATTTATCACTGTATTTTAATTAAATAGTCGAATCTAAATTTATTATAATAGTTGTTTATGCTGATGGTTTGAACATCATTGGCACTCATAAAGAGCTTTTAGAATCAAATTTGAAATGAAATATCTCGACTAGACAATGTCTTGTCTTGGCATAAATTGAAAATTTTTAAATAAAATACTTGTCAATCAATCAACATACACAAAAAAAGATATTAAAGCAATTTTACATGGATAACTCACATCCATTAAGTACTCCAATAGTGGTAAGATCGCTTGACATTTATACAGATTCATTTAGACCTCCAGAGAAGGATGAAGAACCTTTTGGTGATGAAACTTCATATCTTAGTGCAGTCGGGAAACTAATGTACCTTGCTAATAATACTCAACCATATATATGTTTTACAGTGAGATTACTGACAAGATTTGGTCCCTCTCCAACAAAAAGACAATGGAATGGTGTTAAACCCATATTTAGATATCTTCGGGGGACCTTGGACATAGATTTACTCTATGATAAATCCAAGTATTGATTACGCAGATGATGAATATTTCTCTGATCTTATAAAAATCGATCTCAAACAGGCCATTTATTTACTTGTGGAAACACAACAACATTTTGGCAATCAATAAAGCAAACATTGGCAGTTACTTCTTCATATTGTGCAGAAATAATTGCAATTCATGAAGTAAGTCGAGAGTGCGTCTGATTAAGATCAATGACCCTCCATATTCAGAAAATGTGTTGCTTTCTTTGTAAAATAATATACCAACCATAATGTACGAAGATAATGTTGCATGTATAGCTCAACTGAAAGGAGGATACATCAAATGAGACCGGACAAAGCATATTTCACCAATGTTTTTTTTTACACGTGATCTTTAAAAAAATGGTGAGATAGAAGTTGAACAAATACGTCCAAGCGATAATATTGTTGATTTATTCATTAAGGCATTGCCAATATCAACGTTTGAGAAGTTCAAATACAAGATTGGAATGTGTCGTCTATGAGATATCAAATGGAGCTTTCGTCGGGGGATTGAAATACATGTTTTACTTTTTTCCTTAACTATGATTTGTCCCAAGTTGGATTTTCCTAGTGAGATTTTTAACGAGGCAACATTCAAAGCATATTATAAGATATGTGTACTCTTTCTCATTCACTAGACTTTCATCTATACACTCATCATTTGAAAGACACACTTGAATAAGAAAAATTCAATCTTGTACCTATACTTTTTATCTTCTTCTTATCATCTTATATTATTGTGAGATTTCTTTTATAATAAAAATTAATTAAAAGTCTGTGTCAAATAACGAGAAAAAAAATCAATTATAACTACCTACTAACTTCTCAATTCTATCTTAAATTTAAAACTGCTAGAACTTTTTTAATTCTAAACTAATTAAAATTTTTCAAATTAATTTTATAGTAACTAAAATTCTCAATTATTAAATTAAAATATATATATCAAAAAACAAGACTTACTATTCCATTTTTTAAATGTTACATTATATTTTAGTTTTCTACTTTAGAAAGATTTAAAAAAAAATAGTTAGAAACCTCAAGTCCCGTGCCCTTATTTCGGAGTAAATTTGATGTAGTTATAACTTCGCAAATTTACGATTTTTAATAGATAATAGGACTTCATTTGAGATGTTCTAAAATAGTAAAGACTTATATTATTTATGAAAAAATTAGGTTGTATATCTCTTTCATATTTATTTTCTATTTTATTTATTTATTTTATGTTTGATTCCTCTTTTATCTATCTTTATTTTTCTTTTCTCTTTTTAAACGGATTGTAGTCATAGGATCAGAGGCAGTGGCTTTGTTGGCTCTGCCATATGCAAGACTTTAGTGTCAAAGGGTACATAGACCATTAGTTTGAGAAGGTATTTATAAATATATTTGAATAGTTTAATAGGGATTTCAATTATTAAAATGAGTATCTACTATGTTATGTGATAATTTAGGCATAATACATATATTGAATTCTAAATTTAGTTTCAAATTTTTTACTTTGACCTCCAACTTTTATAATACATAAACAGACACTTTAACTATCCAACTTTTAAATAAATAAACACATGAGTCCTATATAGCAAAATACACGTAGAATTTCAATTATTAAAATCAGTATGTACTATGTTATGTGATAATTTAGGCATAATACATATATTGAATTCTAAATTTAGCTTAAAATTTTTACTTTGACCTCCAACTTTCATAATACACAAACAGACACTTTAACTATCCAATTTTTAAATAAATAAAAACATGAGTCCTACATAGCAAAATACACTTAGGACACCACATAGGACAAAAAATGACATGTAGGACATGCGTGTATATTTGTTCAACTGTATATTTGTTCAACTTTATACAAGTTTAAGTGTTTACTTGTGCATACCCAAAGTTGAAGGGCATAAATGTGATTCGAAATCAAGTTAAAGGCATATTTATGTATTATGCCGATAATTTATGCGATAGATCTTATACATTATCTGTTGATTCATTATAATCCATATAATTATCTTCTTTTTTTATTTGGTCACTAGCATATATTCATAACCAAAAAAAATTACAGGATAGTACTAGGAGCCTGGACAAGCTGCTTCTACATAAGATCAGAAACCTTCAAAAACTATGACATACTAATCAAGAGGCCTATGACCTTTAACCAGGATAATCTGCTAACTTGTCTAGGGTCGTTTTTCAAGTAGCAATGTCTCTTCCGCTCATGTGAATATGTAGCACCATATCTTTGACGAACAATGCAGAGTGAAATGGTCGTCTTTGGAAACGAATGTAGTTTCTAGCTTGCCACACCAAGTACACAACCATAGCAAAGGCACAACTAGTAATCTTAGATAATCCTCCTCTACTTCTTGCGAGTAAACTCATCTGTTGTACTTCAGTTTCCTAGTCCATGATTTGCCTTCTAAATCCAAATAATTATCTATCCTCTTATGCTATTTTTAGTGTATTATGGATTCTCAAAATTTACAGTAAAACCCCTCTATAAATTAATATAGTTGAGATCATGAAATTTTATTATTTGATAGAGATATTATTTAATCGATAAATTAATATTTATTAATTTAAAGAATGCTTTAAGATTTAATGAGGTTAATTATGAATAGATCATAATCATTGCATCGTACTAATTTATGTATCATATTTATTGATTTCACATAAAAAAATATTATACATAAAGTACAAATACATCAAAATCATTTTATCTTATTAATTTCAACATTGTGATGTTGGGATATTAAGAGTTTTCAAGATATATTATCGAACAAATTTTATCGTAGGATATTAGAAGATTATGAAATGGGACAAACTGATCCAGTAAAGATTAATGTTATGGATGCTGTCAATTTTACAATCCCTTTTTGAACAAAAAATGTTTGGTCAAAGATAATAACAAATTGTTTTCGACAATGTAAAATTTGTTCGGAGGATGCAATCTGAGAGAATTTGAATGAACCTACTTTTGAGAACGTTATTAATAAACTTGAGTTGTTGATTAATGATCTCGATTACCACAATAAAATGGGTGTCAATAACATGTTGGATTATCCGGGTGAAGTGAAACACGGTAAGAGGTCCAGAACATAGAAGAAATTGTGGATACCACCAAAAAAGCAATGTTGAAGATGATACAATATATTTGAATCAAATAAATGTAAAGAAACACTTATCACATCTAGAACTCTTCATAATTTTATGATATAATTTGAAATGACAACACCAGAGCTCATAGATGCAATGAGAAAAGTTAGAGATGAGCTTCAACTACATTTAAGTTTTAAGAAAACAAAACACAAAAGAATCATATTTTACTAAATTGTCTTAGATATATTTGCATATTTAAAGAATTATTAATTTATGACACTAATGGGACCGTATGTTTATATAGGGGTCTTCTGAAAATATATCATATTACTGTCTTATCGAAATAGATAATTTTTTCCATTGACCCAAGTTAGGACCGAAAAAAAATATTACTTTAAAGAGATCATTAATTTATCGAGTATTATTTATAGAGGGTTTACTATAGTATTCTTATACAGGTTCGAACATCCCTCTTACTTGGATTTGTGATAGATAAAGTCACTTGGATAATAATTATGTTCTTTTCTTAATCATACGCTTGAAAGATTGAAAGAACGCAAATGAATATTTGAATTGGTGAAATTAATGTAGAAATTAATTGTAGGTTATTGTTACTCTAATTCACATTTGCTACTTTTTAATATGCTTGCAATTCATCCAATGCAATAAAGGCATTGGATTATGAATACAATATATAATATTTTATTAGTTTGTAAATTTGAATGAAATTAAATAAGACTTTTGAATATTTTTGGAAGTGTCTAAAGTTTCAATCATTAAAAATATAATAATCAAGAACGGAAAAATAGAAAGCAAATAACAGTATTTCTATTTGAATTTATGCGAAGGTTATCATATTTATAAAAATCTTTAAGAAAATACATGTAATCCCCTGATTCTTCTCTTCATTGATGTTTTTGATTTGATGGAGTACTTGCGGCTTAACTTTTGGAGCAAAGACTTCTTTGTACTTGCGGCTCAATACTTCGAGCTAAGATTTGTTTGTATGTGGAAGACTTGCAAATCACCACTGAAGAGCAAGGATTCTTTATGTGTCTTCTTCCTTTCTTCCTTCTTTTTCTTGCTCTTATGAAGACCTATTTATATAAGCTTAAGCTATGATTTTAGGGGTATTTTTGTCCAAGCAATTTTGGTCCTTGGCTAGAAGAACATGATTTGGGCTCATATTGTCAACTTAATGGACTGACTCAAATATAATTTGGACTTGGTCAACGTATCATGAATTTATTTAATCTAAATTTAGTATGGATTTATCAATAAATTTCACTGTGTGCAAATGCCTCCTGCTTCGAGGCTTGTTGCAGTGTCCAAATTGTTGAACCTGTAAAGACAAGGCTTTAATCATTCGTGAAATTTTTTTAATGAAATCTTTCAAACTTTCCATATTTGATTCCAATGAAATATTCCATACTTGATTCCAATGGAATTTTTCATAATTCCTATAGAAACTTACCATAATTTGGTTCCTAGGAAAATTTAACATAATTTTATTTTAAATATGATTTTTTTTCATAATTTGTAGGAACACAATTTATATGCTTTTATTTCTATAAACATAGTTAATCTTACAATGAAAGATTGTCAACTTGAGGCATATAGAACTCAATTTTCGTCACTTTTTTAAGCGCAGCACAACACATCTACGGTAGAAAATTCATAACTTGATGTATAAACATCTAAATCATGATCCCTTTGTTGTTCCAGAAAAAGACTCAAAGAGATACAACATATCCGATATTAAAATCAAATCCCTTTTGAATTGGCGAAAATTGGTTTTTGAAGTTTGTTGTAGAATCTGTCTTCTTTTTCTATAGCTCTATGTTGTCCCATCAAAACGTCACTATCTTGGTGTAGGAGATTCCAAATGACAAGTCACTTATTACTATAGAATCAAGACATCAAAGTCTACAACATATCCAAAAATCAAGGTAAAACTCTTCATAGATTGACGCAAATTAATTTTCAAAGTTGATCTTCAATTCTTTCGTTATTGTTTTGCAGATTTGTGGAGTCTCATTAAAACGTGTATATCTTGGCGTAAGATAGTTCGAATGGAGAGACAATACTCTTAAGTCTTCATGAGTTGACTTCTCTGCATCTTTAGCGAAGAGTCGCATAATAATTTTCATATTGATTGAGAATCTTTTATCATCTACTGGGAAAGACAAAATATAACTCTTAAGCCAATAGGACCATATTCATCATGAAGTGCACAAGAGAATATATCATAATTTTTATCATGCCGATTTGAAGCTTCGTGCAATTGGCACTGTGAGATACATCATTCACCATGATGACCATGAGAGCATATGTCATAATTTTCATCACGCTGATTCAAAGCTTTGTGCAATTAGCACCGTGAGACACATTATTCATCATGACGAGCACGAGAGAGTATGCCATAATTTTTACCATGCCTATTTGAAGCTTCGTGTAATTGGAACCGTGAGACACATCATTCATCATTACAAGCACGAGTGCATATGACATAATTTTCACCAAGCCTATTCAATGTTTTATGCAATTAGCACTGTGAGACACATCATTCATCATGATGAGCGCGAGAGCATATGCCATAATTTTCAACATGCCAATTTGAAGCTTCGTGCAATCAGCACTGTGAGACACATCACTTTTTCTTTTCTTTGCAGGTTTACGATGGACTGCAAAAGGCCTCTGTATCATACTAAATTTTTTTTTTGAGGTGTAATCCATAATTGGCGAGAAACCATTTGGTGTAATTTTTTCTTAGCGATTGTGGCTTTGGTTAAGATAAACCACACATCGTGCATCTTCTTTTGAAACGACAGCTTTCACGACAAACTACATTTGCTACATTTTATTTTGCAATTACGGATTTGATAAGAAACTACACTTAGTCTATCTTTCTCTACAATAGAATCTTTGATGGCAAACCACATAGGAGATATCTTCTTTTACAGTTGTGAATTGGAGGACGAACCACATTTAGTGCATCTTTTTTTACAATTGTGACTTTAATGAAAAACCACACATAATGCATCTTCTTGTGTAGTTGTGATTTTGATGACGAAGCACACATAGACATCATCTTCTTCTGTAGTTGAAGTTTGGCAATGAATCATGTTTGTGTCTTTTCCTTTTAAATTTTGGTTTTGGCAAGAAAGAGATTTTGGTGCAATTTTTCCTAGATCTAGAGGGAAACTACCTTTCATATGATCAACTCCTTAAATAAAACTTCAAAATATGCCCCCATGTCAACAATAAAGTCTCACTTGAAGAAATGATGTTTGATGAAGAGACGATGCAAACTTGATAAAGACATCCAGGACGAGTTGACAATCACTTCTTGAAGTTTGATTTTTTTTTTCTACTCAAACTTTTTATACAGGATGATACATCTTTTTTTTACACTCTCTTATGATTCTTGATGTGTAAAAACTTTTGCAATTTTGAAACAATAAAATATATTTACTTTGCACTTCAATGCAAATTATGCAAGTTTTTTTTTGTCTAAGCACATATTTTAAGGTTTTCAATATTTGGACCATATAATTTAAACTCATGAGGGCCAAAAGTAACAACTTGAAGATTTAACCAGGAGCTTTTGTGGCTTGAGGGCTTGACTTGCATTAGAGAAGTATCATGATTTGAAAACTTAACTCGAATTTGAAGAGCTACGAAACTTGAGACTTAGCTCGAATTTGATGAGCTTCATAACATGCATTTGAGACTTGTGCATCGAGAAGCATTTTGATATGAAGATTTTGCTAGAATTTGATGAGCTTTGAAGCTTGAAGATTCAACAAAATTTGATGAACTTTATGACATGCATTTAGTTCGTGTATCAAGGAGTATTTTGATTTGAAGATTTTTCTTGAATTTAATGAACTTCATAACTTCAAGAATCAACAGAATTTGATGAACCTTTATCACATACATCTTAGGCTAATGGGTCGAGAAGCATTTTTACTTGAATATTTTTCTCGGATTTGATGAGATTTAAGACTTGAAGATTCAGCTCATATTTGAGAAACTTCTTGACTTGAAAATTTAGTTTGAATTTTATGTGCTTCATGACACATTTTTTTTACTTGTGCGTCAATGAACATTTTGACTTGAAGATTTTTCTCAAAATTCAGAACCCTTGTAACTTGAAGACTTAGCTTGCACTCATTGAGTTTTACGACATGAAAATTTAGCTCAAAGTTGATGAGTTTTACGCCATGAAGACTTAGCTTGAATTTGAGCATTATGATTTGCAGTTTAAGCTCGTACATCAAGGATCATTATGTTTTGCAGTTTAGGTGCGTATATCAAGGAGCATGAAAACTTACACAAAGTCTTCAGTTTTGGTTTCAGATGAAAACTTTTTCTTATCCTCAATGTCAATTATATTTTCATTGTAAGTTTTGAAATTGGTTAACTATTGATCTCCACTTGAAATCATACTCAGTTCCATATCATTAGTACGTGTTTCTAGTTCTTCAAATGTTTTAGGTGTTATGTCTTGCAATATGTAATGAAGATCCCAATGCATATCTTAGATGCATATTTCATCCCTGAAGTTTAATTAAGAAGATCTTTGCAGTTAAGACTCAAGATCCTCCAACGATTTATGAAGTCAATGACTCGTTCATCATTTCTTTGACAGGTGTTTGCAATCCCTATCAAGCTCACAACACGCCTTGTGTTACAGAAATGTTTGAGGAATTCTTGCTCCATTTGTTTCCAACTATCAATGAAACCAGACTCAAGGTTCATGTGTCAATTGAAAGTATTGACCTTAAGAGAGTGGAGAAATTGTTTGATAAGGTAATCACCGTATGTTCCAGCATTGTTGCAGGTTTGAATGAAGTGTGTTGTGTGTGTTTTTGTATTTCCATTGCCGTCGAATTGCTGCAACTTAGGAGGTTGATAATCAACATGTATTTTTAGGTCATCAACTCTTTGGGATACAACTTTACATATGTAAGTAAACACTTAGACATGGTCTCAGATTTATCTTTGATAGTCTCTTTGATGAAATCTTCAATTTGTCAACAAGAATTAGACCTTCGGCATACACTTGAAACTCCTTGATGATTGTTTCTTGTTTTGCAAAGGACAGTCTTTTCTCTTAAGTTTCATGAAGAGTTTCACATAATTTTGTGGATTCTATTTTCTCCATATTCTCCATCATGTTTGTCAACTTGGTAATTTGGACGTCTTAACCGTTGATATGCTTTAATAGGCCTTCAACTATGTTGACACCCAATTTAGATCGATCTTTAACCATTTTTAGAATGTTATTCGATTAAATACGTGTTTTAAAATATATTTAAAGTATAGAATTTTAGTCGATTTTGCATTAAAAAGTTATATATTTAAGTATGTCTACTTTATAAAATTATTATAAATATTATTAAGATATTTTTAAAATTATTAATAAAATTTTGAAGTAATTATTTTATTCAATTTTTCTAAAACTTAAGTGATTTTAATCATATTAAAATTTTACGATATTTGTAGTATTTTAATTAAATAGTATTTCTTCAAATTTCTCTTAAATTATTTTAAAAAATAGCCCATTTTATTCTAGTTCCTTTCAATTCTAGCCTATCTGATTCCAGCTTTATTTCAATCATAGTCAAATTTCAGTCCAATTCTCGCCAATTTTATTGCAATTTTGGTCATTCCAATCCTCAATCCAATTTGATTCTAAGATTTAATCTTTTAATCTCAGCCTTCATTTTTTAAGTAGATCCTTATCAGATCCTAGCCCTCCATCTCCATCTAAATCAACTGTCAAGATCTATAAACTTTCTTTCCTATTTTAATTCTAAAAAGACCACTAACCCTAAAACTTTTTTCATTCTCTTTTCCTCCTCTCCAAGCAGCACCGCTGCTTTTCCTCCTATATGGCGAACTCCGGCGAGACGTCGTTCGACCCCTCTCTCCAGTTGCCTCTCCTTCTCCTCCCTTATGTATCTCTGCCCCTCTCTCTCTCTCCCCCTCCTCACCCTCTCTCTCCTTCCTCCATTCTATCCTCCGAGACACCGTCCTACCTCCTCCCTTATTCTTCTCTCTATCCCCCTCCTCTTCTGTTTTCTCAGATAGGGACAACCAGCAACAGACAGCAGCAACGGCGACCACCAACAGCATCAACGGCCAGCGCCCCAGCCTCCTCCCTTCTCTCTTCTCTCTTCTCTCTTCTCCAGCAGTTGCGCCCAGTAGGAACAACAAGCAGCAAGCGAGAGCATCATCTGCGACAGCGAAAACCAACAAGCTCCGTCTAGTGAGTAAGGCAAGCTCTGGCCAAGTCATTTGAAAACTTCAAGTTGGTCAAAAGATGGATCTTTAACAGATCTGTCTAGGTACATTTGTTTCAAATTATTTTCATCTTTTAGCAGATTTATTCTTTTTCTTATTTGCTATGTCTCTTTGTAAAAAATGGAGGAGACAATTTGTGGAAATTTTCTAATGATCATTTGATCATTATCTTCAATCTATATATACAAAGATTTTGTGCAGGAATATAAGCAAAAAGAAAAATACAGAGAAATCTCAGTTGTACACTTGTCTAAATCTTGTAGAATTATTCCAACAACCTAACTAATTTTATTCCCTCACGTGCTGATACAATGTGCTGCTCAGATACTCTTTTTCATTTCTTTCTTTCTACAGCTAATTGATGAGTGGGAATTATGTTTGCCAACATCCCCCCTCAAGTTGGAGGGGAGAGAAGAAACCCCAAACTTGGATATAATGTTATGATGGGAGGCGCCAGTAAGAGGCTTTGTGAAGATATTTGCGAGCTGGAGGTTTGAAGGAACAAACTGAAGCGAGATCAATCTAGATGCATATTGTTGTCAGACAAAGTGACAATTAAGTTCCATATGTTTTGTCCTCTCATGGAAAATAGGGTTGTGAGCAATATAAATCGCATCTTGACAATCGGAGTTAATAGGTACAGGTAATGATGGTGAGACTGAAAGATCCTCCAGTAAAGGGATGAGCCAAGTGATCTCGGTAGTGACTTTTCTTATGGACCTTTATTCTGCCTCTGCTGAAGAAAGGGAAATAGAAGCTTGCTTCTTTGATTTTCGTGCAATGGGGGAACCATTAAGGTAATGAAGAATCCACTGATTGACCAACGAGAATCGTACAAGATGCCCAGTCGACATCGCAAAAAGCAATTAGAGATAGAGAAGGAGCAGACGATAAGAGAATCCAATGCCCTGGATCCAAAGCCATATATTTCAATACACGAAGAGCAGCTAAGAAATGAGAGTGGCAAGGCCACTGCATAAATTGACTGAGTTTCAATACCAGGAAAGCAAGGTCTGGACGAGTATGTGTCAGATAATTCAATTTCCCTACTAAATGCCTGTAGGTTGTAGGATTGGAAATCAGTATATCAGCATCTGCATGTAGTTTGATAGAGGGATCCAAAGGGGAAGTAATAGAGGAAACATTTGAAGTATCAAATTCTTTGAGAAGGTCAAGAGCAAATTTGTGTTGAATGATGATAAAACCTTGATTCTCTCAAATAATTTCCAGACCAAGAAAATAATTGATGTCCCCTAAATTCTTTACCCTGAATTCAGCATTGAGAAAATACTTGATTGCAGCAATTTTAGGAAGATCATCACCATTTAAAAGAATATCATCCACATAAACTGCTATAATAGAGATAAGCATGCGGATGTTTTAAAAAACAAAGGTAGTCATTCAAAGACGAAGTGTACCCCTTGTAACTGAGAGCATCAGCAAGTCGAGAATACCACTGTTGAGAATCTTGTTTCAAACCATACAAAGACCTTTTAATGAGACAAACATGGTTAGGTGATGGTGGAACGAGCCCAGGTGGGATTTTCATGAAAACTTCCTCCTCTAATGAACCGTGTAAGAAAGCATTATTGACGTCCAATTGTGAAAATTTCATCTTTCTTTACTACCACTGCTAAGAGACATCTGATGGTTGTCATTTTGACAACAGGAGAAAAGGTTTTGTTGTAATCAATTCCCTCTCTTTGAATATATCCCCTCACCACCAAACGAGCTTTAAATCTTTCAATTTAACCATCGGAAAGAAGTTTGATCTTGTATACCCATTTGTAAGGTAAAACCTTCTTTCCTAGAGGTAATGAAATGACTTCCCAAGTGTTGTTGAGTTCTAGAGCTGCAATTTTGGCAGCCATAGCAGATACCCATTCAGGGTGTGCAGCACCTTGAGAGTAACTAGTGGGTTCAGTAAAATTGGTGAGGGATTTGAAAATTTGTTGATTAGTAACAGATAGGGTGTTAAAAGAAAACACTTGAATAGGAGGAGGGGAAGCAAAAAACGAGTCAGTAAGATTAGTGAGATAGACACTACTGCATATGAAATCCTTAAGATAACCTGGTTTGTGAGAAAGCCTTTCTAATCTTCGTATAGAAGGGACAGGAGAAATGACAAGGTATGTTGAAGGAGGATGAACAACATTTAAGAGAGAAGGGTAGTGGAGGAACAAAATAAAATTATGGAAAGTGAGGGAGAAAGAGGTTGATCAGTATCATTAAAATAAAAAGGAGGAGGAGTGAAGAGTTGAGAGGATGAGGTAAAAGAGGTAGCAAAAGGAAACTGACCTTCATAAAAAACAACACTCCTGGATACAAATATCTTCTTAGAGGTGACTTCCATGACTGTGTACCCCTTTTGGGAATAAGGGTAGCCTAAGAAGCCATATTTATTAGATCAGAGATCAAATTTGGACTTTCCTTGAGATAAGGTGGAACAATAACAGAGACAACCAAAAGTTCGTAAAGAAGAGTAGGAAGGTGGCTAGTGAAAGAGAATTTCAAAAGGTGTTTTTCCATGTAATACCTTTCAAGGAAAAAGGTTGATTAAATGTGTAGCTGTGAGAGCACGCTCACCCCAATAAGAAATGGAAACATGGGATTGAAAAAACAAGACTTCTAGCAACCTCCAAAAGATGTCTATGTTTCCTTTCTACCACCCCATTTTGTTGTGGGGTGGCTACACAACTCTGTTGATGTAAAAGGCCATGTTCTTGCAAGTAAGCAGCTTCTAGGTTTCCTTTCCCAAGTTCTAAAGCATTATCAGACCTTATACACTTAACTTTTTTGTTAAACTGTCTTTCGTCCATGGATAAAAAGGTGTTTAATATCAGAAAAGCATCGGTTTTAGTACTTAGAAAAAATGTCCAAACACATCTATTATAGTAATCAACTTTGGTAAGAAAATATTTGTAACCATTGTGAGTGACATGTTTATAAGGGCCCCAAGTATCAATGTGAATCGAGCCAAAATTTCCTTTAGTTTTAATTGAACTACTGGGAAACGAGGACCTGGTTTGTTTTGCTTGAGGACAAATAGGAGAAATAAGAGTAGAATTAGAAGAATGTTTGATAAAATTAAATAATTTCATTACTGATAGGTGAAAATGCCCAAGTCTCATATGCCAAAGGCTTACATTTTAAAGATCATCACAAAGAACAGGACAAGAAACCGGAATAAAACTGGAATTGCTCCGTTTTTAAAAAGGGACAGATTCCTTGACAGAATTTAAACTAGGTCTAAAATTAGTTGGCTGCAGAAGATATAACCCTACTCTAAGTTTACCAAAAGCTACCACTCTCTTAATGATAGGGTTTTGCAAGAGACATGCACTAGAAGTAAACAACACATTCGAGTTGATTTGATCACACAACCTATGTATTGAAAAAAGATTGTATGTAAAACAGGAACATGAAGGACGTTGTTAGAGTAAGGTTAGGCAGAACAGAAACACTACCTATATGAGTGACAATTTCCATGAAAGAATTAGGTAAACTAATGTTAATGGGAACAGGAAGAGGTTTCATAAAGGAGAAAGAAGAAGAGTCAAAACACGTTTCTTCTGATGCTCCTGAGTCAATGATCCAATTTGCAGAATTTAAAACTGAAAAACTTGTGCCTGAGTATTTAAGGATGGTACCAGCCACACCATTTGCATTTATCTTTGTTGAAGGCACTGATTGACACATCTACATATCCTTCACCATTTGACTAGTTTGTGCCAACTGTTCCTTAGTAAAGTGTTGAAAGTTATTCGTCCCTCCTTCCTTAGAAGACTGATAAGGGTTTTCCTCTCCTGCAAAAGTTGCAGCCCCTTTGATCATAGAGTTTTTCCCTTTAGTGAACTCGAAATCCTCAGTATACCCATGCAATTTATGACAATTATCCATGACATGTCAGTTCTAAAGTAATATGTACAGGTAACATTTGGGTCGTACTTGCTTTTCTTCCCTTTGGTTCTTTGTGTATTAATGCCAGATTTTTTAGAAGGAAAACCATCTTTCGGAGGTTAGACACTAGACCTCTGACCACCATACCCATTTCTGAAATTTTGATTACCAATTCCATTTCTAAGATTTGAAGAACCAGAAGTGTGATTATGCTTTCCTGCCATGAATGAAGAAGAGTCTAGAGCAGTTTGAGTATATTAATAGATCTCCCTCTGATTTTCATCCTGCAATAACAGAGAATATGCAAGATCCATGCCTGGAAGTTGATTCATCATTAGAATGGTACCTGTAGCTTGACTATAGGTGTCACTTAGACCCATTAGGAACTGAATAAGTCTTTGATCCTGTAAAGACTTAGAAATTTTGGATTTTCCATTACAAACGCAGATACAAGAACAAGTAATATTTGCATTTAAGGGGTCCAACTCATCCCATAAACGTTTCAATTTAGTGAAATAACATGATATATCAGAATTACCTTGCACTAATCCATTCAGTTCCTTTTTAAGGTGAAAAAGTTCGGTACCATTAGACTTACCAAACCTTTGTTCGAGGCTATCCCAAAGCTCCTTAGCACTGCTGGAATAGGTAACACTATCTCCAATCTCTTTGGATAATGAGTTGAGTAACCAAGAGGTTACCATGTCATTAAAGCAGTTCTATTGAGAAGAATCAGAAGTATTGGAAGTTGATGCTTGACAAGTGCCAATGATGAAGCCTAGCTTCCTTTTAGCTGAAAGAGCTATAAAGATCAATCTCCTCCACCCAGGAAAACCTCGTCCATGAAACACAGTGCTTATAAGGTTCATTCCAAGAGAATCAGAGGATGAAGATAATAAGGGTGACTGGAGTCCATAGCAGATGCTGCAAGTGCAACACTTGTTCCAGAATTGTTGGAGGGTTGATGAATCTCCCATTGTAGATGATGAGTGAATGAGAAATGGATCGATCTTATTGCCCTGATACCATGTAAGAAATTGAAGAGAAAGTTTGTGGAAATTTTCTAATGATCTTTTGATCATTATCCTCAATCTATATATACATGTATATTGTGCAGGAAAATAAGCAAAAAAAAAAATACACAAAAATCTCGGTTGTACACTTTTCTAAATCTTGTAGAAATATTCTAACAACCTAACTAATTTTATTCCCCCACGTGCTGATACAGTGTGCTACTCACATGCTCTTTTTCATTTCTTTCTTTCTGCAGCTAATTGATGAGTGGGAATTATGTTTGCCAACAGTCTTTGATATGGAAGTTTCATGCATATTAAGAATAGGTAGAATTCATTGTTGTACTGCTAGTTGGGTTTTCCAAATTATGAATTACATTTATATTTTGATACTTGGTTGGATATATTAATTAGTTGCTCCAGCTGGCTAAGTTTATTCATGATACTAATATTGTCATGACTTCTAATCCTCCGGGTGTAAAAGTATTGATTTCCCAAAGTCCCTTCTACTGTAATTACTTGACTTAATTACTATCGAAGTTTTTCTAGTTTATTTTGATTTTTTATTATGACGACTTGTTAAACTTACATGCTTATGGTATGCAGTATATTTAGATGATTTATAATTTAAATGTTTATTTTTCAATCGTTTGTTAGTGGATTATTTACTGGCAACAACTCTATATTGTTTATGCATGATAAGTGCGTGTAGATTGATTTATTTGTGGTATGCATATATTTGGCTGATTTGGTTCTTCTCTGTTAGGGAAATAAATTATTTGTGATTTCTTAGGTAATTTTTTCCTTGTATGGGTCATTCTTACTTGTCTCATTTTGCTTAGTTGGAATCTTTACAATTTTGCTTATAATTGGTAAAAAATAATTATTTTCTAATTTGCCTCCCTTAAAATAAAAAAATATTAATTGATCAGCGTTTCCTTAATTAAAATTGATGGATCTATAAAAATGATTTCATATTGGGTAAAAAAAATTAAAAATAATTCTAGTTTTGGATTTCCTTTGAAATAAGGAAATTTTGATTTAATTGATTCCTTAAAATATATTCTTTCCTCCTAAACCATGTCTCTTCCACTATAGAAATAAGACCCCTCCCTTCATTATTGTTAACCCTCACATTCTCTCATTGCTTATACTTGAATAATAATAATGTAATGCTCTCTACTCTTATGATAATTAAGATTCCGATAAACATTCAAGTGTTTTCTTTGCTATTTTGGTGTGTTCGATCGAAAGTTGGATTACGTTGTCTCTGTTGCTATGAATTTTTTTTGCTTAATTGGTTAGTGTTCTTGTTTAGCATTTATATTAGTCTTGCATTCATCCTTTCTCCCAATGTGCTCTGATATATTGGAATTCGTTTGAAACTCATTATTATATTTCTATTGATCCATTTGTAGTTTGGTATTGTAAATTTGTAGTAACTCCAACTCTCTAATATTATTAAATAACTCGATGAATCGCCTAAGGGGGAGGGGTTTGTCACGACCCAAAACGAGCCGCGAGTGGCACCCACACTTATCCTCCTATGTGAGCGAACCAACCATATACAAAACCCAACATTTCAATATAATATCCACAGAAAGTAATGCGGAAGACTTAAATCTCATTAATGAACATTGATTAAATAACTTCTAAACTCAATAACTATTATTATCCCCAAAGTCTGGAAGTCATCACCACAAGAACATCTATCCTCATACTACTAAATCTAAGAATGTCTAAGAAGCTAAAATAAATAAAAAGCTAGTCCATGCCGGAAGTTCAAGGCATCAAGACATGAAGAGGAAGATCCAGTCCAAGCTAGAAGCAATAGCTCACCCTGAAATCTGGCTTGATGAAGACTGGCTAGAGTTGCGGTTGAGTTGAAGACGATGGCACGTTTGCTGCACTTCACAAGTAATCAAGAAAACAAATACAAGTAGGGGTCAGTACAAGGCACAAGTACTGAGTAGGTATCATCGGCCAACTCAAAATAGAAAATAGTATATATCAGATAATAACATAAAATCAACCATATTACTCAACAGGTGAAAACAACAAGTTCACAAATCATGAGTAACAACATCAAACACACCTATGAGAACTCAAGTCTCCCCACCATACTCATTTGGGAAATAAGTTCTTTTCGTTCGAATTTGTAAACATACTTTCAAGATTCATTATCTTTATTCCTCTTGTGTCGATACGTGACACTCCGATCCCCTAATTCTACTATGTGTCGGAACGTGACACTCCGATCCCCTAATTCTACGTGTCGGTTCGTGACACCCGATCCCCTAATTCTACGTGTCGGTTTATGACACCCGATCCCCTAATTCTACGTGTCGGTTCGTGACACCTGATCCCCTAATTCTATGTGTCGGTTCGTGACACCCGATCCCCTAATTCTACGTGTCGGTTCGTGACACCCGATCTCCTAATTCTACGTGTCGGTTCGTGACACCCGCTCCACTAATCTCATTCTATTAACTCATCAATCCTTCTTTATGCCCAGTCGTGATCTTAATAGAGAGATTTTAGCATTAAAGATTCAATAACCTCAACATTCTAATCCATCACAATTACATAATCATATCATGCAAACACACAATCAAGCATATAGAGGATTTTACATAATCACCCAATACATACCATTCGCTATTAAGAGTTTACTATGAAAATAGTGTAAAAACCATAACCTACCTCCACCGAAGATTTCGTGATCAAGCAAGCAAATCCTCAAAATCATTGCTATCCTCTTCGTTTCCCTCTTCTCTCGATCGTTCTCCCTCTCTTGTTCTTTCAATTTTTCTTATTCAAACCCTTTTTCTTTTACCCTAATTAACAAATAATTATGTATAAAAGGTGATAAAATAACCCCCTAATTAATTCAAGGTTATCTCTTTTAACCCCCAAGAAATTTAATTATTAATATTAAACCACTAACTTCATAATTATAAGCAGGAATAATCCAAAACGCCCCTTAAAACATTTAACAGAAATCCGACCCAGCCTGGGATTACGCAGCCTGTGACGGTCTGTCCTGCAGGTCCGTTACAAAGTTCAGAGACTTAATTTCTGTGGAAGATGTGTGACGGTCCGTCGTGCCTACGACGGTCCGTCCTGCCATTCCGTCACGAAGTTCAGAGAGTCGATCTCAGTACCCAAATTTCAGAATTCTAAGTGTTTTGGAATGAGACCCCCTCGACGGTCCGTCGTGCCCATGACGGTCCGTCGTGGGATCCGTCGACTCAGACAGTTTTTCCAGAAATAAAATTTGCTACTCAAAACGACTAAACAGGTTGTTACAATATATACCAATTTACCCATCGTTCGTCCTCGAACGATCACAAGAAGGAAAACAAGGGCGAAAAGGAGTACCTGAATCTGTAAACAGGTGTGGGTATCTTTCTTGCATATCAGCCTCTTTCTCCCAAGTGGACTCTTCGACAAGTCGATTCTTCCATTGAACTTTGATGGATGCAATCTCCCTTGATCTCAACTTGCGAATTTCCCTATCTAGAATGGCAACAGGCTCCTCCTCGTAAGTCAAATTCTCATCAAGCAGAACCGAATCCCAACGAATGATGTAGTTCCCATCCCCATGGTATCTTTTCAACATAGACACATGAAACACCGGATGCACTCCTGACAGCCCTGGAGGCAAGGCTAATTCATAAGCCACCTCCCCTACTTGCTTAAGTACTTCAAATGGTCCAATATACCTTGGACTTAGCTTACCCCTTTTACCAAACCGCATCACCCCTTTCATGGGTGAAACCTTCAGCAAGACTTGTTCACCCTCCATGAACTCCAAGTCTCTAACCTTTCGATCCGCATATTCCTTTTGCCTACTTTGAGCCGCTAAAAGCTTTTCTTGAATAGATTTCACCTTCTCCAATGAATCCCTCAACAGATCAAACCAACCAATGGGGGACCTACATCTCCTCCCATACAGTGCCTCAAATGGAGCCATGTCAATACTTGAGTGATAGCTATTATTGTATGAAAACTCCGCTAAGGGTAAGAAGTTGTCCCAATGACCACCAAATTCTATCACACATGCACGAAGCATATCCTCCAACACTTGAATCGTTCGCTCAGACTGACCATCGGTCTGGGGGTGAAATGCAGTACTAAGGTCCAACCTAGTACCTAATTCCGCATGCAATGTTCTCCAAAACTTAAAAGTAAACTGCGTACCTCTATTTTATAGGATGGAGAGTGGAACTCCATGTAATTGAACAATTTCTGAGATATAGATTTTGGCTAACTTCTCTGCATTGTAGGTCACCTTGACCGGAATGAAGTGAGCAGACTTAGTTAATTTGTCCACAATTACCCAAATAGAATCAAACTTACCCAATGTCTTTGGAAGACCAACCACGAAGTCCATTGCAATTCTCTCCCACTTCCATTAAGGAATGGCATTCTCTGAAGGGTTCCTCCAGGCCTCTGGTGTTCATACTTTACTTGCTGACAATTTGGACATTTGGCGACGAACTCTACAATGTCACGCTTCATTCTACTCCACCAAAAATGTTGTTTTAGGTCACGGTACATCTTGGTTGCACCAGGATGTATAGAATATCAAGAACTATGGGCCTCTGTGAGGATAGTGTGGATCAAATCATCGTCGCGGGGTACACATACCCTTCCCTTAATTCTCAAAACACCTTCCTCATCGATTTTTGCTTCTTTAGCCTCTCCTCGCAACACTTTGTCTCGGATCCGAATCAGTTTCTCATCAGTAAACTGCTTTCCCTTAACCTTGTCAAGGAAGGAAGATCTTGCCTCCACACAAGCCAAAAATCCTCCCTTCTCATTTACTGCCAACCTCATAAGGTCATTAGCCAGAATCTGAACTTCTCTAGCCAATGGGCGTCTAAAAACTTGCAAATGAGCTAGACTTCTCATGCTTCCTGCCTTTCTACTTAAAGCATCTGCCACAACATTAGCTTTTCCTGGGTGATACAAGATGGTAACATCATAGTCCTTCAGTAGTTCCATCCACCTCCTCTGTCTCAAATTCAAATCCCTCTAAGTAAAGACATACTGTAGGCTACGATGATCCGTATAGACTTCAACTTGACCTTATATAGATAGTGTCTCCATTGCTTTAATGCAAACACTACCGCAGCCAACTCCAAATCATGGGTCGGATAGTTACGTTCATGCACCTTTAATTACCTCGAAGCATAAGCAATTACATTCTTCTCTTGCATTAGCACTGCACCCAAACCAAAATAGGATGCATCACAATAAACAATGAAGTTCTTACCCTCTACTGGCAAGGTAAGGATAGGTGCAGTAGTCAGCAAGGTCTTGAGTTTCTGAAAGATTTCCTCACATTCATCCAACCATACAAGTGGAACATTCTGCTTAGTCAAGTTCGTCAATTGGGAAGCAATAGAAGAGAATACTTTGACAAATCGACGGTAATAGCTAGCTAAACCAACAAAGCTCCTTATTTCTGACACATTAGTAGGTCTTACCCAATTCTTCATTGTCTCAATCTTAGAAGGATCCACCATCACTCCGTCCTTAGAAACCACATGCCCCAAGAAGGACACTGCATCTAGCCAAAACTCACACTTGGAGAATTTGGCATAAAGCTTTTTCTCCCTCAACATTTCCAATACAATTCTCAAATGCTCCTCATGTTCCTTCTTACTCTTGGAGTATATCAGTATATCATCAATAAATACGATCACAAAGAGATCCAGATATGGCTTAAAAATCCCGTTCATCAAGCTTATGAAAGCAGCAGGGGCATTCGTAAGACCAAAAGACATTACTACAAATTCGTAATGCCCATACCTGGTTTGAAAAGTAGTCTTTGGCACATCCATTGCCCGTATTTTCAATTGATGATAACCGGATCTCAAGTCAATCTTAGAGAAGACACAAGCACCTTGTAACTGATTGAACAAGTCATCAATGCGAGGAATGGGATACTTGTTCTTAATAGTTACCTTGTTCAACTGCCGGTAGTCTATGCACATCCGAAAACTCCCATCCTTCTTCTTTACAAATAACACCGGAGCACCCCAAGGGGATGCACTTGGTCTAATGAAACCTTTATTTAACAACTCTTGAAGTTGGGCCTTTAACTCCCTTAACTCCGCTGGGGCCATCCTATAAGGGGGTATGAAAATGGGACGAGTACCCGGTTCAAGATCAATGCAAAAGTCAATATCTCTATCCGGTGGCATACCAGGAAGGTTTGCAGGGAACACATCCAGAAACTCATGGACTATCGAAACCGACTCAATTGAAGGTACTTGGGTAGTATCATCCCTGAGGTGTGCCAAGAACGCTAAGCACCCTTTACTAACCATTCTCTTAGAACGAAGAAAGGAGATGATACGAACTGGAGTGGAAGTGTAGTCACCCTCCCACACTAACGGATATGTCCCAGGCTTGGCCAACGTTACGGTTTTAGCATTACAATCTAAGATTGCAAAATTCGGAGAAAGCCAAGTCATACCCAGAATTACATCGAAATCAACCATTTCTAAGATAACCAAGTCTACATGAGTATTTCTACCCATAAAAGTCACCAGACAAGACCTATATACCTTTTCGACTATCACAAACTCACCCACCGGAGTAGAAACACGAATAGGCATGTCAAGCAATTCACAATGTAAATTAAGACCAGTAGCAAATGAGGAAGATACATATGAAAATGTGGATCCAGGATCAAATAATACAGAAGCCATGCAATCACAAACCAAAAGATTACCTGTGATAACAGCATCAGATGTCTCCGCTTCCGACCGCCCGGGGAAAGCGTAACAATGGGCCCTATCACCTCTCTGCCCGTTGCCCCTACCATGTTGTGCTGTAGTGGCTCCAGTTTGCCCGTCACCCCGGCCGTTTTGGTGACCACCATTACCTCGGCCACCACGTCCTCCAGAATAACGGCCTCTACCATGACCACCTCTACCTCTAGCTATTGGGGGTTTATAACTCTGTTTTGGACAATTTCTCCTAATATGCCCAGTCTCCCCACATCCATAACATTCTCTGGGGTCTAGCATAGATCTCTGTGAGAATGACGAAGTCTGGGGATAACCTCCAAACTCAGAGAAGTGTTGACCGGTCTACGGTTGACCCCCAACTACAGTCTGTAGTGAAGACTGAATGGGTCGGGCTGAATAACCTCCTGAACC
Source organism: Solanum chilense (assembly GCA_032847665.1). Lineage (NCBI taxonomy): Eukaryota > Viridiplantae > Streptophyta > Magnoliopsida > Solanales > Solanaceae > Solanum > Solanum chilense. Next base: position 29,011,175 of record CM064965.1, on the reverse strand, counting down.
TTGCCCTCTTGAGTAAGAACCATTAAACTCACCTCCCTTACGAAACCTTTTAGATGTCGATGCCATGGTGAAGTCATCTGGCTTCACTCCCTCTACCTCTATCACGAAGTCTACCACTTCCTGAAAGGAATTTGCTGTAGCCGCTACCTGTAAGGCTGAAATCCGCAAATCTGACCTCAACCCCTTCACAAAACGGCGAATCCGTTCTTGTGGACTGAAACAAAGCTGAGTGGCGTACCTGGATAATGCGCGAAACTTAGCCTCATATGCGGTAACCGACATCCTACCTTGTTCGAGGCTCAAGAACTCATCTCTCCTCCTATCCCTCAAGGTCCGGGGGATATACTTCTCCATAAATAAGCTAGAGAATGACGCCCAAGTCATAGGTGGTGCCTGTGCGGGTTGACACTCAACATGTGACCACCACCACATTTTGGCATTTCCCTGAAACTGATAGGTTACAAACTCAACGCCAAATCGTTCCACTATGCCCATTTTATGTAGTAACTCATGACAATCAACCAGAAAATCGTAAGCATCCTCAGATTCAGCACCCTTGAAAACTGGAGGTTTCAATTTCAAGAACTTACTGAAAAGTTCATGCTGGTCACTTGTCATTATGGGCCCTGTAGTCAAACGAGGAAACGTGCCTATTTCCAATGATGCATCCATGCGGTGAGACTCAGCAGCGCCCTATCGAAATTCTGGAGCCTGAAGTGTTGGTGCAGAAAACACTGGAGGTGTCTGACCTTGATCAGATAACCCGCTAAGATAGGCAAGAACCTGATTAATCATCTCTGGGGTAGGTTGGGGTGGTAATTCCTCATTTTGCACTTTCTCACTTTCCCCTTCCTCACCCTCTCTTACTACTTCCTCAGTCGGCGGAGGAGTCACTGCCCTAGTACCAGATGGGCTAGGTGCTCGTCCTCTCCCTCTAGAGGACGTCCTCCCGCGACCTCTACCACGTCCTCTTGCCACTAATCCTCCTCGAGCTACAGCCCCAATGGCTGGCTCAGTTGTATCTTGTCTTGCCGGTGTTGGTGTTGGCGCCGCTGTTGCTCTAGTTCTAACCATCTGCGAAATAGAGTGAAGATGGTCAGATACCAATTTGTATCACCTAGATACCAATTGGATCCAAGTAATAGCACGGAAGAAAGAAAGAAAGAATGGAATTTTCCTAAAGTCTTATAGCCTCTCAAGGAAAAGTAAAGTTGTCCCCCTAACATTCCTTAAGACTCTACTAGACTCGTTCTTGTGTGATGAGACCAACGAACCTAATGCTCTGATACCAACTTTGTCACGACCCAAAACGAGTCGCGAGTGGCACCCACACTTATCCTCCTATGTTAGCGAACCAACCATATACAAAACCCAACATTTCAATATAATATCCATAGAAAGTAATTCGGAAGACTTAAATCTCATTAATGAACATTGATTAAATAACTTCTAAACTCAATAACTATTATTATCCCCAAAATATGGAAGTCATCACCACAAGAACATCTATCCTCATACTACTAAATCTAAGAATGTCTAAGAAGCTAAAATAAATAAAAAGCTAGTCCATGCCGGAAGTTCAAGGCATCAAGACATGAAGAGGAAGATCCAGTCCAAGCTAGAAGCAATAGCTCACCCTGAAATCTGGCTTGATGAAGACTGGCTAGAGTTGCGGTTGAGTTGAAGACGATGGCACGTTTGCTGCACTCCACAAGTAATCAAGAAAACAAATATAAGTAAGGGTCAGTACAAGGCACAAGTACTGAGTAGGTATCATCGGCCAACTCAAAATAGAAAACAGTATATATCAGATAATAACATAAAATCAACCATATTACTCAACAGGTGAAAACAACAAGTTCACAAATCATGTGTAACAACATCAAACACACCTATGAGAACTCAAGTCTCCCCACCATACTCATTTGGGAAATAGGTTCTTTTCGTTCGAATTTGTTAACATACTTTCAAGATTCATTATCTTTATTCCTCTTGTGTCGGTACGTGACACTCCGATCCCCTAATTCTACTATGTGTCGGAACGTGACACTCCGATCCCCTAATTCTACGTGTCGGTTCGTGACACCTGATCCCCTAATTCTACGTGTCGGTTCGTGACACCCGATCCCCTAATTCTACGTGTCGGTTCGTGACACCCGATCCCCTAATTCTACGTGTCGGTTCGTGACACCCGCTCCACTAATCTCATTCTATTAACTCATCAATCCTTCTTTATACCCAGTCGTCATCTTAATAGATAGATTTTAGGATTAAATATTCAATAAGCTCAACATTCTAATCCATCACAATTACATAATCATATCATGCAAACACACAATCAAGCATATAGAGGATTTTACATAATCACCCAATACATACCATTCGCTATTAAGAGTTTACTATGAAAATAGTGTAAAAACCATAACCTACCTCCACCGAAGATTTCGTGATCAAGCAAGCAAATCCTCAAAATCTTTGCTATCCTCTTCGTTTCCCTCTTCTCTCGATCGTTCTCCCTCTCTTGTTTTTTCTATTTTTCTTATTCAAACCCTTTTTCTTTTACCCTAATTAACATATAATTAAGTATAAAAGGTGATAAAATAACCCACTAATTAATTCAAGGTTATCTCTTTTAACCCCCAAGAAATTGAATTATTAATATTAAACCACTAACTTCATAATTATAAGTAGGAATAGTCCAAAACGCCCCTTAAAACATTTAACAGAAATCTGACCCAGCCTGGGATTACGCAGCCTGTGACGGTCCGTCATGACTGTGACGGTCCGTCCTGCAGGTCCGTTACAAAGTTCAGAGACTTAATTTCCGTGGAAGATGTGTGACGGTCCGTCGTGCCTACGACGGTCCGTCCTGCCATTCGTCACGAAGTTCAGAGAGTCGATCTCAGTACCCAAATTTCAGAATTCTAAGTGTTTTGGAACGAGACCCCCTCGACGGTCCGTTGTGCCCATGACGGTCCGTCGTGGGATCCGTCGACTCAGACAGTTTTTCCAGAAATAAAATCTGCTGCTCAAAACGACTAAACAGGTCGTTACAGGGTTAAACGCTACTTTTTAATTTTATTTTATTGTAACTTATTTGTGTTGGAAAATATGCTTATAGGATGGTGATTCATTTGTTTGTCTGTGTTTTAACAAATATGTTTTAGATCTAACTAATTTAAAACAAAATATGCCATCATCATTAATCATCATCTATCTTTTAATTATAGTTTTAAATTGTTCGTTCTTAATATTATCTTTTAATATGTTATCGGATTGGAGTTAACCACCTCCTTAAATGGAAACAAATAAATTATATTAAGGTTTTGAATATTATCATATTGTGCTTTTATATTGAAAACCTAATTTTGTCACCTTAGATTCCATGCCATAGGACTGGATAAATGTAATTGGATTATATTAATCATTTGTCCGGGGTGTTAAAAGTTTCTTTGCAAATTTTGTGCCCGCCATTGGACGACATTATTTTTCTGCTTACTTAATTTTTGAATATGTCTGAAGCGTTTATTTTGTGCACTATAATTAATTGGTCTGCCATATAAAATCAACCATGTTATGCATGTGTTTTTTAAAAATCTACTACTACATGTTGTTTCGATTAAATCATTCTCAAATTAATTAATTTTCTGCACTATTTTGCAACTTAAAATCTTCTCTAGAATATAGTTTTCTACATCCGCAAATATTTTAAAATCAGTCAATAACTTACTGCATGCTACTTTTAAAATAATTTTTACATAATAGTCTAATCTACTATTGCATTAACATACTATTTTCTACATAATCTCTCACTTTAATTTTTCGATCCTAATAAAATTTTACTCAAATCTTAATTTCCGCATTATAAAAATTGTCTGGCCCATAAAATTTATCTTAATAAATAAGTAAATAAACTCTTTACTATGTTATAGCTTTTTTTTTCTTTCATTAATTTATATTGTCTTATTGCTTATTCAAATTTTCGTATGTTCACACATTTCGCATGAGACCTTTCACAATTATGTGTGTTAGCTAGCATGCTAATAACCAAATGTAGAGGCGAATTTGAGAATTTATGTGTCAAACATTGTCCAGTATTTTTTGCTTAGTGTATTTTGTCTAAACCATCCTACCAAGTCCAATGTCTCTTGGACATTATGTCAGGACGGTTCAACACCTTTTAGGTACGAAATGCATGCGGTGGTGGGATAGTAGTAGTTGGCCCTATGGATATGATGACATCGACTCGGTCTAAATGACAAACATTGGATTTGTCTGTCCCTATACGGAAGTTGATCGAAATAAAATTAAAAGTCTAGTGTTAATCCAAAAGTCTCTTGAGTCTCCCTTCCCTTTTGTCCCTTGATTTGTTTTAATTATGTTTATTTGGGGTAGCTTAAACAAAATCTAGAATTGGTTGTCTATATGATTGTACAATTTCTATCCTCTTGGTTATCTCTTTATTAATTGCTTAGTATATATTTTATTTATTATTATCACTAGACTCCCATGATTAAACAATTAATTAAAATAATAATGTGAGCTATTTTTTCAATATGTTGTTACATCACATAGTCTCGCTTGTATTTAAATAAAAATAACTTTAATTGTTTATGCTATCGCCTAGTTTCGCATGCCTAATCAATTATATAAGTAAATAAATAAATAAATTGATCTTAATTGTTTATTTTTATAACCAGTATTCCATGCTTAATAATTTTTAAAAATTATAATATGAGCTAATTGTTGAATAGTTGTTATTTATTATATCACTTAGCTTCTTAGCATGATAAGTTAATTAATTAAATTAATAAAGTAGCCTTAATTGTTTAATTTTATGTCACCACTTAGTAAGCATGGCTGATAACTAATCATAATGAAGTGACTTTATTTTCTCCTTGTAATTCCCATATAAATTGCATTAGATACAGTCGGGACTCATATTTGTGGACCATGCGGGATGCCTAACATCTTCCGCTCGAAGTAATTTGAATTCTTATAGTAATCTCTTGTTCGTTGACCTATTAGTAGATTAATTAGGTTAGATAAGTTCCCTACGTGCCTTAATTCGTTAGGTGGCGACTCTTCAATACCAAAAATTCCAAAAGAGTTGTTAGGTCGTGCACAAAACCCGTTTTTGCGGGGAAAAAAATGGTGCGCCACAAACTGCTTTCGTTAGATTTGCAAGTTTTTCTTCTATTGTAGAAGTTCCGACCACCATCGTGTACATGTTATGTGGGGTAGATCTCGTGCTTAAGACATCATTATCAGTTGAAGCGAATGGCTTCTTGGATGTAGATAGACTCAATTGGGCAAGAACCCTCTAAACCATTTGGGCAATATATTCTTTTGCAGCTTTTGTAGGAGACTTCACATGTTTGGAGACAAACCAATGACTGTAGAAGATACGGATGAAACTCGTGAGGCTTGTTATTCTAGCAATTTGGCTTGGTTCCTTTTGATAGGTCCCATGTTTTCCGCACTAACATCAGAATATTTTCCATAGCGATGTAGAATTTAGATCCATCGATTTTTGCAAAAGTAGATGTGAATTCAGATGCAGATGCAAATTTTAATATAGATGTAGATTTCAACGCAGATGCGGATTCCGATGTAGATCCAAATTTAAATGTAGATGCAAATGCGGATAGGGATGTAGATCCAAATTTGGATGCAGATGCAGATTTTGAGTGATCTTCTTTGAAGTCATCTCAGTGTTATTGAACTTTGATTTCGAAAATAAAAGATGAGAGGTAAGATTGTCCCACTGGGTGTGCCAATTTGTAAGCATCTAAAGTTTCAATCCTGAAATACAATAAACAAGAAAGGAAAATAACAAGCAAACAACAATATTTGTACTTTGAATTTATGCGAAGGCTACAATCTTGATAAAAATCAATAAGAAAAGATATGTAGTACCCTGATTCTTTTCTTCAATGATGTTCGTGATTTGATGGAATACTTGCGGCTCAACTTTTGAAGTGAAGACTTATTTGTACTTGCGGCTCAACAGTTGGAGCGAAGATTTCTCTGTATGTGGAAGACTTGTACTCAACACTTGGAGCGAAGATTTCTCTTTATGGGGAAGACTTGTAGATCATCACTGAAGAGCAAGAATTCTATATGTGTCTTCTTCCTTTCTTCCGTCTTTTTCTTGGTCTTATGAAGAACTCTTTGTATAAGCTTGAGCTAGAATTTTAGGGGTATTTTCGTCTAAGCAATTTCGACTCCTGGGCCTGAAGAACATTAGTTGTGTTCATCTTGTCAACTTAATGGATTGGCCCAAGTGTAATTTGAACTTGATTTAAGTCATACAATTTTAACTTAAATATTAATCCGACTTTATCAATTAGTAATTTGCCTTGTTCAACTTCAATGTAGGATAAATTTAAAATTTAATCCAAATTTAATCTGAATTTCTTAATAAAAAATCACTGTTTTCAATTTCATATACATTGTAATTTATATATTAGTGTTACAATTACTTCTGTTGCAGCAATGTTATCACAAATTTTGATTATATAGATGTTCAAGGCTTACATCGGTAAGAGGTTTACGATATAATCCTTCGAGAAAAACTTTTAGTGTAATTATTATGCAGGTATAATAATACTTCGTACTCAAGTAAAATTTCACTTACTCTTTCTGATTTTTAAAATTAAAAATCATTACAAATAAATAATACAAATTAATTGTATATTATTTAGAGCTTCAAAATTACTATTATTTCCTTTGAATAAGATAATATTTACATTTGAAGAAATGACCAAATGACATCAAGGTTAATAAATAACATTTCAAAATTGAAATAATTAGATAATACAATAATAATGTGCAAAAATCGATTCTTTTTTTTTTAGCTTATTCAAATTTATGAGCATGATATTAAGCAAAAATATTATAATAATTAGTAATAATGAATTTAGAGAGAATATAAATTTGTTTCCCACATGTGACCGTCTAATATCAACTCATACGGTAGTTTTAGTACAAAACTAAAACAAAAGAAAAAAATTAATAAACAACAAAATTAATTATTTGAATTTTTTAAAAAGAATCTCATGCTACAAGACTTATATTAATATAAGAAGTTTACAATATCAGTCCTTAAAAAAATTCTTTAGCGAGATTATTGTCCAGATGTAATAACACTTTGTATTCAAGTAAAATTTCACTTATTCTTTTTTAATTTTTAATAAAAAAATCATAACAAAAAATAATACAAATTGTATATTACTTAGAGCTTTCAAATTACTATTAGTTTCCTTTGTATAGAGTAATATTTACATTTGAAGAAATGGTCAATGAGGTCAAGGTTAATAAATAATATTTTAAAATTTGAAATAATTAGATAATACAACAATAATTTGCAAAATTGATTATATTTTTTTAGTTTATTTGTAAGTTATGAGCATGATATTATGCAAAAATATTATAATAATTAGTAATTGTGAATTTAGAGAGGCAAAAAAACTTTTAAAATGATATTTTCACCCATGTGGCTGTCCAATATTAAGTCATCAGGTAGTTTCACAGCAAAACTAAAACAAAAGAAAAAAAACTAATAAACAACAGAATTAAAGTATTTGAAAAAAAAAAATTATCTCATGCTACAAAATAAGTTTACAAAAAATAAAATAATTAACGAAAAAAAAGAAAAAGAAACACTAACAAAGACATAGCTATAAATAAGTGATAAATTATTTTTCAAAAAATAATGATCCAAATAACAACTAATCTAAAGCATCTCCTGAAATTTCCAACTATCACGACCCAAATCCGAGCCGCGACTGGCATCCACACTTACCCTGCTATGTGAGCGAACCAACCAATACAAAACCCAACATTGCGATGTAATAACAGAATATATTGCGGAAGACTTAAACTCATTAAGGAAAATCTATTAAATAACTTCTAAAAACTCAATAACTATTATTATCCCCAAAATCTGGAAGTCATCACCACAAGAACATCTATGATCAAATTACTAAACTAAGAGTATTCTAAGAAACTAAAATACATAAAAAGTTAGTCCATGCCGAAAATTCAAGGCATCAAGACTTGAAGAAGAAGATCCAGTCCAAGCTAGAAGCATTAGCTCACCCTGAAATCCGGTGAATTGAAGACTGGCTAGAGTTGCGGTTGAGTTGAAGACGACGGCGCGTTTGCTACACTCCACAAATAACAAAGAAAGAAACATACAAGTAGGGGTCAGTACAAAACACAAGTACTGAGTAGGTATCATCGGCCAACTCAAAATAGAAAACAGTATATATCAGTTAATATCATAATCGACTACAATACTCAACATGTAGCAACAACAAGTACTATAATCATCAATAAGTACCACCAAGCTCATCCATGAGGACTCAAGCCTCAATACCATACTCATTTGGGAATTAGGTTCATTATATTGAGTATATTAACATCTTTCCAGATTCATTATCTTTCTTCCTCTTGTGTCGGTACGTGACACTCCGATCCCCTACTACTATGTGTCGGTACGTGACACTCCGATCCCCTAATTCTACGTGTCGGTTCGTGACACCCGATCCCCTAATACTATGTGTTGGTACGTGACACTCCGATCCCCTAATTCTACGTGTCGGTTCGTGACACCCGATCCCCTAATACTATGTGTCGGTACGTGACACTCCGATCCTCTAATTCTACGTGTCAGTTTGTGACACCCGATCCCCTAGTTCTACGTGTCGGTTCGTGACACCCGATCCCTTAATACTATGTGTCGGTACGTGACACTCCGATCCACTAACATCATTCTATCAATTCATCAAGCCTTCTCTTATACCAAGGCATCATCAATCTCATTACTTTAGTTCATCAAGCCTTCTTTTATATCAAGGCATCATCAATCCCATTAACAAGGTAGATTAGGGTTTCTTTCAAGATTTGGGATTCAATAGCTTCATCATGCTTATTTTATCACAATCACATAATCATATTCATGCAAGCATACAATTAAGCATATAGAAGGGTTTACAACACTACCAATACATATCATTCGCTATTAAGAGTTTACTACGAATAGCATAAAAACCATAACCTACCTCCACCGAAGATTAGTGATCAAGCAAGCAAATTCCCCAAAGCTTCGTTTTTCCTCTTCGTTCGTCTCTCTCTATCGATCCTCTCTCTCTCTTTGTTCTTTTTATTTTTCTTATTCAAACCCTCTTTCTTTTACCCTAATTAACATATAATCAAGTATAAAAGATGACAATAGTAACCCACTAATTAACTCAAGGTTACCTCTTTTATCCCCCAAGAATTTGGGTTATTAATATTAACCCACGAATTATATAATTATAGCAGGAATAGTTCAAAACGCCCCTTTAAACTTAAACAGAAATCCGACCCAGCCTGGGATTACGCAACCTGTGACGGTCTGTCCTGCAGGTCCGTCGCAGAGTTCAGAGACTCAATTTCCTTGAAGAGTCTGTGACGGTCCGTCGTACCTACGACGGTCCGTCCTGCACTTCCGTCACGAAGTTCAGAGAGTCGATTTCAGTACCCAAATTTCAGAATTCTAAGTGTTTTGGAATGAGACACCCTCGACGGTCCGTCGTGCCCATGACGGTCCGTCGTGGTATCCGACGTCTCAGCCAGTTTTTCCAGAAATAAAATCTGCTGCCCAAAACGACTAAACAGGTCGTTACACCAACCCCACTTACCTAGCTATTTTTAATTCTCAAAACTCAATTATATATTTTAATTTTCTACCTGTATTATAGGAAAGATAAAAGTTCACGCATAAAAAAAATCAATTCAAATTTTGAGTTTATATAAAATGAATTTAGTATTTCAAATTTTTATTTTATAATAAGAAAATAGCATCAACATAAATATTTCTAAATTATAATTTTTTTTTTAAAATATGGATTTAAAATATTGTAAATTCATATTTTCCAAAATATTGCAACATTTATCATTAGGATAATTCTAAAATTTTCAGTTTGTATATTTTTTTTAAAAATTATCTCTGTAATTCATAAAATATATTTTTAATTTGATAAATAATTATGTAAAGATCTATCGTATAAAATTGTCAAAAACAAAAATAGACAGTTATATTATTTTAATAGTCATACATGCATTTCTGTTACTCAATAATAATTGGTACTAATTATTTTGAATTTAAAATTATTATATTTTAAAATACCCGCATAATCCACGAGTATGTTTACTAATTTATAATTGTTTTAGAGTATATTATTACTCTTTCCCATTTTATAACTATTAATGGATTTAAAAGTTATTATGTTTTAAAAATATCTGCATAATGCACATGTATGTTTACTAATTTATAATAGTTTGAGACTATATTATTACTTTTTGGGAAAATGCACAAATACTCCCTTAATTTATGGAATCCCAGAGACACATACTTATACTATATTAAGATTATATTACCTCCCTGAACTTATTTTATAAATAATCTCATATCCCTTTTTGGCCTACGTGGCATTAGTTTGGAAAAAAATTAATCAGCATTGGACCCACAAAATAGTGCCATGTAAGCCGAAAAGGAATAGAAAATTATTAATAAATAAGTCCAAAGGATAATAGAACATTTGTATAATATAAATGTGTCTCTAAAATTTAAAGCATAGGTTCAAGGGGTACTTGTGTATTATCCCTTACTTTTTCCCATTTTATATGTATTAATATATTAAGTGAAGGAGTAGCTATGGATAAAATAAACGGACAAGGGCCTAAAATACCCTTAAAGTATTGAAAATAGTACAAAATTACCCTTCATCCACCTATTGGCTCCAAAATGCCCTTTTCATGCACCTATTGGCTCCAAAATACCCTTGTCATCCACCTTTGGGTTCAAAATTGACCATTTTTTAATTGTTTTAAAATTAAACTCTTTAAATATTTTTTTAAATACTGGGCGTTCAACTATTAATTATAATTTTAATTTATTAATATAATTTATAAACCAATCCACTATCCACTCATTACTAACTAAACCTCACTCAATTAATAATTCAATTATAATATCAAAATCGTCATAAACACTACTAAAACACGATGAAATTATACATTACTGAAAATAACATTCAAAATTATTCGAGTCCGAATCGAAGCCCCAATTAAATTTAGGTTGAGCCGCTTATTTAGGAGGACACTTTCTTTCAAAATTGAATTAGAAATTTATGATTAAAGGTAAAGAAATAATACATTCCGAATTAATTCATGCACTTTTTTTAAATATAATTTTATAAATATTTATGATTTATTTTAAAACCTTTAATATATTATTTTGAAAAAAAAGTTACCTATGAAGTAACATCACATAATTGAGACGTAAGAATAATTAAGATGAACATAGTTAGACTATTAAGTTTATCGGTGATTTTTATGTAGTCACTTGAATGTATGATAATTTACTTCTATATTTTTTAAAAATACTCAATTGGCAGTAGCTTGCATTAATAATGTGACGGGTTCATTAATTTAGAGGGATTTAATTAGTAATGGGTGGATAGTGGATTGATTTATAAATTACACTAATAAGTTAAATTATAACAAATAGTTGAGCGCCACATATTTTAAAAAACATTTAAATAGTTTAAATATAAAACCGATAAATAAATGGTCAATTTTGAACCAAAAGGTGGATGACAAGGGTATTTTGGAACCAATAGGTTGGTGGGAAGGGCATTTTGGAGCCAATAGGTGGATGAAGGATAATTTTGTACCATTTTCAATACTTTGAGGGTATTTTAGGCCCTTTTCCGTAAAATAAAAGGCAAACAATCAAACGCGGGTGACTAAAACCTTTTGCTTACCATATTGAGGACTTAGTATCTTAAAAGTTCATTTTTAAAATTTATCTAATAAAATTATTAAACTTTATTTTGTTGGGTAATTTTCACATATAGCAAATATAAAATTTATATTTGTATGTTATAGCAAAGTTTGCATAATTGCGCTCCATAGCAAATATATATATGTAAAATTCGTTATACATATACAACTGAAGTAAATCAAAACGAGAAAGAGAGAAATTATATACAATTTAAATTTGTATAAAACGAGAAAGAGAGAAAGGCAAAAGATACTTGGGCAGGAAAATATTTGTATTGTATAATTATAAGTGTATAGAACGATTATATACAATTTGAATTTGTATAATATGAGAAAGAGAGAAAGACAAAAGAGACTTGGGTAGGGAATATACAATTGAATCGAATTGTATAAAACGAGAAAGAGAGAAATTATATACAATTTGAATTTGTATAAAACGAGAAAAAGAGAAAGACAAAAGAAATTGGGCAGAGAAGTATTTTTATTGTGTAATTATAAGTTTATAGGACGAAAATATATGTATTTGCATGTGTATATACAATTTTCTCTCTCTTTATACAAACAGAAAAATAATTTATACATTTCGTTTCTATTTGTATAAGCGAGAGAGATGAGGGTGGCGAGCGAGATTAGGGAGAGTGGAGATCGAGATCTGGAAGAGGGGAACGAAAATATATGTATTTATACAATTTCCTCTCGCTTTATAGAAGTACAAACGCATTTTACACAATTGTGTTTGTATAAAAAGCGAGAGAGGCGAGCGAGACTGCCACCAAACGAGAGTGACAAGCGAGATTCCACCAAGGAGAGTGGTGAAAATAGCTATAATTTTCTATAGGGTACAATAAATTAAAGTATATTTATAACATTTAATTTGAATTAATTATTTACTATTATATACAATTTTCCCTATTTTGTATCAATAAAATTACTCAATTTTAATCTTTATATCAATAAAATTATTCAACTAAATTATCATTAAAATTGTTTTGAAATATATAATAAATTATTTTTATGCCATATATATACTAATTAAGTTTAATAATAAAACTTTTGAAATTGTGATGTGTGTCCTTAATTATTATTAATTTAATAAGATCAACACATTAAATCAATATTTTACCCGTGATATATCCCACCTATAAGCCCTTATTTGTTGGTTATAGTTTAAAGTCTTAAACCTAACTGTAATCATTTAAAATTTATTAAATATAAATTTATAAAATGATTCAGATTATATGAAATTCATAAATATATGGATTAATATAATTGAGTTAAATATTTAAGTTCAATAAATATGGACTTAATTAAAGTCTAAATTGATTGATTTGGATTGAGCCCAATTTGTTAAGCCCAATTTCATCTCATTCTAGAGCCTCATCTTGGCACCACGTGTGCAAATGATGTGGCATGCCAAGTCAAATAAGAAACCAATGGAATCATGACATGTGTCCAAAATGACAAGCACGCTCCATAAAGCCCTATGTCATGACACTTAAGTCTGATTGGCCAAAGGAATCATGTTCCAATCGCAACTCCCCTATTCTAAAACTATAAACAGGGGTCCTCATAATTCAGAAAAGGGATAACATTCTAAACAAAAAGTAAGAGAAAATCCATGGTACAAACGTCATAAAATTCTCTATAAGGCTATAAGTTTAAGAATTCAAGCATTCAAGTTCAAGAGCAATCAAGTTCAAAAACAATCAGGATAAAAGTAAAAGTAAAAGTCAAGATCAAGATAAAGTTCAAGTTCATTAGAGATTAAAGAACAAGATTTAAAGCCAATGAATTTATATTTGAAAACGCGAATTCAAAGGAATCACAGAGATTGTAACACTCACACTTGAAAATAATAAACCGATTGTTGCTATAATTTTCCATTCTTGATTATTTTTTTCTCGACGTGAATTTTATCGTCTATAAATTATGGCACGCCCAGTGGGACAATTTCTACATCTCATCTCAACTTTTCAAGCATCAAATAATATCAAGATGACCTCCATGAACAACAACTCTCGATCAACTGCCTCTAAGGCCACTAGCTCCAAGTTCTCTATTGAAGTTGAAGGCATCCTTTGTGTTACATTTGAAAGTTTCGGAGTTGTTACGAGAAGCAAGGATGCTACACTAGAACAACAAACACTTCAAGTGTCGTCCACACCAACTCTTTTTTTTGGGTCTTCGACTCCAAAAGGAGCAAGTTCCTCCAAAAATGCTCTACAAGAAGGAAGCAGTGTTGCTGAAAACATCAAGAAGACATTGGCTCTACTTGAGCAATCTGGTTCCAAGAACTCTACCACAAGAAAAAACTATGATTTAACTGATGAATCATCTCCATATACATCACGCAATGTGACTCTGCTGAAGATTAACTATGCAACAAACTATGCTACTTTCTACATCTTCAATGATCATGCAAACAATGGTGACTGTTTCTTCCTCTCCGAAGGAAGAACTCGCAAATATGACGAAGTTAGTTGAAGTATTGACGAAGCATGTACAACACCAAGGTTTCAAATTGATAAATTCATCAATAGGATAGAAGGACTTTTAGATGGAAAAGCAAGCCATGCGCCTGGAAAGGGTGCTAAAGTTCAGGAGATTGAAGATCCTGCGAAGAAAATTCCACTTGTTAAAGATATGCCAATTTCTTCTGAAGGAATGATCCCACTCGATTGCTTGAAGGAGTATATTGAAGGTACTATCAAAGATAAGTATGAAGTCTGCACCAAGTCTTCTCATATGTATGATAAGCCATACACTGCTAGGATTGATAACTTTAAAATGCCTGCTAGTTATCAACCTCCCAAATTTCAACAATTTGAGGGAAAAGGAAATCCAATACAACATGTTGTACACTTTGTGAAGACATGTAATAATGCTGGAACCTATGGAGACCATCTTGTCAAACAGTTTGTCCGCTCTCTAAAAGGAAATGTCTTTGATTGATACATGAATCTTAAAACTAATTCTATTGATAGTTGGGACTAGCTAGAGCACGAGTTTCTGAATCGCTTCTATAGCACAAGGCGTACGGTGAGCATGGTAGAACTCATGAATACTCTCCAAAGGAAGGATGAACCAACTATAGATTTCATAAATCGATGGAGCAATGCGATCCTAAATTGCAAGGATAGGCTTAGTGAAGCTTCTACAATCGAAATGTGTATTCAAGGAATGCACTTGGAGATTCTTTACATCTTGAAAGGAATAAAACAAAAATCCTTTGAAGATGTAACTACTCACGCTCATGATATGGAGTTGAGCATGTCCTCTGCTGGAAAAGATATGACTATTGTCCATGATCTTCACAAATGAAGAGAAAAGCAGGAACCAAGAGATGGAGCAAGTTTGTGCCCATAAATAACAACAAAGAATCCATGAGTGTTAATGTGTCGCCTGCAAAGTTCACCATCAATGAGGGCATAAATCAAAATGTGAGAACGACATTCCAAGCACGTTCAAATCAGAAGTCGAAACTAAGAGAGATGCAAGGAGAAAAGTATCCCTTCTTGAATTCTGATGCTTCTGAAATTTTTGATGAATTGCTCGAGTTAAAGCTCATTGACTTGCCAGAGATGAAGCGACCCAATGAAGCTGGAAAATTTGATGACCCAAACTACTGCAAGTATCATAGACTTGTGAGTCATCCTCTTGAAAAATGTTTTGTCTTCAAGGATAGAGTGACGCGACTGGTTAACAAAAAGAAAATTGTCCTTGATGAGGAGAAGACTAGTTCTAACAAGATCTTAAATCACATTCGGCACACTCGATCCGGTCCAAATATATATCTCCAAAAATCATGAAAAAAATTCATTGAAGCAGGAATTTGATATAGATAGTGATGAAGTCTAGGTTCTTGTAACTAGGTGAAGACGCAACAAGTCAAGCTTACGAAAATAATCATTCAAGTAACCTATTAAAGGAAATGTGGTGAAAAACTCAAATAAGCAAAAAACAATCAACCGCCCTAAAAGGCAAAGGTAGAAGTGCATCACTACCAAAAACCTCAACTTCTTGGTGACTCTGAAAGGAATTCTTACCAAGCTCATTTGACATAAAGTCTGCTCAAGACAATGTCAAGGCATCATGTTTCAATACTGATAAAAAAAAAATGAAGGTGCTTTCTACTGGAAGAGAAGGAATAATGAGTGTATCCTCACCAAAAGTATGTCCTAGTGACGAAGAAAAAGCAACAAGGAAAATCTCAGCAATGATGACTCTTTCATCTTCTGAAAAATCTATTGAACCTCCTTCCCAAGAAGCACATGCATGTGATACTAAAATCACATTTACAGATGATGATCTTCTATTTTGTGAAACATTACACAATCGTCCTTTGTATATGGTGTGGGTCATGTGATAAAGAAGAAGATAAATAAAATATTAATAGATGAAGGATCTGGAGTTATCATTTTGCCTATCCACACATTGAAGGAACTTGGCATCACGACTAGGGAACATAGTGAAAGTCGTCTGTTATTACAAGGATTTAATCAAAGGGGGCAGAGGTCCATTGGCACTATTAAATTAGAGACCCACATGTAAGATTTGTGATCAAGCACATGGATGCATGTGATTGATGCAAATACATCTTACAATATATTACTTGGAAGGCCTTGGGTACATGAGAATAGAATTGTCTCATCTTCTTACTATCAATGTTTGAAATATCTTGAAGGTGGAGTCGAAAGAAAGATAGTTGCAGCTGATAATCCTTTCACCGAAGTTAAGACACACTTTGCCGATGTAAAATTCTATTTGAGATGTTACGTTGTTAAAGGGGCCATATTTAATGATGTAAAACCAATCATGTCTGAAAAGATCATAAGGAAAAGAATCGATGCGGTTGTCGAAAAGGTGAAAGTTGATGCTAAATAACTTTGTCCTATCCTTAATGAAGGGAAGGTCATGTCTTCAAAGAAAAAGCTAACCTCTAGACTTTGCTATGTTCTAAAATTAAATAAAGAAGATGGTCAATCATCTAACCTTCAAGAAAATTCTTTGAAAGGGCTAACTTTTTCTGTCAGAAAAATTGATACAATAAACTTGTCTTCAAAGTTTCTAGAAAGGTCAATCACTCAAAAACAAGTGCGAGATGTGGCGCTCCCTACAAAACGCACCAGAGAAGGTTTTGATATCAATGCTTACAAGTTATTTGCGAAGGCAGGATACAACCCTAATGAGCTGTCAATGTTAGGGAAACTTCCAACAGCAGATACAACCAGGCAAGCACGTGAAGTCCTAGGCTATAGCCAACCGGCGCCAATTTCCATTTCCATAAGAAGGGCCATCAATAACCATATAACTTTTAAAGATGAGGTCACTACTCCTAATAAAAATCCTTCCGTCTTTGATTGACTTGGGGAAGCGACTACAAGAACTTCTGTGTTTGAGAGGTTAGGACCATTGAAGAAGAATTAAAAAATATGGGAAGTTATTTAAAAGTTACAACGCCTACTTCACATTTCATTTGAAAGGATTTCAGAAGTTTAATTCCTTCTAAAATGAGGCAATGAGTGGAACTTTTGGTTTCGTGTAAAGAGGAACTCAAGACAAAGGCTCACACTGTGGTTTACACAAAAGAGCACGAGGAAGATAAAGAAAGTGTAGGTTCTTCAAATCATGTTACAATCCAAAATGAGTACGAATTTTTGCCTCAAATGAAGATTGATAAAGAGATAGAAGATATTGTATCGTGTTGTTATATATTTGTTAATGACAATAACCTTTTGGATGAGGAAGATGTTGGAGATGCTCCACTAGGACTAGATCTTGATGAAGGAGTAAAGACCACAATAGATCCTTTGAAGGAAGTTAACCTTGGCACTGATGAAGACCCAAGGCCAACATACTTGAGTGGATTTCTAGAAGATGATGAAGAAATTGCTTATATGAATATATTCAAATAGTATAGCGATGTGTTTGCTTGGAGTTATAAAGAAATGCCTGGATTGAATCCTAAAGTAGCGGTCCATCAGTTGGAAATTAAAAATGGTTCTCGTCCTGTTAAGCAGGCTCAAAGACGTTTTAAGCTAGACTTGGTTCCATTGATAGAAAATGAAGTTAACTCATTGAGGCAAAATTTATTCGTTAGGTCAAATATCCTACATGGGTTTCAAAGTATTGTTCTTGTGAGGAAGAAGAATGGTCAAATTCAAGTTTGTGTTGACTTTAGAGATCTCAATCATGCATGCCCTGAAGATGAGTTACCTCTTCCCATTCCGGAGTTGATGATTCATGCTACCACTGGTTATGAGACGATGTCGCTCATGGACGGTACTTCTGGCTATAATCAAATACATATGGCACCAAAGGATGAATAACTCACCTCATTTCTCACACTGAAGGGTATTTAGCCACATATCAAAGGGCTATGCAAAATATCTTTGTTAACTTGCTCCATATAAATATTGAATACTATGTTGATGATGTGGTAGTTAAGTCGAGAAAGAGGGGTGATCATTTGAAAGACTTAAGTATGGTGTTTGAGTTGCTTCGATGATATCAATTGAGGATGAATCCATTGAAATGTGCCTTCGGAGTTACTTCCAGAAAGTTCCATGGCTTTAGTGTGACACATCGACGAATTGAAATTGATCAAGCCAAAGTTAATGCAATATCAAAGATGCCTGAGCCTCAAAATATTCATGAGTTAAAAAGTCTCCAAGGAAAGTTAGCCTACTTGAGAAGATTCATCTCAAATCTAGCGGGGAGATGTCAACCATTCAGGCACCTCGTGAAGAAAGGTGATCCTTTTAATTGGGACCAAACATGTGGTGATGCCTTTAAAAGTATCAAATTGTATCTAGTGAAACCTCCGGTTTTAGCAGCCCTTATACCTAAAAAACCATTGATACTCTACATTGCAGCACAAGAAAGGTCTGTAGGAGTACTGTTAGCTCAAGAGAATAGTGAAGGAAAAGAAAACACTCTTTATTACTTATAGAACGATGACGCCGAATGAGCTAAATTATTCACCAATTGAAAAGTTATGCTTGGCACTTGTCTTCACATTTCAAAAGATGAAAGTTCATATTGTTCGCCTTATTTCTAGAGAAAATCCCATCAAGTTTGTTATATCAAAACGTGCCCCTACTGACTGACTAGTAAGATGGTACCTCCAATTTCAACAATTTGAGATTGTGTGCATCCCTAAAAATCTGTAAAGGGACAAGCATTAGCGGATTTCTTGGCAGACCATCCGATACCTAATTATTGGGAGTTAATTGATGAGCTTCCTTATGAAGATGAAATGTCCATTGAAATTTGACCTCCTTGAAGAATGTACTTTGATGGGGCTGCACATCGTGGCGGAGCTGGCGCTGGTGTAGTGTTCATCACTCTGCAAGAAGAGATTATACCATTCTTCTTCACTTTGAAGCAATGTTGCTCTAATAATGTCGTTGAATACCAAGCATTGATACTAGGACTTGAGATGGCTGTCAACATGAAGCAATTACACTTATAAGTCTTTGGTGACTATCAGTTGGTGATCAACCAACTCTTGGGAAGTTATGAGGTGAAGAAACATGAATTGCGTCCTTATCATGATTATGTTCAAAAGTTGATAGGATGGCTTGAAGATGTAACCCTTCAACATGTGCGTAGAATGGAAAATAAAAGAATTGATGCATTGGCTGCCCTAGCTTCAAAGCTAACCCTTCATGATCAAACACAAGTTACTATTTGTCAAAAATGGATAGTACCATTGCCAAATAAGGAAGAATATATAGAAAATGAGTTTGAGCATCCCGTTGCCGTTTGTGAAGTCATAGAGGAAGATTGGAGACAACCCATTATTGATTACATGTGTTATGGGATGATTCCAGAAAATCCATAGAGAAGGACTGACATTCATCATCGTGAACCTCATTTCGTTTACTATAAGAACATAGTATATAGAAGATCATTTAAGGGTGTGCTATTACGATGTTTGGGAGAGGAAGAAACAATTCAAGCTTTGCAAGGCACACTCAGGAGTGTGTGGATCACATCAATCCAGACCAAAACTCCATTTTCACATAAAGAGGATGGAATATTATTGATCAACCATGGTGAAAGATGCTTAGATTATACTCGGAGATGCAATGCTTGTCAATTTCATGCGAATTTCATATATCAGACGCCCGAAGTATTGCACCCAACTGACGCATCTTGGCCGTTTGACTCTTGGGATTGGATGTTGCGGTACCAATACCAAAATGTTCTAGTGGACACTTGTACATCTTAACTGCAAGTGATTACTTCTTAAAATAGCTTAAAGTTATCTCTTTTAAAGAAGTGAAGAAAGAGAATGTTGCAAATTTTATTCGAGTTAATATTATCTATCGCTTTGGCATCCCGTGCTATATAATAGCAGACAATGGCAAGTCATTTGACAACAAATTAATGAGTAAAATTTGTGACCTTTTTGGCTTCAAGCAGCATAAATCTTCTATGTATCATGCTGCCGCCAATGGTCTTGCTTAAGCATTCAATAAGACTCTATGCATCTTGCTCAAGAAAGTTGTCTCCAAGTCCAAACGGGATTGGCATGAAAAAATGAAAGAAGTTTTGTGGGCATATAGGACAACATATCGCACTCCAACTCAAGCAACACCACATTCACTTGCTTTTGGAGTTGAAGCAGTCCTGCCACTCGAGCATCAAATACATTCCTTAAGACTTGTTATTCAAGAAGGGTTCACTGAAGAAGAAAATGCTCGACTGCATTTTTTTGAGTTAAAAGCACTTGATGAAAAGAGTCTAGAAGCCCAACAAAAACTTGAATGTTATCAAGATCGTCTATCTTGCGCTTCAATAAAATGGTTCGCTTGAGGTGTTTCCAAGTTGGAGAACAAGTTCTCGTGGTAAGAAGACCCATTACTACTTCGCACAAGTCTGGGGGCAAGTTTACCTTAAAGTGGGATGAACCTTATGTTGTACAAGAAGCATATTCACATGGTGCTTACAAACTGGTTAATGCAGATGGCGTAATGATCGGTCTCATTAATGCAAAATACCTAAAGAGGTACTACCCTTGAAGTAAGAAGATGCTCCTTAAGGTACGAGCCGAAACTGCATATCACTCCTGGCCCGCAAGAGTATAAACTGTGTACGGCACAATCAAGGAAACAAAAAAATAAAAAGAATCACTCACTCCCCCAAAATACATTGTGACTTGATCCTATTCATTGGGATACGTAGGCGCTTAGAATCATATTGTAAGTTCAATTGTGTGAATGTCGGAAAATCAAATATTCCCACTTGATATGTCACATGACAATCAAAGTGATTAGTATTTTATTTTATCTTTTGTCTTATCAAATTTTAGACTTGTACGAAATATTGATGGGTCAATGGAGGGGGCAAACCCCTATAAAATATGAGTCTTTTAACGGTACGCTTGATGTTTTTAAATTAGGCCAAGTATGAAAATTCAAGACTTTAAATTCTTCATGTTTATTAGTTGAAGTATCCAAATCCTGTAAGTATACAAGTTGAAGTATTCAAATTCTCTAAGTATGAAAGTAAGACTTCAAGTATGTAAATAAAAGTCTCCAAATCCCCCAAATGTGCATGTCATTAAATTTCATGCCTTAAAGTGGGCGAGGTTTGTCTCTTTGCACCTTAAGTAAGACTTGTTGTGTATTTATCCTTCTACATATATTTAAATGTGTATGCCTTAAGGTGGACAAACTTGTCCCTTTGCACCTTAAGCTAGACTTTCCAAGGACTTATACTTAAAAGGATCTTTAAATCTTCATATCTTAAGGTGAACAATATTTGTCCCTTTGCACCTTAAGCTAGCCTTGTCGTGAATTTATCCTTAAATAAATCTTTATATTTCTATGTCTTAAGATGGACAATATTTGTCCCTTTGAACCTTATGCTGACCTTGCCGCAGATTTATAATTAAAAGGATCTTTAAATCTTAAGGTGGACAAGATTTATCCCTTTGCACCTTAAGCTGGCCCTTTCACGAGATTATATTTAAAAGGATCTTTAAATTTACATGTCTTAAGGTGGACAATATTTGTTCCTTTAAACCTTAAGCTAGCCTTGTCGCTGATTTATCCTTCAACAAATCTCTGAATGTTTATGCCTTAAGGTGAAAAACTTGTCCCTTTGCTCCTAAAGCTAGACTTTCCACAGATTTATCCTTAAAAGGTCTTTAAATTTCCATGCCTTAAGGTGGACAAGATTTTTCCCTTTGCACCTTAAGCTGGCCTTTTCACGGGTTTATATGTAAAAGGATTCTTCAAATTTCCATGTCTTAAGGTGGACAACTGTCCCTTTGCACCTTAAACTGGTCTTTTCACGTGTTTATTCTGCCTCAAGTTAGTTAAGTATTCAAGACTTTGTAACACCTTGAGAGTATTATTTTTTTCAAGGCGGGAACGTTACACAGTATTCTAGTAAAGCCTCAAGTTGGTTAAGCATTTGGGACCTTGTAACACCTTGAGATTTTTTTCAAGGCGGGAATGTTACACGGTATTCTAGTAAATCCTCAAGTTTATTAAGCATCCGGAACCTTGAAACACCTTGAGAGTATTATTTTTTATCAAGGCGAGAACATTACATGATATTCTAGTAAAGCCTCAAATTGGTTAAGCATTTGGGACATTGTAACACCTTGAGAGTATTATTTTTTTAAAGGCGGAAACGTTACACGGTATTCTAATACAACATCAAGTTGGAAAAACATTCGGGACCTTTTAACACCTTGAGAGTATTATTTTTTCAAGGCAAAAATATTACACAGTATTTTAGTAAAGCCTCTAGTTGGTTAAGCATTCGGGACCTTGTAATACCTTGAGAGTATTTTTTTTCCAAGGCGGAAATGTTACACGGTATTCCAGTAAAGCCTCAAGTTGGTTAAGCATTCAGGACCTTAACAAATTCTTGTGTGATAAATATTTACATTGTGTAGCCTCCGTTAAATATAATATTGCTTTTGTTGATATACAAAAAAAAAACACAAAAAAGAGGAAAATACAAGTAAAGAAGAGATTTTTACCTGTCAAGATGTTTGACACTTGAAAGGTATTAAATCTTTTGAATCTTGGATATGTTGTAGAACTTTGTGTCTAGATTTGGAATCATCAAGCGGATTATAATTTCGTCGTTCCTACGTCAAGACACGAGATTTTTTAGTAAAGTTACACAAATCTGAAATTTTCAGCATAGAAGAATCTAGATCTAACTTCAAAAAATAATTTAGAAAGATTCTGAAGGTATTAAATTCAAATATGTTAGAGATCGAGAAGTCTAGTTTCTGAAAAATCAAATGATTTATGATTTTTATTTTTCTACTATGAGATATGAATTTCTAACGACAGACATGTCAAGCTGTAAAAGGGGACAAAACTCAAAAAAAAAATGAGGAAGATTACCTTGAACTATGCCCTTTTCGTTGTTGGCTCACAATCTGTAATTGAAGATAAAATTGTGGATATGAATATAAAATTGAGTAGGATTACAATTCCTAGTTCAATTACAATTCCCTTTTGGCTTGGGCAATAAAACATATTTATGAATATGAATTGAGTAGGATTACAATTCTTAGTTCTATTTCTATTCATTTTTGACTTGGGCAATAAAACATATATATGAATATTAAATTGAGTAGGATTATAATTCCTAATTCAATTACAATTCCTTTTTGGCTTGGTCAAGAAAACATATATATATGAATATGAAATTGAGTAGGATTACAATTCCTAGTTCAATTATGATTCCTTTTTTACTAAGGCAATAAGACATATTTATGAATATGAAATTGAGTAGGATTACAAATCCTAATTCAATTATAGTTCATTTTTAACTAAGGTGAATAGTCACTTCGAATAAAACAAAAAAAGGTTTGTGGTGTTGAAATAAGTTGTAGATCTTTGACAAATTTGGAGACATGAAACGATGACTCTATCACAATACTAATAGAAGACGAAATCTTTTATTTTAAAGAAGTGACAATCCTATCTTATAAGAAAATAAGGAAAAGTAAAATGTGGACTCTTAAATTAGCTCCCTCCGTTCAAAAGACCATCTGAAGTATATGCCTATGTTGGAAATTATGGCAGTATATGAATTAGTTTATTAATTGGAATCTTCCAAGGAATCGGTGAAGTGTTAAATCAATAAATTAATTAATAGATTAGTTTATTTTATTTGACTCAAGATGAATTTAGTAATCGATTAATGCTTCGAGCCTATTCTCTAAAAGCTAAAAATATTTCGACACGACTTGAAGCAATGGGCATTTGTAATCATTTAAAATTTATTAAATAGAAATTTATAAAATGATTTGAATTATATTATATTCATAAATATATTAATCCAAATAAATATTATGGATTAATATAAATGAGTATTAAGTCTAATAAATATGGACTTAATTAAAGTCTAAATTGATTGATTTGGACTGAAGTCTAATTTGTTAAGTCCAATTTCATCTCATTCTAGAGGCCCATCTTGGCACCACGTGTGCAAATGATGTGGCATGCCAAGTCAAATAAGAAACCAATGGAATCATGGCATGTATCCAAAATGACAAGCCCGCTCCATAAAGCTCCATATGTCATGCCACTTAAATCTGGTTGGCTGAAAGGAATCATTTCCAATCGCGATTTCCCTATTCTAAAACTATAAATAGGGGTCCTCATAATTCAGGAAAGGGACAGAAAATTCTAAACATAAAGTTAGAGAAAATACATGGTACAAATGCCATGAAATTATCTATAAGACTACAAGTTTAAGAATTTAAGCATTCAAGTTCAAGAGCAATCAAGATCAAGACCATCGAATTGAAAACAAGCTCGAAGCCCTTGAATTCAAGTAAAAAGTAAAAGTCAAGATCAAGATAAAGTTCAAGTACAAGTTCCTTAGAGATTAAAGAAAAAGCTTTAAGGCCCTTAAATTTATATTTGAAAAGGCGAATTTAGAGTAACCATAGAGATTATAACAATCGCACTTGAAATAATAAAACGATTTTTGCTATAATTTTCCGTTCTTGATTATTGTTTTCTCAATGCAAATTTTATCATCTACACTAAACTAGCAGTGAATATTGAGAAGTTTGATAAACAAATTAGTCGGTGCTTTATTCTGGAATTTCTTTTCCTTTTCCGTAGTTATTTTTTAGGCAAACTTACATAAATATACTATGAATAAAAAATATTTATCATTTATAGCAATAATATTTTTTACTTTATCACTTTTAATACATTTTTAATTCATATTACAAAAAAACAATTTATTATTCACATGTTATACATGTTTTATTGATGGATAATACGTTTATCATACATAATTCACTTATAATACAATGTGTCAACTTCTTACCAAACAAGCACAATATATTTTTAAAAATAGTTATAATACATACATATATATATATATATATATATATATATATATATATATATATTGCATACTTAATTTACTTTTATAAACATTGTAGATTTAACATAGTATTGCTAGAAATTGTCATAAATAAAAAATATCGCTAAAATTAATAATTATTTATTAAAAGATATTTATTCAAGTAATTTTTCCTATTTTTATGCTATGTATACATTTATGAAGTTTAATATTTCAATTACAAAACTTTCACAGCAAATGAGACGTGATAATCATAATTATTAATGTATTCACTTAATTTAATACTCCCTCCGCCTCTTTTTAGTTGTCCATTTTTAAATTGATAGAACTATTAATAAAATAATCAATGACATAGTGAGTGTACCATTTTACCCCTGTTAATTATGAAGTGGATGAAAAGTTCTACATTTTTCAAAGTAATTAGTCATTTAATTGAGAATATAATAGGTAAAAAAAATTATCCTTTCTTTATTTGTCAAAATGAACAAGTAATTAGGAACAACTATAAAAGGAAAAATGGAGAAGTAAAAAAGGACGGAGAGAATAGAATCAACACGCTAAATAACACTATATCCGTGATATATATCCAATTTAGGAGACCTTTATTTGTTGCTTAATTAAATGCATAATAATTAAACTCCATTAATGTATACTTGGCATAAAAAAAATACTCCTTTCGTGCCTTTTTACTTGTTCACTTTTCATTTTGAAATTATCCCTAATTACTTGTCAATTTTGATTAATCAAAAAGGATAAATTTTTCTTACATATTATACCCTCAATTAAATGACTAATTACTTTGAAAAATATAAAATTTTTAATCCATTTCATAATTAATAGAGGTAAAATAATAAATTCACCATGTCATTAATTATTTTTTAATAAATGTGTCAATTCAAAAGTGGTCAAGTAAAAGCGACGGAGGGCGTACTATTTTGTGATATAAAAAAGGGAAAAGTGTCAAAATTACGCCTCAACTTTGTTTTATTGATTGATTTTACCCATACCATTAAAAATAAGTTATTTTTACCCCATTTCATCAATACACTTAACATATATACCCCTCGTTAGATGTAAAAACCCAAATCAATTAAAATTATCCGATTTTACTTAAATTACCCAATTTTAATCCGATCCAACCTACTGAATAATATAACTCATTTCTTTTACCCAAATCTCCACTACCGCCAAAGCCATCATCCTATCCAAAATCTCATTCACCACCACCACCAAAACCACCACTCTTCCACTACTCTACCTCCTCACAAGCAAAACGACATCACTTTGCTCAGTCGTTTCCTTTCTTCTTTTTTTTGATCCAAAAAGGCATCTTTATTTTTCTATCTCTCAAACGAACGAAAAGCTACTCTTTCTCAGTTGTAAGTAAGATCAAACCAAAGTTGAAAGCACCATAGACATTTGTTTTTCTTACCAACAATGGTTGTAACTAAGCATACCCATCAGCCCACACACGGGTTCACTATAAATCAGGCAAGGTAGAGTAGTGGGAGAGGTGGTGGTGAAGGAGATCTTGGAGAGGGTGGTGGCTTTCTGATGGTGGTGATGGAAAAACAAAGTTGATTTGGGAAAAGAAATGAATTATATTATTAAGTGGATTGAGTTGATTTAAAATTGGGTAATTTTAGTAATATTAGATAATTTTAATTATTTTGGACTTTTCGATCCAAGAAGAGGTATATTTGTTAAATTTATTAACTACAGGAATAAAAATAACTTACTTTTAGCG
The DNA here is from genome assembly GCA_032847665.1 of Solanum chilense. Lineage (NCBI taxonomy): Eukaryota > Viridiplantae > Streptophyta > Magnoliopsida > Solanales > Solanaceae > Solanum > Solanum chilense. Next base: position 28,984,225 of record CM064965.1, on the reverse strand, counting down.
GTAAAAATAAAATTCACTAATAAAACAAAGTTGACTGATAATTTTGATCCTTTTCCTTATTAAAAATAATTAAATGATAAGGGGCTTTATTGATATAAAAATTTAAGTTGACTGATGATAAAAATATAAGAAAGTGATTTTATTAATATAAAATGTTTTAGAAACTTTCGTAGACAATTTTTCAGAATAATCTTCAAGATATCAAGGGCAACTCCATATTGAGAGTCCTCTTCTGAATTGACCCTCTCCTAGCTCTACTTTATCTTTCTCCAACAATTTTGCTTCTTCACTCCACAGGTTCTTCCCTTTAACCAACCTAAATATGTCTAATTTTGTTGGAATATTTTGTTGCATCATTTGATGATTCTGTGATGAATTTGATAATTTGGTTTGGAAATTGAGGTTATTTTTATGGTGTAAAATGTGATTATCCATTCCGTTTGATATATTGTGGAGTGTTAGTTCGTATAATTTTTGAAACTAGGTTTTCTCTTGTATATTTTAATAATTTCAAATTTCAGTTGGATAAAATCTTAGGAAATATGCATCTTGATGATTTTTTTTTTGTTTGATATATGATGAGTTTCTTTGATCCGTCATAGTTTTCATCAGCTCATGCATTTTCTATCTTATTTTGATGTATTTGTTTGTAATTTTAAACTGATTCGGTCGAACTGTTTTCTTCCCTGAGCATCAGCATTAGCCTACTAACTATGCCTCTGGAACATGTCAACACGATGCTATTTCTTGTGTTGATCAGCTGTTTTTGCTTCCACCTCTAACTATGACTTATAAATAATGATCAGCAAACAGAATTGTGAGATGATAACAATTTCAAGTATTATTTATATATCTGCTACTTCATATTTTGTTATTCCTAATTTTCGATTCACATGATGCTTTTAGATTTGGACTATGGGTCAAACACTCGGTTGCATTCAAGTAGATCAGTCAACTGTTGCTGTGAAAGAACAATTTGGTAAGTTTGATCAAGTGCTGTAGCCAGGGTGTCACTGCTTGCCATGGTGTTTTGGGTATCAGGTTGCTGGTTCACTCTCATTGCGAGTGCAGCAGCTTGATGTTCGCTGTGAGACAAAAACAAAGGTACTTTCATATCTATCTCGAAGATCTAAATTGTTCTGTTTCTTTGCTTTTTACTAAAAAATGTTAAACTCATTAATAGAAAATCATGATCTATTTGTATCTTGCGCAAAGCATTTTGTGAGGTCAAATTTGTGCCTCATTCCCTAAACCTTGTATCTTTTTAAGTTCTACGCATGTCTCCCTTTTGGAACTTCCTAGTTTGATCATCAGAGAATGCAGCTGATGCATTTTACAAGCTTTCAAACACCAAATGACAGATCCAGTCCTATGTTTTTGATGGTATGTTTTCAGAACTATATTTGTTGTGGTTTCCATGGTAAGATGAGGAGCTTGTGGTTTTTTTTAGTATATGACTGACTTCACTTTTGCCTTTCCTCCTCTAATCAGCCCCCCACATAAGAAGTATGAAAGGGTGAAAAGGGGGAGAATGTAGATTGGTGTCATAGAATTGTAGAATAACGGGTTGGGAATCTGTGTAATGGTTGACAAATCGTGTTTCTTTATACCACATTTTGTATTTCGCTTAACCTACTCTGACACATCTTTACAAGCTTTTCTGATATTATATGGCATTTCTTTTCGGAGAGGCATTAACTTTAATAAACAGTAAGTAGATTGGGTGGTTTTTCTGCTGGTCATCTTGGGTTTTTGTAGGACTTCTATATGTATGTTTTTTCTGTTTATCTTGATATGGTAGCACAATGAGTTTTTTTTTTTTTTTTTTATACTAAGCTTGACATAACATCTATCAATCTCCTTTTAGTTATAAGGGCCAGTGTGCCCCGAATGGAGTTGGATGCTGCATTTGAGCAGAAAAATGAAATTGCTAGCGCTGTAGAGAAAGAACTTGAAAAGGTAATATGGTTCTTGCCTTAAATAACCAATTCACTTGTTTCAGTCTCTTTACATTTTAATTATGCTAAAATTCTTGTCCTTTTTTCTATAAAATTACAGGCTATGTCTGCTAATGGGTATGAGATTATCCAGACCCTCATTGTGGATATAGAGCCAGATATCCATGTCAAGAGGGCAATGAATCAGATTAATGCTGTTATGGACAAATTAAAATCTGAGAGATAAGTTTGTTTGTTAATTGTATGTTTAGATTATTTAGTGCCTGTGACAATGTTGAGCTAACCATGTTTTTCCTTTTTCTTCTATCTCTTTTGATGGAGGCAGTTGCGTTTCCTAGACAATGACTGCATTTGATATTCTTTTCAAAAATGCCTGGTAGTAGGGTATGTGATTTGCTATGATAACCCTTTGTTGGTGACATGACAACAGCTGCAAGAATCCGTGTTGCTGCGAATGAGAAGGCTGAAGCAGAGAAAATACTGCAGATCAAGAATGTTGAAGGGGAAGCTGAATCCAAGTACTTGTCAGGGCTTGGCGTTGCTCGACAGCGTCAAGCCATTGTGGATTGTCTTTGAGACAGTGTGCTTGCTTTCTCAGAAAATGTACCTGGAACATCAGCAAGAGATGTGATGGACATGGTTCTTGTTACTCAGTATTTTGATACAATGAAGGAGACTGGAGCTTCTTCCAAGTCATCTGCAGTGTTTATTAGCAAGAGATGTGATGGACATGGTTCTTGTTACTCAGTATTTTGATACAATGAAGGAGACTGGAGCTTCTTCCAAGTCATCTGCAGTGTTTATTAGCAAGAGATGTGATGGACATGGTTCTTGTTACTCAGTATTTTGATACAATGAAAGAGACTGGAGCTTCTTCCAAGTCATCTGCAGTGTTTATTCCCCATGGACCAGGTGCTGTCAAAGATGTTGCTTCTCAGATCTGGGAGGGTCTTCTTCAGGCTGAACTATCCAGCATTAGTTTAGTAAAGACAGGATAATTGATAGCCTTGTGTAGTTTGATGCTCTTTTAGTTTAGTATTGATACAGTAGCTTTATTTGTGTTATACACTTTTATGTAGTCCATAGATAGATACACGCAACGTTTGGTTTAAGTATGTTGTTAAATGTCTCTATAAATTTAGTAAATCACGTCACTTAACTGGCCTACTAGTTCTCCCTCCCTCCAATTTTATATTTCATAATTTTGTTGCCTTGCTTTGCTAGACATCTTTCAACTATTTAATTAGACAATGCTCTTACCGTATCTAGGTTTGGAACCTCATAAAAAGCTAGCTACCTAGAATACATTGTAAATAAAGTTTTGGTTAGTCGATTGTCCCTCAAAACTCTTCCATGCCAGTGAAGACGCTTTTTAACCTTAGTGAAGGAAAAAACCCTGCCAAAGCTTTCCACTACCTTCCATAACTCCTCCCAAGTGAGCCACTAGGATTTCTAGTAAATGACACTTTCAAGTGGCTCCTCTTGTGATCATAAGATAGGAATTTCAATTTTGTATTTATCTTTGTTCATAACTTTGATATTAATTATATTGTACACTGGTTATACATTCCTAAATACATGACTGTTATGGGCCCTATGGTATCACCCACGTATTACATAGGAAATGGTTTCCTTGACTAAGCCTGCACATAAAGTAGTGAAACGAAGACAAAAGTCTGATACACCTGGGCTACAATAGAGTAAATAAATTTCAATCTGTGGCCACCAATATTGCCTCTGCCATCAATAACAAACCCACAATAGTCCTTAACAATCTAAACAGCAGACCAGCTAACAACTTGCAAGAGATCATGGCATACCCAAACACAGCAAGCAAACAAGGACAACTTTCCCACTGCAATTATCATAAAAGACTAATGCATCTAAATCCAACGAATTAAGGATAGATTTTGGAACATGCTAAGTAGAAAACATATTATGGATAATGATTCTTCAACAATGCGCTATTACTTGGACAAAAATCTCGAGCAAAAAACTCTCAAGCCTCAAGTCTATGGGTATAATGAGGTACCCAACTTACCCATCATCAGTTTCAAAAAGAGTTGAGAATAAGAATGTACGATGTCAAAATGACACGATGTTGGCTAAAACAACCACCTAAAATTATTTTAGGTCCAGAAGTAGCAGATAAATTGCCACAGAAACAAGTCCTCTAATTTGCTCAAAAGCCCATTGTCCTACACCTCTGACTATGCCTATGGCCTAAGAGCCAAGGCTAGTCCAAATTTGGCACTTTTGTCAACAGCTTTGGTGTCCACCTCTCCTGAAATGGTGAAGAGAGACTTTGGACGCCACTCGTGCTGGATCAGAGCAGTTGCCGTCCCAAAGTTGTTAACCCTTGCCTTAACAGTCGTCAAGGGATCCAATTGATGCTGAGTTCCAACAGTGATGGTGTTCTCACTGGTAGAGAAGCTATGGGTCACCTCCGCACCAACAGCAGTACTAGTCAGGGGGCTGACTATGTGGTAGTATGATGCACTCAATGAATCTCCCTTGTTATTACTGAATTTTCACCATACATGCACAATAAAAAGCAAGCTAATCAAACACTGTATAAGCATTCCAAAAATCAGTCTGCAACTAAAATTATTTCATCATAAAGTGTTTGCAACAAACTTTGATAGCCCGAGTAGCCTGGGAACAAGGTTGACAAGTTAAATATAGGTCCTACACCCAGCTCACCAGCAATGCATGTACAATATCAAGTAAGACATCTGACAGCAGTGAAAACAACTCACAGATTCAAGGAAGTAATGAGGTCGGCATTTGTGAAACTCAAGCCTGCATTGCACTTTGTGATAGCTCCCGCTTTGGTGTCAAAGGATACATCAGTTCCTAGAGCAAGAACATTAGTTCCCAAGACACCAGAGAAGTTGACAATGGGGTTTGCTGTCAACCCAACGCTGGTGCATATCCCAGCATAGTCATGTAAATATTGAAGTTCCATCTATCATGCAATACAAATAAGAAAATAAGCATCAGCAGTACAGATTTTTATGCATTAATCCTATAATAATTATTGGAAGCAATCTTAGCTAAAAGATATAGTTGTTTACCTTTGCAGAACTTTGATCAGGAATTCGGCAACTAAAAATTGTCTTCAGCCCAGGCGCAGCTTCATCGACAGTAACAGTTGCCAAAAGCTAGCATAGGAGACAAAATTAAGTCAAGACTAAGAAATTTATGATAACATGTCCCAAGAAGAAAAAGGCTCTGCACGGTTTATGCTTAAATAATACACTTTACAGCCGAAGAAAGGGGGATGAAGAAGGGGATGAAGAAAGTAGATCAAAACAAACCTGTAATTGATCAAAGAAAGTTTCTAATCTAAGACTTGTAGACTCTGTCGAGACTAAGAAACTATTGACAACATGTCCGAAGAAGAAAAAGGCTTCATAGTTTATGCTTAAAAAATACACTTTAGAGCCGAAGAAAGGAGGATGAAGAAAAAAAGTAGATCAAAACAAACCTGCAATTGAGCAAAGAAAGTTTCTAGGACTCGTAGACTCTGTTTGTCTCTGTGTGTGTGTGTGTCAAATAAAAACTAGGTAAAACTTTAAAGACCACAAGTCAAGGCCATAAAAACACACAATAGGTGCTACAGCATATATATTAACTTAAAATGAGTGAACAGAGGTACTCACATTTGAGTTCGTGTCTACTTTTATATCAGTTGTGAGATTCTTGTTCTTCAACTGAGTGTTAACATCAGCCAGAAATAGATCACCTTTCTTCAGTCCAGATGAAGTAATAGCCTACCAAAAGAAAAAGAAGGATACTTAACTTACGGAACAACTTGTACTCCTAAGAAAATGAAGAGCAATAACACACATAAGTATATCCCCACATTTTCCGGTGAGTTAAGAAGCACTAGTGCTTGCAATTACAATCAAAGTAAATCAATATTCAGACGAATTTCGGTTGCAAAAGGACAGCGGCAATCAGTTTGACGCAAGTGACAATATACATCATCTTAGAAAATACGATGAGGAGAACACCAAAAGTTTACAGTTGAGCAAGGGCAAGATAGTGCAGTTTATCATATCACAAGCGAAAGTAATGTTCCTAACAACCAAACAATCAAAAAAAGGTACATTAACCAGTAACCAACCACATGGTCCTTTGGCTAGTAGTAAGTTGCATATATATAACGTATTGGCTATGCCATGACTATTGATCACCATTTTTTTATGGGTTGGCTTGATAATTTTGTACTACAAGAATTGCGGTGGCAATCAGCTTGACACAAGTAACCATATTCATTATTTCTGAACAAGTCATCGAGAGGATGTTTCATACTCTCCTTTAAGAAAGGGGTATCCCGATTACCAGAATCCAGGATATCATTAATTGACCCGGCCCCACACTAGACCATCTTACCTTGAACCTCGATGATGTTGAACATTAGATGAGGAGAATACCAAAATTCTACAGTTGAGAAAGTGCAAACTATAGTGCAGACTACTATATATCACAACAGGAAATAATCTTCCTGCCTACTAACAATCAATAAAAGAGCACATGGTCCTTTGGCTCATAGGAGTTATATATGAAATATGTATGACTGTGGCATGACTATTGATCACCATTTTATTATGGGATTGATTGATCGGATAAAAATTGTTTCCTCATTTGGTTTAGTTCTAGTACTACTTTATATGGCTTACCCTGTGTGATTAAAACTAGTATACATGAATTAAGAACTAGAATAAAATCATAATATTGTAGTTTAATCATTTCAAGGTATGATTTCAAAAGGAAAATCTAAGGCAACATATTATAAAGGGACAGATAAATGAATAGAGCCTATATCAAAAATGAAATGCGTCCTAAACATTTCGTCCCAAAAATTACTTGAAGCAAATGAGAGAGTAAGAGTAGGTTAATTACATTTAATAGTGCACAAGACATTTTTAACCATTCTGTGCTCAAATGAAGGCATGTATCGCATTACGTAATATTTGTAATTGAAGCATACATGTTAATGAATATTGCCATCAAGCACCAATACAAATGTTCATATGAATCCATATAGTTCATAAACCCCTTCAGAAAAAATAATCATCTATATAGTTAACAGAGACGAGTCAGATCTTATTTTTCCATAAAACAGCAACAGCAAATTATATACAGATACAGAAAACAGAATCGTAGCTAACTCATAGTTAAAAAAAAAAAAAAAACAGATCAACAGCAAAAAGGAGAAAACTCACAACTCCGGTAGCAGAGTAGGTCGTAATTGTGAATTTGTGGTCAGTCTGGTAATCCCTGTAGAGAAGATCTGTTCAACACAATATAGAAGTCAACACCGCATTTCATCTTGCAAACGGCAAAGTTGAATTAAAAAACAATATACTAACTACGACGTGTATGTACAAACAAACTTGTACTAATATGTATCCGAATGTTCATCCAAAAATGACATGCAGAGTCATTTTCAAATTCTAGATCTGCATCTGTCCAATAATATATCAAATTATCTGGTATATGCATACATTTTAAAATGTGTATCCAAATTATAGATCCAATAATTTCCTAAGAAAAAAGTGAAGACGAACCTCGGGTCTTCTTGCCGATATCGGAGTAGAGACCAGGTCCTTTTCCCATGATTGAATCGAAAATGATAGAGAAGTAGAAGAAATTGAGATAAAAGCTCTGCAGCAATGGTGAAGAAAACAATAAGTAGGAGTAGAGTGCAGAATATATAAAAGCAACAAAAGCCCTAATTTGTAGCCAGTTGGCGATGAAACGGTGGTCTTACTACTACGTGTACTCCGTTTCATCTGGACCGTCATTGAAGGTTCTCATGCTTTAATCACCGTCAATTCCAGCGTTGAGATGCGGATTACTGACGAAACGTGGCATGTCATACAAAATGCCTTGCGATTTTAATTTCTTTGGCCACAAGACAAGATAACGGAAGACATGTATACTTCATCAATAAAACGTTTAAATTTAAATTAAATATACACCATTTTTGAGTATATATATTTTTATCACTGAACAAAGTTAAAATATTATGTAACAATAATTATGAATTTAATTGATTGTCCAATTTTGTTGGATTAATCCTCTTATTTGAGCTATAAAAGATAAATTAAGATGTTATTTGATCCTAAATGCTTAGTTTGATAAGATGTTATGTCAAAATTAAATAATATGCCTAGTCAAATCAAATATTATCACATCATACGTATAAGTGACAAGTCATCATACGTATAAGTGACAAGGTCCGATTAATCAAATATTATCATGTCAACTTCATTTGATTGATGAAAAAAGTTTGTCTTATGACAATTCATTCATTCTACAACTATAAATAATAGTTCTCATAATTTAGAAAATATCATAATTCAAACAAGAAGAAAGAAAGAACTTGTGGATCAAACGTCACATATTTCTCTACAAGCTATCAGATTCAAGCAGTCCAGGATTTCTTTACATGTTATAAATATAAAGATGGGCATTCAAGATCAAGTATGAGATCCTTGAATTCAAATACAAGTCAAGATCAAGACCACCAAATTCAACATCAAGCTACATGTCTTCAAATGTAAATGCAAGTCAAGTCAACTCCACAATTTCAAGATAGAGCTCAATTTCCCTTGAATTTATTTTTGATAAGATAAATAAGAGGATTCATAGATATTAGAACACTCATTATACTAAAATAAAATATCACAATTGTTATGATATTTTCTGGTCTTGGTTATTTTCTCAATGCAAATCTTAGTGTCTATAATTTTTAGCACGGCCAATTGTATTATCACGACCCCAAAGTACCTCCTAGAAGTTAGGGAGAACCCTTGGATCGTCACAGGCCGTACTTGACCCTTTGGAGTCTTGTACAAGCCCTTAACTGTCGTTAGTTACATAAGACATGAAAAGTAGTGTTGTAACACTTCGAAATCCAAGATGTGTTCTAGAGCCTAACATAAGTCTCATAAGGTTTAGACACTTTCTAAGGTCTATTTTAGTGAATATAAGTCATTTATGGAGTCTAGAAACCAAAATATCCAAGAACGTCCATGACGTTCGAAAACTAGTTCAATGAGGTACTAGCGTGCTTTAGCCTATTTGATTAACTTTTAGGAGTTGGAAAATGATGAAAATAGGTGGAAAGGTGTCTAACATGTATTAGAGTTAATTCATAGTCTAAACGTCTGGGCACAACACACTAAGGACCAACCAAGGGCCCTTGAGGAGGACCGTTGCATTTTGGGGTCAAAGGACTGCCCAAGGCAATATGCACAGATGAGTGCCATCGACGGGGTGGTGATGACCACCGTCGATGGACACTTAGTTAATTTTGCCAAAGGGTCATTTTGGGAACTCGCTAAACTTAGCGACGGATGTGCAGCACGGAGGGAGCACTGGTCATCGTCTCGCAGACGGACCGTCGATCGGGGTCTCGTTTGTGAGGGCCTAAGTTGCTGCACGTTTTAAGTAGTGTTCCATTAATTAATAAAAGGGTCAGTTAATTAGTTGTGGGACTAGGGAGGTATAATTAAATTAGTTAAACCCCTATATAAAGCCCTAACCTAATTAGACTAACCTAAACTCTCATAATTCCTAAACTCAAAACTCTCTTCCTTCTCTCTTTTTTCTCTCTCCCAAAGAAACCCCATTGAAGACCAAGCTAGAGGTGGTTTCAAGGGATGCAAAAGGTCAATTTTCTCCATCAATCTTCATGAATTAGTAAGGTATGATATCTCTTCACCTTTGAGATCTCTTTCCTCAAAGGGTTCCATCAATTGATTTTAAAAGTTGGATTTTCATCCAATACGAAATTGATGTTGTGAATTGATTTTTTTATGATTTCTTTTGGATATTATGAATAGATTAACATATATTTTAACTCAATCATGTTATATCTTGATGAATTGGTGTAGCTTGTAGAAAATGACCTTTACCCCTTAACCCTAGGTTGTGATCTTGATGTGAATTGAGTAATGTTGGTTTAATTGAATTGGTTATTAGTTGAATTACTATCCTGAGATGTTGTTGTATCACTCATGACAAAATTAGGATGAATTATAGTCCTATCATGCCAGTTCTTTAGAAGTTAATCTATGTTATGAAGTATGTGATGAATTAACCTAAGTATCTTATCTTAAGTTATGAACTACTGATGAATTGTGATATAGTAATTCAATTAGCCTTGTTATCATGTTGGTTATGATTATATGATGACACTACACCCTAATTGAGTTGATTAAGGGTTGATGGTAAGACCTTGATGATAAATTATGAAGGAGATTTGGTAAGTTTTGTGATCCCTATTCTTTACTTCAATTATGGTTAATTGTGATTAAGTCATGATATTGTATTGGAGTATGCCTTATATTAGGATTGATAGGGTTGGTACGATGATGAACTGAAATGTCTTGACTATTGTTTATGAGGTGTTGACTAAGATGTAAATGTTATGAGTATGGTGAATGATTTGCCAAAGTGTAACGACCTGTTTAGTCGTTTTGAGCAGCACATTTTATTTCTGAAAAAACTGGCTGAGACGACGGTCACCACGACGGACCGTCATGGGCACGACGGACCGTCGAGGGTGTCTCGTCCCAGAACACTTAGAATTTTGAAATTGGGGTACTAAAATCGACTCTCTGTAAATTGTGACGGACCTGCAGGACGGACCGTCACAACCACGACGAACCGTCGTGAGGCACCGTTTCAAAACACTTAAACTCTTGAGAATTTGGTACGGGGAACGAGTTTCTGAACGCCATGATGGAAGTGCGGGATGGACCGTCACAGGCGTGACGGACCGTCACAGTCTACTTAGTGAAAAATGGAGTTCTAAGATGCTGCGACGACCTGCGTGACGGACCGTCGCAGGCACGATGGGCCGTCACAGGTTGCGTAAGCCCAGTCAGAATCGGATTTCTTTACACGTTTTAAGGGACTTTTTGGACTATTCTTTCCTTAATTATAAAGT